>JAZKJV010001492.1:1006305-1606305 GCA_037367405.1 Ottelia alismoides
TGAGGTGGTTTTATAGGTGTTCCAGGTCCGAAAAAAGTAGGGAGAAAACCCACAAACCAAGGCACAGATCAGGCGGATGAAGGTCGAGCGTATATTAGGGATTCACGCCCGATAATCGGAGCTCTTAATTGAAGACAAACTCAATCCGATCGGGTCAGCAAAATTCGTCGAAGTGGAGCAAAACTAATTCAACGAGAAAGAAAGGAAGGGGGACCAGTTGACCGAGGTCAACAATGCTGGTGTGGACCAATCAGAAGTGCGCTTGAATGCGGACAAAATAGCCTAGAGGACAAAATAAAGAGAAAAATAAAGATAATTAAATAAAATAATAATAAATGAATTTAAAGTAGAAAGTGTATAAAATAAAAAAGTGTTTATTATTTTTTAAAGTATTTTTCTGTTATTTTTAATTAGTTTTATGAAAAATAAATATACAATATTATATACAGGTATAGTACACCTATGTATTATGTACAAGTATTTTTATTTTATTATTTTTACATAAATACCCCTATTTTATATTTTATATATTTACAACATAATTTTAGAAGCATAAATTATTTTTTATATTATTTAAGGGTATATAATAAATAGAGGATGTAATATATCCATACGTGATTTGCATCAGGAATGAAGGATTTTATTTTTATTTTTATTTTTCTTATTTTTATTTTGTTTTTTATATATTATTTCTAGGATTATATACAAAGGTATAGAAAGGATAATTTAATTTTATTTTGTCAAACATAATTATATAAATAATATGTACAAATATAGGTAATATATACAACACATAGTGAGCCATATCTCTCTGTACTTATTTTATTTTACGATCAGGTCAAGGCCTGACCTTCTCTTGGGATTTGGGTCACTCTGTATTTATTCTAAATACCTCATTCTTTTTTCTTTTCCTTTATTCTTTTATTTAGCCAAAAACATGCTAATTATGCAATATTAACAAAAGCATGCAGATTGCTAAGTTGTTCTATTTACAGATATTTACATGATGTTTTGCCAAGAATGAGAGCTAAAATAAAAGAATAAAGAGTGAGAATCATGGATTCATCAATATGTGATATTTAGTGGAGATGGGTCGAAAGATGATTGGATCGTCTTGTTGAAATCTTTTAATGCATTTAATCATTCAAATATAATCATGGAAATTTGGAATTTACCCTGATTAATTATTGTATCATTTATTTAGAGAAATACATGAAAGACAACAATATAGAATATTTACTTCATGACGTGAAAATCCTAGTTTATCTTACAATAGTTGTAGGACAACTTTTGCATGTAAAATCAAGCTTGTTCGCTTGATATGACTAGAAATTTAAGGGCATTAAAATGTTTTAATATGCCTAAATTCTTGAGTGTGTATTATATAGTATCATGTCGCTCAAAGGAATGATAGATAAAATCACATGTACATTGATCTGATTGTATTGTTTTGAATCGAGATGGTGAAGGTGTCTAGATTGGGTATGCTTGCTTGGTCATCCCTAACATCCTTCCACCACTTCTATATAATTCTCCAAAGTTTGCCATTTGTAAACTAACTCTCCTAAACCAGAACCATGTGGTTATTGACTCAACTTCCTCCACTGTGTGCCACCACCTCCGGTCGTGATAGGGCCTCGTAGTCACCTCGTGTGGAAGACTGGTCGACGGGAAGATGTTATAGATCCTCACTTGGTTCTACATCACCGCCACAAGTGTCGTCGAGCTCCGGGAAGTACCGCCCCGTCGACTAGTGACCAGTAGGATCTTATATCCTGCAAGCCCAAGTATCTTTCCATCCTTCCTTTGATTTTTCGATTGATGTGCTCCAATTAGGTTAGTTAATCTTACCATTAGGCTTTCCTAATCATCCAATTGTGATTCATATTCCAAATCAACACCAATTACAACTCGATTCAACCCAAAATTTGTGTTGTGATAAACTATCTAGAACCCAACCTAAGAACCTGCAAATATCTTAACAAATGGTCGATTCTTTGTGAATCGAGTATCATTTTTCTCATTGCAGGCTCAAGTGATCATTTGGAGAGTTTGCCTTCGAATTTAGCATCTGGAGCCCTCGTATCTTCATTCATTCAGACCTGTTGAACTGCAAGATTGATTAGGGCTTCAACCCTAATCGTCAAACCTTGAAACCATAGCACGGATCTATCATCTTCGACGCCTCTCGCAGTGAGAGAACTCGAGAGGGTGAGGATCACCCTCTCCGGCCCCACCTCCGACCAACAAGCAGCGGAAGAACCACGATCGTTGAAGAATCGAAGAATCATTCACCGCTGCTCAAGATTTGAGAAAGAACAAGTTCTTCCTCCAGACTGCACAGTTCTACACCATGTGGTATGTATGGACGGCCACGATCGCCCGCCTTCATTCTAATCATGGTCACTCAAGATCAATCGGTGGAAAAATTGTTCAGTGTCCCTCGCGCTTTCCAGACTTTTGTTCACACCTCCAACTTTTTCCTGAATTACATTTAGGTCCCTGACCAGGCACCTAAGTACAAGGATTCCATCTGTTTTCTTACGATTAGGTCCCTAACTAGGGACCTAGTTGAAAGAGCTCCTTTATATTTTACTTGTATTTTCCTACACTATTTTATTGGAATATTTTGTACATTGTGGACTCTTATACCTTATTATATCATCGTTACATTTTTTAAATTTTATTTTCGCAAGGAATTAGAGTATTTCTTTGTATTTTTTACTCGGATATTCTTCCTCGATTTTTGATATGTCTTAATTTCTTTTCGTGGTCTTTCTCAAGTCCGTTGCTCGAGTCACTTTAATTACTCTATAGTATCACTCGCCTACTATATTGTAGATAATTAATTGAAAAATTATTCTTTTTAAAAAATTAAATAAAAATTGGAAAAAGTTGGAAATCAAATAAAAAGAATAAAAATCTAAAAAAATACAAAAAAGAGTTTTCTCCTTGAAAAAGAAAAGAAAAGGAAGATAAAAATATTACAAAAAAATATTCTCTCCTCGAAAATCACGAGCACAGTTTTCTTCCTCCTTTTATTCGACCCAAGCATATTTACCTGGATAAATAATAGTGAAACACTAATATTCTTAATTAGTGTTAATTTTGTTTGATTAACTGAATTTTATTTCGAGCAGTTTTTTCTACAACCGACACACTTTTAATCGTTGGAAAAATTCGGTTATCAATATTAAAAGAGTCTGAAGATGATCCAACTTCATTTAATGAAGCTTTGGGTGATTGAGACATGGATAGTGGGATGCAAGTAATGAAATCTGAGATAGACTCCATGCTCAAGAATGGTGTATGGACCCTCGAAGATCCACCTAAAGGGGTCAAACATGCAAATGGATCTTCAAAAGAAAGAGGGGGACCAATGGGAAGTTAAAGACCTTCAAAGCAAGGCTCGTAGACAAGGGTTACACATAAAGAGAAGGCATTGACTACGATGAGACATTCTCTATGGCCATGCTCAAATCCAGCAGGGCATTGTTGGCTATAGTTGTACACCTGGGCAATGACATCTCGCAGATGGATGTCAATACCTCTTTTTTCAATGGATACCTCGAAGAGGATATCTATATGGAGCAGCCCCAGGGCTTCATAACTGAGGAAGGAAAATCCATCTATGGGCTCAAACATGCTTATTGTAGTTGGAACATCCGGTTCAATGAAACCATAAAGAGTTATGATTTCGTGCAGAATCCGGATGAACCATATGTGTACATGAATCTTAGTGGGAGCGCCATCATGTTCATTGTACTTTCTGTGGATGACATCCTTATCATTAGGAATGATACAAGAATGATGACTAGTGTTAAGATCCGGTTGCCCAATACCTTTAAGATGAAAAATCTCGAAGAAGCCTCTTATATCTTGGGTCTGAAATTGTTCAAAAATGGACAAAAGAGAATACCGAGACTATCACAACCATGATACATCAAGAAGATCTTGGAAAGATTCAACATGGATAATTTCAAAAAAGGTTTCCTTTCGTTAGACATGGTATTCACCTATCTAAAGGGATGGCTCCTCAAATTGTTGAGGAAAAGAAAGCCATGATCAAATGCTCTTATGCATCGATTGTAGGAAGTTTGATGTATGCCATGATGTGTAATAGAATAGATATCTACCATGCAGCGGGAGTAGTAAGTTATTACCAATCATTTTATGGAGAGAAACCCTGGAATGTAGTAAAAAGCATCTTCAAGTACCTAAGAAAAACTCAATACTAAGTCTTGGTTTATGGAGATAATGATCCCCAAGTCTTAGGGTACACTGATTCAGACTTCCAATAAGATATTAATGATAAGAAGTCAATCTCGTTATTCTTATTCATGTTGAACAATGGTGTTATGAGATGGAGAAGCAAGAAGCAGGATACCACGATTGATTCGACAACTGAAGCGGAATACATAGTTGCATCGTATGTTGCTAAATAGATTGTGCGGTTGTGTAAGTTTGTTCAGGAACTTGGCGTAATTTCCTCGTCGGATTCTCCCATCCCATTGCTCTGTGATAACATGGGTGCCATAGCGTAAGGTGGCATCATAGAAGCAAGCACGCTTCTAGATCTCCTGGATGATGTGGTTGCGCAAGTTTGTTCAGGAACCAGGGTTTGAACTTGGACTTATCAAAGTCTTCTAGTGTGATGGATGGATGAGTATTTGAAATACCCAGGGTTACTTTTGTTGTTGTAATGGATCATCTACCATGACACTTCCATATCAAAGAGGTAATGGAACATGATAGATTTTAGTGGCTCCATTTGACTAGATGATTTGTGATTTAATTGGATTAAATCACAATTCATTTGAATCCAATTTCCATTTCTAATTCCAATATCAATATCTAAATATTAGAAACCAGAAATGGTTATGAAAATGGAAGTATACAAACTCCTCGAGCTCATTTCTTAGTTCCAAATGGTTTGGACTATGATTAGAAATGGTTAAGGAAGCTGGATTTAGCTCACCGACACTTTGTCCAGCTCATGGAGAGTGTGATGTGTTTCGTTGAGATCACTAAGAGTTTAAATTGTTACAACCCAAGCTCAACATTTGTAGGTGACAGATTTTTGCAAAAACGGTATAAACCCTGAAATTTGATAGTTATCCACATTTCAAGTTACCATACATGGATAGTATGATCTCCCGGATATTATCTCCAAGTATCTGCATTCCTATCTCATGAGTCCTAATTGAATTAGGACTCATACATGTTAATGGTAATAATTTAATAATTATGATTATTACAAGGGTAATTTTGTGAATATGATTCACAAACATAACTCATTAATTAATATGAATAGTGATTCACAATAATTAATATTTATATGGATGTGATTCATATAAATATTTGTGTATATATGATTTACGTATTTTTTTTCCAAGACGTGAGATATTGTGAATTTGATTCACATTAATTTTGTAGATGTACATTAGATTTATATTTAAATTTGGGCTCATGAATATGATTCATGAGCTTTAAGGATTAACTTCATATTTTCTCTAATATTGATAATATGATTATCAAATGAATTAATTAATTAATTAAAATTTACAACAACAACTTCCATTTATGGAAGGTGGTGGGCATGTATATTAAGTCTACCTTGTTATTGAGTTCTACCCTATAATCTTTGCCAATGACCTCTACGACCTTTGAAACATCTTAATTGTTCCCTCGACCCTGTAAACTTACTAACCCTTACCCTACATACCCTATGGTTACCCCCATTCATTTACCCGTTAAAACTAACCGGATTTTGTTGTGTTCTTTTACATTATAACTATTTTGTTTGTCAAATTTACATTCAGTGCCATTCCCCCTCTCCCTTCTCCTCATATCTGTTTCCCACCCCATCGCCCTTAGCCTTGCCCTCCCTGCCATCCTCCTCGAAGCCCCAGCTCCCGCCGCGTCGCCCAAAGCCACAGCCCTGCCTCCCCTGTTCCCCCACCCACACCGCCCGAAGCCCAGGCCCTCGCTCGCGTCCTCTGCTCCCCTCCACCCCACCGCTCGATGCCCCCCTCCTGCAGCCTGCTCGAAGCCTCCGCCTCCTCTTCCCGCCGCATGCCCTGCCTCCCCCGCTCCCCCCACCCTGTCGCTCAATGTCACCCCTCCCGCAGCCCGCTCGAAGCCCCGCCTCCTCCTCCCACCACCTGCCCCGCTCCCCCCACCCCCCGCCGCTCGATGCCCCCCTCCCCCTCAAACCTCCTCCCCTCCCGCTCCCCTGCTCGAAGCCTGTTGACCCCCGCCAACCTCCTCCCCTCCCGACCCCTGCTCTAAGCCAACCTCTCTAGTCGATAACCCCCCTCCCCCCCCCCCCACCCCCAGCCTAGGTCTCCCCCACCCGCCACCTGGAAGCTCCAGGTCGAGCGTCGCCCCTCGAGCCCCCTCCCCAGGTAGAACCCGACCCACCCGCTGGTCCAGCTGAGGCAGAGAAGCCTCCTCTCTTCTTCCTATGAGGGAGGAGAGAGGGAGTACACATTCTTTTCTTCTCTTGGTTAATTCTAGCCGTCTGATTGTGGATTGGTTATATTAACTCATTTTCAACCCAAGGAAGTTAACTCTAGATGCGTCAATTTAACGGTAGGGTTCGTGGGGTAAGACGGAGCAAGTTTACAGGGTCGAGGGAGGAATTAAGATGTTTCAAAGGTCGTAGAGGTCATTGGCAAAGATTATAGGGTATGCTGGGTAAAAATCCCTTAATTTTATAGATGTACATTAGATTTATATTTAATTTTGGGCTTATGAATATGATTCATAAGCTTTAAGGATTAATTTCATATTTTCTCTAATATTGATAATATGATTATCAAGTGAATTAATTAATGAATTAAAATTTACAACAGCAACTTCCATTTATTTTAAGGTGGTGGGCGTGTATATTAAGTCTACCTTGTTATTGAGTTCTAATTAATATTAGGATTCCAAAGTTGTTGCTTATTTTTTTAAATAATTTAATATTGATTGAAGATAATAAGGAGATAATCCTTATTGAACTAAGACTTGGTATTAGTCTTTGATTTAAAATCCAAGTGAGACCAAGGCACATGTTGGATGTGTATTTTAAGTATAACAGGAAGGCAAGGCCTTCTCCTTTTTTGATACATAAAAAACAAAAGAAAAAGTCCTTTCTCTAAATTCCATGCCCCCTTTGTGAGAGAGAGAGAGAGTCTTGAGAGTCTACAACTCTCACAACTCTCTTCTTGTTGCCTAGTCAATGTCCGAGTTCGTGGGAAACAATGCGACCTCATCTTCGTGCCCATGAGAGAGAAGTATGCAAATTAGACTTCAATTCGTGAGGTTTCTTTCGTAGAAACTCACGCATCAAAGGCAATCCTGATTTACCTCTATTATTCATCATGAATATTATAAATCATAAAGAAAATCGTTTCCTTATACACACACACACACACACACACACTTGATTTCTAGATGCACAAATCATTGTGCTACATTTTCTAGTTCATACAATGAACTAGCATTATTTTGACAAATTGTTTGTTAAATAGGGATATAAACATTTGTTGATATGAAAATGATATCAATATCCGTATCCATTTGAAAATAACCGCGGATACGATGTCAAAACCTGTATGATACGGATACGGTGACAGATCAGATACAAATGGGGGGGCATTATATACAACTTGTAAATGAGAGATGGGGGGCCATTATATACAACTTTTGATGTTTATAGTTCACTAATTTGTATATAGATCATATTATATTATAATAATATAATAGTATATAAAGAAATAAATTGGGAGACGGGGGGCCAAGCCCCCTCCCCCTGTCTCCGTCCCTGCATGAAAGCACGATAGATATTGTTAGTGCGCCTTGAACAACATCCTTGACTGGGATATCTACTGATGGCATGTTTATGAATTGATCACGGAGGGAGACTATGCACGTTAGGACATCATTAAGATGCCTTGATATCGTAACCCCGGAAGCAGAAAATGCTAGCATAGCACTCGGTTCTTCGCATTGTGATCCACATTGTACATTAATATGCACCACGACTTTTAGCCTTCAAGTGGTGGGAATTTTTCAGACCTTCTCATTCCTTTAGGCATGCGCATAGCCGTGTAATTGTCTTAATGTACATGTGAAACACCTCGTATGATCTTCCTACATGATCATTCAACATCTCTTATATCCAGACGTGCCTTGTTCGCACCGATGTGTGCTTCGAGATGAGGGGAATGTAACCGCTTGATCGATTTTCATGTTCCTCTTCCTCCTTGAAGAGTGCTGGTAGGTAGAACATGTTGAGCATGACCATGTTGTACCTCATCGTAATTATGACCTCCATAACCTTCTTGGTTTCAAGTAGAATCATATTTAACACTATTATTTATTCTTTCTCCTACATAAATCATGTTATAGAAACTTCAAATAAAAAACATCATCAGCTTCAGCTTCTAAAGCGTAACATAAAACAATACCATATACAAGAAATATAAGTCCCAAAATAAATTTCGTAATAAACTATAATTTGTCCAATGGCCACCAAATATACAATTTGCAATTGTCCAATGGACACCAATTAAAGAAAGCAAATAAAAAATTATTTATTATGCTTCACTGAAAATGCGGAGAATAACACTTACCTACACTTATTCTACCTTGTTCATCTTATTGAAGTACTTCTAGCAGAACAAGAATAGTGCTTCTTCATGCTTATTCTCCACCCATATTGCGGCTTATTCCTGAATCGAACTCCCTCTTGGCCCCGTTTGTTATGTTGGAATAGAGGGGAGAATGGAATCAACATTCCTTTGTCGGTTCCATTTATATGTTTGTCTGATTGCAAGGAAATTCAATGCGGCACCCGAATCAAAAAGATATTAAGGCATGAATAATGATTACAATGAAAACAAGATTCCCTCATACATGGGAATAACCATTTTTAGGTACCTCCTAGGAATTGGGATTACGTTCCTTGCAAATGTTAAGAAATGTATTTTTCTTCAATAATTTTAAATTAATATATCATTGTTACAAATATATGGATACCATCATAGATATATGTTTTTTCTTTTTTGGATATTTTTTGTACACCGACATGGATATGATTTTTTGGACATGGATGTATGGATACTGACATGGATTCAAATATATGAATGCACAAGGTCGAATAAGTTACAAATATATGCATATGGATATTGACATTGATATGTGATATTTTTTACGGATATGGATAAGGATACATATACTATTTTATTTTTTTAGGATATGCATACAAATATGGTTACACAATATTTAACCAGATACATATACATATATATATATATAAATATATCTATTATATAGATAAAATATATCAAATATGATTTTTTTGCGGATACATATAGGAACATGGATATGAGTTTTTATTTTTTTAACGGATACGAATTAAAATATGGATAGTGATATGGAATTATTATTATTTTCATATGGATATGTATACTGATGCTATTTTCATATTTTCCTAAGATATGGATACCGATATATTCTAGCATATATATATATGGGTTAAATGGGGCTGCCCCTGGGGGGAGCTAACTTGGCTCCCCCGCCCCATTTCACCTGATTTTTTTATTTTTTTTTGAAAATTTCTTCCGTGAATATCCATCACTATATCCCTATATTATTGATGAATCCGCGATTCATCATCTCAATATCTTGATCTTAGCAAAATCTCCGAGTAAAATTCCAAAAATATATATATGAAATCAATAAATTAACAAAATAACTCTTGTAAATAAAATAAACTAATTATTGTATATTAGATTGTACAAAATAAATTAACAATAAAAAGCTGCAAAATTAATGGAGTTTTTCACCTATAAATAGCCCAAAAACTTCATGTATTTTTAATAATTTTATTTCAACTTATTTTTGGCTAATTCTTTCTCTGTCTTGTTTATAAAAATGTATATAAAAATACAAAAATACAAAACAAATTTCACCTTAAATAAATGCTCCTAGATCCCAAAGAGAAAAAGCCGTAAAGTCCAACTTCCAGGCCAAATTCACGCTCCGTATGAACTCCAAATTCACCAAACTCACTTTTAAAGTTCAAGTTAGAAAATTATCTATCCAACGGAAGTAGGTTCATTAAAATCGGAGATCATTTGCAAAAGTTGGATTTTGGGACCTAGATGTACATTGTATATTTTGTATATTATTCATTCTTTCCTCATTTTTTATTTTATCTTTCTCAATTATTAAAAATCCAAAAAATCATTTTTGTGTTGTATTTTAATTATATTATTTTATAATATTATTCATTGTAAATATCTCTTACTAAAAAGACAAAAAAATACAAATTAGAAAAGTAAACAAAAAAATTGTACATAGTGTTTTGTCTTCTTTTGTAAATTCTCCACTATTTCTCTTCTCTTTTTATTTTATTGTATTTAAAGTAGTCTACTTTATTTATTTATTTATTATTTAATTTCCATTCTCTACAATAACCACCAATTCAACTTCATTATTCCACCATTTTTTCCAACTTCTCATTCAACTTCATTAATAATACAATCTCCCATTCAACTCCACCACCTTAAAAACTTCTCATTCTTTCCTCTTTATATACATCTCATTCTCCTCATTTTTACCTTTGATTCATCTTTATGTGAGGAGAGCCTAGTTCTTGGAGTTGAATCGGTGACAGCGACGCAACCGCGGTCGAGCGACGACGGCCCTCTCTCCGGTGAGATCCATTGGCTTTTTGGCCAACATCACAGCCGCACCCGCGCGCTGCTTGAGCTCATCGCTCGTCGGCGATTCTAGCGAAGACCGTGCTCTTGTGAGCACATCATAGGCGACCGTCTCCATCATAGGTAATTTTATTTTCATCTTGTTGTCATTATTTTTATCTTTGTATTTTTTTTATTCCATCACATTACCATCTATATACCCACATTTGTTCTACATCATCTTCATCATCATCACATCATCTTTTCCCCCACATCATTTATTGTATTCCTGTTTAAGAAAACTAAAAAATTAAAAAAATAAAATCTAAAAAAATAGAACAAAAAATCAAAAAAAATAAAAAAAATATTAGAGGGGGGAGCGGCTTTAGCGCCGCCGCCCCCATCCCTTCTCCTCCACCGCCGACGGGACCCGCCACCGACCTCCGCCCTAGCCGACCGCAGCCCCCTCGCGTCGCGCCACAGCGGCTGTTCTCAACCGCGCCGAGCTCCTCCAGCTCCAGCCGCCATCACCGCCCGCGCACGGTGGCCCCCTTCCTCCGCCCCAACGGCTGAAGCCGCCGCCTCCGTGTCTCTGCCTCCCACCGTCCTTCCAGTCGGTCGCCCGCTCGCCGTCTCCCACCAACCGCGTGGCCGCACCTCTCCCAGTGGTGCCACCCCGCGCCGCCCCACCGTCCGTGGTGGGTTCACCACCTTCATGCCCTTCCTGGGGAAGAAGAAGGTCCACCCTTTTTTCTATTATTTTATGTAAAAATTATATTTTTTTTATTTATAATTTCTGTAATTGCATAATAGTACATGTACATAACTTGCATTGTAATTTTATTTTCATAATTGTATAGACAACCATGTATTCATGTTTTAATTTAGACATCTGTATAGCATCCTTTTATAAAATAAAAAATAGCATTGTATTGAGCAACTAGTTCTCTACCTCGTGAATTTTTATTTATATTTTTATGGTCTTTGGGTAATTAACTAAAATTGTTTAATTGAAATTAGTCATATTTTACCCAATTTGGAATATCAAATTGATATCTAACTCATAGTTGCTTTAAAAATTCC
Organism: Ottelia alismoides; assembly: GCA_037367405.1. Taxonomy (NCBI): domain Eukaryota; kingdom Viridiplantae; phylum Streptophyta; class Magnoliopsida; order Alismatales; family Hydrocharitaceae; genus Ottelia; species Ottelia alismoides. The sequence goes on from JAZKJV010001492.1 coordinate 1,018,086, forward strand.
ACAAAAATTAGACATTATGCCTTGATAATTGATTGAATTACTATCCAAATTTCATCTATAATAGAGTTGTCTTATGCCTGAAATAAATCATAGAGTGATTTTCGTATTTGATTTTTAATTAAATCCAGATACATCCTTTTTGTGAAATTTCAAGTCTCCTTGATTCTATATGAAAATATCTATTTGGGATAATTTACACTCTGGATAATTTGATAACCTGGATTTATTAGAAATTAATTAGTCACTGTCACTATGTTTTCACTAAAAAATCTATAAAAAAATTCATATTTTGTCAAAAAAATCCAAAATAAATAGTTTAACTTCCTTGCATCATGTTTATATTTCAGTAAATTTTTCATGATTTTTGCTTATTGTTTGTGTGAAAAATTGCAAAAATGCCCATAAAAAGTGTGCATTTTTAATTATTGTATTTTAACCCATAAAATTCCAAAAAAAGTGTTTTGCATTCATCACCAGATTAGAATTCTAGAAAAAATATAACTTTGCTAAATTGGACTTATTTTCTATTCAAATTAATTTGGCTAAGTTGTATGCTTTCTTAGCGTATTAATTCAGTCGCATTCGCATTGGCATTCATTTTGAATTAAAAAAATATAAACAAATCCGCATTTGGAAATCAAGATCTAAATTTTCGAATTAAACCCAAAGTTGTTCCTTTGCCTCCTTGTGTTCGACCCTGGACTTGCTCGGGATATAAATTAAAGCTGAGACACTCTTCACGGAGATCCTTCTCTCGGTTCTGATTGATTCGCTAAGTACACGTACTACAATGTACCCGAAATAAAACACGTATCTAGCGACTCGTCAATTATGCTATTAAAATTTTATGCGAAATAGAGACTCACTCGGCCTCCATCCAGACAGTCATTTTTAACGGTAATAGAATTGCTAAAAACGACCCTTCTGGATGGAGGCCGTAAGAATCTCAATTTCGCGTGAAATTTGAATGACATAATATAGGGATATATTGATGAAAATTCACGAAAGAAATTTCGAAAAAAAATAAAAAAGGGGACGAAATGACGCGGGGGGAGCCGAGTTAGCTCCCCCCATGGGGGCAGCCCCATTTTACCCTATATATATAGAGAGAGAGGATGGGGAGCTTGCACCAAGGTGCATGTAACTTTACATGCACCGACACTTATATCTTCCATTTTTTTTTACTTTTTTGAAAAATACCACCATGTATATTCATCCATATATCCCTCCAATATGTCATTCGAATTTCGTCAGAAACAGAGACTCCTATAACCTCCATCCAGAACAGGTAATTTTAACGGTCTTAGAATTGCTGTAATCGACCTATTCTGGATGGAGATCATAGGAGTCTCTGTTTCTGACGAAATTCAAATGACATATTGGAGGGATATATGGATGAATATACATGATGGTATTTTTCAAAAAAGTAAAAAAATGTGGAAGATATAAGCGTCGGTGCATGTAAAGTTACATGCACCTTGGTGCAAGCTCCCCATCCTCATATATATATATATATATATATATATATATATATATATATATATATATATATATATATATATATATAGACACGGATATGGATTATGGATATGGGTTTTTATTTTTTATGGATATAAGAGGATCCTGGAGAGCTTGCGAAATGCCTACGACATGCTCTGGGGGTTGGCAGCACAAGTAGAGGACCCAGTGGTGTTCTGATGGCGGCAAGGGTGATGCAAGGTCAGTCGGAATAGCCAAGCGACGACGCAACCCCTAGTTTGTGCTGGACAATGCACGTAAGGCCCTCTGGAGGGCTGCAGCATCATGTGCGACCCTTGGATGGTTGCAGTAGCGTGCGGAGGCTGCTTGGGGTGGTGCGCAAGGGCGACATGTGGTTAGGGTTGGGATATGAGAACTATGATCTAGGATTGTCGTTCTCATACAATGTGGAGAGAAATTAATGAGTTGCTTCTTCATGAAATCCTAAGGTTCTCTTATATAGAGGAGAAACATGTTGGGAAAATTATATAATGTAGACCGAAAAATGAAAATACATATAATGAATAAATGATAACTAATATCTCAACACACGGGATTATGCCAGTACTGTGTGCTTTTATGCAATTTATATTTTTCTTTATTAAAAATTAAAAATAAAGGTCATTGCTCATATATATTTCATTTTATAAAATAAAAGAATCGTATAAGGTTCAAAAATAAAACTTACATTTTTGTCTGAAATATTTACCCCTATTACTCGACAATGTACACATTATTTTGCAGTTTTTCTTGTTTGCTTTTTGAGATATATTTTTGATGTAAAAAGCGGAGAATAGCCTGTGACCGAAGACTGGGATAAATTGCAATAGCCACACTCTAGATAACTATTGCTCATAAACATAACGTTCTTACATAAAAACTCTGCTTGATACGGGTGATCCACGTCACCTATTACAAAACAATAGGCCTCAAACGCTCAACCATTGATTTGAACTAACCTGAACAAGTGAATTCTAGAAATTTGTGTGCATGAACGGATCCACCCAAGGAACATACACCTCAGCCATTGAAGGGAGGTCCAACCTCAAAACACGGAAATAGCAAATTAAATTTGTAAATAAAGGAAGTTCATATAGTTTTTTAGATATAGAAACGGATTATATTTTAACATATACGTATACGGATATAGATATGTGTTTTTATTTTTTGCGGATACAGAGACCGATATTATATTCAATTTGTTTAAGATATGATTACATAAATGATAACAAAATATTCTAGCGGATACAAATACGAATATATCAAATATATCAATCATATAAAAAATATATCAAAGTAGTCTCCATGTCAATTTGACTATTGATTCCTTATATGAAATATATCAATTATATGTAAAAATAAGTTGGAGGATACCGATTATGTTTTCTACTTAACGAAATATATCAAAAGAAAAATTAATTTCTTTCTATTCTTTCCCCCTTCCAAACATAAAGAAATGAATGTGTCTTATAATAAATATTTCGATTCCCTGTGAACCAAACAATGAAATGGAAATAAAATATCCCATTCCATTATTGATTCCATTCTTGTCTTATTCCTTTCCAACCAAACAATCTGGGCCTAAGAAAGCTGCAAATTATGCAACAATTCCAGCCCGTCCCTCATCTATCCTTCAGGCATCTATAATACTAAATCCACGAAGAGCTCCTAGATCAGGTCCCACTCATCGTATATTTTTCAACTTTATCCCTATTATACTAATATCCACTTTTCTCTTGCGGCCGAGAATCCTGAGTATGACTTTCATTTTAAGTTTGGATGAAGGTTGAAAGCAGACATATCTTAGCAGCGTCGTCTACGTTGCATCACGATTTAGAATCGCCTAAATGCAAGACAAGAATCTGTCGAATCAGACAGTCATCATCAGTTTGTCTTTATTAATGAAGTTCAATCCGACTCTTCTATCATCTTCTACTTTTTCCTGACTTAGAGAAAAGCCTGTTCTCATCATTCCAAATACATCGAAAATCAGAAAGAGAGACATCTCTTCTAATCCAGTCTATTCAGACGTTCATAACCAGATTATTTGAGCACTACCTGCACATAGAACGACCCCCAAAGGAGTACATAAGTAAAACTGCAATGGAAATAGGCCAACAACTTAAGTTGGTATGCCTTATTTTTACTGATCAATGTCATCAAGAGCAAAGAAACCCCAACAAATAAGCACAAGTCAACCCACGCTAACAACCCAAAAAACAACTCATTTTACATGCCAAATCACAGCCAGAAGATGCCCTAACAACAGATGAGGCGATCACGTGTCCTTTGCGCGTTTCTCCTTCTTCCTCCTCCCTGACCGCATCAACAGCTTCTTCCAGAAACCCGACTCCTTTTTCGGGTGCGGGTGCGGGTGCGCGAGCGGAGTAGGCTTCTTACCACGGGGGCTCTCGGTGGACGCGGGGCCGGTGGCGACGGCAGAGACGTAGACCGAGGAGGAGGAGGAGGACGCGGTGTCGTCGGGATCGGTAGAGGGGATGTGGGAGAGCCGCTCCCTCAGGCAGAAGGGGCAGACGCCACTAGACTGGATGTGGGAAGGGTGCTCCCTGCACCGCTCAGAGGAGCCCATTCGTCCGCTCCGGAAGGGATGGCGCGAGTTGCGAGCCGACGCGCGCACGTGTGCCCTTGTTGTCTTTGCGGATTAAACTGGGGCTGTTGTGGGGAGATCTGTTCCGCTTCGTTCTGCGCGTTATTCCCTCACGCTTTCCTTTTGGGAAATTAGCGTGCATACCCTTCTCTTTATCTTTGTCGTTATTTGCATATGTGCGCTTCTTGCGTGAATTGAAAAGAACAAGCCATAGTCCAAGCCAGGCCTATACTACTGGGTCATGACGGTCAATAGAATCCCATGAGCAACTCCAGGAGGAATGCACTAATGTGGATATGAGAAAACATGAACCGTATGAAACCCATATTATGTACAAGGGGTGGAAGGGAGCTCAATCGTAAATACGAAAGGTAGTTGTTGAAGGGCATGATATGCAAGAGTTCCCATGATTCAGGGTTTAATATAAGTCTTTTTCAATCCTTTTTTATAGCCATTTGGTCCTGCGATGTAACCTATTTAACAAAAGGTATGACGATCAAAGAAATAGGGTAGGGCCACATGATTTCTCTAAATCTATAAAATCTTAAACCATGTCTAAAGTGCAAGCTTGATGAGATGGACAAGCTAGGGTCGAGCTAGGCCTATTTGCAGCTTCTTGTTAAGACGTCCAGTCAACAAGGGACCTACGTGGACATCATCGAGGTAGGAATGGAGTGGGAATGAATAGCTCCTTAAGTGTAATTAGGGAATGCAAAATTTAGCCAAGGTCCCTCTTAGAAGGTGGGAACTTGTTATAGAGAATCGTTGCTTTCAACTCTGTACTACGATAGGCATGATTCATTGTCCATCCGCAGTCCTCCCTCTTGGAGAAGAGGTCTATTTCTCAAATGCAAATTTAAAAGAGCGCTCTCTCTCTCTCTTATTATTATTGGTTTAGTGTTTATATAATATATATAGAAAAAATAGAGCTACCTGACCCTTCTTTTTTATTTTTTATTGTATTTTTTAGTGACACTTGAAATGCAAAATATTGTCTCAATTAACATTCATATTCATATCTATATCCACCAAATATCATACATGTAGCACAAAAGTGTCCATCCACACACACACACACACACACACATACATACATGCATACAAGTATCTCTAAAAAGACCATGTCAAGTAATGACAAAGAAAGAATACAAAGAGTACATAGCCAAAAGAAACTATGAAAAAAGTAGAACAACTGAACCCTGCTCATTGTCACGGTTGCTCATAAAAAAAAGCTAGATTCACGAAAAATAGGTATGTCATGAGCGAAATTGCTCAATATCATGCTAAACAACTAAACAAGAGAGTAACTAGAAACTAGACACTGTACAAAAGAAAGGTAACTGTGTAAATTCACCCAATTGTAACTGACCGTAATATATAGATCCTTGATTCTTACACTTGTGATACCAACATCGTTGTCAGCCTGTGGTTTTGCTTCATGTGGAACCTCATACCATGAATCTAAGAAAGAGATGGCAATCTTTCTTTGTAGACTGATTTCCAACCGACTTCTTGATTAAGTTCATCTGCATAGGAAAAGAGATTTGGAAGAGTTGGAATAATCAAGTCAAAGAGTTGACTTGATGAGGTCAAGATAAACTAAGATCTGCATCGTAATTGTCACGATCAGTCACACATCCTTTGACCTAAGATAAATATGCATCTATATACTTGAGTATGCACATTTGATAAACCAGTATATTGGTGACCAAGGTTCAAATACAGATGTGTTGGTGTGCATATTAAGATGCAAGATATGTATGATCTCTCAAATGAATCATAAATTGTGAGACAAAGGTAACTCATGAGATAATTTGGGATCAAAATTAATTCCATGCATGGTTGTCTTATTTATGAAATAAGACATGAATTCAAAATATTAATACATACTTTTGGAAAGTATATGATTAATATTCGTCCAAATATCAAATGAGAGATATATTGATTTATTCTGAAGAAAACAATTAAACTAAGGTTTGAACTTCGGATATATCAAAGTTCTTTTCCAGTGTAAAGGATGAATAAGTATTGGGAATACTCACGGTTTAACTTTATCATAATAGATCATCTTCCATGACACTTTTATTCCGAGAGAGTGATGAAACGGGATGGATTTTAGTGGCTCCATTTAGCTTGATGATTTGAGAATTAATTAGATTAATCTCAATTCATTTGAATCCAATTTCAATTCTAATTTCAATGTCTAAAAGTTGGAAACATAAATGATCATGTAAATAGAAATATATATGCTCCATGAGCTCATTTCTAAGCTCCAAATGGTTTAGAATTTGATTAAAAATGGTCAAGGAAGTTGGGTTCATCTTCCAGATACTTTCTTTAGCTCACATAGAGTGTCTTGTGTTTCGTTGAGCTCATTTAGAGTGTAAAGTATTCCACTCGAACTCAATTGAGAACGTATCAATTTCAAGCTAAAAATGATATAAACTCAGAAATTGGATAGATATCCATATTTCAAGTCACTATACATGGATAGTACGATCTCTCCGACATTATCTCCAAGTATTTGCATTTGTATCTCATGAGTCCTAATTGGAATAGGATTCATACTTAAATATGTCAATGTTGTAATAATTGTTATTATTACATTTTTCATAAGAGAATTTCTGTGTTTGATTCACAAAATATATTTCATTAATTAATGTAAATTATGATTCACAATAATTAATATTTATATAAACATGATTCATGTAAATAATATATATGTAAATATGATTTGCATAATATTTCCAAGGCATAAAATTATGTGCGAATTTTATTTACAATAATTCTGTAGATGTAAATTGGATTTACATTTTTTTGTGCTTGTGGATATGATTCACAAGCTACAGGGTATTCCATAATTTCTCCAATAATGATAATGTGATTATCAAGATAATTGATTGATAAATAAAAGGCAACAACTATAACTATATTTAGTGAATATGGGGCGTGTACAATAGTTGTACATACAGCAACATTATTTTGAGTTCTATTGAGAATAAGGATCTTAATATTATTGCATTTTTTATTGATTAATCAATTAATAAATTAGCAACAATCGCATTCCATATATGGAATTTGTTAGGCTTGTATATTTTGACACATGGTGCCACTACAAAGAGTTCTTGAATTTAACTTTTTATTAATTTGTTGTTTAATTACTTAAATTAATTGGATATAAATACGGAGATAATTGTATTATTGATCAAGGGATTGGTATTAAGCTCTTGATCAACAATCGAAGGGCTATTATTTCATACACCTACTTGAAGAGAAGACTCTTCAATATGTGTGTACTATGTATGTAAAAGGAGAGTAAGACTCTCTCTTTTATTCACTTGAGTTTTGGAGAGCCTAGTCCCTTAAAAAATCCATGCCCTAGAGAAAGAGAAGAGTCTTGATTGTATACAGCTCATACACACCTCTTCTTGAAGCCATGTTCTTGCATACGACATCCAAGTTCATGGGATGCTACATGATTCATCTCCGCGTCCACGAGAGAGATGTTGTAGATCGTACTTGATTTGGGAGGTCTCTTGCTTTAGAGACTCACACTTCAAGAGGTAACACTGATCTCATCTTAATATTCATTAGAATATTAGAAATCTTATTAGAAAAATAGTTTCTCTAATTTAATGGTTTAGCAAAGTACAAATCATTGTGTTGAAATTCTTGTTCATACGATGAACATTCAATGCTTTATACAAATTGTTTGTTATTTTTCTGTGCTGATGTGATGTGAAGTTCATAAATAGTTTATTTACTTCCTTAAATAACGTTCTACATGGGTCTACATCTTTTTAGAGTCAAATCCCATCATTTAATGGTATATATGGGTTCGCAATCCTACAATGGATCGATCATTCATCTTTACTAATCGATGAGAAAGGAAACCAAGATCAATCATTTTGGGTCCACATGATCAATCAACTCTACTAATGTGATCGATCATGCATGATCGATTCCTCGATTGGGTCTAATCGATCATGGAGCTGTAGCCAGAACTGCTCTGACGACGTCCCTACGAACTTGCTTTGATTGACATTTTGACAATACCATCGTGTTCCAATTAACAACCAGATCACAATAAATATAGGAAAAAAATGGGGCTGGCCTCGCCCCATCTTTCCTATTTTTATTTTTTTGCAAAATATCACCATGTATATTCATCTATATATCCCCCCTATGCATCGTTCGAATTTCGTCAGAAATAAAGACTCATATGCCCTCCATCTAGAATAGGTAATTTTAATGGTCTAAACATTACTGTAATAGACCTATTCTAGATGGAGGGCATAGGAGTCTATGTTTCTGACGAAAATCGAATGGCATATATGAGAGATATATACATGAATATATATGGTGATATTTTTCAAAAAAAACACGGAAAAATGAGGCGGGGCAGCCACATTTAACCCATATGTGTATGTGTGTATTATACATGCAAGCTACGGATTGACAGGAAAATCCAAAAACGTGATATGATAAGTTCCCAACACCCAAAAATACGTCGGATTGCGATGGAAACACCGGTATATGGTAGAGCACATTCCTTGTAAGCCAACAATACAAAAAATCTCGTAAATCTGACAACAAAAGAGGGGTAAAAAAATGTACCTCGGGATGTTCCCCTATGACTCTCCCTCATTAGAACGAATGATCCATGGTGTTTAGTGTGATTCCATGCACTCCATGCGACTCCCTGTGTTGAACACTTTGAGATGGCGCCCTTAGATCTCCGATCGGTCGTTAAAAATATCTTCGGTGGCAGAGCTCCTACGAAGGGGTGGAGCTCGACTGAGCTAGGTGGTTTGGTTACCTAGACCACCTAGGCGCACCCCCTTATATAGTTTCGAATGCACGTCTAAAAATAGCAACCTTGGGCTTATATGGAAAGGTATCGATGAGTACTACAAGATAGAATCATTTATCTCATTTGGATATTGGATCATGTTTGAAACTTAGATAGTGTGAAACCTAATACTTACATGTCTTACATTATAAAAATATCTAAAGAAGTCTCGTCTCCGAGACTTAGCTGTAACATCTAATAAAAATCGGATCCCAGTGCATCTCAATCTTGTTTGATTGAACCCATAAAAATTTCAAAGAAAGCAAAAAATATAAAAATCTCAAAAGAATCAAGTCAGGGTTTCGATTGTTACCCGTGAAAAGATGAAGGTGCTTTTCCTTCATATGAGTTGCAGGCTCCCACGTCGCCTTTGTGGCATCCTGACTATTCCATATGACCTTGAATAAAACCATCTCTTTTCACATAAGCCTCTTGACCGCATGGTCCAGTATCAGAAAATGCTCCTCAAGGAAAGAGAGGTTGGGCTCCACCATCAAGTCCTTGTAGCCGATGTAATGTCTGGGATCTCAGACATACTTTTGCAAATTTGATATGTGGAATACGTCTTGTATGACGTCAAGATGTGGGGGAAGGGACATTCTATAATCTACCTTCCCAACTATGGAGAAAATCTCAAATAGTCCCTCAAACCATGATGCCAACTTGCCTCTAGCACCGAATCTTGGCACTCCCTTCATGGGGGATAGTCGGAAGAGCACAAAATCCCAAACCTAAACTCAAGATCGTGATGCCATTAGTCAGCGTAGCTCTTTTTATGGCTCTAGGCTATCAACAATCTCTTCCTAGAAGTATCTATTGCTTTTGCCCTTCATCGGGGATGCTCGTAAGAGCACAAAATCCCAAACCTAAACTCAAGATCTCAATGCCATTAGTCAGTGTAGCTCTTTTGATAGCTCTAGGCTATCAACAATCTCTTCCTAGTAGTATCTATCGCTCTTGATGTCTTTTCAATGATCTGCATGGTGTACAAGGCATTGTCGCCCACCTGTTTCTAACACATGGCAGTGGTGCATCTCCTTCCATACAAAGCTTTAAAAGACACCTTATCGATACTGGCGTGACAAATGTTATTGTAGTGAACTCAACAAGTGAAAGATGATCCTCCCAGGATCCATTCCAATCAATAAAGCAAGCTCGCAACAAATCCTCCAGTGTCTGAATAGTCCTCTCGGACTGCCCTCCTGTATGCGGATGGCAAGTTGAACAGAGGCATAGCTCTGTCCTCAACTTTCTCATGAACTCTCTCCATTAATATGAAGTAAACCATGAACCTTTATCAAATACTTCCTCCTTGTCCATCCCATGCAAGCAGATGACATGTTGAATATATAATATTTCTAGCTCACATGGAGTACCCATCATGTTGAATGGAATAAAATGGGTTGACTTGGTCAACCGATCAATGATAACCCATATCTCATCATGCTTTCTTGAGTACACGATAATGATGTAATAAAGTCCATGAAAATAATTTCCCACTTCCATACCTGAATGGAAAGAGGTTCTAGTAAATCAGGAGTCTCTTGCACTCTATCTTCACCATTTGACAGGTGAGGCACCAACTGGCATGCTCTGCTACATCGCTATTCATTCCATCCCACCAGAAATGTGAGGTCCATCTACATTTTAGTGCCACATAGATGAATGGAAAACCTCAAATTGTGTACCTCATCCCAAGATGTCTCTCCTCACATGATTGGAATACACCTCATTTAAAGCGGTCGTCATTCATCACTAACACTATATAACCACAGTAAATAACGCATTGCTAAATTAAGTGGCAGTCATTGTTAGCCGTCGCAGGATTTGATTATCACCCTCTTAATATCCATCGCAGAAAGGCACATATACGGTGATCGCCTGACTATCATATATAACTTGTCTAATATTAACGACGGCTAAGCTAGCCGCCATATATATGACTTGTCTATTATATATGGCGGCTACTTTGACCGTCGTATATGAATGTCCTGTAAAAGAAACAACAACTCCTTATAGCTATTGTAACCACCTTGTTCCCATATTTACGCATGCAACCAGCAAATTAGAGAGGGATAAAATGCCAATGCAACACTCAAGACCTCCATGTCTCACAACTACAATAATAAAGACAAATATGACAATTCAAACCATCATCACATTTGCATACATTAACGATTAAAAAATAAGTTGCATACTACATATTACAACAAAATAGAGCATAATCACACCAATTATACTATTACGACTACAACTAACATCGTATATCCTCAGCACCGGCAGGGAGAGGTTCATTGTTGTGGTCTTGGCATGGAAGGGTTGGAATCAAACTGCATGTGCTCCTCCCATATAGCTCGGCAATCAATCTATACATCTCCTGCATCGACTATGCATTTTGATGCACAGTCTGAGTATTCTACTACACGATCTGTCATAGTTTATCTTCCCCCTCATGTGACTTATCGAGGTCTAGTGGCATCTCCGCCATACTCTGCTTTAACTAGTCGAACTCCTGATGCAATGGACCACCGCCTAGTCCATAAAAGCTCAACTTGGTTGTAGTTGCGCCACCCAATAGCACTAGTCTAGAATGTTTGAGGAAGGAGGGAAGACATGGTGAAATGCCTCCTCATTCAAATCTCTGTGGTTCGAAGGTGGTTGGTTGTGAATGAACTTGATCATGCATCCCTACATACATATGCAAGTTAAATGTGTTAGATATATACTTAGATTTATAACTTCAAATAAATCAATGATGACTTAGGTGGACTTCTTTGTAACTCTCATGAATAAAGAACGTGTTCCCCCATCAGTTGTTTATCGAGTCATCTCGAAGAGTCTAAAGTAGCTCAGCTCGTCCTCTATTGCAACCTAGAAAAATATGTGACAATCATATTGAGTTATATCATTTCATATTTGTTTTGTAAGGTGTTAGCTTGGAAGAGATTACATGCTTGTATTTCAGGTTATCCAGATTTGTCCTCCCTAAGGTATGGGTAGGTCCCGACGCTTTATTCTTATTCCCTTATTCTTCTCTGAATGACCCTACAATTAGGAGATCATACCATTATTTATGACATTCTAAAATCTTTACAAGTATGGTTCATCACCTTGAACTTGTCACTCTCCCAATATTTAATGACTTCCTCCCACTCGACCAGATACTAATTCGAGGGAGGATTGGCTAACCTCCTACCATCATCGCGATGCGATCATAGTACTTTAAGATTTTTCACATTAAGTTAAATGCCATGTTGAAGGATACCCTAACAGAATTTTAATTAACATACCTAAAATACTAACCTTCTTTCTCTTCGCTCGGGTATCGCGATGTAGCTTCGCATCCTGATGCAAGATCCCTACCTTGACCTCGAAATCATCACCCCAGTCAAAAAATGTTCCGTATGCAAAGCAGATAAAACAAAAATTCAACAAAACATATAAATCAAGCATTCAACGAATGTTCTAAATTACTTCTTTGAGGGTGAAATTAAGGTACCGTTCGGAGCCTAAAGAGAGATATTTGGCTCATATGGTGCGATACGAACAGGTTGACTTCTCAATATAGAGAGGAGGGACTAGACTAGGAGATGAATCCAATAAAACTAGCCTAAGAAATATATAGTTATAAAATCAATATTCTCGTATTAAATCAAATGCCCACAGTTGCAATTGAGAATAAATACTCACAACTATATATATATATATCCAAATATATATTTATAAAAGCTTTATAAGAAAATATAAATAGAGTATTTTGTATAGTTTATATAGTTGAAGAGGCCTAGTGCTCACCTTATACGGCCAAGTCCATTAGTCTTTCTCTCTTTGAGCTTATAGGCTACCGAATTAGTTCTTCTATGGTACCTTCATATCAGAAATGAGGAATCCTTCAGAGTTGAGGGGACAATCCTAAAGTTAGTGGTACGTAATGGCACATTTGTTCGCGTTGCGATAGATAGTCGACTAGAAAACGACCCTACATACTCTCCTAAAGTCTGAAATGTAGCTGGCATGTGCATGGTCTACTGCCTAACAAGTTAGACAAGTAATCGTTATGACGACCAAGTATAAAATCAACCCACAATTAGATTAACCGATCAAAATGTGTGTCAGTCAAAATTTATTATTACTCAACATGAATGTATTTAGGTATAAGCAGGTAGAGTGTCGAACGTTGGGAACGCAAGAAGGGTAGTGAATTATTATTAATTATTGTGAATTAATAATAATTATTTTTTAAATTTTTTTATTTTACTTGATTTTATGGGAGTTTTAAGTATATTTAATTTTTACAGATTTTTTTATATTTTTATATTTTATATTTTTTAAAGTTACCTAAATTTTAATTTATTTTTTATTTTTTTAAATAAGATGATTATTAATATAGATATTATATTTATATATAAGTTATATATAGTACATATATAATTTAGGTTTTTATATTTTTTTAATAATTCAAAATAAAGTATAAATATATAAAATAAAAAGGTTTTTCATTTTTATATTTTGTTTGTTTTTGATAATTATTTATGCATTTTTTCTAATTTTATTTATTTTGAAAGTTGAAAATATGTCAAAATAGGGAATATAATAAATTTGTGAGTTTATTCAGGGTTTAATAAATATTTATAAGTCCAAAATTAACTTAAAACTATTTTCAATATATACTATATATAATAAAGAAAATTCATAAACATAAAGATATACTTTTGAATTTTTATAAAAGATTTTTAGGGTTTTGTTATTTTTAAATTTTATATTTTGTGTTTTTTAGTGATTTTTGGATTTATGACAGGATAGAATATACTACATCTAATATATTAAAAAATTAAAATTATATTTGGATTTATATGGGCTTTTAATAATTAAAGAGGGGATGTATGCATGTTTTTGTATTTTTAAAAAATTGGTAGAATAAGGTTAAATTCCAAACAACAAATATGCATGAGAGAGTATGGTTCCATGCATTTATCCTAGATTTCCTACAACTTTTGGCATAAAGAATTATTTAATACAAATAAAATACAAGAAATAAAATATACATTAGTGGAGGGATCTGATTGCAATTTTAAAAACTAATCATTCTTTCACTAATAAGTCCCTAAAGTCTAGGATCAAATATATGCAAGATTAACAAAAACACCTCACGTAGGGGACCACGTGAGGTGACTAGTAAGGTCCTAAATGTAATTATATAAGAGTTTTGGGTCCAACTTGTAATTTAACCTATTTATTTTACACTATATATTTAATTTACAATACTAAATAGGAATTATAAAATGGCGGAGGGTACGCATGAAATATATCCATAGGAGGCACGCGTGTGGCATGGATTGGGATCATGCAGTTGAGGCATTGCCATGTCGCTCACTTAAGATCCAATGGCTAGAGACGTGCATCGTTTTACTTGATTTCAACAGATGGCTCTAGCACCCTTACGAAGAACAGGGAAGAACTCTTCTGCCTCGAGCTTCGACCGGTAATTACTTTCTCCTCTAGACTCCTCTCGTGCACCTGAATGGATCAACACGTAGCTGGAAGTTCCCCATGTCTACAGGGGTGCTCAAATGGGTCCAAGCCTCATCGAAGGAGGCATGGAGCTTGAGTCTTCTCCAGAAATCTGATGCTACTATTAGTCGCTCAAATCCACGACCATGTGGTCTCTCTACCGCTAATACATGCATAAGAAGCTTGAGGGCATGAGGGTGATGCTCCTCATCTAAGAATGGAGTTGAATAGAAAGGGGGTGAGATAAAACGATGGGTCTCCGGTGATGACGGTAGATTGAGATCCAATGGACTTGATCTATGTAAGATCATGGTGATTTGGATAAAGGGATTTGATGTAGAAGTGATAGGGAAGCATATGGGGTGGTCAGTGTGCTCGGAACAACGATGATTCATGATCAAACTGCGGTCAGAGCTTGAAGCTCCAACGAACTATGAATTTGATTTTTAGTGCAAATAAAAGGAAATCATTTGAAAGAAAATGCATGGCTACACTAGAAATAATAATTCAGAATTGAAAAATAAGCCTAACAGCTCATACCTGGTCGGAGACTAAGGAGAAAAAAACCTCACTAGAGATAAGCTCAGCGACAGTGGATCAGCCTTCAACCGCCTTCTCCACGCAATAGAATTGTTGGTAGAACTCCTCATGTCACTAGGGTCCACTCCAACCATGTATTCATGGGGTTGTGATGGATGAAAAGGAATCGAAAAGCGAAAGGAAGGTAGAGGTGGAGTTTTATAGACATGACAAGGGGCAAAGTTGGAACGGAGATTAAGTATGAATCGAAGGAGGTTTGTGAAAGCTAAGAGTATAGCGAGATGGAGGGAGATGTGGTGCACAGATTTGGTGAAGAACTTGAGGTGAAAAATTTGAGGTGGAGGAGTATGAATTGGGAAAAGATGGGGAGTAAGCATTCTGACAGGGTCGTAGAGGGCTAGTGCCATGCAGGGGAGCTATTGATCGGGCGGGTCAACATTCCTCGCACGCCTATTGGTCCACGTAGGACGCAATATGACAAAACAAAAAATAATAAAAAAAAATTAGAAATAAAATAGTAAATGATTTTATCTAAAAATACTCAAAATATGAAATTTTTTATTATTTTATGAAATATTTTATCATGTTTTTTTATTTATTTTTACAACCTTATTTATTAGGTATTACTATTTGTATGTTCATATATATGTATATGTAACTGTATTTTATGTATTATATTTTTATTTTGCATTTTATATACATAACTATATTTACATATTTTATATATTTATAACATTATTAAAGATATATTTACATATTTATGATATTTTAATAATTTTATTTATAAGTACAAATAATTACATGTATGTACACTATAGATATAATATACCAATGTTTTAGGGTTTATTATTTATTTTGGTATTTTTATTAGCTTTTTAATGTGTATTTTATGTTTTTATTATGTTTTGTATAATATATACATATATTTAAAAATATAAAGAGATTAAAAATCTAAAGAATAAAATAATCAACTATATATACATATGCCAAAGTACAATAGTACCTCAAAAAGGTGGATTGTGTATCTTATCTCCATTTTCAATGAAACTGCATTCATTTGATAGATAATTAAATTTGAAATACAATGTCATATGGAGTAGATATCGAACAATGAAGTTCAATTTGTGGCTTGTTCATCTATATTTACCACGTGCAATGTGCATGATTTATTTTGGTGGATATTTTTCTAATTTTCTATATATTATTATTACAAGTTTTGTTTGAACATTTTACTCTTTTAGTTGTGTATAATTAAGAATAAAATAGTGTGATTGGGGTATTTATATAGTACATAGTATACATAGAATTAAGGTTTCTGGGATACTTTATGTAGTGCTTGGCCCTTATCTCCCCTACTTTATTTTTGATCGACCTAGTCAATATTTGACTAAGTCTCAGGGTTCATGGTCAGTCAGTATCTTTGATACTTCCTTTATTTTTATTTTCTTTTCTTTATTCTTTAATTTGGTCTTAAATACATGTATTTACGCATTAATTACCCCTCTTTTGTTGATTTATGCAAGGTAGAAGCATTTACAAGTGTTTTACTAAGGATTTAAAGCTAAAATAGAAGAATAAAGATAGATGAATGTGTTGGACATGTGATCCCATGGCGAGCCATTATGTAATAAATCTTATTGCAAATATCATTCCCTGATCTGAAATGAAGAATAATTAGTTTACATAATAGGTCCCTTAGTACAATTAGGGTTGCGTACCATGGCCATCTTGATGATCATGCAGATGTTGATTCAATTGTTTAATCATAGAGGTTGGTGCTTGGAAGAATATCTAAAGAGTTAGATTGAGGACTCATCAATCACCGTTAAATGATTATTAAAAGATGATCTCCAGCCTGAGTAGGAGATGGCAATCCTTTCTCTAACGGGTTAATATCTAACCAACCTCTTGATGCAAGTCCTCTGCATATGAATTGAGATTTAGAGGTGTTAGATAAGTTAAGTCAAAGAGTTGACTTAACGAGATCAAGATAACCCAAGACCTATGTCGTATACTGTCACGATATAGGCGCACATCCTTTAACTGGAGACAGATGTGTTACTATATATTTGAGTATGTACATTTGATAGACCGATAGGCTGATGATCTAATCAAGGTCTATACACCGACGAGCTGGTGTGCATACAAGGGCATATGAGTAATACGATTTTCCAAAGGGAACATACATGTTCATTACTGAACCGAAAGACATGAGCTCACTCGTGAGATATTGTGATCAAATTCTATGCACGACCGTCTCGCTTTAGAAGCTTGAGCGAATTTGTAGGTTTGATATATGTTTTTGGAAAGTATATAATCCATACCTAGGTATGATATATGCTTTTGGAAAGTATATGATATATACCAAATTCCAAAGGTCAAATGAAAAACATAATGATAAAACCCTGAAGAAGAAAATCTAAATTGATCGAATTCTTCGAGTTTATTCTAGGTCTTCTAGTATGCAGGATGCACGTGTATTAGGAATACATGAGGGTGATGTAATCATAAACGATTATACAATCGTGACGCTTCCATTTTGAGGGAGTAATGAAACAGGTCTGGATTTTAGTGACTCCTCTCAGTACATAAGTAATCTGATCTTAGTCCAAATGTTGGACATTGATCTGAATGTGATTCGGATGCAATGGGAAGATTGGATTTACGGCTTTGATTTAATCAAACATCTATGGGAGGTCACCAGGATCTGGATTTGAGATATGATCTCAATATCCAAGTCACTATATGTAGAACGAACAATGGACATGTACTTATCTCCAAGTATCCACGGAGAAAGCGCATTGTTAATGAAAGAGTTCAAGAATAATTCCATCGATGAATATTATATATAAACATTGAAAAATTGATAGTTAAATGTGATTTAATTATCATAAATAATGTGAATTTGATTCATATTATTTAGATGCATGAGAATGATGATCTAAGATAATTAAATGTGATTTATTTATCAAGGATGTGAATGATGTGGATAGCAATATCCACATTAATAATATATATTATAAATGTGATTTATAATATATTAGAGAGAGCTTATTGTAAATAGTATCTTCAAATTAATTGTTGGTGTGAATTGGATTCACATTGGAACTTAATTGGAAATGCAATTTACATTTTATTTTGAGGTGTGAATATGATTCACAATTATTTAGTGACATGATTGCAATACTCACAAAATTAATTTGAAATTATTTTTGTGAATTAGTTTACAACAAAATTTGTTATTGTGTGTGAAGGATTATATTAGACATTTAATGGATGGTGGACGGCCACCCTTTGACTTGTTCTCAAGGGTGGTTGTCCCCTCTATTTTACGGAGGTGGGTGGCCTCCTTCCTAATCCTTCTATGCTAATTAATTTAGTTCAAATTAAATTATGTTTATTATTTAATGTATTTATTTAATCTAAATTAATTGTTATTGTATTTTTTACAACAAAATCATGGTCATTAAATAGAAACACAAATCAATCTCAACCATTGATTTTGTGGTTCACATGGATTGTGATCCATGGACTCCCAAAATACTATAAAAGAAGAGGCAACTCTAGCTCTTCTTTTAATCAAAACAATTTAATCCTCTCTCTTTCATTCTTATACTACACGTCACATCTCTCTCTCTAAGTGGTCATCCACTTTGTGGATTAGAGAGAATTGTCGTCGCCACACCGTCATGTCACCGCTTCAACTGTTCATGGATCTCCATCTCCTTCGGTGCACCTCGCTCGTGAAGAAGACATCGGATCTTGTGTGACGAGATCAAGATATTCTCGTCTTGGATAATCATATGGGATTGCGAGAAGCTCACATCTCATAAACGTACTCACAAGCGTCTCCTCCGTCGGGTTGGACTTGAGACAGGAGTCTCTTCATTTAGAGACTTCAATTGCAACCACACTTCAAGAGGTAACCCTAATATCCCTTTGTGGTTTAGATGAAACGATCTAAGAAGTGTTCTTGGATCATGTGGTTTCATCACATTTATTTTTTAAAATTATGTTGCCCCGAGAATGAAATAGCTCCAACGAGAATGAAATAGCTCCAAAGAGATGAAACAATCTAAGAAGTGTTCTTGGATCATGTGTTCTTAGATCATGTATTCTTGGTTATGTGGACTTTGAAGTAGAAGCCTTGATTATTGATACATAACTCCAACGAGAATGATTTTTCATTGACTTTTTTCCAGTCTATTTTTTTGGAGTTTTTATTTCATACAAATTTTTAAACATTTATGTATATATAGACACATACAACAACATTCACAAAAGGAATTTTTCTTCTTGAGAACGTAGAGTATCCCACTTTTGAAGCTTTATTGCATCCCACAACAACTTATCTTTAGATGCCCATAACATTAGATTGAGTTGGGGTGCACATGCCTCATATTGGGGTGGCGTATGTTTTCACACATGTGCTTCTCAAGCTAAAGAATTCTACCCTCACCACCTCATCTGAGTTGAGTTATGTGCAGAGTGCTTGTCCAAGTTAGGTCACTGCCAATAGGGGTCATATGTGTGCTTCGAAATATTCTACTTAGGCTAATCAAGATGACATGTGAACATAGTCTTGTGGACTCAAAGAATTAAGTTGCATTGACCTGAAAAGTCTTAATTCTAGCTCCTATAAGGTTCCTGTGAAATTAAGTGGATTAAGGTCTAAACCATATTCCAATCTTCATATTTTATTCCATACTAGTTCAATTGTTAAAATCATTCTAAAAATGCTAATGCAAAATGCAAAGATATTTTTTGAAGAAAATATTATGATTATGAGGTTTTTATGGGTTTTTAAAAAGATTTGCAAATATTTGTGAGTTTTTAATTTTTTTTATTTTTAGGTATTTTTGAAAGGGTTGGTGAACTGAATGTATTTACAACTATTATGTACCTATTAACAAAGGATTTTAGACATGGTTTTGTTTGAATAATTGTTGCGTTTATATGCATGGTTTTCAAAACTATTTGAAAATATTTTTCTATATATTTTAAAGATATTTTTGAAAACTTATTTTGCAAATAATTTTACAAAGAAAATTTCAAATATTTTACAAACATTTATAAAGAAATATTTTTCAAAGGTATAAAAATAATTTGCAAAGATTTTTCAAAAGATTTTTCAAATATTTTACAACTTTTTTTCAAAATCATTTACAAAACATTTACAAACCAATTTTATGAACAATTTTTAAAAATTTTTACACATATTTACATGAGTTTTTTTCTTTATGTTTGGCTAACGTATATATATCATATATATGACCCCCCTATACTTAGCTCAAACTACGTCATCATAGTGACCAAAGATCAATAAGGGAAGGCATAACTCATGATAAGTATAGAAAATACTATAATACAATGACTAATCAATAAAAGAATAAGAAGTCGAGCACCCCCTATACTAAGGATCAACTAGTGCTGAGTATAGCAGACTATACACTAACAGGGGATGATCGAGGATTAGAATTTACGAGAAATCAACGACTAGATTATCTCCCTCTATACTTGGGGTAAAATATCCCTAAGTATAGTAAATAATATCAACAAGATAGAAGACAAGCGAGAGAACAATAAAGGAAAAACTCGATGCATTCATCCCCCATATACTTAAGATCTAGTCATCCTAAGTAAAACACTGATGAAAGGGATGGATGAATAAAATGGAAGAATGAAAGAATTGAAAAAGAATGAAAAAGAATCAATCAAGAAAAATATTTTTGTTGAGCTTATTGTTTGAATTTTCTATTGATGCAGGGAGCTCTTCTTCCACTATCACATTTATTGAGTCCATAATGGACATGAATGTATCATGCTCTAAATATGGCTTCAGCAACTGTCCATTGACTATGAACAGGTTTCCATTGATTATGAACTGGTCCATTTACTTTTTAATTTGCTAGGGAATATCTTTAACTTTGTATCGAATAACCAATCCTTCTGACTAGGCTCGAAAGTCTTTCATCTTATAATATTATCGTGCCATCTATTGACTTTCTCCATATACATTAGGTTATTAACTTATGCATAGTTTCTGAATTCCAAGAGCAAGTTTAGATCAATCTTTCGGTTCTAATAAGTTTTTTGTGAGTCTAAATTGCAAATATTCATTGCCTAAAGAGATTTATGAATTGGTTCAACTGGCATATGACAAGGCTTTCCATAAACAAGATAATAGGGAGGCATACCCAATGGAGTCTTGTAGGTCATCTGATAAGCCATAGAACATAATTAAGAAGTTGGACTGTTTCTTCCTATCCGACCTAACAAGTTTCTATAGAATTGTCTTGATCTCCCTATTGGATAACTCTGTCAAGTCATTCGATTGTGGGTAGTAAGGAGATGTGATACGGTGATCAATGTTGTTCTCCTTCACAAGCTTCTTTACTTCTCAGTTAATGAAATGGCTACACCCATCTGAAATGAGAGATCTTAGGAATTCTGAAACGTGAGATGATGTTGTCCTTAAGAAAGTGATAAACAGTGTGGCTATCTGCGGATTGGGCGGTAATAGCCTCCATCCAATGACTCACATAATCAATAGTAAGCAGGATGTATTCATATCCTTGACTATTAGGAAATGGGTCCATAACGTCAATACCCCAAGCATCAAATACGTCTAAGATTTGGATGAACTTTCACATATGTCGTGGCGTCCTTGAATAGTGTATGTTGATGGTTCCTCCCAATTTCTGACAGTCAATGTGAACTTTCACATATGTTGCGGCATCCTTGAATAGTGTAGGCCACCATAGTCCACACTACAATACTTTCTTTCTCATTTGTCTTCGAGAATGTTGTCCTCTATGCTTCGAGCTTTTGTCAATTCTCGAGGACATTGATGTACTCCTCCCTAGGAATGCACTAATGCCAAATGCAATTCGTGCCTTTCCTGAAAAGGTATGGATCTTCCCACTAGTAAAAATGAATATTGGACAAAAACTTGTCCTTTATTTGCGTCCAATCTTGTGTAAATTTCCCATAAATGAGATAGTTCACAATATAGGCATACTAGGGGAGCAATGCAACACTTAAGATTGATTCATCGGGAAAGGTTTCTATAATCGACACACTACTCTATGGAGCCTCTGTACATTCAATTCTGTATAAATGATTTGCTATCACATTCTTGACTCTAGGTTTATCTCTTATTTCCAAATCAAATTCATGGAGGAGAGTAATCCAATGGAGCAGACGTGAGTTGGCATCCTTCTTTTACTATAGGTACCTGGTAACAATGTGTTCAGTATAATCAATCACTTTTGAATTGAGGAGATGTGAATGAAACTTCTTGAGGGTGAAAACCACTACCAACAACTCTTTCTCTGTTACTGTAAAATTCTTCTAGGCTTCATCTAATGTTTTACTGGCATAATGAATTGCAAAAGCTAATCTATCCCCGTGCTACCCTAGCACGTCCCTAATGGCAAAATATGATGCATCTGTCATGATCTTGAATGGAAGAGACCAATCAGATGGTTGTAGGGCAGACAAATGAGTGACAAGGTCTTTCACCTGATTGAAGGCTTGATGGAATTTGTCATCAACAATGAAATATGTCACCTTGTCTAGTAGCTCTGTAAGAAGTCGGACAATCTTACTGAAGTCATAAATAGATCTTCTATATTATCCCACATGCCATAGAAAAGATCTGACATGTTTCACAGTTCTAGGCGCCTCAAGTTTAGCAATCACATCCACCTTTGCCAGGTCGACCTCCATACCTCGTTTGGAGACAATATGACCCATCACAATTCCTTCTGTCACCATAAAGTGACTCTTCTCCCATGGAAGCACAAGATTCATTATAGCATCTCTTTAGTACTCGATCTAAATGCAAGAGACATGCATTAAAACTATCATCATAAATAGAAAAATTGCATGCAAAAAAACACACAATAAAACTACCTACCATGTCAATGAAATAGCCAACATACACCTTTGGATGCATTACACAGTCCAAAGAGCATCCTCTTGAAGGCATAGATGCCAAACGGACAAATGAAAGTCATCTTCTCTTGATCTTCCGAGGTGATCACCACTTGGTTGTACCCCTATTACCCATCTAAGAAGCAAAAGAATTATTTCCCTACCAACCTTTCAAGCACTTGATTAAGAAAAGGTAGAGGAAAGTGGTCCTTCTTGGTAGCTGAGTTCATGCGCTTGTAATCTATAGAGACACACCATGATGTAAGCACTCAGGTCAAGATCTCCTCTCCTTGGTTATTTATAACTATTGTAATTCTGGGTTTCTTAGAAACTACGTGCAATGGGCTCACCCATTTTGAGACAAGATGGGATAAATAAAGCCAGCCTTACACCACTTCATTATGTCTTTCATCACAATATCTCGAAGATTAGTATTCAACCTTCACTGAAACTCATGGGATGATTTGTTGTCATCCTCTAAGTAGATGTAATGTGAACACAAAACTGGATTTATCCCTTGAAGATTAGAGACATTCCAACCAAGAGCCTTGTAATTTTTCTCTAGATCCTCTAGCAAGCGAGATTCTTGATGCATGGTCAATCATGAACTGATGATGATCGGATACTAATCCAGCTCACTCACAAGGAAGGTATACTTGTGATTTTCCCGAAGAGGTTTCAATTCCATCGGAGTTTGAGTTTTCTTGTCAATGACTTCTGAAATTTGGTCAGTGGTTGATGCATGATCTGCTAACAATAAGGTGATGTCCACCTCTACCACTCTTGGCTTTGATAATAAAATATTGAACATATCTACAATGGTTTCCTCTTGTTCCATTTGGGATGAAATTTCTTGAAATAAATCGATCAGCTCATCTGCAATAATCTCCTTGTTGGCATATGAACAAAGATTTAATGTGCTTTCCAAGTCTTCCTCTGGGAGAAGGAATTCCTACATCAAAATGTCATTCAATGACTGGATCTTTGATGTCTTCAATAATGTAACAATCATCTGTCTGTGGTTATGGTTCTCTTCTCTCAGCCGTGATATCTGTGTCTTTCTATTCAGCAATCATATCCACATTAACCACATCACTATGAGAATGAAAGGTAATATTTCCCGATGTATAGTCAACTACTTCCTCAGTTGTTTGAAGGAACTGCTGACCAAGTATGATAGGCATCTGGAGTAACGGTGTGGCGGATTCCATGTCCAAGATAATGAAGTCTATTGGCAATCGCATGGCATGCACTGGTACGATAATATGTTCTAACACACCTCTGGTCACTTAACAGATCGAGCAACAAATTGAAGGATCATTCTAGTTTGTTTGAGCAGACGCAACCTAAATTCCCTGAGTAGAGATGTGGGTACGAGGTTGATAGAAGAACCACTACAAAGAAGAGTACGATCGAAAACTTGGTTGAAGATTTCACAACTAATTAAAGGTGCTCCCAAATTCTTTTTCTTTGATGGCGACTGCTAATTGAAAGTCCCCGAATTACCATATGTTAATTATCGATTTTATTGTAGTATTCGGGCAATCAGGATCAATAAAAAACCATTAAAATTAATTATTCAATTAAAAGCGAGCGGTCCAATTTATATTGTACTTGGACAAGCCCAAGGTCAAACTCAGGGAGGCCACTGTCTCCTTTGTTGAAGGTCTAGGATGTTGTGTGGTGCCGACCATGGGTTCCTCATCGGATGAGTCACCATATAGATTGTAAAATTCCTGAAGGGTCAGCACACGACTCAGATAGGTGCTACTGATCTCAGTTGGCTTGGCTTTTTTTTTAGTTTCATGTGTCAGGTCAATGAAATGGTTAAGACAATCAGAAAAAGTTGTGTCCGATTCAAGGATAGCTTCGGGTTGTGAGTCCTTTATTGAAACTATCACAGTGGTGCTGATGCAAGCAACGAAAGTTGTGGATGTTTGAGGAGTCTATGATCCAATTGTCGGCTCGGCAGTCGGTATTTCAAGTGTAGCAGAGTTGTGGGACTCATCTACCTCTCAATGGTCATGACTGTCAACGGCTATGTGGGATGCTTCGGGTTGGATTGTGTCCTCAAAGATCACGACTGATCGATGTGTACTCAATGCAGGGAAATCGATCTCTCAAGTCTCACAATTTATAGTCTCCTTAGCCAAGGCTAAGAATGGCTTCCCAAAAATGATGGGAGACTGGGTGAACTCTCCAAGGTGCTCAATATCAATGACATGAAGTCCACTCCGAGTGGAGCAACTCGAAAAGCAATGATGATTGAAATGGTTCCTCTCGATCGTCTGATGGATCGGTCAGCCAGCTGTACTATCTCTCTAGATTTCCTAAGTGGTCCGAGTTTGTGCTTGTCAAACATGGAGGTCCGGAGGATATTTATCGATGAGTCATCATCGATTCTTGCATGGGTGAAAATGGTGTTGTTGATTCCACATTCAACTTGGGGCAACCGCTTCACTCTGTGGCTTTTGGTCTTTCTACCCATCACCAAGGAGGTGGACATAGACACGAAGTGTCTTTCTGTTCTTGTTCTTTTATTGCCTGATCTCTTGGCCATCAATTTACTCCTCACAAATCTTTTAAGGTCGGGAAGTGATATATGGCCTTTATAAAGGGAAGCTTAAGAATCAATTCCTCAACAATTGCTTCCCGATGGGTAGGATCCAATTTTTAAGTCATTTTCATTTTTATGAGATTTTTCTGGGTTTTCAAATTTTTTGGTCTTTTTGGAATTTTCAACTTTTTGACATTTTTGATATGGAGGGGAGGAAGAAATGCAGACTCGAGGTTGGAGGGCAAGTGGATAGTAGAAGAGGGAGGTAGATGTGACTCCAGTTGTACAGAGTGTGTAGGTTTCCTAGTGTTCTCTTGGTTTTACACATCAAATCTAATCATTTCATTTTCCACTTTCATTCCTAGACTGGAGGCATATGAAATCAATAGGTCGATGATATTTCCCATCTTGTCCTCAATTGATTCATGTCTCTTAACAAGTCTGGAAATGTCGTCCTCCAAAATATTCCCATGATAAATCATGGACAAATTCTTCTCATTTCGAGGATATTGTTGAGAATTTGATGTCTCATACTCAACATACCTTGACTCCGATATGTAGTGCTGAGTCAAGTAGAGACCATCAGTATGGCAAATCTTGGTTGGAGCCTCATATAATGCATTCAATATACAGGTGGATTGTGAATCTAACCCATGGGTCCAGTCCAGTGTATGTGTAGGCTCACTGAGTGGCTAGTCAATGTAAGCTTGGTCATGGTGGTCAATCAAGTCAGGAAGATTATCGGGTGCGGGCCAATCCATTCGGTTCTTTATTTAGACCATGTGATATCCCAAGGTCCAGTCACGATGTATATGTGTAATTTTTGAACCTGTCCCAACAATCATAATAGAATCAGATGAGGTGTATGGGGGTAGGTATCTTTGCCAATAATCTAACTCAACAGTAGCTTGCTGTTCACATGCATCCTGATTCCAACAAGCTTCCAACTATAAGGTGATTTAACCAATGATGGAAGTGGATATAGAATGTGGGAAGGTGAGGTAGGTGGGAAGTGCAAAGAAGTGGGAAATTTAATCGAAGTTTTGACTTCAGAATCGAGATGGGATGGAAAGAAGAAGGGTGATTGTGGAGAAATCATCTCCAAGAGAGGATTCATGGAGGAGAAAGATGGTGAAGATGGTTGGTGCGGAACCCGATGAGTCGACATCTTCGAGAAGGAATGAGAGCAGATTGATGTGAGCTGATACAGAGGGAAACACACATAGACCGATGATTTACACGAAATTGAGAGCGGTCGTATTGATGTACAAGGTGAATCAACAGTCGTAGTCTTGACCACTACAAAATTATGTATAAAATCAACAATTAACACACACAATAGATATCAAGAAATGATAAGCAAATGGTGGAGCTAAAATTTATTTTTAACTCTACAAACAAGGTGTAAAGAAGCAAGTATGCAGAGAGTTCGAACACAGGGAACAAGGCAGGGTAGATCTACAAATGTGTATGTGAGTGATTGTGAATGTGTTGTCTACACTATGCAATGCAAATATTTTTGTGGGTTTTTAATTTTTAATAAGTTTTTTATTTAATTTTTAATTTTGTATTTTGATTTTTGATTTTCTGATTTTTATATTTTCTTTTTATAATTTTTTTCAATATTGGAATTTATAAACAATGGAATAAAAGAGGTGCTAGAATATTTATAAAAATATGCAAAAATACTCAAAAAATCAGAAATAAAATCTTTTTGGTCTTTTTATAATTTTTTACTGTTTTTGTGATTTTTGGGTAATTTTCAAAATGTTTTTGGTATTTTTAAAAACTGAAATAAAGAAAACAATGGATTAACAATCTGGCCGAGACTAAAATGGGAAGAAAAAATATCAGATGATCTCAAAATTTTCCCAAATTAGTTTTAAAATAAAGAGAATAAAAAGGGGAACCTACATGACCTGAGTTTTCATTTTTTGGAGTTTTCTATGATTTTTTAGATTTTTTGGAAGTTTTTAGGTAATTTCTAATTTTTATTTTTTTGGTTTTGAATTTTTTATTTATTTTTGAACTGACATTAAAATAGGATAAAATACACAATAGGTAATTTTTTGGAATTTTTCGAGGTGTTTTAATATTTTTTTGGTATTTTCTAATCTAGACAGTAGTGAACTGGCATGTTTTTTTATTTTTAATAAATATAAAAATCAACAAAAAAAACTAAAAATATGGCATGCAAATGCAAGTTAACAGGAGCTTAACATGATTTTTGTAGAATTTTTCAAATTAAAATGATGCCTTAAATAAATAGAGCAAGCACACAAAAATTCACAACCTAGTAGGGATATAAGTGCAAATATCAAAACATCCAGGGGCGCACATGTAATTTTTCCACAAAATATTGTACTGAATATTCAAATTTATGGACCAATCATAAATGCCCAAACCCGAGAGGGCACAGGTGCAAAATGTCCCCCAGGGAACGTGACTTGCGCGCGCCTGGGAAGGACTCAAAAGTAATATCAAAAACGCTCGAGGGCTTACATGCAATATTTCCAAAGTTTTTACACTTAAACTAACACTTAGAGTACTAAAACGAAATCCACAAACGTCCGGGGGCCTCTCTGCAAAAAGCCCACACCTCACGTGAACAGGTCACGTGAAGTGACGGGGAAGAGGACCCAGTTGCAAATATAGAAAGTTTGAGGGCCTAATTATAAAGTTTACAAAATATTTAAACTACCATTTAAAGTTTATGGACTAAAATAAAATTACAAAAGAGCTAGGGGTATACTTGCAAAATTCCCTCGCTAAGGAGATCGAACGACGGGGGCTCTTCACTTGAACACGTGGCGTGATCTCCTTGCGCGATACCTCTTCGGCATGGACGCCTGAGATTAAATGATCTTCTCGCGATGGACGGTCCTGGCCATCTCAGATCCAACGGCGGTTGTAGCGTCCGGGACTCCGCCTCGATCCGACGGCTGCAAAGGACGGAGCAAGAACCGCGGAGGAACTCCGGCGAGCCGAGGTTCTCCGAGGTGCTGCTCCTCCTCTGGTGGGCTTCTGGGCTTCAAAATGAGGCTGGAGGCTCCCTGAGGTCTGGGCTATCTCCTGAGGGCTTCAAAATGCCTCGGCGGTGGCCGAGGCTCGTGGAGGAGGAAGGCGGAGCTGGAGAGCTCGACCGAGCTCCGGCGAGTGTCAAAATAGCCCCCAGGCTCGAGTCAAAGGGCATTGACCTGCAAAACAAAGTGAGAGGGTCCAGGGCAAGTTGCCTGGACCCCGCGGAGGCGAAAAGGTGCCGCGACGCGGTGGGTAGGCGCTCGGTCGGAGGTGCGCTCCGGCGAGGTGAGCAAATTGAGCGAATGGATCGACGATGTTCGAAATTTTTAGAGGGCTTTTAATCCTATGTCTAAGACTAATAAAATGCACTAAAAATTAGAGGTGGGAGTGGCTGCCTCAACGGTCAATGATCGGAGGGAGGTTACCTCGACCGCCGGAGTTGGGGGAGGTGGTGGAGACGCCTCCGACCTCCTTCGCTTTGGCTGATGGCACTGCGTTGGAGCTGTCACCTCCAGGTATGCGTGGAGCACGAGAGGAGCGAGGAGGGGTGGACCGAAGGTGTTCGAATTCAAATCGAAAGTTGGGTGCTCAATATATTTGGTTTGACCCGGTGACTGGCGAGGCTCCTAGATCGATGGATATCTTGCGAATCTTGGGTCCAAAAGCCAAGATAAGTCATGGGCGAGCTAGAGGGATCAACGAGGAACAATGTTGCAGAAGGATGCAACACCAAAAGGTGAAAGGATTGGCCTCGAGAAATCCGCAAAAATGGGTCAGAAACGAGGCTGTCAGAGTCTACAGGGGCTAGCACACCTAGTTGACCGGGGTCAACTAGGGTTTGCACCTGGTTGGTCCACGTGGACCAACCAGGAAAAACCCTGGAAAATACTTTTATTAATTCATTTTAAAATATTAAATGGCCGAATTAAATTATGATTATTAAATAAAAAATTTTATTCATTTTATGTAGTATTTTATTCTAAATTTTAATTATTTTTATGAAGTGTATTTTTACAAGTTTACTTTTACACCCCTTATAGGTATATTACCTATATATTTTATTCTTTGATTTTTATTTTGTGTATTTTAATTTTATTATTTTTATATAGTATATTATAAAATCATAAAATACTTTTATACACACAAATATATTTTTATTTTATTTTTATGATGTATTTTGTATATTTAATAAAATATAAGTATAATTTATATAGGTATAAGTATAGGTAGTATACCTATGTATTCTATATACATATATTTTATTTTGTAATCCTTTTGGGTTTTTCTTCTGATTTCAATGTACCAAATTATTACAAATACTATTTACAAAACTATAAAAATCTAATAATACAATAATAATGAATAAATAATAAAATGAATATTTTAATCTGTACAATTGTACAATGTGGGTCCAAAACTCAACTTTCAAATCGTAGCTTTGTCAAATGCGAAACCACCGCTATTAAATAGCTTATTTTATTCTATATACAATTAAAGGTGAGTTTGCTGCATTTGGTTTTCATTTGTGAGATACGGGTCTGGGAAGTTGGGATTCTGGGTTTTTATTCAAACAATAACTTTTTATCTGTACTTCATTTTTGAATGAAATAAATTTTGTATTTTTCTTTATAACATTAGCTACAACTTTCATGTACAAAGTTTCTTGATTTGAAGTATAAAAAGTGGAACCAAGAATAGGTCCCAAAATGAATAAAGAATGAATGAAATAAAAGGTATTTTTATTGTATTCTGGCCCTTATCTCCCCCTACTTTATTCCTTGTTGACCTATTCATCAAGATGCCTAGGTCTCGGGGTTTGGGTCATAAAATATTTACAATATTTTATTCTTTTTCTTTTCTTTTATTTATTCTATAATTTTGGCTTTAATGACAGTATTTTATACACTATTTACAGGTTCATGCATGAATGCTAATATGCTCTATTTAATGCCATTTACAGGCATTTGCTAGGGTTTTTGAGGCCAAAATGATAGAATAAAGATGATGAAATGTGGATTCATCAACCGACACAAAAAAAGCGCAAGAGCAAACCCTAGTTTCATTAACTCAACACAAGCGAAGACCACAAGAGTTCGGTCTTTTATCTTTTTAATTTTATTTAGTGATAAATGCAAATTTTGAAGGAGTTAACGAGCTGTTAGGTTCTTGTATTGACTGGCCCGACTCTTATAACTAGTTGCACCTACTTTCAACCAGAATGGATGTAAGTACGAACCCGTAAAATAGCTACCCGTTACTTAAGGACAGAGCCCCTTATGTAGTGTCCTTTAAACCATCCACTCTGCTAAGGAAATCTGGGCTATTTATTGGTTACTCGTATTTCCTCACTTAGAAGTAGCTAATCATTTTTGTAGAATCTGTAGTCAATATGAATATCCTAGCTTGGCTCTATCCTAGCGTTCACCTCTCTCTCACTTGCAAGTAAATTCAAACAATGATGGGGTTTCTCTCTGATGAAGCCCAGTTTCATGGGTATTAATTCGCAGATATTAACCCCCTAGCTTAGACTAAGTGTAAATAAAAACCAGATAAATCCTTGTTCCTATCTGAGTCATAGAATAAATTAAAAATAAAAAAATAACAAAACTAAAATCGTAGTGTTTTTATACCCTTAAAAATACTCACAAAAATATTTCTTGTTTTATTTGACCTCGTCTCTATTTTTGGTCAACTGGAAATTTGTAGATCTCATCGAGATCTACAACTTCCATGTTTTGAGTTTCTCCAAATTCAGCCTTCTTCTCCCTCATATCTCAACTTCTTT
Organism: Ottelia alismoides; assembly: GCA_037367405.1. Lineage (NCBI taxonomy): Eukaryota > Viridiplantae > Streptophyta > Magnoliopsida > Alismatales > Hydrocharitaceae > Ottelia > Ottelia alismoides. The sequence continues at coordinate 1,049,416 of JAZKJV010001492.1, forward strand.
GCCTAAAATCTGATTGGGCCACGTGGCTCTTTCTGGTTGAGCCATGTGTCCGTATCTCTTCTCGCCACGCGTCTGCGTTCTCTACTGTTGGATAAACTCCAGGCACCTCAATCCCCGCCTTCCGTTCCCGCACCCTTTCTCAGCCGCCCGATCAACCCCCTGATTACATCCAGACGGTGCGCTAGCGCCTTCACCTCCGCTCGCTATGTGTCGCACCTGTAGCCACCCAATCCTTCCCTGGTACCTTCATCTCATTGGCACACTACTGCGCTACCCTCAGGCTTTCGATCAAGTCCTAGAGTACATACAGGTCGTTCGTCCGTGCCTCGTCATTCTCTCGCCACATGGCAATCCCTTCACCACTCGATCGCGCCACCCTAGATCTAATCTGGGCCTCTCGTTAGCGCCATCTGCTCCGCCGTTGGATCGTAAGATCCAATTGCTAAGGACTCTTCATCAGCCTCCGAACCCCATCTCTTTCACGATCGCCACCTCACGTACCCATCGGCTCCTTTCCACTTCGCCCATCTTCTCAGCCATCATCTCCACCACCCGATGACCCCACGATGACACATGTTCTCCATTCTTCTTCATGGACATCCACTAGCTCCATGTCTGCCCTCCTCTTTCTCCATAACCTCCATGCAATCCACGCTTCCCTTCATCGGAGTCACCATTTCCACCTTCAATTACTTCGCCTTCGCCCCACTTTAAACCATCCGCCTTTACATGGAGCTTCGCCCAACACCTCCCCTCCTCCCTGTGACAGTGGGAGGAGCGATTGATGGCACCAAGATGATGTTTGCTCCCGGCGTTGACCCTGGCCATTGTAGGCTAGGTCCGCAGAGCTCTGCCTCTGCCAATCTGCTCCACGTAGCCAGGGGAGTCCAGTGATGACTAGAGGTTCGCCTCGAACCTCAAGCCCATGCTCCGCATCGCCCAATCTCTCAGGTAAGCCTCTCTGATCCTCCCTTGCATATTCTTTGATTTTCTCTGAATTAATTAGGTCTCGCCTTTCATGTTCACCTGCCATTAGTTAGTTCTTGAGCTTCATCACACAACCCCCATTCATGTGCTCAATTTTGATCACTCCTTCTCTCTCTTTCGTAACCTCAAATCACTTCGACCTGCTCTTCTCCGAGCTCGCCAGAGACGACGACCAGCCGTCGCATTCTTCACTCCTTCACGGCCGACCACCTCACTCACACTCACTTGCACTAATCATATGCACGCTTCAGCTATTTGGAACTAACCCGTGCAGGTGAATGCCTTGAATGGCATGAGCTCCACCAGAGCCAACTTTACAAGCCATGTTTCTGATGTTAGAGCTCTGGTGACCTTCTTCAGGAGCCTTGGCACCTTCCCCACGCTTCAGCGATGATTGATGCACTTCCAGATGTCTTCACAGATCAACAGAATAGGCAGAAGACGGAGGCGGAGCTATACGAACGTCGCCGGAGCCTAGCCTACGACGTCGCAGGAGGCAACGGTGGGGAAGAACATGACATACAAGCACTATTAAATTCACAAGATCGGACGTCCCTCAGATTGCCACATCTCTTCCTCGACTTCATACAGCAGCCATCCGATCTTGGTGATCGGGTGGTCATTGGTCTTCCACGCGTCAGCAACTGGTGGCAGCATCACACCTCCGGTCTAGGCAATCCTGAGCCACAATCGAGCCGCTCCTGAGCCTAATCCGAAGCCGATTCAGCGACCAAGCCTCATCCGAACCTAAGCCGTGCACCGAGCCTCACCCATCACATGCTAGTCACATGGGTGTGGGGTATTTGCTTGGAGGCCCCTGCTATTTCTTCAATTTGCAACCAGGTCCAAATAGCACGTGATAACCACGCATGCCTAGGGTATTTTGCATTCAAACCCTTGCGAGTTTTAATAATTGCAAATATATTGTCCCGCGTGCAGGTATTTTATAGGGAGGCCTCGTGAATTTTGCTATTTACATTTTAGTCCTTTCAGGGACCTGTTTGTTATTAATTTTCATGTTTTCTTGCATTTATGCCCCTGGTTTATTTCTTGAATATCTTAAGCATCTGAGCTCTGTTTCAGTTGATTTTGGTCTCGTTTTGAAGCTAGTTTCAATCTCTTTCTAATGGCATGGTTATTGTTTTGTTCTGGCACTTGTTGATTTTATTGATTAATTCTAATTACATAGTGTCATTTGTTTATTGATTTACATGTCGTTAAGTAGCTCGTCAATGGAAATGGCTTTATGACCTCTTTATGAAATTGGCCATCATTTATTGCTCCTTGATTCTGTATAAATTGGGAATAATTGCATTGTTCTCATATTGCATTTCTTGGCATGATGAAAAACAAATAAAAAAGTGCTTATCTTCATGTTTCTTTATGCATCGAGTTCAGTGTGCATTTTGACCTATGGATTTCTTACTCATCGCTTAAATCAAGTAATAAGAGTCAAAATAATACTTAAGAGGCTCGTGTCCTTGAGTTCGACCTTGGGCTTGCCCAAGTAAAATATAAATCGACCATTTTATTTTGATTGATTATTTTAAATCAAGCGGTCTTTGACGAATCCGATTCGGCCAACTACAACGCACTGAAACGACTTGTTAAGAGGCTGGATTTTCGGAGTCGTCAAATGGCGCCTTTACTGGGGACACAACTCATCTTTTAATTTGTTTGGATTTTTATTTATTTAATTAAGCATCAATTTTTAATTCGTAGGCCATGTGTTTTTCATGCATTATAATTGATAATTTCTTTGATGCATATCTAACTCTTATTTTTATGGCATGGCCCTTGGTGTTCAAGGAGGTGAGGAGCAGATGTTCCCCGCTGCGAGGAGCCGCATAAGCAAACTTTGGAGATAAATCGAAGAAGAAAAAAATGTTTCTTGCATTTTATTCTATTTCATGTAATAATCGTCTTTACAATGGTCTTCGTTCGAAGACTCGCGCATGTAAATGATCGAAGTTCTCCGTGGTTGTGTGGGATCTCCCCCACTTGAGTGTCAAACTAGGATCAGGCAAGCGGCTCTCCATGCTTCTTTCACATTCTCTTTCTTACGTGTTTTATCGTAGGTAGGACACACTTTAAATCAAGATGCACATAAACATTGCTTCACTTAGCCAAAGCATGCTAGGTGCGGTTTTTCATTGACTTGCATACATTTGGTTTTGATTTTTAATTCAGTCCGAGTTTTCACAAATTTTGCTCAAGGCACTGCATGTTTTCTCTCTTAGCATAGGTCATGAATTTACCGACTACATGGCTTTTCTCAACCTCCCTTCTTGACTTGATCACCTAGGTTAATGGAAAATGGGAATGAGCGATAGACGATGATTGCTTGATTTATGTTCACATTTAATCAGTGATAAGCTTTAGAGAATAATTTGGACTGTTAAATGCAAGTTGACTTAAAATGGAGTAAAATATTATTTTGGAAGAGCAACACACTTGTTACGTAGGATGGATTTCTTTGAAATGATTCTTGATCCTAACGTCAACTAGAATGTTTTAATCACCAATAAAAATGACAAGATAATTAACCAACACCTGTTGGTTTCACATGTGAGTTGGTGAAATAAAAGGGTATTGCATGCTTGTTTGAGCCTTGATTGCTCTGGCACCCTTCCCTAGACCTTAGTTACTCCATTCATTTCCGAAGATTCATCCGCTCACTTGTGCATTCATCCTAACTTCTTCGTTCCCCTTAGGTCTCCCCAACATCAAGTATCCATCTTTATACTTAGGCTACTCTCAGCCTAAGTATAGGGGGGACCTGAGTCCCCGTGATTTTCTTACTCATCTTTCCTTTCCTTGATACTTAGGTTATTTCTAACCTAAGTATAGGGGGTGTCCTCTCCAGTTCCCGTATAGTCCTCCATACTTAAATGGATCTATGACTTTGTATCAACTAGTGCTATGAGGACATAGCAAAGTTTAAGTATATGGGGTATATTGTATATACAATATATGTAGTTTAGATATATTTTGAAAATTTTGAAAAATTTAAAACTTTGTGGCTAGAGTACATTCTTTTGCACTAAGTGGACAAAATGTTTTCAAACTTTTTCTATACTATGTTACACTATTTTCAAGAAAAATATTTTTGAAAATGATTTGAAAATTGGGTTTTTACTTATTTTGAAAAAATCATTTGAAAAATGTTTGAAAATCTATATGCATGACATAGTGTTGGAAAATTGTTTTCTTCATTTCAAGGAAAATGAGTCTAACTCGTGTTCTAACTTTATTCAAAAATCCATAAAAATGAGAAAAAAAACAAAAATCCTTTAAAAGTCAAAATTGACTACTAAACCCAAATAAGTAGCCACGTTCAGTGAGGGTTTCCCTTAGCAGAGTAGGTGGTTTAGAGGACATCGCGTAAGGCACCTTCCTTAAGCAACGGGTTCTGGCTTGTACTTACACCTATACTGGCTGAATGCAGATGCATCTACTCATTTGAGTTTAGGTAGTCATCATGTCTTTTAAAGTCTTCATAAAAAAGTTAAAAAAAAACTTTTTGGATGAAGGAGTTGGATTAAATCCCCTACATTTTCACCTCCACATAGGATCAAAAATGTTTGAGAACACTCGGTTTATGAGGTCTTGAGATTTTAGGTTAACCAGCCATAGCCATTAGGATCTTAGACTTAATTATCAATAGTTCCCTAGTTTGCTAGATTTGCGTTCTATATTGCATTCTTAATCTCCAACCTTAAGAATATGATCAACACTTCACATACACGACTCGGTCTTGATGAGATGAGTTGAAACACATCCTAAAATAGTAATTGATACTATTAAATGAAATTCAAATTTAGTTTTTATACAAATGATCGAAATACCCTATGGACCATATTGTTGGATCGAGAATCCAAGATCCAATGAATCTTGTTTATGGCTCACCAGGGAAATGATGAGGTAGGTGCTCATTTGAAGGGCCAATGAGCTTTGAGCCTATTAACATATTAACAAGCATGTGATCTCGGTATTTCATTTTTTATCTTTCATCACCATTAATTAAACAAAATGCACTCCATGATTTTACAAAAATAGTAGTTTGTAATACGTTGGCAAAATAAGTATATTGATTAATGCTTTTTTTGGATGATTTTAAATATATTTTTACAAATGCATGAGTATATATTACTACTACATGATTTATAATTACAGAGGCAAAATTTACATCTTTGATTTCATCTTTTTATATATTTATATTCATTTTTCACTACACAAAATCTATATGTTACAACTGAATGAATCAAAATTATGAATCATTTTTTTATTATTGCAACTTTCTTCATAATATGATAAGAAAATTCCTATAAAAATCAAAGGAAAGTTTTACAAAGCAGTTGTGAGATCTGCTATGCTCCATGGATCTAAATATTGGCTTGTGAACCATAGACATGTGCAGAGAATGACGGTTGCAAAAATAAAAATTCTAAGATGGATGTGTGTCATACACGTAAAGATTGGATTTGGAATGATGCAATTAGAAGAAAAATAGGTGTAGCTTCGATCGAGGATAAGATGCGAGAAAACTGCTTAAGGTGGATGGCCATTTGCAAAGGGGGTTAGATGATGCACCAGTTAGGAGATACTAGTGCCGGGATGTTGAGATGGCTAAGAGAGGGTGAGGAAGGCCCAAGAAGTATTGGAATGAGACTATCCGAATGGATCTTAGTTTTTTAGATTTAAGCCCGAGAATGGCCCAATATAGATCTGAATGGAGGCAAAGAATCCATGTTGTCGACCCTACTTAATGTGAGAAAATGTTTTGTTGTTGTTATACTAATTTATTCATGATAAGTGAAAAGTACAAAAGCTGCATATGCTTTATTATTGTTTACAACTCATTGAGTCAAAACTACAAGTCCCCTCTTTATTATTACAACTTTTTGCATAAAAGTAAAAGAAGGTACGGAAGTTACAAATGCCTTATAGTTATGCACTATTAAATGGATCGAATTTACAAATCCCTTTTTAATTATTACAATTTTATGCTTAATAAGTGGAAAAAACATAAGTTACAAATGCTCTGTTATTATTTACTACTAAATGGATCAAAACTACAAATCCCTTCATTATTATGTACAACTTTCTGCATAATAAGTGAAAAGTATGGAAATTACAGACGACGGGTTATTATTTACTACTAAATGAATCAAAATTAAAAATCTCTTCTTCAATATTACAACTGTTCTGCACAAAATACATGAGAGAATCATTTAACCCAATACCTTCCCATCTACCTCCATCCATAACTCACCCTACACCTTCCCCTTTTCGTAGATCCTCGCGGGAGATAGTTCCACTCCCACCACCACACATATGCCTCCCCCTTCATCCTCATGGTGGTATGCAAGGATCTACGACCGTGATATTATTGTCGCATGAAGGAGGGGGAGATGTTGACGTACGACTTCGTGTTGCAGGGACAAGCACAACCGTAAAGGATACGGTTGTAGATGTTGTCCTCTATGTGAAATAAGACATGTTTTCGTCAAGATCAGAAACTAGGAAAGAGGTTTTGAAGGAAAGAGGATCAACTATAATCTCTTTCCTCTAATTCTAAGAGAAACAACTAAAAATGTATTATCCACCACAACATGTTTTCTATTGTAACCGATTCCAAAACCACCGAGTTTGACAAAAGTGGTTTCTACCCCTAACATCATATTTAAAGTTTATGGATGAGATCATGTGCACATTGGTTTCCTAATTGGCTCAAAGCTCATTAGAAAATTCACACACGCACGTGTGTGTGTGTGAGAGAGAGAGAGTAAAATGGTGCAACCCCTTAGGGGGAGCCAACTTGACTCCCAGCCCCCCTCCTTTTTTATATTTTTGTTGAATTTAAAAAAATACATGGGGTATTCAAATTTCAACTAAGTTGGAGATTCGTATCCCCTTCAACAAGATCATAAAATTTTAACGATCTTAGAATTGTTGAAATCGGTCTCTTTCAGATGGACAACTTAACGGTGTTTGTTTCACACGAAATTTAAATATCAAAATATCCCTCAGGTTCTTAAAAAATCCATGAAAAGCATAAAAAAAGGTGTGGGGGAGCCAAGTTAGCTTCTGATGAATCCATAACTCATCATCTTACTTCTTTTATTTTAGCCAAATTCATTAGCAAAACATCTGTAAATATGTGTTAAAATAAATAAATTGTCATTCACCATGAGTTTGTTAGTAATTCATATTTAGCATTCTTTTTAACCAAAATAAAAGAATAAAGAAGAAAAGAAAAAGAAAAAGAAATAAAGAAGGTTGTAATTATGTAATAAGTACAGACTGACCTGAAAACCGAGAGAAGGTCAATAACTGACCTGATCGACAAGGCATAAAGTAGGGAGAGATAGGATCTTTATTTATTAATATAATCCAAAAATTGTAGATATTATTTATTATGTATTTATTCACTGTATATATCATCCCTTACTTATCCAGTATATGTCATTGACCTATATTATTTATCAATAAAATGATCTCAAATTGATTTATTTCCTTGATAAAGATTGTAAATAAATATGTCTTAAATAAAAAAATATTTGCAAAATTAAATTGTGTACAGTTGTACAGTACCTACACCTATATTTATGTCTTCACTTATTTATTTTATGCATAAATTGTATATATTGTATTTTAATCTCTTGGAAATAATCTGAATAATAATAAAAAAATAAAAATAAAATTTAGAAATTACAAAATAAAATAAAAATAAAATCAACCCTTAAAGGAACCAAATGTACATATTGTACATAGTGCTAATTCATCATATGCCTTAAATTATTTGTAAATAAATAAATATAAAATATAATGTACTTTTGTAAAAAAATAATAAACTAAAAATATCTAAATATCGCATATAGGTATATTATACATGTACATGTTAATATATATTGTGTATACCATAATATATTATTAAAATGATTAAAAATCATTAAAAAAATAGTTTGTAAAATAACTAACATTTTTCATTTTAGTCATTTTTTTATTTGAAGGACATTTAATATTTTTAATTGCCTTTTCTATTATTTTCATAAATCTTTTTTTCCTATTGGTCAACCCAGTCCTGTTGACCTGGGTCAACCTCTTCCTTCTCTAGGTCCGGATCCAGTTGGGCTTCGGTGGACCTGATTTCTTTCTATTTCTCTAGCCTGAGTCCCATAGTTATTCACCTCGGATTGCGGACCATGTAATCCCTGAAGATACATGACCTTCACGGATACTTAGGAGGGTCTGAATCCCCCTCAGTTCACAAGAAAATTCCCAATCCTTCTAGATACCTGGGGATCATATAAATAATCTCATCCTCTCCGCTGCGTGGGTATTTCGCTCCTCGCCTCCTTCTTTCTCCACCTGAATCCCTAAGGAAGTGACAGAACTCGGAGGAGTCCTTTGGAGTCCAATTTGGTGGTTGGTTGAGCTGAACCAACTTCGTGGTCAGAGCCCTCCGCCGCAATAAGCCTCCACCACCTCCCGCAGCTGGGTTGAGGCCATAACCTCGTTGTCCACTTCACCTTTCTTCGCCTTCTACCCTCCGATCATCAAGTTTTCTTTCTCTTTTCATTTTCTTCTTTCGATTTCATCATCGTCGTCGTCGTCGTCCGCCTTCATGACTCCGGCCATCGAGTCGGAACCCCATCTCATCCCTCCACCATTCCGATCGATCCCCCCATTCATCGCCCATCTTCCTTCATGACAGAACCCCCGTAGGCTCGATCATCGGATTGAGATTGAGATTTGACCTCCCTCTTCCATGTTCGTCGGAGTTCTAATCCCCATTAGCATCGCTTCACCTTCTATTTTTGCAAAATAACATCGATCGGAGCTTCACCTCGAGTTCCCTTGTGGGTTTAGGTGTGCGTGGGAGGGTTGAATCGACCCTCGACTGACCCAGTTGAGCAGCTCTAGGTGCAGCACTCTCCAGACCTTCATCGAGCAGCTTGATAGTCCATCGAAGCCTTCCTTTCATTGCAGATGCACGCATGCATGCTCTTGGAGCCTTTGGCCAGTTGATCACAACCTCGTAGCACCTGATTTCATCGATCTAACCACAGCTAGCGAGACTTTCATATCCGTTCTTCCAGAGCATCTTTCAGCCATTGGATTAGATGGTGGCTCCCAGATTTGATCGAACTGTTCACTCACACCCAGATCAAAGCTGCCCATCAAATCTAGGGCACATCAGAGCTGCACATCATCACTTTTGCTCTGAGCTATCAGATCTGCAGCAGTCGTACATCCTAACTGCCCACCAGTTCCGCGTTCAGCACCGTCAGACCCATTAGAGCCATACATTAGAGCAACCACATGTCGCACATGAATTGTGGGGTATATTTTACTTTAGCCCCCTCCTTTTTTGTTATTTCCTTTTAGTATAAAAAATGTAAAAGTAGTTGAAACCTTTTCGCAGTAAACACCTTGTGATTTTCATAATTGCACTTTAGTCCATCTGAAGCGCAGTCATGTGCCCGTACACGTGCTTTTTGATGGGATGAAATAGGATGATGGGAGGGAGTCGGGTCGCGGCTGAAGATTACAGAGATGGTGGTAATGGCGAATGAAGTTACGGGGTGATCGATTTCTAAATATGATATATAATGTGCGTTCCTTGTAATAGGGGTACTTAGCAAATCGTTCAGAACCGAGAGAAGATCGCCTTGAAGAGTGCCTCAGCTTTAATTTATGTCCCGGGCAAGTTCGGGGTCGAACACAGGGAGGCAAAGGAATAACGTCAGGTTAATTCGAAAACTTAGGTCTAGGTTTCCACGCGAATTTTTTTTGTATTTTTTATGCAAAAAGAATGTAAAATGCACAATGCACGTGAATTAAGAAACTAAGAGAGCACACAACTTAACCAAATTAATTTTAATATGAAATTAATCAGATTTAGCCAAATTATCTTTTTCCTAGAAACCTAATTTAGTGATGAATGCAAGACACTTTTTTGGAATTTTACGGGTTATAATGTAACGATGAAAAATCCACAACTTTTATGAATTTTTTCACAAATTTTCACACCTACGGAATGTAAACATTATGAAAATTTACTGGAAATAAAACATGATGCAATGAGTCTACAACAACTTTTTGGAATTTTCTGACATAATATGAATTTTTATGGATTTTTAGTGGAAACAGAGTGGCTGCAAGTAATTAATTTCTAATAAATCCGCATTAACAAATCAACCAGAGTATGAATTATCTCAAGAAGGCATATATATAAGCAATACAAGAGAGTTGAAATTTCACAAAAATGATGTTTGTATATTTAAATAAAAATCAATTAATAAAATCAATCTATAATTTATTTAAGGCACAAGATAACTCCAATTATAATGAAATTTGGATAATAATTAATCGTAATTCAAGGCATCATTCCTGATTTTTTAATAATTTTTAGAGCAACTGTGAATGTAATATGAATTTATGTGCTCAAAATGGATAAAATAAGCAAAATTTCACTTGAATAATTTTAATTAATTCACAAAATATCACAAAAATACAAATAAATACCCATATGATAGAGAATTAGTTGCTCAATATCATGACATTTTTTATTGAATAAAAAGATGCAATATTGACGTCCAAATTAATATACAAACATAGGGGTGTCCGTATAAAACAGAAAATAATTTAAATAGATCAAAACATGCACAGGGACCTTTTTGTTAAAATGAAAACTTAAAATACAAGTCTGCAATTTTCACAAAATAATAAAAAAACAATAGGGACCTTCCTGATTAGGGTGGATGTGGAGGTGTAGGATTGGGGGAATGGCAGACTTCGCTGCTGGCGGCGGACAGCTGGAGGGGCCGGCCTGCGACTGACGACGGGTGGAGGAGTGAGGAGCGCGGGTGGCAAGCACGGCGGTGAGGCTGCGTTGGGCGGAGGAGTGAAACCGCGGGGCCAGTGCCACAGAGCTGCTGCGGTGGCACGGGCGGGTTGGACGGGGTGGCACCGCCGCATGCGTATGAGCGGAAGAGGAGGGGGCGGGCTGTAGGCGAGGGTGCGTCCGACAGCGGTTGGCGGCGCCGCCTGCCTGTGGTGCAGGGATGCGGCGGCGTAGGCTGTTGCTTCCCTTCACTTTGTTTTTATTTTGTTTTTTTTATTTTTTGATTTTTTTTTAACTTTTTAATTTTTTTTAATTTTCTTAAAAAATGAACAGATAAAAGATGAGAATGGAGATGGTGGTGATGGTGATGTAAATGATAGGTGATGAAGTGGTGGTAATATAAAAATGATGGTGATCAAGATAATAAGGAAACAATATATTAGATAAAATAAAATAACAAGAGAAATGAGGAGAAGTACATACCTGAATCTTCACCGGATTTGCGGAGCAGCTACGCTGAACTCCTGTCATCGCCTCGATCCAATTGGTGAAATAAAAATTGGAGAAGCTATGCGAGCTCGATGGGAAGCTCGTGATGTGGGGACGGTGGTCGCCGCAGATCTTGCCTGAAGGAGGTCGTCGTTTGAGGAGGGTGCTTAGCGCTGTCACCAACAAAACACTTCAAGCTCTCTCCTTTTTCTATTAGAATGGCGGATGTAAAAAATGTGGATGTGGAGATGAATATAAAGAAGAAGAGAAAGGGAGGTTAGAAAGGTGGTGGAGCTGGATGGAGGTTAGATTATTAGTGGAGTTGGATGGAGGTTAGATGAAGAATGTGGGGTGGAATGGGAGTTGGTGGTAAAATGAAAAGAAGAGGGAAGTTAGTGTAGAGGAAAGGAGAAAAATAAAAGGAAATAAAAGTAGGCTACTAAAAAGGAAAAATAAAATAAATAGAGAAAAAGAAAATGGAGAATTTACAAAAGTCCAACAAAATAATGTGTACATGGATTTTTTTTCTTTTCTACTTTAACTTTTTTGTATTTTTAATAAAAGATATTTGCAAAATAAAAATAACATAAAATATTAGAAATAAAATAAAACATAAAAAGGATTTTTTTGGATTTTTAGTTATTAAAAAAATAAAATTAAAAATGGGAAAACAAAAATATGTACAATAGATACAATGTACACCTAGGTCCCAAAACCCAAATTTTGCAAACGAGCTCCGATTTTAATGAAACCACTTTCATTGGATAGATAATTTTATAACTTAAACTTTAAAAGTGATTTTGTAAATTTGAAGTTCATACGGAGCGGGAATTTAGTCGGGAAGTTGGACTTTACGGCTTTTTCTCCTTGGGATCTAGGATCATTTATTTGAGGTGAAATTAATTTTATATTTTTTATATGCATTTTTATTGACAAGTAAGAGAATGAATTAGCCAAAAAGGTGTTGAAATGAATTTATTAAAAATTCATGAAGTTTTGAGCTATTTACAAGTGAAAAAGTCCTTTATTCTGCGGCTTTTTATTATTAATTTATTTTGTACAATATAATATACAATAATTAGTTTATTTTATGTACAAGAGATATTTTGTAATTTACTGATTTTATGAACATTTATTTGATATTTTGCTCGGGGATTTTGCTAAGATTTATAAATTAAGATGATGAATTGTGGATTCATCACCTCCTATACTTAAACTTTGCTAGTCCTCAAGCAAATAAATAATGAATAAGTTCGAATAACCCCTGACTATGCATGTGAATACAAGACTTGATCCATTCAAGAACTCTCGATTTTAGAGATCCTAAAATTCTAAGCTGAACCAAGCTCTAGTCAAAAGGTATCCAATTTCCCTAATCATCAGACTCTCTCTGTATGCATATATAATAGGGATATGACATTAAGTGTGGACTGCATTTGCAAGAGCAGAGTCGCAACATCACCCAAGGTTGCAGTCCAAGAGACTCTCCTAAGAACATGATCCTCAACACTAGGGAATAAACCATTTCTTGCATCCAATTCACCATCTCTTTAGTTATCAGACTTGAAAGTGTAGTTGATGGCCGGTTGATGGAGGGCATAGGATTGTGTCATTTCTTCTCTCCCTCTCATTGGAACAAGGATTCTCTTAAGTGCCTTATTACTCAACGCATATTTTTTGGTGTTGATCAGTGTGTCCATCAAGAGAAGTTGGAGTCGTCTGCAATTATTTTCCTGGGAGTACACTGGGATGTGCCTTTTTTGAGTACCTAGCGTACCTTCTACACCCAAACTTGTAGCATTTACGATGCAGAGCCCTTTTTTGGTGCAAGCCCGACTCCTGGTCCTAATAGAGGTGGTCCAAGTGGACACTTGAACTGGTTGGGAGTGCTCGCCTTTGGTGGAAGCATTTTTTATAATTGACTTTGTGGAAAGAGAGCTTATTTCAACATTGATATTTCTTTTCTTTATTTTTGGCTAGCTCCACTACTTTTACCAAGAGTTGGCGCACACTGATCAACATTTTTTATTTTATTACACCCTGGCACTTAGGTAAATGTCAATAGATAGTACAAGAACCTTGTTCTTATACTTGCTAAAGGTGATGACACTCAGGTTTCATGAAGCCTTCATTGATTTTATCCCATCCTCGAGTATCATCAAATCGGGTCCAAACTCATTTCCCTCATCCCAGTTCCTCAAGTGAAATTTCAACTCATCTCATCATAACTGCAGTCGTGTATGTGAGGTGCTGATCATATTCTTAAGGTAGAGACTAAGCATGCAATATAGCACACAAATCTTTCAAAGTAGGGAAATGTGAATAGTTAAGTCAAAGATCCTAATGACTGAGGATGGTTAACCCAAAATCTCAAGACCTCATAAACCAAGTGTTCTTGAACATCACTAGTCTTGTGTGAAAGTGTAAGTGTCAGGGACTAAACCAACTTATTAGTTAGTTTTTTTATTTTGATTTTTGTTTTTTTTAAAGAAAGGGAAAAGAAGGAAAAAGTTTTTTTGCTGGAAAAAGAATTTTGTTTTTTTTTCAAAAGTTTATTTAAAAAGAAAGGTAAATAAGAAAGGACACACATTTTTTTGAAAAGAAAAAGAAAAAATGGAATTTTTTTTGAAAGTTTATTTATTGAATTTTTTTGAAAAGATTCTTTTAAAAAATATATATTTTTTACCAACTTTACTCACCCCGTAATTATTGTATAATATATACAAAAATACGTGAAAGTACAAGCTATAGATAAAGTATATATGTAATATATACAAACCCCCTATACTTATCATGTGTTCAGTCCTATGGAACTAGGTGACAAAAAGCCATAGCTCGTGCTAAGTGTAAGTGGGTGAAAAGAATAGAAGTGGAAAAGAATATAAGAGTGTGGATAATAACAACGGGCATCGCCCCCCGATTCTTAGGCTCTGGTCAGCCTAAGTATTGAAAAGAACACAAGAATGGGGGACCGATGAGAATGAGAAAGAATATAAAAAAAGAAAATAAAAAGAAGAGACAGAGCAAATTGGATCACTCACCCCTATACTTAGGATCTAGTCATCCTAAGTATAGCCGCAAAGAGAAAATGATACGGAACTAGGGCGAGTGATGCAAATCATAGGGGAAGGAGGGAAATAGAATCAAGAAAAACTATACAAGGAGGAGTAAAAATATGCAAGGATCAAGAAGGTTTGTGATGGACCTTCTTGCGGGAGTGAGGGGGTGGGTAGTATACACGTGTCGCTGTCAGAATCGTCCTCAGAAGAATAATAGTGAGGTGTAGGGAATGTCCAACGAGGGTCGACACACGGCTACTTGCTCAAATATGGCTTCAGAACAGTCGAACTGAGCTCACACATATAGATCACCTCATCCGGACCTGATGAGGACTCCTCAGAAAGTTCCTTCTCTGGTACGTCGAAAGTAACTTTCTTAGCTGGTTTTCTAAAACCTGAAGCATCAAGAGGAAGAGGAGAGTGATACGTCTTGAGGAGTTCGAGAGAACACCTCAAGGAATCAATACTCTTCTTCTTCTTCTTACGAGATGATCGACTAGAGGATGGAGCAACCGATTTATCAAGATTGGTCAATTTGGTCTCGATTGTCTCTTTTGGTGTATGTCCTGGATGTGATGTGTGCGAGGTACTGACCAGAGGTTCATCATCAGATGAGTCACCATATGCATTGTAATACTCCTACAGGGTCAATACACATCTCTGTTATGGTACAGTGTTCTCAGTTGGCTTGGCATTTATCGGCTCATGCGTCAAATCATCTAAAAAATCAAGGAAATCAGAAATGATCGTGTTCGACTCAGGGGCAGCTTCTGGTTGTGAGTCCTCTCTAGAAGCTGTCACGGTGGTGGTGATGCAAGCAGTAGGCAGTGTGGAGGTGTAGGGAGTCTCTGAACCAATGGTCGTCTGGACAGTCGGTATCTCAGGTGTAGTAGAGAGACGGGACTCAACTGTCTCTCGAAGGTCACGGTTGTCTGTGATTGTACGGGTTACCTTAGGATATCGTGTGTCCTCAAAGATGGGGTGAGGTCGGAGTGCTCCCAATGCAGTGAAATCAATCTCCCGAGTCTCACAATCTATAGTTGCCTTAGAAAAGGCTAAGAACGGCTTCCCGAGAATGATCGGAGAATGGGTGAAATCTCCTCAGTGCTCAATGTCAATGATCGTAAAGTCTACCTGCAGTAGAGCACCTTGGAAAGTAATAATGACTGAAAAGGTTCCCCTCAACCGTTTATGGACCGATCAACCAACTAAACGATCTTTCTTGACTTCTTAGCAGATCGGAATTTGAGCTTGGCAAACACGGAGGTCGGGAGGATATTAATCGGTGAGTCAGCGTCGATTCTTGCATGGGTAAAGGTGGTATCTTTAATTTCACAATCAAATCTAGGCAACCACTTCACTCTGCGGATCTTGGTTTTTCTCTCTATCACCAAAGAGGTGGCCATAGACACTACATGTTTCTCAGTCCTTGTCCTCTTATTTCCCGACCTTTTATGCATCAACTTACTTCTCACAAATCTTTTAAGGTCGGGAAAGTGTTCAATGTCCATTATTAAGGGAAGCTCAAAAATCAACTCTCTATCAAGTGCTTCCCTAATTGCAGGATCCAATTTTTGTAAGTCTTTTCCATTTTCAATTTTTATGGTATTTTCTGTTTTTTTTTTTCATTTTTTGGTCTTTTTGATAGGTGGAGGAATAGGAGAATGTACAGACTCAAGTTTGGAGGGAAAGTGGTTAGTAGAAGAGGGAGGTAGAAGGGACTCCAGCTGTACATGACTTGTGGTCAATCCGGTGTCTTCCAGGTTTTCAAGATTCAATCCGCGAAATCCATGATCCACATTCCTACATGGACTCTTAATAGGTCTAGAAATGTCATCCTCCAATAAGTTCTCATGACACATCAAGAGAGAAGTCTTCTCAGTTGGAGGATACCACTAAGAACTCGAGATCATATACTCAACACACCTTGACTCAGGCATGTAATGATGGGTTGAGTATGGCCCATATGTATGGCAGATTGTGGTCAGAGCCTCATAAGGTGGAGTTAGCAGACAGGGGGCCTGTAAATCGGTCGCATGAGTCCAATCCCCTGTATATATTGGCTCTCCGAATGGGTGATATGAAGGTTGGTCAAGGTGGGCTTGATCACCCAGGTTAGTCAAGTCAGGAAGATCATGTAGTGCAGGCCTCTCCATTCGGTTTGTCTGGTCAACCATGTTGTACCCTAAGGTTAAGTCGGGATGTGTATATGTCAATTGTTGTCCAGTCCCAACTCGAGGTAAAAATTATGTCCCTGGGGGCAACTGATTCTGCCAATTATTCATCTCAGCAGTCGCTTGCTCTTCGATTTGTTCCATAATTCCAGCAAGCGAACAAGAATATGGTGAGTCAATCCAGGGTGGATGTAGGTCAAGGGTGTAAGAATGTGGGGCAGGTGAGAAGGACGAAGAAGCGGGGAAGTCAGTCGAAGTTCTGACTTCGTAGTCGGGGTGTGGGTATGAGGACGAATAAGAGGGTGGAGATGATCCGAATAAGGTCGAGGAAGAGTGACATGGATATGGTGACCAATATTATGACATCTTGGAAGGGAGATGGGAGAATGAAGCGGATCAAGGAAGAAAGCGTGCAAGTGCACGAATAACACACAACACAAATAAACACAAGAGTAAACCCTGAGTTCACCTACTCAACACACTAATGGTCGCAAGAGTCCGACCGTTTATCTTTTCAGTTTTATTTAGGTGATAAATAAAAAATAAGTCCAATTACACAAGGCTTAAAAGTAGGTTTTGGGCACTATCCTAGGGATGCGTCCTCACCTCTCAACAATCACAAGAGCCAAGCAAACAATGAGGGTTTTGCTCTCCCAAAAACAAGTGTTAATTTTAGTCAATTTTTTTGGTCAACTATGATTAGCAGTCCCGATTTTAAGTTAGGTTATCACTTGATTAGTCCACTAAACAAGGCAAGCCTAACGATCAGTTCCAATTTCCTTTTAACCTAAGTTTCAAAACCAAGGGGAAGGGAGTCGAGAAAAATAGATGCAAATAATGAAATCAATGATGCATGCTCAGTTCAGGAGACTTACAGTGATCCTCGCGCTCTTCATGGGGGATGCAACGCAAAATTGAATTTTTTTTATACTATATGAATACAAACGAGAAAACTGTTCCTAAACAGGCAGTTTTATTAGCGAGTGATGAATGGATTAGTTTGGACTAATAGTTCTGCGTCTAAGTGCATCTCGTTAAAAGTGATGTGTGGTCCTAAATATCAGAACACAAGCAATACATATATTCTAATAAAAATTCTCTAAGAGACGCAAGTGCAAGTCCTATTCTACGTCGATCGACCACACGACCACAAATGGATCAAATGTCCAGTCCGGATACAAACGTGAGCTCTCAAACAAGAGCCGCTAGAAAGAGCGAATTACCTAAATTATTACAACACAATAATTACAAAAAATCTCTCAAAAATAAATTAATTCTCCTTGATAGTCGGCGCTTGTCACGTCCGTCGACCTCCGATGCACTCCAAGTCCGCCGGTCCCTCTAAGAAAAATAAAATTTATGTTAGAGAGATAAACAATAAAATATATACAAAAATGAAAAGAAAAATAACTAAGAGATAAAAAACAGATTAATTATAAGATGGCTCGGGGGTCAGAATACCCGAGTGAGAGAAAACCTAAAATTAAAGTTTCTAAATTAAACCCTAAGCCGTTCGCGTCCCCGGTAACGGCGCCATCTGATCGATCGCTAAATACGATATAAAATGTGTGTTCGTTTTAATAGTGGTACTTAGCAAATCGTTCTGAACCGAGAGAAGATCTCTGTGAAGAGTGCCTCGGCTTTAATTTATATACCGAGCAAGTCCGGAGTCGAACACAGGGAGCAAAGGAACAACGTCGGATTAATTCGAAAACTTAGGTCTAGGTTTCCATGCGATTTTTTTTGTATTTTTTATGCAAAAAGAATGTGAAATGCACAATGCAGGTGAATTAAGAAGCAAAGAGAGCACACAACTTAGCCAAATTAATTTTAATATGAAATTAATCAGATTTAGCCAAATTATATTTTTCTTAGAAACCTAATTCAGAGATGAATACAAGGAATTTTTTTTGGAATTTTATGGGTTAATATGCAATGATGAAAAATACACACTTTTATGGGTTTTTCACAAATTTTCACACAAACGAAATGCAACAACTATGAAAAATTATTGGAAATGAAACATGATGCAATGAGTCTACAGTATTTTTTTGGAATTTTCTGACATAATATGAATTTTATTTATGGATTTTTTAGTGGAAACAGAGTGGCTGCAAGTAATTAATTTCTAATAAATCCACATTAACAAATCAACGAGAGTGTGAATTATTATTTATATAAGCAATATAGGAGAGTTGAAATTTCACAAGAACGATGTCTGTAGATTTAAAATCACTCTACAATTTATTTAAGGCACTGGACAACTCTATTTATAAAGAAATTTGGATAGAAATTAAATCATGATTCGAGGCATCATTCCTGATTTTTTAAATAATTTTTAGAGCAACTGTGAAAGCAATATGAATTTAAGTGCTCAAAATAGGTAAAATATGTAAATTTTCACTTGAATAATTTTAATTAATTCACAAAATCCCACAAAAATACAAATAAATACCTAGATGGTAGAGAATTAGTTGCTCAATATCATGACATTTTTCATTGAATAAAAAGATGCAAGATTGAAGTCCAAATTAATATACAAACAAAGGGGTATCCATGCAAAATAGAAAATAATTTAAATTGAACAAAACATGCACAGGGACCTTTTTGCTAAAATGAAAACTTTAAATACAATTCTGCAATTTTCACAAAAACAGGGACCTTCTTGGTTAGGGCGGACGTAGAGGCGCAGGATTGGGGGAATGGCGGACTTCGTTGCTGGCGGCGGACGGTTGGGGGGGGGGGTGTGATTGACGATGGGCGGAGGAGCGCGGGTGGCGAGCACGGCGTTGAGGATGCATTGGGCGGAGGAGTGAAATTGTGGGGCTGGCACTGCGGAGCTGTTGCGGTGGCGCGAGCGGCTTGGATGGGGCGGCGGTGCCGCGTGCGTACGTGCGGAAGAGGAGGGGGCGGGCTGCAGGCGAGGGTGCGTCCGACGGCGGTTGGCGGCGGTGCCTGCCTGTGGTGCAAGGGTACGGCGGCGTGGGTTGCTTCTTCCCTGCACTTTGTTTTTATTTCTTTTTTTTAATTTTTTTTGATTTTTTTATTTTAATTTTTTAGTTTATTTTTTAATTTTCTTAAAAAAATGAGCAAATAAAAGATGAGAATGGAGATGGTGGTCATGGTGATGTAAATGATAGGTGATGAAGTGGTGGAAATATAAAAATGATGGTGATCAAAATAACAAGGAAACAAGATATTTGATAAAATAAAATAATAAGAGAAATGAGGAGAAATACTTACCTGGATCTTCGCCGGATTTGCGGAGCATCTACGTTGAACTCCTTTCGTCACCTCGATCCGATTAGCAAAATAAAAATCAGAGAAGCTATGCGAGCTCGATGGGAAGCTCGTGACGTGGGGGACGGTGGTCGCCGCGGATCTCGCCTGAAGGAGGTCGTCGCTTGTGGAGGATGCTTAGCCGTTGTTGCCAACAAAACACTCCAAGCTCTCTCCTTTTTCTATTAGAATGGCGGATACGAAAAAATGTGGATGTGGAGATGAATATAAAAAAGAAGAGAAAGGGAGGTTAGAAAGGTGGAGTTGGATGGAGGTTAGATTATTAGGGGAGTTGAACGGAGGTTAAATGAAGAATGTAAGGTGGAATGGGAGTTGGTGGTAAAATGAAAAGAAGAGGGAAGTTAGTGCAGAGAAAAGGGGAATAAATAAAAAGATATAAAAGTAGGCTACTAAAAAGGAAAAATAAAATAAAGAGAGAAAAAGAAAATGGAGAATTTGCAAAAGTCCAACAAACAATATGAACATGGATTTTTTTACTTTTCTACTTTCAATTTTTTGTATTTTTAATAAAAGATATTTATAAAATAAAAATAACATAAAATATTAGAAATAAAATAAAACATAAAAAGGATTTTTTTTATTTTTGTAAAAAGCAAAACTAAAATGGAAAAACAATAATATATACAATAGATATAATGTACACCCATGTCCCAAAACCCAAATTTTGCAAACGAGCTCCGATTTTAATAAAACCACTTTCATTGGATAGATAATTTTCTAACTTAAACTTTAAAAGTGAGTTTGGTGAATTTGGAATTCATATGGAGCGGGAATTTAGCCGAGAAGTTGGACTTTACGATTTTTTCTCTTTGGGATCTAGGATCACTTATTTGAGGTGAAATTTATTTTATATTTTTATATACATTTTTATGAACAAGTCAGAGAAAGAATTAGCCAAAAAGGAGTTGAAATGAATTTATTAAAAATACATGAAGTTTTGAGCTATTTACATGTGAAAAACTCCTTTATTCTGCGGCTTTTTATTATTAATTTATTTTGTACGATATACAATAATTAGTGTATTTTATTTACAAGAGATATTTTGTTAATTTATTGATTTTATGAACATTTATTTGACATTTTACTTGGGAATTTTGCTAAGATTTATATATTGAGAAGATGAATCGCTGATTCATCACGGGGGTGGTTGGCGCAGTAGAAGGGCCGGTGAGTTAGGTGGGAGGAAGGAGATAAAGAGAGGATGCGGAGTTTGCGGAGGTGTGAAACGGCAAACTGGGAGCGGGGGACGAACAATATGCAGCATGTGTTTTGCATGTGTGGAGGGTGGCACGTGACCAGTACGTGCAGTGGTTATTTTTTTTTTGAAAATAATGAGTGACATGTGGCGTCTCCAGGGGTTGCCACGTGACGACTCCAGAAAATTCAAAAAATGAAATAAAAATATAAATCGAAAGAAATAGCAAATGACCTCAAATCAAAATTTTTTCTTCACAAGGTTTGCTCGTCTTGATGAGATCTACAACTTTCATAAAGGGACCAAGAGAGAAGAGGTCATTTGTGCAAAATGATAGTTTGGGGGTAGTCTATGTACATAGAACACTGATTTTTGGAGATTTTGTATTTTTTGTGATTTTTAATTAAGAAAAAAATCAAGAATAAATATGATAAAATAAAAGATAATTATTTACACATTAATTTAATTTTGTTATTTTTAGTAAATAAGAAAATAGGAGGATAAATAAAGCCGAAAAACTGGAGATATTTGTACAGACTCGATCAGTTTCTTTGATTTTAGTCGTAATCGGATTTTTGTGTATTTTAATAAAACTTTCATCAATGAATATAAGTGAAAAATAAATAAAAGAAAAAGGGTTAATTATGTACGTAAAATATCATGTCAAATATCACTAAAACACAAAATGCACAAAAGAGGCTCAAAACTCAACTTTCACACATGAGCTCCAATTTTTATGAAATTAATCTTATTTTGAAGGTCCTTGAGCGTATATTACTTTAAAAGTTAGTAGACTTAAATAGGATACTGTATGAAGAAGATATGTGCATTTTAGTCTGTCTATTCTGGAATTTGGGTTTGTCTCACGGACCAATTATTTGAGTTAGTTGTTTTATTTTGTATTTTTTCCGTTAATCTAGTTAGTAATATGTACACAATGGAGGTGCATTGAGGTCAATTGGAGTTAGCATGATTTAATCAAAAATGCATGAAGTTAGGTGCAAATGTTAAGATGATTATGAATGCAATTATGCGTATTAAAATGCAAATATTAATTCTAAGTGCATGGATGGTAAAAATGCAGAATAAATGATGAAATGAAGCTAATTACTCAGGGACGGAGCTCTATTTTCATCTTTTAGTGTGATGAATCACGTATTCATCACCTCGCACGTGGGTAGGGGATATTTTGTGTCCATGCCCCTACATCTCCAACAAATTACACTAAAGCCCTTGCCATTATGAAGAGCACGTGCAACGCACGTGCAAGGTTACAATTTGCATTACATCTCCCACATCTTTCCCAAATTTGACAAGAAGATCCCCACCTATCTAGAGCACGTGTGCAGCACCCCTAGGGAAAATTGTTGCAAACCCTTTAGAGTTTTCGGTAATTAAAAAAGAGTGTGTTTTGTGCAATTTTTATTTTAAGTTTACTTTATGAAATTGAAATTAGACCCCTATCTTCACATCTTAATATGGACATCATTTCGCATCATATTTTTATTCTAAAAATTGTACTATGTAGAATAATTAATGCTTTATCATTGTGGATGACTACTGATTTTTTGTGAAATGTGATTAATTTAATATAATTATACTCTATATAGGGGGTCATATATACTATGTATATACTTTAGCCATAACTCGTACTTTCGTATTTTCAAAAGTAGTATGCCCAAATCACTATTCATATACAAACATATACAATCTGATAAAAAGATGTGTATTATTCCTCAAATTGTTTTGTATATGTTGATTAATAAATCAGGTAAAAATGTTTTGTAAAATGTTTGAAAAATAGTTTGAAAATATATTTGAAAAATGTTTGAAAACTATTTTGCAAAATGTTTTCAACCATTGTAAAAATAGGTTGCTTGTAACAAGTTCTTTTCTTTGTTTGAAATAAAAAGGTTTTGAAAAACTATTTGCAAATGAATCTGAAGATGGTCGCAAAAATATTTGAAAAATCTATCCGTACTATTTGAAAAACCTTTGCAAACTGATTTTCAAATGCTCGTAAATGTTTGTAAAAATTATTTACAAAAGTTATTTTGGACTATAGTTTTCAAAATTGTTTGTAAAGTCATTTTCAAATAAGTTTGAAGGATATATACATCACACAAAAATTCTTTATTAATTGTATAAATATAACTATAAATTAACTAACATATCCCTTGTAAATCCTTAAAAACCCAACTATTGTAAATATAAATCTTTTGTTTTGAAAAATCTAAAAAACATTTGCAAAATCAAAAATACATAAAACATTTGCAAAATATTTTTTCAAAATCCATAAAAAGTTCAAAATTTAAAAATGGCATCACACACATATTTTTCTACATTGTACATAGCATTTGCATAGCATTCGCATTTTCAGGTTGAGTTTGAAAAATTGAACGAGTCTAAGTAAAATCTAAAGATTGGAGCTTGGTTGGACCTTAAATCTACCTAATCACAGGAACCTTATAGGAACTAGAATTAAGGTACTTCATGTCTAGTTGACTTAATTCTTTGAGAATTGTGAGACTTGGTTCAATGGATTCTTAACTGTCTAAGTAGAGTATTTTGAAGCACACACATGGCTCTTGTTGATAATGACCTATCTTGGACACATGCACCTTTCACTTGGCTCAACTCAGTTGGAGTGGTGAGGGGATTGGATTTGTTGGTATGAGACGCATACAAGTGGAAACATTTATCCTTGTCTAGTGAGGGAAGTGCACCCCAAGCCGTCCAGTGGCATCAACGTCTAAAGATAGGAGAGTATGGGTTGCAATAATGCTTCAAAAGAGGGATAGTCTACCTTCTCAAGAGGAAAAACTCATTATGTAAATGTGGTTGTATATTGTATTTCGAAAAAAACTCCCAAAAATTGGGTAGCCTGATTGAAAATAAAATGCTTGCCGAAGTGTATATATTTGTATTGTCAATAAGCAAGCTTGATCTTCAAAGTTCTATCATATGATCATGCAGCTAGATGACTTGGCTACACTGGTCAAGCATCCTAGGATAGGTGCCTACACTGGCTACCGTCCATTCTTCTCTTCACCTCCTCTTCTTGAGCTGGTTGCCACTTGAACTTAGAAGAGAATACCCCGCTCCTCGAGGAAAGATTTGTTGGATTGAGGAATCATTAGGTTGTCATGCTGGAGAAATCAGTTTCCTGGTCATTTCAGTTGAGGGGATCCACCATCACATATACTATACAACTAAGATTCATAGTCGTAAGGGTTTGCGTATGAGTTGAAGTATTCTGACCTTGCTATTGAGGAGACTTGAGCAGAGTTTTGGGAGTCTCAAAGGCTGTTGTGTTTCAAATCTTATTTTCAAAAAGGTTCCAACCACACTAAAATTTCAAAGGTCTGACTTAGGCTCCAAACTTTGATTTTGTAAAGACATGTTTGAAAATTAAATTTAATCCATTTTCTTTCTTTTTCTTTTCTTTGTTTTTTCTTTTTTTCTGCACTTATTGCTTAAGTGTTTGCTAGGCACTAGCAAAGGCAAGTATAGGAGGTGATGAATCTCCATTTCATCACCTTTATTCTATCATTTTGGCCATAAAATCCCTAGCTAATGCATGTAACAGCATTAATTTGTACAAAATAACCTTCATTATTTGTTGCGTTCATTATGAAAATAATACTATTTTTAATGCCAAAATTATAGAATAAAGAAAACAAAAAAAGAATAAAATACCAAAGGTATTTTATGACCCTAAACCCCGAGACCAAGTTAAGAATTGAATTGGTCGACAAGGAATAAAGTAGGGGGAGATAAGGACCAAGAATACAATAAAAACCCAATTCTTCTATTTATTAAATTAAACATTTTGGGGACCTATTTTAATCTCTATTATTTATTCATCAAATGAAGAAATTTTGTACATAAAAGTTGTAGATAATAATGTATAGAAAAATACAAAATTGAGTTTGCACAAAAATAGCATACATTGTACTTTCTATACACCGAATAAAAAGCCAAAATCCAAACTTGTCAGACTTATATATCTAAAATAAAAACTCAAAATGTATCAAAATCACCTTTAATTTAATAAGCTATTTAATGAAGGTGGTTTCATATTTTTTTGGAATTAATATGTGAAAGATAGGTTTTGGATCCATGTTGTACTATATACCCGAATAAAATATTCATTTTATTTATCTTTTATTATTTTTACAATTTATATTTTTACCATTTTATAGATAGTATTTATAACTTATGTAAATATTAAAACCACAAGTAAAACATTAAAATAAATTAATGTACAAAAATACCTAGATAAAAGGCTTGTACTGATATCTATATATTTTAGACCCTTGTTTATTAAAGTGTACAAATAACATCAGAAAAATGTAATAAAAATATATTTATACACCTAAAAATAATTTGTAGATATATAAAATAAGATAATAAAATAATAAAATAATAAAATCAAAAACACAAAATAAAAAATAATATGTGCAAAAAATAGATGAATGTACCTATAAATACACCGTTAAAAATTAACTTGTAATAATAAAACCAAAAATAAATAAAAATCATATTAAATACTACATGAAATAATAAACATTTTTATTTTATAATCAAAAATTAATAAATTCATTTACTATATTTAATTAATTAATTTCGAATAATACATCCTATTTTGTCCTGTAGTGGTCAGCGTGGACCAATCAGGTCCCAGGGATTGTTGACCCCCGGTCAACTGCCCTTGGCATCTTTGACTCCCGCCAGACCCATCGAGTCCCACGATTTTTGCCCCTTTTTCTGGGACTCTCATCCATGCTTTTTGCCTATTAATCACGCAAAGATCACCCTCAAATATCATTGATCAACGCCAAGACCATAATCATACATTTGATTCATCCCTAAGCATTGGTCAAAAGGTTCCTTAGCTTTGTTTATAAATAAGTCCCTCCACCTCCTCACTCGATTTTGATCCTTCTCCGAGCCTAGAAATCCACCATAGTGCATGTGAGCACGCTCCTGGTGACAGTAGGAGCATCCTTGAGCTTTGGACGAGCAACTTCGGTGAGGTGGAGCGATCCACGGTGGCACTCTGGCCACCTCTACTCCCTGAGCAATCCTCAGGTATGAGACGCATCTTTTAATCTCTGTAGGTATTTGCAGCTTGTAGTCTTCGATTTACGCATTTTATTTCTATCATTAATTGCTTCAGTAGCATAGATTAGCTAGGATTCCCTCGTCGGAGCTCTCGAGTTCTAGCATGATTTCACTGTGACTCGATCAGCTTCCAACCCCCTAGTCACATCCATTTATTATCCCTATGTGTTCTCCATCTGAATCATCCATAGAGAACCCCTTATCCAGCCAGGATCGACGAATCGAGGATAACCCATCTCCTTCCGCAAGATCCTCTCCGCCCTCATCATATTTTGTGTCATTCAGCTTCAAAACCGCTCGAGGTGATTCGCCCCGAGCAGAGAATCTTT
Source organism: Ottelia alismoides (assembly GCA_037367405.1). NCBI lineage: Eukaryota > Viridiplantae > Streptophyta > Magnoliopsida > Alismatales > Hydrocharitaceae > Ottelia > Ottelia alismoides. Next base: position 1,075,929 of record JAZKJV010001492.1, read on the forward strand.
TCGTGCAGGTGCCAAGGCAAAAGGACTCCTTCTGGAGCTCAATTGCACTTGGACGAGGGTCCCTAGGTGCTTCTTCATCCCCGATGTGCCACAACCCCATCTTTGGGTCCTAGATCTTTTGGAGTACCTCGATCAACGCGGACGAGTCCCCTAGAGGTGTAGAGCCAAAGAAATCCATTAGACGTCGCAGGGGGAAGGAGGAATCGCGACGCGAAGTTCAAAGAAGACCACCTTCTTCCCTGTTCTTTGTGCGAAGCAGCTACCGTTCAATGAAGGGCCGACTCAAGTTCTAATCTTAGTCGTCCACGCCTCGCTCCCCTATGTCGTTGATGAAAAGCCAAGATTAGATCCTGAGCGTCTATTGACGAAGGGGTATGACGAGACGACAATGTGCTACATATATAAGTGAGGCTCATCTAGTCGTCCGTCTCCACGCACATTGGGGGTAATTTACACATCTTTCCCCACCATTTTTTGTATTTATTTATTAGTTATGTAAATAAAATGTACACTATAAATAAAATGGACTTATTGGATGTAAAGCCCATGTATTTATCAGAAATTGCATATGGGTCCAGTCCACGTCACCTCACGTACCGTCCCACGTGCGGTGGCAAATTTGCAGGAGTACCCTTGCAGGTTTTCATATTTGTATTTAGTCCAATAATTCTATATATAAGTTATATCATTATGGGAAGATTTCATGTCTGCCCCTGATCAATATTTTATTTGCAAACGTGCCCTGTCCAATTCATGTAATTTTGGTTCTTGGATTTCATTTATTAAAAATAGCATCCATGCTCTAAAAAATGTGTAAAAATAGGGTTAAACGCCGGCTAACATGTGCTTTCATGCTCCATTTTTATTTTAAAAATTTTATACTTTAACTATTTATTAAAATTAAAATGAACATGTTTTTATCCCTGTTTGTATTATAAATACCAAAAATAGAAAAACATTCTGAAAATTCCAAAAAATATATATGTTGTCTGTTTTATCATATTTCAACTCTAGACCAAAAATTCCTAAAAATAAAAAAAGAAAAGGACTAAAAAAACTCCAAAATCCAACAAAAAATATTAAAAATCAATACAAAATCCAAAAATATGTTTTCCTATTTCCGAATTTTATTTATATTATCTATCTATTAAAATTTATTTGAAGAATTTTGAATGTGTTTTTTATTTTTTATCTTCATTTCAATCTCGATCTACTATTTAATCCCTTATTTGGGAACTTTTTTACTTAAAAAATACATAAAATTCCAGGAAAATCACATAAACATTAGAAAAATATATAACACCTAGAAACAACTTATTTTCTGTATTTTATTTATTTTTACTAATATTAATAATTATATTACTCTATATGTCATATATAGCCTTATATATTATACCATATATTTAAAAGAAAAAGAAATTAAAAATCTAAAAAATATAAAAACAAAATACAAAAAATATAAAATCAAAACAAAAACATATATATATATATTAAAAATCCAAAAATGTATATACTTAAAAACCCACAAAAAAATTTATGTATAAAGGATCTGTTTGTACATCATATACATTGATTAGCAATAATCGTAGGTTACCAAATTTGCTCTTTGTGGTTGGACCTTTAAGTGCTTACTGGCTATACATTTAGTTTTGTAGAGAATAATAAATTTTAACTCCACTTTTTGTTATCCATTGCTTGACTTATATGGTGGGTTAATCTTTGATTAATCGAGGTTAAGTCTAAGGTCGCTCCGACGATTCTCGGTCTGCCTCATGGATTGACATGATTTCGGTTAAATCTTGACTATCAAATGGCTTCGTTTCCAGGGAGCAATGTATGTAGCCTATCTTGTAGTTTATTTTGTACATTCATTTTCTTATTCATTGATTCATTGATGTAATTAGTGATTTATTTTTGCTTGAACATATTTATTCAATTAGTCTCTATAGCTCATTTTAGTGCTATTATTTGATTAATTGTGCTAGCATATATCTCCTTGTGAATTTGTTGCGAGGGGCCCGCTACGCGAGGACGGCTTCGTAGGAGACCGGTGCAGCCGATCTTGGTGGAGATTGGTTTTCACTTTCTGATCAGTCGGACAGGCGACAAATGAAGCAAGGAGAAAAATATTTAGCATAGAATTTATTTAGATTTATTTATTAATGGTGAGAGAGAGGCATTCATTTATAATTAGTAATAATTAAGACTAGGACACTACTCTCCACAACGTGGTCTAGTGCCCAGGTGTCTGTTCGCCTGGGACCTCGTCGTAGTTTTCTGTGTTTTACTGCCTTATTTTATTTTGTTTCCCTCCATTTTGAGTTTTCTGCCTTCTTTTTATTTTATTTTGTGAGCATGGAGTCCCTAAACTCGGGTTGTTTGTCTCATTAATTAGGTCCAAACCCAAATAAGAATGCATGTACCTATAATATCTTACATTAGAATCTAGTCAAATTAATAAATATTAGTTATTTGGACTAGAGACCACGTGCCGAGAGAGGTTGCATACAGCGCGTGCAGGACCCATTGTGGTGGCACCAAGTAGCATCGAAGATTGGAATTGTGGTCTCATTTCTGAATAATTAGCATATGGTTCTTCACAATTAATAGCAGCTATTATTTAGTGTGATTTTGCCGATTGCACACCGCCATGTAGATAGGTTTAAAAATTTTTGTTTTGCATACCACATGGAGAGAGCTGGGAAGCATTGTAAGTCCTCTAACTCATCATGCATCATTAGATTCAATGATGAGATTTACATCATCGAATCGACTTGCACAACTTTTTCATTATGTCTCACTGATTTTGAGCACCTAGGACTTAAATGAAAATCTACAAAATTGTTAGGCGCTTGTATGCAAAATACCCAAAAAGTGAAAACCCAAAAAAATAAAATAAGGGGACTGCTAAATAAACTTTGACCTTAATTAAAATATGTAATGGACTTTCATTGTCTTGGGTTCATAAAGCCCTCATTATTTTCAGATACATTAGGAGGGGATCAAAACTCCTCTCATGAGCGAGGCACGACCCGCTAAGGATTAGAGCCAAAAACCCAATATGTAACTGCCTTGTGTATAACATGAATTTCTGAGGTAATGGCGCTTCTATCGTATGTGACCGAGTAGGGCCTCGTCAGCGATGGTATTCTCGCCTTGAGTGGAACATCGATGTGGTATGAAATACTGAGCTTAGGCCATGACCTTACGGGTGTGTCTGTCTCATCGGTTTGCGTCCGAGTAGGTCCTTGCACGCTCATGAGTGATTCCGGTGCGAGCGAGGCCGAGGATCGAAGTAGTGGTTTCGCCTATCGGATTCCTCTCTCTATTTCTTTGGCTGAGTGGGGATCCAAGAAGGGTTACAAGGACCTCAAAAAGTGCAGACTACAGGTTACAAAGAAGGAGGAGAAGTATGGGATACTTTTCTGGCAGTGCTCTCACTCCTATAGAGTTAGCATGCTAAGGACTAGTTAAAAGATAAGCCTGAAATAACAACTCTAAAAATGAAAAGATAATAAATAGCCCATCCTTCACGGCTTCACATGGCATGAGTTGGTGAACCCAATTTTGTATTGTGTTTGTATGGATTTAGATTAAGGTTCAAAGATCAAGTCCCGTGCACTTGGGTAAAATTTTATCATATGTGTCTTCCTTTTGACCCGCACTCAGTTCGAGCCTTTCTAGTGTTTTACACTCCTTTTTATTCCTCATTGACCATCGTATATTTCCCTTGCATCGATCTCTTCTTACTCTACAATGGCAATCAATGGATGGTTTAGTCAGGACTTCGCAGACGCCCACATCGATTCCATGGACTTGACATCGTCAATTATTCGAGGCGATTCCCAAGAATCCGATCCGAACCTTGCAGGTCAATCTCCAGACTCATCATCCTCTTTCCATCTTCTTTGACCACCCAATAAATCGGGACCACTCTTGTCCCACATTCATTATTGTGAAAGGGAGTTGCTTTCAGTCTACATCTTTTTCTCCAGTCACAACAATCTGGGATTGACCCTAATCTCATATTCATCTTGGCAGTTGGGATTCAATTTCAAGTGGTCTCATTGAGATTCTTTCACATTTCAGATAGAAGCCAGCCTCAGTCCTGGATCCCAATACGGAATTCATCTCCTCTGACTCAGACCCAGAAATGGCACCTCAGGGAAAAGGGAAAAGACAGCAGCCTCCATAGACGGAGCTGGGTCAGGGACCCTACCAAAACCAAGTCAACGCTCATTTGTTGGCTTCTATACAGACCATTTAGCAGCAGCTGACAGAGTAGGCTCTTGTTCAAATCGTATTTCAGGACATGATGAATGATCTACACAACAGACCAACAGGAGGAGGAGGAGGATATAGACCTCGTGATGACCTGATGAAGAAGAACATGAACGTGAGAGGCAAAAACCCACACTAAAGAAGACATACAATCAGGGAGACGGCTAGATGACTGAGTGGATCCTCATTCCAGCAGTACATACTCATTACACGCTCAAGACCCAGATTCTTGCTCTTCTTCCATAATTTCACGGGAACATCAACGAGGAGCCGTACATTCACCTGCAGCAGTTCTCACGCATCTGCTGAACCACCCACTACTTCAACGTTCCATTGGATGTGATGAATATGATGGCATTTCCCTTCAGTCTGCAAGACAAGGCCCTTTACTGGGTCAATCATTTGGGGAAGGTTATGATAACGTAGGAGGAACTTAAGTTTGCATTCCTTCACAAGTTCTACCCTCTCGGGCGGCTCAACCAAATGCGAGCCAGGATTAGCACTTTCTCCCAGGCCACCCACGAAACTATCCATGAATCCTGGGAACGATTCACAGACCTGCAGAAGAATTGCCCTCATCATGAGATATCGAAGATCAGCCTGGTCTAGCACCTTTTTGGGTGTTTGAATGTAGAAAGCCAAAGGCTAGTAGATGTTGCATACGAAGGATCTCATTCCAATAAGGATGAAGATGTGGTGTGGTAAATTTTCGAAGACATGGTCGAAGGAGAGGCCGCCCCTATCTTCATCACGAGCTTATTAGATACAACCCCAGGTCCTCCAAAAATCAGTTCATATGGCAACAGCTCGCGAGGTAGAGAAATATGAGAGCTCCAACCTTAGTATCATCAGAGGACACCTTTCAAAGGTTGACATCATTGAGAAGTGGTCACAGGATCTCGAGAAGCTCATTGTGATCGAACAAAGGACTCAAAACATGGATAGGCTGGACCAAATCACCAAGAAGTTGGAGATGATGGTGAGCACCATCAGAGTCGTGCAGTCGGCGATAGCATCTTCAGAGACTCCTGCTGAGAAGAAAGACGAGTCATCACCGCCACATCAGCCTCAACCGAGTCAGCAGCCACTGGCCATCCAACACGTATACTACGTGCAGGCGCCCGAGCAGGGCCCACCACAATAGTTAATGGCAGTTTACTATCCAGACTTCCTTCCACCTTCAGATCCAGTATTTCCACCTCCACCACTGATAAAGGAAGTTAACGATGTATGGAGCAATGATGCACAGCTGACCCATCCTACGAGGCAACACCATGGTCAGCCCCAGGCCAATCGGCCTTACCACCAACCACAGAGTGGTCGTTTTGGATAGTCCTTCCAACCTTAGCCTCAGTTCCAGAATCACTAGTCTCCGCAGTATCAAGGTAACTGGAGATAGTCCTTTTTATCCTCAGTCGTAGTACCGCAATCAGCAGATATATCAACAGTACATGGCTGGTTAGCAACAGTATCCCCCTCCTCTGTTCAACAATATACCAGCTTCCTCCTCCTCCAAAACACCATCAAGCATCCCAGCCTCCACGTCCCAACAATCAACAACAACATGGTCTACATGCTGAAACTTCTGAGGTGACTCCAGTAAACCCCACTCTCGACTGCTTGGACCAACTTGTGAAGGGAATAACAGAAATGACTAAGAAGCTTGATGACCTGACCACCATGAAAACTCCCATTTCATCACAGGTCGAAGCAAACCCTAATAATTTTAAATGAAAAGAGACAGAGCGATAGGAGTTTGCTGCATCTACCACAAATCAAGGGAAGAATAAAGCTTTGATGGGTGAATCGTCATCTTTTGCATCAATTGTGCTAGCTACCGGTTTGGGTGAGGAAGAAGAAGGAGGAGGAGCCATACCAGCTACCATCCATCTCCACTGCCACAAACAAAAACAATAAAAAAACAGGAAAATTCAAAAAGACTAAAAAGATGTTTGCAGTCGGCGTGAAGCCGCGCTGGCCACGGAGGAGCTGCCGGCAGCAACCGATCCTACGCCAGCCGACGGAGTAGAGACTGCACCTTTTGTTTGTCCACGAGTAGCAGAGTCTTCAATTCCATCTTATACACCTTTTTGTGATCCGGATGTACATAATGTTGTCGACAAGAATCTTGGTGTAAATAAGAACTATGCTTTTGATTTCAGTAATGTAAGTATTCATTTTTTAGATGCATGACAAACACCAAAAAATTACAAACAGAAAAAGTACATTATCGGATCCTAGAGTTGTGGATATTCTTAGTAACTATTTAAATTCCATTAATGAAAGCCATGGAATATGCCATTTGAAGAAAGGTTTGAAGGAGGCATGGACAAAAAAGCATCGGTCAACATGCAACAACGGACGTTGGTAGGTAGAGCAGCATGTGCTCACCATGGCCATAGTCGCATCCATCAGCAATCTCCCTCAAAAGAAGCTAGACAAAGGAGCACCTTTGATCAAATGCAAGATAGTTAACCAAGTCTTCGAGCAGACTCTCCTTGACAGCAATTCTTCCATCAACCTCTCGCCCTCGTCATTACTGTAGGGCTGGGTCCATTGAAGCAAACACGCATGATCCTGCAGTTCCCAGATTGATCTGTCAAAAGACCACGAGGTTTGTTGGAAGATATTTGTGATAAAGGTGCATGATATGCAATTTCCCGTCGATTTTGTGGCCCTTGATATGAACTCCCCTGCACCCTTACCCCGAACCCCCATTATCCTTGGACGGCTATTTCTACGTACTACGGAGGCCATAGTTGACTACGGGTCTAGCAAGATCACATTTTGCTCGAGCAATAATAGAATAACAATAGACATGATCAGCGAGCCCAAAGTCGTATCTGATGAAGGTCATGCAGCACCGGCGGAAGCAGACTGTGATTTTATTGCATAAAAAAGAGACACACTTCTCTCTTTGAATGACACTTAGACCCTAGAAATCCTCGCTCCTGAGGAGTACTAGGAAAGCACAGTCGACACATGCTCCGATGGCACCTAGGAGACCGAATCAAATTTGTTGATGCATCTTTTTGACGTGGTTGATTCAGTCCAACCCAAGCACGATGCATTTATTGCAGATTTGTTTGACACATTGTTAGTTGAGAAGCAAGTAACTGAGGCGAGCAAAACTACCTCTAAGACAATGGCAGATCATCCCCTGACCAGCATGGTTTCCGAAGTGATCGAGAAATAGGCTAGGTCAGAACCTGAATTAAAGCCACTTCCGACAGGCCTTAAGTATGCTTTCATTGCAGGTGTAGAAAACATGTATCCGATCATCATCAGTAGTAGGCTGACCCAAGATCAAGAATCTCAATTTCCCGAGGTTCTAGAGAAAAATCACAAGGCACTTGGTTAGCATGTTTTGGATCTCTGCGGGATAAATCATGCTCTATGTTTACCCTGCATTTATTTAGAAGAAGATGAAAAGCCATCCAGAGAATTTCAAAGAAGGTTGAACCCAAATCTGTGGGACGTCGCCATGAAAGAAATCATGAAATAGTGTTATGCAGTCTACATTTATCCTATCTCCGATTCAAAATGGGTGAGCCCTCTGCATGTTGTTCCGAAAAAGTCAAGGCTCATTGTAGTTACAAATTATAGAGGATAGGAGATCTCTAATCGGGTACCAACATCCTGGCGTGTATGTGTCGACTACCACCGTCTTAATGCAGCAACCAAGAAGGACCACTTCCCCTTGCCATTCATTGATCAGGTATTGGAAAGACGGGCCGACAAGGAGTTCTTCTGCTCTCTGGATGGGTACTCTGGTTACAACCAAATGGCAATCACCCTTAAGGATCAAGAGACGACTGCCTTCACTTGCTCGTTTGGCACCTATGCTTTCAGAAGAATGCCCTTTGGATTGTTCAATGCACCAGCGACATTCTAGAGATGCATGCTTGCAGTTTTTGCCGAGATGGTAGGCAGTTTTTTCGAGGTGTTTATAGATGATTTCTCTGTCTACGGTGACATCTTCGATTCTTGTCTCGAGCACCTGGACAGAGTACTTCAGAAATGTCGTGAAGTCAATCTAGTGTTATCATGGGAAAAGAGCCACTTGATGGTCACAGAGGGGATTGTGCTGGGTCACATCATTTCCAAACGTGACATGGAAGTCGACACGGCAAAGGTGGATGTGATCGCCAATATAGATCCACCTCAAACAGTCAAGCATGTGGCGTCATTTCTAGGGCATGTGGGATTTTACAGAAGATTCGTTCGAGATTTAAACCGCATTGCCTAACATCTAACTGAATTGTTGTGTAAGGAGATTGAGTTCAATGTGGATCAGCAAGTTCTCCTTTCATTTGAATATTTGAAGGAGCTAATCACTCAAGCTCCAGTCCTATAACCGCCAGATTGGACTCATCTTTTTGAGATCATGACGGATGCATCAGACTTTGCAATTAGGACTGTGATGAATCTCAGATTCATAATGCTAAAATCCAATTATTATTCCCCAAGCTCAAACAATTCAATAAAAATCACTAATAATTCACAAATATTAACTTGTATTATACTGTGTATGTTCTATGTATAATTAACCTACAAACAACTCTAAATAGCAACTCTATTTATTGTATTTAAATAGTTCTTCTTTATTTTCTATCTTATTAAAAAACCCTAAAAATTATGACAATATTGTCTATGTTTGTTGGCCTTTAAAATAAATAAAAATACAAAAAATCTCAAATCCCTTAAAATCAGTTTTTTAATCAATTAAAAATACTCCCAAAAAATCACTTTTGAACAAATGACCTCTTTTGACTTTTTATTCAACATGAAACTTGTAGATTCATCGAGATCTACAACTTTCATGTTTTGACTTTTTCCTAATTCAAACTCTAACTAAATTCTTTTAGATTTTTCTTTAATTTTTACTTTCCTAATTTTTTTTCATTGAGCCACGTGGCGCCTTCTGGGCTGCCCACGTGGCCCCTTCCTTCGCTCGCCACCTGGCCCTCACAGAAGTTGTTGGATCCACCTCTGGGCGCCTCAATCTCGACCGTCTATCCCCCATTACCTCCCAGCCATCATATCTCCTCTAAGATCTGATCACAGCCAACCACTCGGGCTTGCTTCCCTACCGCGCGATCAACCCATCATCCTATGGTTGACCGCCCTCCACGTCAACCCGCCTCTTACGGTCGTTGGATGGGACCCCAGAACAGATCCACGCCCTTCACTCGCACCCCCTCCTGGACTGTTGGATCACGAGATCCAACGGCCCACAAACCTTCTTCCTCCTCCAGTCTTTCCCTCCCCATACTTTACAACTCGCTGCACCCCTCGCCCCCTTCCTATTTCAGCTTTCTCCTTCATTCACCTTACTGCAACCTAACGCTACCCCTTCACAGTCGTTACCTCCTACATCCACACACACCCATTAACTTCCCTCACCCCTCGCTCTAACGTCTCACAACAACCATTCCAAGTCGCCTCAGCCACCAATCTATGGCGTAAACCCTAGCCCCTCTCCACCTCCCTGTTATAGAGGGAGGTGGATGAGGGGTCATCATGGGCCCCAGGCCGGGTGTTGACCCATGGTAAAACTCGGCCACATCGTGGCTGCCCCTGGCGTTTCCAAGCCCGCTAGCGTAGCTGACCAGCTCGAGCGATGACCCCAAGCTTCGCAAGAAGCTCATCCCAAGCTCACATCCATCTCCTCCTTGCTGGAACCTCCAAGGAACTCCTATATCATTTTTCTCATGTTTTCTTTGAATTTTTCCGAGACACATACTCACTCTCCTCATCCATTAGATCCTCCATTACACTCATTGGACCACCATTACCCTCGACGGTGGTCAAGATCACATCCACTCTCCGTCATCAATCACCTCAAGCACCTCCACCTATTTTCTCTCTGCACGGGATTTGCAATATTTATATTTATTTTCTCTTGCATTTTTATTACATTTATGCCCTTGCACCGTTTTTAGCATAACTTGATAATACTAAGTCCAATTTGAATGATTTCAGTTTCATTCTGATGTTCTCTTCATTATCTTTATAATGGCATGACTAATTTCTTGATTTGACACTTATTTATAGCGCTATTTTTTATTATCTATAGTGTCCCCTACGCATCAATTTTGAATGTCATTATACATCTTTAATGCTAGATTTGACGTTGAAATCTACCCTTGATTGATTGCTCATAGATGTGATTAAATTATGGCATATTTGTATATTTTATCTTGCATACATTTATTTGCATCCATTTAATTTAGTTTATGCAATGCATCCCATCTTTTCAAATTGCATAAAATCAAATAAAAATTGCATCATTTTATTCTGATTGTGCATCATTGTATCTGCATTATTTTGCACATGCATAAAGACCTAAGATTGAAAAGAATCACTCATTAATAAACAATGAAATATGATAAATAGACGAAAAGGTCTGTGTCCCAGTGTTTGACCTTAGTATGCTTGCCAAGTAAAATAATTTCCACATATTTAAAGGTGTGGTCTTTGCTTGACCAAAATCTATCTCATGTACTATGACAATTCTCCATCATTGCAGAGGCAGATTTTGTGATCATCAAATGGCACCGTTACTGGGGACATGACTCACCTTTATTTATTTGTTGAATTTTGTCGAATTATTTTTGATGTGAGTATTTCCAAATTTTTTAGATCTTCTCATCATGTTATTTTTGCATCATTTTGTTGATTAAATTTTTGTGATATTTTTCTTACAATTACTTTTATGGTTGGGCATGTGGAGATCGAGGACACTCGAGATCCATGCAGGCGTGGAGTTGGGAGCTTCCGTTGAGAGGAGCCGCAAAAGAAATCAAGGAAGATTCAAAGAAGCTTTAGTCAACATTGCATGCATTTTTCTTGTAAAAAATGTAACATGTGCATTTCTAGTGACCCTCGTTCGAGGGTTTGCATGTGTAAAAAAGAAAAGAAAAAATATATAGATCACTAGATGATCTATCACCCCCCACACACACGCACAAGCACGCATGCATCCATATATGTACATCCACACCCCCGCCCCCACCATTTCTGTATATTCACACATACACACCCCTCTCAGCTCATAATTTTGCATCCTTTACCGAGGCTATTTTCAGCCTGAGTATAGGGGGGACCCAAAATCAATCCATGCTCCCTCAATATTTCTTCCTAAAATAGGTCATTTTTTACCTAAGTATAGGGAGAGCCTCTAATCAGTTTCGCTATATCACCTTGTATGTATCCATAGCTATGGCTTCATATCACTTATGATATGAGTACATAACAAAAGTTAAGTATAAGGGGGTATACTGTATATTACTATTTATATACTTTAGTCGTAGTTTATGTTTTAAAATTTTTGAAAACTTTTTGGGCTTGGTTAAAATTGACTAGTGAACCGAGTTTTGTAAAGTTGTTGTAAAAAATCTTTTTCAAAAAATTGAGGGATTAACTTTTTTAAATAAAAATAACCTTTTTCAAAAACTCCATAAGATTCTGAAAAAAATAAAAATTTTCTTCTGTAGAGACTCTTACTATTAGGCTAAAAAATTAGTAGCTACTCTTCAGTGAGGAAACTCCGATCTCCCTTAGCAGAGTGGGTGGCATAGAGGACACTGTATATGGCTTCGTCCTCAAGTAACATGGGTCCGTACACACAATATTGGCTGGAAGTATATGCAACTATTCATATGATCCTGGGCTAGTCATTCTCAAAGGACTTTTAAAAAATGATGAAAAATTAAAATTCACAAAATTTGCAAAAGATAATAATCACAAAAAAATCTCTAACTCTAGAGTTTGTGTATTCCTGACACATTCACATTCACTCAAGGCTTAAGGATTTTGAGGACACTTGATTTATGAGATCTTAGGAGTCTGAGTTAGCCAGTCTTAGTCATTAGGGTCTTGAACTTAATAATCCACACTTCCCTAGTTAGAAAGATTTGAGCGATATTGCACTCTTTATCTCTACCTTCTAAAGAATATGATCAGCACATCACTTTCACAACTGTATGATTGATGAGATGAGTTGAGTTATCACTTGAGGAACTAGGACTGGTGATTTGAGTCTAGACCCGATCTAATGATACTAGAGGATGGGATAAAGTTAATGAAGGCTTCAAGAAACCTAAGTGTCAGCAAAACCCTAGCTAGTATCACTTGTTATCGGTTTGATATCTACCTATGTGCCAGGGTGTTATGAAACTAAATAATTATTTATCAGTGTGCACCAACTTTTAGTAAAAGCAGTGGAGCTATCCAAAAAGAAAAGAAAAGAAAGAAATATATCAAGAAAAAGCTCCATCCTTCAAAGTCAAATTCAAAAGAACTTCCACCAAAGGCGAGCGCTCCCGAACGATTTCAAAGTGTCCACTTGGACCAAACACAATTAGGACCAAGGAGTCGTGCTAGCACCATAAAATGGTTATGCATCGTATAGTGATAAACGTATCGGTGTCGAAGGTATCTTAGATGCTAAAAAAAGACACACCCCGGTGTACTCCCAGAAAAACAAGTGCAGACGACTCCAAATTCTATTGATGGACACATTGATCAACAAAAATAAAAATACATGTGTTGAGTAATAAGGCACTTGAGAGGCCCCTTCTTTTAATGTGAGGAGAGAAAAATAGACACAATCATATGCCCTCCATCATCTGGCCATTCATCTACACTTTCAAGTCTGACAAAATAATGAGACGGTTGACTGAAGCAAGAACCAATGTATTCCCTAATGTTGAGGATTAGGTCTAGAGGAGAGTCTCCTGGATTGGGACTTTAGGTGACGTCTCGACTCGACTCTCATGAATGCAGTACACTAAAGTCATATCCTTATATTATATGTACAAACAGAGAGTTTGATAATTAGAGAAGTTGGATTCCATTTGAATAGAGCATGGTTGAGCCCTGAATTTTAGGATCACTTAAATTAAGGGTCTTTGAAGAATTGAACCTTGAAATTTTCACGTGCACTGTCAAGAATTTACTCGACTCCTCCATTCTTCAGATGCTCGAGGACGAGCATAGTTTAAGTATAGTGGTATGATGAATCTCATATTCATCATGCTAAAATCCAATTATTAATCCACAAGCTTAAAAAAGTCAATAAAAACCACTAATAATTCACTAATATAAACTTGTATTATACAGTGTATAATTAACCTACAAATAACTCTAAATAGATAACTCTATTTATTGTATTTAATTACTAACATTTCTTCTTTATTTTCTATCTTATTAAAAACCCCTAAAAATTAGGATAATATTGTCTATATTTGTTTTAGCTATTAAAAGAAATAAAAAATACAAAAAATCTCAAATCCCTTAAAATCAATATTTTTAACCCATCAAAAATACTCCCAAAAATTCAATTTTGAATAAATGACCTCTTTTGACTTTTTTTTCAACATGAAACTTGTAGATCTAATTGAGATCTACAATTTTCATGTTTCGACTTTTTCCTAATTCAATTCTAACTAATTCTTTTAGATTTTTCTTTAATTTTTACTCTCCTAATTTTTTTCATTAGGCCATGTGGCACCTTCTGGGCTGCCAACGTGGCCCCTTCCTTCACTCGCCACCGAGCCCTCACAAGAGCCATTGGATCAACCTCTGGGCGCCTCAATCTCGGCCGTCTATCCCCCATTACCTCCCAGCCATCAGATCTCCCCTGAGATCTGATCACAGCCACCCAGTCAGACCCTCTTCCCTACCACACGATCAACCCATCATCCTATGGCTAACCGCCCTCCACGTCAACCTACATCTTGCAGCCATTGGAAGGACCCCTAAAACCAATCCATGCCACTCACCCCTGTCGCTTCTCAGCCACCGGATCAAATCCTAAGATCTGATCCACACCCTTCCCTTGCATCCCCTCTTAGATCGTTGGATCGCGGGATGCAACGGTCCACAAAACCTTCTTCCTTCGTCAGTCTTTACCTTCCACATACGTTACAACTCGTTGCAGCCCCTCCCCCTTCCAATTTCGGCCTTTTCCTCTGTTCAATTTACTGTAACCTAATGCTACCCCTCCATAGTTGTTACCTCCTACATCTACGCACACCCCTTAACTTCCCCCACCCCTCGATCAAATGTCTCACACCAGCCATTCCAAATCGCCTCGTCCACCAATATACGACCTAAACCCTAGCCCCACTCCACCTCCCTGTGACAGACGAAGGTGGATGAGGAGCCGTCATGGACCTCCGGCCGGGTGTTGACCCATGGTCAAACTCGACCATGTCACGGCTTCCCCTGGCACCGCCAAGCCCGCTGGCGTAGCTGACCAGCTTGAGCGATGACCCTTAGCTTCGCAAGAAGCTCATCCCATGCTCCTGTCCATCTCATCCTCACTGGATCCTCCAAGGTACTCCTTTATCATTTTTCTCATGTTTTCTCCAAATTTTTTCATGATGCCCACTCACTTTCCTCATCCATTAGATGCTCCAATACACTCATCGGACCACCATCACCTTCGTCGGTGGTCTAAATCAAATCCTCTCTTCGTCATCACCTCAACCCCTCCACCCATTTTCTCTCTGCTCCATCGGAGGGGAGCCCGCCAATCCCCACCTTCTCTGCCTTTAGACCTCCATTTCACTCATATCGTATGCTTCAGCTATCCCCTAATGACTCTTGCAGGTGGCATCTTCAATGATCGGAATCTGCATAACAGCTCCGATCTCGAGTAGCCTCTCCGACGACGCCGCACTGCCATGGCTCTCCAGAAATCGTTGTCCCTCCGCCATGCCGCCATCATCCTCGCTCGCATGTCAGCTTCCTCCTCCAATCTTTAGAGGACCGCAGGAAGCAAAGTAGAGCACCAAGTCCATCGTCGGGGCCTAGTCCCCATCGTCGCTGTAGAGGGTGGAGCTGATGAGAGTGAAGAGCAGACATCGTTCGATCCTCGTGATCGAACGGTCCGGATGTAACTACGTGGACACCCCGAACCACTGCATATAGCCTCCAAGCTTGGGTTGTCCATGCCAAGCATCGAGGCAAAAGAAAGTGCCACGTGCCATCCGAAGTTATTGTGTCTCCCGAACCTGGTCCCTCGCGTGCCCCGCACATGAGGGCATGGGTTATTTTCACCAAAGATCCTGGGATGTTCAGAAATTATAGTTAGGTTCCCAGGCACGTGCCTCATGTGCATGCTCATGTAATTTACAGGGAGGCCTTGTCGAGGATTTGATAATTACAAAAATGGTCACGTGCGTAATGGATAAATTACATAAGGGCCCTATCAGTTTTTGGTATTTGCAAATGGGTCCCTCTATGGACCTATTTACAATATTTATCTTTATTTTCTCTCGCGTTCTTATTACATTTATGCCCTTGTACTGTTTTTATCATAACTTGAGCATACTAAGTCCAATTTGAACAATTCCATATTCATTTTGATGCTCTCGTCATTATCTTATAATGACATGATTAATTTCTTGATTTGACACTTTATTTATGGAGTTAATTTTTTATTATCTATAGTGTCCTCTGTGCATTGATTTTTAATGCCATTATTCATCTTTAATGCTAGATTTGGTGCTGAAATCTACCCTTAAATATTGCTCATAGATGTGATTAAATTAGGGCACATTTGTATATTTTGTATTGCATACATTTATCTGCATCCATTTAATTAAGTGCATGCATGGCATCCTATCTTTTTAACTTACATAAAATCAAATAAAAATTGCATCATTTTATTCTGATCGTGCATCATTGTATCTGCATTATTTTGCACATGCATAAAGACCTAAGATTGAAAAGTATCACTCATTAATTAAACAATGAAATATGATAAATAGATGAAGAGGCTCATGTATGTGTGTTCGACCTTGGTATGCTTGCCAAGTAAAATAATTTCCACATATTTGAAGGTGTGGTCTTTGCTTGTCCAAAATCTGCCTCCTATACTACAACAATTCCCCGTCATTGAAGAGGTAGATTTTGCAATCACCAAATGATGCCATTATCGGGGACACATCTCACTTTTATTTATTTGTTGAATTTTGTTGAATTATTTTTTATGGGAGTATTTTCAAAATTTTCAGGTCTTCTCGTCATGTTATTTTTGCATCATTTTGTTAACTAAATTTCATAATATTTTTCTGACAATTTCTTTTATGGCAGGGCCCATGGAGATCGAGGATGCTTGAGATCCATGGAGGTGTGGAGTTGGGAGCTTCTGCTGAGAGGAGCAATAAAAGAAATAAAGGAAGATTCAAAGAAGCTTTAGTCAACATTGCATGCATTTCCTTGTAAAAAAATTTAACATGTGTATTTCTAGCGACCCTTGTTCGAGGGCTCCCGTGTGTAAAAAAAGAATAGAAAATATATATATATATATATATGTATATGTATTTCATTAGATGTTCTATCACCGCCCCCCCCCCCCACACACACACACACACAAACACGCACACATCCATATCTGTACATCCCCCCCCAACATTTCTGAAAACTTTTTGCGCTTGGTTTAAGTTGACTGGAGGATTGAGTTTTGTAAAGTTGCTGTAAAAATCATTTTAAAAAAAGGAGGGATTACATTTTTGTAAATAAAATTAAGCTTTTAAAAAACTCCATAAAAATATGAAAAAAAATAAAAAATTTCTTCTGTAGAGACTCTAACAACTAGGCTTAAAAATGAGTAGCTACTCTATAGTGAGGGAACTTCGGTCTCCCTTAGTGGAGTAGGTTGTTTAGAGGACATTGTCTATGGCTATGTCCTCAAGTAACATGGGTCCATCTAACGACCCGTACTTACACCCATACTGGGTGGAAGTAGATGCAACTATTCATATGAGCCTAGGCTCGTCATTGTCTCTCAAAGGACTTTAAAAATGATGAAAATTATTATTCATAAAAATTTGCAAAAGATAAGAATCGCAAAAAAGACTCTAACTCGGGAATCTTGACACATTCACATTCACTCAAGCAAAAGGATTTTGAGGACACTTGATTTCTGAGATCATGAGAGGTTGAGTTAGCAAGCCTTAGTCATTGGGGTTTTGAACTTAATAATCCACACTTCCCTAGTTTGAAAGATTTGAGCGCCATTGCACTCTTCATCTTTACCGTCTAAAGAATATGATCAGCACATCACTTTCACAACTACATGATTGATGAGAAGAGTTGAGTTATCACTTGAGGAACTAGGACTGGTGATTTGAGTCTAGACTCGATCTAATGATACTCGAGGATGGGATAAAGTTAATGAATGATTCAAGAAACCTAAGTGTCAGCAAAACCCTAGCCAGTATGTGAACAAGTTCGTATGTTATTATTTAATATATACCTATGTACCATGGAGTGATGATACTAAATAATTTTTTATCAGTGTGTGCCAACTTTTGGTAAAAGCAGCGAAGCTAGCCAAAAAGAAAAGAAAAGAAAGAAATGTATCAAGAAAAAGCTCTATCCTTCAAAGTCAAATTCAAAAGAGCTTCCACCAAAGGCGAGCACTCCCAAACATTTTCAAAGTGTACCCTTGGACCAATGCAATTAGGACCAAGGAGTCAAGCTAGCACCACAAAAGGGCTCTGGATCGTATAGTGACACAAATCTGGCTGTCGAAGGTATCTTAGATACTCAAAAGAGACACACCCGGGTCTACCCCCTAAAAAACAAGTGCAGATGATACCAAATTCTCTTGACGGACACATTGATCAACAAAAATAAAAATACATGTGTTGAGTAATAAGGCACTCGAGAGGCCCCTTGTTCCAATGTGATGATAGAAAAATAGACACAATCCTATGCCCTCCATCATCTGGCCATTCATCTACACTTTCAAGTCTGACAAACTAATGAGACGATTGACTGAAGCAAGAACCAACGTATTCCCTAGTGTTGAGGATTAGGTCTAGAGGAGAGTCTCCTGGACTAGAACTTTGGGTGATTCCTCGACTCGACTCTTATGAATGTAGAACACTAAAGTCATATCCTTATATTATATGTACAAAACGAGAGTCTGATAATTAGAGATCTGGATTCCTTTTGACTAGAGCATGGTTGAGCCCAGAGTTTTAGGATCACTCAAATTCAGGGTCTTCGAAGAATTGAGCCTTGAAATTTTCACATGCACTGTCAGGAATTAACCCAACTCCTTCATTCTTTAGATGCTCGAGGATGAGCATAGTCTGTGTATTGGGGTATGATGAATCTCAGATTCATCATGCTAAAATCCAAATATTAATCCCCAAGCTTAAAAAATTCAATAAAAACCACTAATAATTCACAAATATTAATTGTATTATACTGTGTATATTTTATGTATAATTAATCTACAAATAACTCTAAATAGCTAACACTATTTATTATATTTAATTACTAACAATTCTTCTTAATTTTATATATTATTAAAAACCTCTAAAAATTAGGATAATATTAGCTATATTTGTTTTGGCCTTTGAAAGAAATAAAAAATACAAAAAAATTCTCAAATCCCTTAAAATCGGTGTTTTTAACCCATTAAAAATACTCCCAAAATTCACTTTTGAACAAATGACCTCTTTTGACTTTTGTTTCAACATGAAACTTGTAGATCTCATCATGATATACAACTTTCATGTTTTGACTTTTTCGTAATTCAATCTCTAACTAATTCTTTTAGATTTTTCTTTAATTTTTACTCTCATAATTTTTTTCATTGGGCCATGTGCCGCCCTCTGGGCCGCCCATGTGGACCCTTCCTTCACTTGCCACCCGGCCCTCACAGGAGCCGTTGGATTCACCTATGGGCGCCTCAATTTCTACCATATATCCCCCATTACCTCACAGCCATCAGATCTCCCTGAGATCTGATCACAACCACCCACTCGTACCCTCTTCCCTACCGCACGATCAACCCGTCATCCTATGGCTGACCACCCTCCACGTCAACATGCCTCTTGTGGTCATTGGATGGACCTCCAGAACAGATACACGCCATTCACCTCCATTGCTTCTCAGCCACCGGATAAGATCCTAAGATCTGATCCACGCTTTTCACTCATGCCCCCTCCTAGACCGTTGGATCGCGATATCCAATGGCCCACGAACCTTCTTCCTCCAGTCTTTCCCTCCCCCATACGTTACAACTCGTTGCACCCCCACCCCCTTCCTATTTCAGCCTTCTCCTCTGTTCACCTTGCTGCAACCGAATGCTACCCCTCCATAATCGTTACCTCCTACATCCATGCACAGCCCTTAATTCCCCTCAACCCTCGCTCTAACGTCTCACACAAGCCATTCCAAGTTGCCTCGTCCACCAATCTATGGCCTAAATCCTAGCCCCTCTCCACCTCCCTATGACAGACGGAGGTGGACGAGGGGCCATCATGGGCCTTCGTCCAGGTGTTGACCCATGGTCAAACTCGGCCATGTCGTGGCTACCCTTGGCGCTGCCAAGCCCGTTGGCATAGCTGGACAGCTTGAGCGATGACCCCGAGCTGCGCATGAAACTCAGCCCAAGCTCCCGTCCATCTCCTCCTAGCTAGATACTCCAAGGTACTCCTTTATCATTTTCCTCATGCTTTTCTGAATTTTTCCGAGACGCACACTCACTCTCCTCATCCATTAGATACTCTAATACACTCACCGGACCTCCATCACCTTCGTCGGTGGTCGAGATCACACCCTCTCTCCGGCATCATCTCAACCACCTCTACCCATTTTACAGAGGGGAACTCGCCAGGTCCCCGCCTTCTCCGCCTTTGGACCTCCACTTCACTCATATTGCATGCTTCGGCTATCCCCTAACGACTCTTGCAGGTGGCATCTTCAATGATCGAAATCTGCATAAGAGCTCCAATCTCGAGCAGCCTCTCTGATGATGTCACACTGCCCCAGCTCTCCAGAAGTCATCGGCCCTCTGCCTTACTGCCATCATCCTCGCCGCACGTCAGCTTCCTCCTCCAATCCTTGGAGGACCGCGGGAATCAAGGCGGAGCACCAAGTCCATCACCGGGTCCCAATCCCCATCATCGTCGCAGAGGGCAGAGATAATGAGCGCGAAGAGCAGATACCGTTCGATCCTCACGATCGAGTGGTCCGGATGCAGCTACATGGCCTTCCCAAACCTCCGCACATAGCCTCCAAGCTCAGGCCGTCCGAGCCAAGCACTGAAGCAAAAGAAAGCACCATGTGCCATCCGAGGATGATGCATCTCTCGAACATGGTCCCTTGCGTGCCTTGTGAATAAGGGCCTGGGTAATTTTCACTAAAGACCCTGGGATGTTCAAAAATTACAGTTAGGTCCCCAGGTGTGTGCCTGACGTGCACGCTTGGGTAATTTATTGGGAGGCCCTGTTGGGATTTGATAATTACAAAATGGCCCTTACGCGCAATGGATAAATTACATATGGGCCCCGTTGGTTTTTGGTATTTGTAAATGGGTCCCTCCAGGGACCATTTGCAATATTTATCTTTATTTTCTCATGTATTTTTATTACAATTATGCCCTTGCACTATTTTTAGCATAACTTGAGCATACTAAGTCCAATTTGAACAATTTCATTTTCATTTTGATGCTCTCTTAATTATCTTTATAAAGGCATGGGAATTTCTTGATTTGATACTTAGCTTATGGAGCTAATTTTTTATTATCTATAGTGTCGCCCGCGTATCAATTTTTAATGCCAATATTAATCTTTAATGCAAGATTTGACGCTGAAATCTACCCTTAATTGATTTCTCATAGATGTGATTAAATTAGGGAACATTTGTATATTTTTTCTTGCATACATTTATCTGCATCCATTTAATTTAGTGCATGCATGGCATCCCATCTTTTTAACTTGCATAAAATCAAATAAAAATTACATCATTTTATTCTGATCGTGTATATTGTATCTACATTATTTTGCATACGCATAAAGACCTAAGATTGAAAAGTATCACTCATTAATTAAACAATGAAATTTGATAAATAGACGAGGAGGCTCGTGTCCCTGTGTTTGACCTTGTTATGCTTGTCAAGTAAAATAATTTCCACATATTCGAAGGTGTGGTCTTTCTTGACCAAAATCTGCCTCCTGTCTAGGACAGAGGAAAGATAAGGAGCCCTATGCCATTCATTATGCCAACAAAACACTAGACGAAGCTCAAAGAAATTACACTGTAACAGAGAAAGAATTGCTGGTTGTGGTATTCGCCCTTGAGAAGTTCAGATCATATTTGCTTGGATCCAAAGTTAGCACCAACATTGACCACTCTGCTATCAGATATTTATAGTTGAAGAAGGATGCCAAGCCTAGATTGATCAGATGGATCCTTCTCCTCCAGCCGTTTGATTTGGAGATCAAGGAAAAGCCTGGAGTTCAAAATGTGGTAGCAGATCACCTCTATAGAATTAAGCAGCAAGAGACTCCACTAAGTAGTGCAGCCATCACAGACACTTTTCCTGATGAGTCAATTCTGACAGTAGATCACTCCCTTGGTATGACAATATTGTAAACTACCTCGTCTAGGGTGTAGCTCCGCAAGTTTGGACAAAGATCCAGAATGACAAATTCTTGTCAACTCTCCATTTCTACCAATGGGAAGATCCTCTCTTATTCAGGGAAGCAGCGGATTGTATTTGGGCAGGTGTATCCTCCGAGAGGAGCAGCATAGTGTCCTCAAGCATTATCATTTGCTCGAATATGGTGGACAGCACTCTAGAGATAGAATGGCAGCGAAAGTTATCAGTGTAGCCACCGGTGGCACACACTATTTAAGGATGCTACAACATGTGTCAAGCACTGCACTGATTGTTAGAGATTGAGAGGTACTCTTACAGCCTAAGAGTCCATTCCGCTGAAGATCATTTAGATAGTAGACGTATTCGATAATTGGGACATCAATTTCATGGGACCCTTCCCTAAAAGTCAAGGGTACGAGCGCACCCTTCTCACCATTGATTATGTGAGTTGTTGGGTTGAAGCTATCCCCGCTCGAGCTGCTGACAGCCAAATAGTTTGTCGCTTTCTGAAAGAAAACACTATCTCGCAGTTCGAGATTCTGAAGATACTGATATCAGACGGGGTAGTCACTTAATCAGCAGAGAGGTCAAGAGATTAACAAAGGAATAGTACATCGAGCATCAAATCACGTCTCATTACCATCCTCAGACCAACGACATGACTGGATTATCAAACAGAGAAATCAAGATGATCCTCCAGAAGCTTGTCAAGATAGACAAGAAAAAATGATCCCAACTCTTAGACTCAGATCTTTGGGCATACAGAACCGCTTACAAGTCTCCATGGGCATGTCACCCTATCGTCTTGTATATGGAAAGCCATGCCATCTGCTAGTGAAATTGATTCATACAACATTGTTGACAGTCAACATTTGTAATTTGGACTTGCAACAAGGTGGTCAGAAACGAAAAGAGGATCTGAACATGCTCCTAGAATTCTTAGACTATGCCTACGATAACACATTGATGTACAAGGAGAAGGTTAAACACTGCCTTAACTGGCACATTAGACGAAAGACTTTCGAGACTGGAGAGAAAGTGTGGTTATTTGATGCAAAGTCGAAGATCTTCCCGTGCAAATTAAAGAGTAAATGGACATGGCCATTCAGAGTTCAATAAGTGTGCGACAATAGAAGTATTGTGATATTAGAATTATCTCCTGATGCACAACCATTTGTCGTCAATGGTCAGCTATTGAAGCCCTACCTCGAGCATGACACTTTCTTGGTTGTTAACGACTCTATCCAAGTACTATGCACTGAAGGAACATCCACAACAGTAACAACATCACAAGATTCATATAATGTCACTCAAAAACTCTTCTTTAAAGCTTTCGTATTTTCTTCTTATCTTCTTTTTGTTCTCACTTTTCGTTATCTAATAAAAAACAAAAAAAAGGAGAGAAATTGTGTGTATGTCACCCCTTTTGTCAGGCTTCTATACTTAGGGCGTACTTTGTCCTGAGTATAGGGGGTTGTGCATCCCGAGTTCGTTCATTCTTTGATCCCCTCTACTATATCCCCTTGTCAATATTTAGGGATACCCTACCCTAATATAGGGGGAGATAGTCAGAGTTGTGATTTGTTCATTCCCACCCTTGACCCTCCCTACCGTGTGTACAATCTGCTATACTTAGGATTATTTGATCCTAAGTATAGGGGGACGGTTGACTTCCCATTCATTTATTTCCTTGCTCATTCGTTCATTCTTTAGGCTTTTCTATACTCAGTACGAGTTATGCCTTCTCTTTTTCTCTCTGATCTATGAGGACATAGCTCAAGCTAAGTATAGGAGGGTCGTATATAATGTGTATATACTTTAGCCATAACTCGTACTTTTGTATTTTCAAAATAAGTATGCCTAAATCACTATTCATATACAAACATATACAATCTGATAAAAATCTGTGTATTATTCCAGAAATTGTTTTGTATATATTGATTAATAAATCAGGTAAAAATGTTTTGTAGAATGTTTGAAAAATAGTCTGAAAATCTATTTGAAAAATCTTTTGAAAATGTTTGAAGACTATTTTGCAAAATGTTTTCAACCTTTGTAAAAATATGTTGCTTGTAGAAAATTCTTTTTTTGTGTGTGAAATAAAAAAGTTTTGAAAAACTATTTGCAAATGGTTCTAAAGATGGTCGCAAAAATATTTGAAAAATCTATCCATACTGTTTGAAAAACCTTTGCAAAGTGATTTTCAAATGCTTGTAAATGTTTATAAAAATTATTTACAAAAGTTATTTTGAATTATAGTTTTCAAAATTGTTTGTAAAGTCATTTTCAAATA
Organism: Ottelia alismoides; assembly: GCA_037367405.1. Classification (NCBI taxonomy): domain Eukaryota; kingdom Viridiplantae; phylum Streptophyta; class Magnoliopsida; order Alismatales; family Hydrocharitaceae; genus Ottelia; species Ottelia alismoides. The sequence continues at coordinate 1,099,922 of JAZKJV010001492.1, forward strand.
AGTTTGAGGGATATATACATCACACCAAAATTCTTTATTAATTGTATAAATATGTCTATAAATTAACTAACATATCCCTTGTAAATCCTTAAAACCCCAACTATTGTAAATAGAAGATGCACTCTCATGTAAATATTTGCACCGATTTTTATTCCAAAAATCTTTTGTTTTGAAAAATCCAAAAAAACATTTGCAAAACAAAAAATACCAAAAAAACATCTGCAAAATCATTTTCAAAATTCCATAAAAATTCAAAATTTTGAAAATGGCATCACAAAAATATTTTTCGGCATTATACATAACTTTTGCATAGCATTCACATTTTCAGATTGAGTTTGATAATTGAACGAGTCTAGGTAAAATCCGAAGATTGGAGCTTGGTTGGACTTTAAATCTACCTAATCACAGGAACCTTATAGGAACTAGAATTGAGGTACTTCATGTCTAGTTGACTTAATTCTTTGAGAATCGTGAGACTTGGTTCAATAGATTCTTGATTGCCTAAGTAGAGTATTTCAGAGCATACACACGGCTCTTGTTGATAATGACCTATCTTGGACACATGCACCTTCCATTTGGCTCAACTCAATTGGAGTGGTGAGGGGATTGGATTTGTTAGTATGAAACGCACACAAGTGGAACATGTATCCTCATCTAGGGAGGGAAGTGCACCCCAACCCATCCAGTGGTGTCGACGTCTAAAGACAAGAGAATGTGGGTTGCAATAATGCTTCAAAAGAGGGATAGTCTACTGATTCAGAGGAAAAACTCATTATGTAAACGTTGTTGTATATTGTATTTCGAAAAAAAACTCCAAAAAAGTGAACATGCCTGATTGAAAATAAAATGCATGCTGGAGTGTATATATTTGCACAGTCAATAAGCAAGCTTGAGCTTCAAAGTCATAGCATATGAGCATGCAGTTGGATAACTTGGCTACACGGGTCAAGCATCCCAGGATAGGTAGCTGCACTGGCTACTGTCCATTCTTCTCTTCACCTCCTCTTCTTAAGCTGGTTGCCACTTGAACTTAGAAGGGAATACCCACTCCTCGAGGAAAGAGTTGCTGGATTGGGGAATTATTGGGTTGTCATGCTGGAGAAGTCAATCCTTGGTCATTTCAGTTTAGGGGAGCCACCATCTCATACATTGTACAAGTAAGATTCATAGTCATAAGGGTTTACGTATGAGTTGAAGTATTCTGACCTGGCTATTGAAGAGACTTAGGCAGAGTTTGGGGAGTGTCGAAGGCTGTTGTGTTTCAAATCCGATTCCCAATAAGGTTCTGACTGCACTAAAATTTCAAAAGGTCCAACTTAGGCTCCAAACTTTGTTTTTGTGAAGACAAGTTTGAAAATTGAATTTAATCCATTTCCTTTCTTTTTCTTTTCTTTGTTTTTTATTTTTTTCTGCACTTACTACATAAGTGTTTGCTAGAGACTAGCAAAGGCAAGTATAGGGGGGCGATGAATCTCCATTTTATCACCTTTATTCTATCATTTTGTCCTTAAAAACCCTAGCTAGTACATGTAAATAGCATTACTTTGTACAAAATAACATTCATTATTTATTGAATAAAATGCCAAAGGTATTGTATGACCTTAAACCCCGAGGCCAAGTCAAGAATTCAATTGATCGACAAGGAATAAAGTTGGGGGAGATAAGGGCCAAGAATACAATAAAAACCCATTTCTTCTATTTATTTAATTAAGAATTTTTGGGACCCATTTTATTCTTTATTATTCATTCATCAAATGAAGAAACTTTGTACAAAAAATTTATATATAATAATGTATAGAAAAATACAAAATTGAGTTTGCACAAAAGTAACATACAATGTACTTTCTATACATAGAATAAAAAGCCAAGACCCAAACTTCCCAGACCCATATCTGTCAAATAAAAACTCAAAATGTATCAAAATCATCTTTAATTGTATATAACTTTTAATAAGCTATTTAAAGAATGTGGTTTCATATTTTTTGGAATTAATACGTAAAAGATGGGTTTTGGACCCCTATTGTACTATATACCCGAATAAAATATACATTTATTTATCTTTTATTATTTTTACAATTTTATATTTTTACATTTTGTAAATAGTATTTATAGCTTATGTACATATTAAAACCAAAACAAAACCACAAATAAAATATTAAAATAAAATAATGTACAAAAATACCTAGATAAAATGCATGTACCTATACATATATATTTTATACTCCTATTTATTTAAGTATACAAATAACATTGAAAAAAGATAATAAAAATATATTTATACACCTAAAAATACGTTATAAATATATAAAATAAGAGAATAAAATAATAATATCAAAAACACAAAAATATACCTATAAATACACTCCTAAAATTAACTTGTGATAAATAAAACTAAAAAATAAATAAATGTCATATTAAAATGCTAAATAAAAAATAAACATTGTTATTTTATAATCAAAAATTAATAAAATAATTTACTATATTTAATTAATTAATTTCAAATAATACATTCTATTTTGTCATGTAGTGGTCTGCGCTGACCAATCAGGGCCCAGGGATTTTTACCCCCAGTCAACTGCCCATGATGCCTCTGACTCCCACCTGACCCGTCGAGTCCCGCGATTTCTTCCCTTTTTCTTGGGCCTCTCATCCATCCTTTTCGTCGATTAATCACACAAAGATCACCCTCAAACATCATTGACCCATGCCAAAATCCTAAATACCTTCTACGTACCTTTGATTCATCCCTAAGAACCGATCAATAAGGGTCCTTAGCTTTGTCTATAAATAAGTCCCTCCACCTCCTCACTCGATTTTGATACTTCTTCGAGCCTGGAAGTCCACCATGGTGTGTGCAAGTGTGCTCCTGGTGACAGCAGGAACATCCCTGAGCTTTGGACGAGTTGCTTGGGTGAGGCGGAGCGATCCACGGTGGCCCTCCAGCCACCTCTGCTCCCTGAGCTATCCTCAGGTATGAGATGTGTCTTTTAATCTCTGTAGGTAGTTGTAGCTTGTAGTTTTTTATTTACGCCTTTTATTTCTATCTTTAATTGCTTCAGTAGCGTGGATTAGCTAAGATGCCCTCACCAGATCTCTCGAATTCTAGCATGATTTCACTGTGACTCGATCAGTTTTCGACCCCCTCGTCACATCCATTGCTTTCCCCTACATGTTCTCCATCTGAATCATCCATCAAGAACCGTTAATCTAGCTAGGATCGGTGAATCGAGGATCTTCCACCGCCTTCCATCGGATCCTCTCTGCCCGCCTCATATGTCGTGTGTTTTAGCTTCAAAACCGCTCGTAGCAATTCGCCCCGAGCCATAGAACCTTTTCCTTAATGTACCAAGGCAAAGGGCTCCTTCTGGAGCTCAATCACACCTGGACAAGGGTCCCTTGGTGCTTCTTCGACCCTGACGTATCAGGACCCCATCGATGGGTCCTGGATCTTCTGGGGTACCTCGATCGATGTAGATGAGTCCTCGGAGGTGTAGAGCCAAAGAAATCCATAAGATGTCACATGGGGAAGGAGGAATCATGGTGCGAAGTCGGGGGAAGGCCAACTTCTTCCCCGTTCTTTGTGTGAAGCAGTTACCGTCCGATGAAGGGGGAGGCCCCAGTTCTAATCTCAGTCATCAACACCTCGCTCCCCTCAACCATTGGTGAAGAGCCAAGATCATATCCTGAGCGTTTATCGGCAAAGGGGTATCGCGAGACAACAGCGCGCCATGTGTATTAGTGAAGCTCATCCGGTCATCCGTATCTGTACGCATTGGGTCTATGTTACACATCTTCCCCCCTCCATTTTTGTATTTATTTTTTAGTTATGTAAATAAAATATGTAGTGTAAATAAAATGTACTTTTTGCATGTAAAGCCCATGTATTTACCAGAAATTTCATATGGGTCCAGTCCACGTCACCTCACATGTCGTCCCATGTGAGACGGCGGATTTGCAAGAGTACCTGTGCAGGTTTTCGTATTTGTATTTGGTTAAATAATTTTAAATATAAGTTGTATATTTCTAATAAAATTACATGTTTGCCCCTGATGATTATTTTATTTGCAAGCATGCCCTTCCTAATTCATGTAATTTTAGTGCATGGATTTCATTTATTAAAAATAGCATGCATGCTTAAAAAATTGTGCAAAAATAGGGTTAGACATCGGCTAACATGTGTTTTCATGCTCCATTTTTATTTTAGCAATTTTGCATTTCAACTTTTTATTAAAAATAAAATGAGCATGTTTTTGTCCCTATTTGTATTATAATATACCAAAAAATAGAAAACATTCTAAAAATTCCAAAAAAAATATATGTTATCTATTTATCATATTTTAACTCCAGACCAGAAATCCTTGAGAATAGAAAAAGAAAAAGAATGAAAATTAAAAAGCTCCAAAATCCAATAAAAATATTAAAAATCAATACAAAAATCCAAAAATATGTTTTTCTATTTTAAATTTTATTTATATCATTACCTATCTATTAATTTTGATTTGAAGACTTTTGGATGTGTTTTGCTATTTTTAATCTTCATTTCAATCTCAGTCTACTATTTATTAATTTGGGATCTTTTTGGCTTTAAAAATACATAAAAATTAGCATAAATTTCAGGAAAATCATAGAATCGTTAGAAAAATATATAAGACCTAAAAACAACATTTTTTCTGTATTTTATTTATTTTTACTGGTATTTATAATTATATTACTCTATATGGCATATATAGCCTTATATATTCCATTATATGTATAAAATAAAAAGAAATTAAAAATCTAAAAAAATATAAAAATAAAATACAAAAAATAAAATCAAAAGCATATATATATATATAATCAAAAAAATGTATATAATTAAAAACCCACAAAACATTTTATGTACAAGGACCTGTTTGTACATAATATACATTGATTGGCAATAATCGTAGGCTAGCAGCCTTGCTCTCTATGGTTCGACCACTGCATGTTTATTGGCTATACATTTAGTTTTGCAGAGAATAATAAATTTTGACTCCACTTTTTCTATCCATTACTTGACTTATATGGTGGGTTAATCTTTGATCAATCGAGGTTTAGTCTGACATCGCTCCGACGACTATCGGTCCACCTCGTGGATTGACATGACTTCGGCTAAATCTCAGTTATCAATTTCGAGACTAAAATAAATTAAGTGGTGATTTAAGTAATTATTTTTAATAGGTTGTAGACCCAATATTTTTAGGATCTATTATTTTCCTGGATACCTCTCACATAGACTCTTCTAGGATAATTATTTACAAAAAATAAATAGGTTCTATTTACTGTAATTAATTTGCGAAAAATCAACCTGCATTTTAATTAATAATAAATTCCTTTTACATCAAAAAATCCAAACAAATAAATATAGTACATTAATTCCATCATATCTTGCATTCTGACCAAGTTTTAGAATTTTTGGACTTCGTTTAATCGAAGATTGCATTTTAGTCTCTTAACTTGCCTGAAATTGCATTTCATCATTAATTACATAAAAAATACAAAAAATGGCTATCTAAAAACCTAGCATCTTGACTGACTATTAATCGACCTAAGGAGATAGTGGCCTCTCTGAGTTCGACCTTGGATTTGCCCAGGTAAAAATAAAAATCTGATCGCTCGCTTTGATTACAAGATTCATTAAGTGATCTTTGATTGATCCTAAGTGCCCGACTACTACAACAAATTCAACCCAAATTATCTAGGGTATCTAAGGGTTCATTGATGAATCTCGGATTCACCATTCTAAGTCTCATTAATTAAGCTCAAGTCCCTCAAAATCAACAATATTTCTGCATTTATTCTGCATAATTAGCATTCAGGCATGATTTCATAAGAATTGCATTTTAGCATTAGTTTCTGCATAAAATAAGAAGCCAAAAATCCAAGCCAAAAATGACCTGTAAATAGCTTAACTTCCCCTATTTTTAACTCCTTCATGCTAACTCCGAATGCCACAAACCCGCCTCCACTGTGTACATATCACTAACAAGAATAAATGAAAAATACAAAAAAATTATTAACCCTGTTAAGCGGACCAAAAACCCAAACCCTAGTTTCAGGATTTTCGGACTAAAAGCCACATATCCTCCCCATCCAATGCCTGATTTGATCCTACTCACTTTTGAACTAATGCACATTCAATTACCTTCAAAACAAGACCAAGTTCAAGTGAATCAGAGCTCGTATGTGAAAGTTGGGTTTTGTGCCTCTTTTACATTGTATATTTTCGTGGCTTGTTGACCTTGTATTTTATACAAATATTTTCTTAATTTATAAAAATACAAAAAAATTAGATTAAGGTGTCTTTTATTTATCTTTGATTTTTCCATATTTTTCCGGATTTTTTATCTTGTTTAAAAATAAAAAAAATTAGAAAACCAAAAATCAAGGTATTCTATGTACATGGGATACCCCAAAATTCACTTTTTACATTTGACCGAATTTGGCTTTGATGTCTTCATGAAAGTTGTAGATCTCATCGAGACGAGCATTTTTCGTGAAGGAACTTTTTCGATCCGTGGTCATTTGCTATTTTTTATCGATTTTACAAAGGTTTTTATTCTCGAATTTTTTGGTGCTGACACGTGGCAGCCTCAGAGGCCGCCACGTATCAGTGATTTTTGGACGTTTCTAATATCGTTTTTTATTAAAAAAAACCACGCACGTACAGCGCATGTGCCAGCCCCGCACGCGCACTGCACGTGCGCTCCCGGGCCCTCTCTCTACTGTCGCCACGTGGCCCGTACCGGGCCGTTCGATCTCGGTCGATCGAACGGCCAGGGACCCGTCGTCCTCCTCCCAACAAATCCGCCGACCTCCACCCTAGGAAACCTTCGAGGTGGTGACAGCCCTCCGACTACTCCACTCCGGCGAGATCCAAGCTCCTCGAGCTTGTCGCAGCCTCCCCCTCCAGCGAGCTGCTTCGCTCCGGCGCCGCCGTTGAGCCCGAGGTTACTTTTCTCACTCTCTCTCTCTCTCTCTATCTCTCTCTCTCTGTTGTATCTCCATGCTCATTTCTCCACATCCGAGCTTCTCTCCGCTCAAAGCTCCGTTCATCGTCGAACCACCACAACTACACCTCCGCTCCTACTCCATCGCCATCTCCACTTTGCGCCACCAACTCCGCTTCGTCAACGCCACTGCAACTTCGACGCTACGCCAGCCACTCCGCCGCCAAAGCTCCATCGCCGACGCTACACCAGCGACCTCTCCACCGCATCGCGTCATCGTCTCCGCCCCGACTCCACCTTCATCAGCCAGGCACGGAGCCCGAGACCCCGCGCATGTGATCTGCACGTGCGTGGGGGACTACCTCAGCACTACGTCATCCCCCGGGTCACGTGTGCCGCACGTGACCGCGGAGTATTTTGCAAGAAGCCCCTCGGAGATCCCTCCTATTTGCGCTCCAACCCCGCCAACCAGAGGCACGTGCAGGGCACGTGCTCTCTAGTAATTTTGCAGAACTCCCCCCCCCCCCCCCCCCCGTTATCTAGGTAATTACTTGTAAGCCCCTTCTGCATATTTTATTTTTATTTTATTTATTGCTATTTGCATTCACACCCCTGTGTTCCCCCTCTGTTTTGGATCTATTCTAGACATCATTTTATTTATTTAAAAATAGCATTTTGTTCATCTTTTAATTCTCTACATTTTGACATGATATGGATATTTTTGTGATTGACGGTTAATTAATAAATAAAGATTTTGTGGAAAATTGCAAACTTTGCCCTTTTTATGCTCTTCAATTTATATTTAATTAACTGTTGCTCTAAAAATCCCCGAAAAATCACATAGTGTAGAGTTTATTATGGTTAACATTATGCCTAAAAATCTTTGCATTTGCATGCATAGTTCGCTCTTTAAAAATCATTTTGCATATTTCACTATTTAATTTTTAATAGGTACTAAACCCTACATTTTTGAGGTCTAAGATTTTTCTAAGATCCATTACCTAGTGATAGATCTTAGATAATTTTATTTCTCGAAAATAAGTAGGTTTAATATTTATTATAATTAAATATTGAAAATCATTTTATTTGCATTTAAAAATTCATAAAAAAATTGATATTGCATCCAAAATTCCAAAAAATTAAAGTGCACTCATTTCATCATAATCTACATTGTGGCCAATTTTCATATTTTTCGGACATCGTTTGAATAAAATTTACATTTTAGTCCCTAAAATAGGCCAAAACCGCATTTTGCATCCCTTTATTGCATTGAAAATTCCAAAAAAGACCGCCTTGAAAACTGAACTCAAAATTGGATAGACACAACTCTAGGTTGTTCCTTTGCCTCCTTGTGATCGACCTTGGGACTTGTCCAAGTAAAATAAACATAAAACCACTTGATTAAATTTGATTAAAAATTGTGGTTATTTCTTGACTGTTTTCGATCGCCGCCTACAACGAACGATAGATCATTCTTTAAACCGAATGATAAAAACACATTTTTATCACGGTGAAAATCGGACTCGTCAGATGGCGCCGTTGCCGGGGAGGCAAACGGCTTAGTTTTGTGTTTTGAAAATTTTTGTTCGGTTTTCCGAATTCGGGTAGTCTGACCCCCGAATTTTTCATTGTAAATCCCATAATTTTTTTTCTTGTTCCAGCATTTATTTTCTTATTTTATTATTTTTTTTTGAGTCACTCTCTGACATTCTCTCTCTTATTTTTCTTGCGAGGTACCCGGCGTACGTGGAGTGGTTTTTCAAGAAACCGACGCATCTTCACCGACATCCAAAGAAACCGCAATAAAATTAAGATCGAGTCGAGTCGTGAGAGAGCGTAGAGTCTAGGTTTTAAATTTCTGCATGTTTTATTTTCTGCTCATTTATAACGGTGTCCGTTTGGACTCTCGCGTGTATAAAAAAGACATTGAACTCTATTTGTGGTGTGTCGTGGCCTGTTTCACTCTCCGACGAGGGTGGGGCCCGACTTGAGTGGCGATTAGGATAGACCTGCACATACGGCTCTCAGAGCATTTTTATTTTTTGATTGTGCTCGTAGGATCTTAAGCCACACTTCACATTAATCAAGACGCACATAGATCGTTCAACTTAGCCAAATTTAACTCAATTCTTCCCCGCTAATAGAACTTTCTGCTTAGGTGCAGTTTTCATCGGCTTGCATTCATTTAGAATAATTTTTAAAATTCTGTCTAGCATCCCACATGGAGATAGCGATGATTCACTATAAGTCTTCTAACTGAGCATTCATCATAGTTTTCCGCGTGCATCGGCTTTTCCCGAATTTCTCCCTCTTGTTTTATCACATAAATCTAAAGGAAATTGGGACTGGACGGTAGACGTGCATTTGTGCTCATCTAATTTTTTCAGTGATCACCTAATTAAAACTGAGACTGCTAAATATAGCCGATTTCAAAAGAACCCATAAAATCAAGAATTTCTGCGGGAGAGCAACCCCGACATTGTTTGATTTTATCTTGCAGCGAGGAGAGAGACGCACACTAGGATAGAGCCCAGCTCCAAAACCTAACAGCTCGTTTAAACGACTTGCAAGACTTGAATTCTCACAAATTAAAACTAGTAAGATAATTGGCCGGACTTCTACGGCCTTCATTGAGTGAGTTGGTGAAAGAAATCTTTGTATTGTGTTTGGTTTGTGCGTAGAAAGTAAGTCATCAGCGAATACTGCACATTTGTGCCTACATCATAAACCGCAAACCTCTTGTTGACCTCTAGAATGGAAGATTGTGGTAATTCTTGTTCGGACTCAAACTCTCCAAACTCTTCTTTCTCTACCACAAACTCTCCAATCTCAAAAGACCAGAGAGACTCTTACTCTGGACCTGCTTGGCCTCCGGGAAACCCTTCCCAAGAACCATATTCCTACGATTCCTTCTTCTTCCTAGAAGGAGGACAGACTCACACTATCTCTTTCTCACCAAAAAAGATTAAGGATAACTGTTACATCAATTCTTTCCAATCTATTAACTCAAACCCTTTATATTCTGAAGGTGAAGAAAAAGAGATGCCACCCAAGATGTCTTCCAAGAAAGACCCTGAAGATGAACATAATGAAGATCCAATGAAGATGATTCTTGCTAGACTGACTGCATCTGAGCAGCAACAGCAGTTACTGAGGGAGCAGCTCGAACAAATAAATGCTAGGGAAGAACTGCCAATGGAAGCTGCATACAACCCTGGACAGTACAGAGTGTGGAATTATTTGCAGCCACCACAGCCAGAGATCCACTATGAACTAAAGCCACATTTTGTCAGTCAATTACCTCAATTCCATGGTAATACGACTGAGGAGCCATATGAATTCTTGAGGGACCTGGAGCTGATATGTTCTAATCTGAGGCACCCACAAGTCAGCCAAGACTACATTCGTCTCACTGCACTACCTTTCGCCTTGAAAGGGAAAGCAGACTACTGGGTGAAAAACTTGGGGGTGACTGTGACGACTTATGAGAGGTTCAAAAACCTCTTTCTGAAGAAATTCTACCCCTTGAGCCGGACCAATTAAATGAGGACCCGCATCACCAGCTTCTCTCAGATGCCCAATGAACCACTCTGTGAGGCGTGGGATAGGTTTAAGGACCTGCTACAAAAATGTCCCTGCCATGATCTGGACAACAACATCCTAGTCCAATCACTCTACTCTGGCCTCAACCACGAGACTCAAGGGTTAGTTAGTGCTGCTTGCGGAGGGAATTACACACCACGTGGAGCTGAGACCGTCTGGAAAATACTGGAGCACATGGCAGAAACAAACCGGTCTCAAATTGCCAGTAGAGCATACATTGATTCTCTGAACACCCTTCAAGCCAAAGGCAGGAAGTAGATGGTTGCAGAAATAGTTGAGGACTTGATTCCAAGCATGCACTTTATTGCTGATAAATTGACAATAGTAGACAAGAGAATGAACGATATCGACAGTAGGATTTCCCAATTCCCAAAGCAGATGGAGGAGCTCACCGAGAAGATGTCTAAGATAGGGATGCCTAGTGCACCTATTGTCCCGATATATCATGTGCATCATGTCCAGGAGCAACCAGGAGCAGAGCAACAGCAACCATGGGCTCACGATCAATCCTACGCCCAATTTTCCCAACAGCCGCCCCCACCGACTGAGACAGTCCAGGAAGCCCCGCCTCTGACATTTGAAGTAAACGGCATCTGGTACACCCAGGACACTACCCGACAGGGTAATATGGGAGACCGTCAGACTTATCAGCGTCCACCCACCTTCTATAATGCCGCATTTACTCCACAGCACACTACATCTTTCCAGCAGCCGAAGCAGCAACAACCCTACAATTGCCAGAACCAACCTCAGCAATACCGTCAGCAATCTCAAGCCCCCAGCCAGTCAGCTCAGTCGTCCACACCTACAGAAGAACCGATCGACATCCAAAGACAAATACTTGAAGAGTTTCGCCACTTCCGAAATGAGCTGCAAGATCTACGGGTTGATGTCAACCGCTTATCCCGTCGGAAGGATGAGCAGACAGCTCCTGCCACAACCATTCCCGCCCAAGTTCAAGCTAACCCTAATAGCTTGAACAAATTCCACTCATCTCAACACAATAACCAGGTATACTATTCAGATTTTTCCACATCTGAACATGAGATCCTTTCGTTTGACAAAATCAATGTCATGTCACTCAGGAGCGGAAGGACCGTGGTCGTACCTGACCGGGCAAGGGAATCGAACCATGAAGACTCGGAAGATCAACCGGAGGATGTTTCTGAGGTGGAAGATGAAGGACGCCCGAAGATCCCAGCAGTAGATAAAGGGAAAGCATCTATGGAGTCTACAGAGGACCTTGAACCTCTAGTTGCTGCAAAAATACCTTTGTCATCTTTTCAGCAACCTGCCTTGATTATTATGATTGTAATAAAAACTCCAAGTCGAATAAAGATGCTCTTATTTATGATTCTGGCCCTCTATCTCCTGTCTCAAATGCTTCCATTCCTTTCCCCCATGCCCTAAAGAAAGGGAAACAAAAGAAAAACATCAAAGATGACCCACTCATGGAGAAATTCTGCCAACAAAACATCACAGTCAAAGTACCCTTTGATCAGTGCGTGGCCGATAATCCAGCCTTTCAGAAATACTTGAAGGCAAAATGCACCCCCACCAGGACTCGTACAAAAAGAACAAGTCAATTTGTGGAGACTCATATCTTGACAGTTGCCACCACCAAATGCGTCAAAAACCAGCATCTGCCAAGAAAGAAAAGGGATCTGGGCGCCCATTATGTGGAGAGTCGCATTGGCAGCATAACGTTCACACGTACACTTCTCGACAATGGATCTTCCATAAATCTTCTACCCTTAGCCTTATATTATCGATTGGAGTTGGGCCCTCTAAGGAAATCATCATCTTTACTCCAATTTGCTGATAAATCCACTAAAAGACCCAAGGGAGAAGTGAAGAATGTCATCATCATTATCGAGGGTACAGAATACAAGGTAGACTTCACTGTCCTGGAAATGGAGACCCCGAACCATTGGAAGGAATCACAAATCATTCTCGGAAGACCATTCTCAAGAACCGCCAAGGCTGTATTCGATTACGGTTCTGGCATGATGAAATTCCGTTCTCCAGGCGGAGAAGTAGACTTGGAGATGAAAGAAACAAAGTGGCAAAGGCCGGACTCCGAATCCACTACTGAAGATGCTGAAACAGCAGAATGCAATCTCCTCATAACCATTGGGCCATGGGACCAACTGCCAGACATACAGATAGAAAGCACATCCTCAGAAGAAGAAATAATACATGATGCAGTCTCCGAGATTTCTAGACCCCCAGATTATTACACTCTTGATGATACAGAAATCCTCTCAGATTTGTCAGTCACATCACCTTTGGGACAGTCAAGAAATATCGATGATGAGTCGGACGCAGCTCTGGCCGAATTACCATTCTACTCTAGCGATCCGACTCACTTTTCTTCGGAATTGGTGGCCAACATCTCACACAGTGATTCACCGCCAACCGATACTGAGCCATAAGCAAAAGTCATTCAGCCAGACTTGATCGATGATTCAGAATTGCCAGAGCTGAAGCCACTACCTCCCACGCTGAAATATGCATTCCTCAATGGACCCAAAGAAAAATTCCCTGTGATCATTAGCTCATCATTAACCGTGGACCAAGAATCCAGACTACTCGAAGTCCTTGAGCGAAATCGAAAAGCCATAGGTTGGACTGTGTCGGATCTCGTAGGAATAAACCCCGCTCTCTGCTCGCACCAAATTTATGTTGAGGATAATGCAAAGCCTTCCCGTGAATTTTAGAGAAGATTAAACCCCAATCTTCGGGAAGTGGTGAGGAAAGAAATAGAGAAATGGTGCAAGGCAGGATTTATTTACCCCATTTTTGACTCCAAGTGGGTAGCCCCCCTTCATGTCATCCCGAAGAAGTCGGGAATCCAGATGGTCACCAACGAGGAGGGGGTAGAGATCGCGACCCGAGTACCCACGTCGTGGCGCGTCTGTGTCGATTACCGGCGCCTGAATGCTGCGACCAAAAAAGACTACTTTCCACTGCCATTCATTGATCAAATATTGGAGAGACTTGTAGGGAAAGCATTCTTCTGTTTTCTTGATGAGTACTCCGGCTACAATCAAGTAGCTATCGCTCCCGAGGACCAGGAAAAGACCACGTTCACATGTCCCTTCGGTACTTACGCATTCAAGCGCATGCCATTTGGGCTTTGCAATGCCCCATGCACATTTCAACAGTGCATGATTGCCGTATTTGCCGAAATGGTTGGTGATTTCCTGGAAGTCTTCATGGACGACTTCTCAGTTCATGGTGATTCATTTGATACATGTTTAGCACACTTGGACCGAGTCCTTCAGAGATGCAGGAAGGTTAATTTGGTACTCTCGTGGGAGAAGAGTCACTTTATGGTGACTGAGGGTATCGTGTTGGGGCACGTCATCTCCAAAAAGGGAATGGAGGTAGACCCTGCCAAGATGGATGTGATTAAGAAACTTGAGCCACCAACCAACGTCAAGTCAGTGAGGTCATTCTTAGGGCATGTTGGATTTTATCGAAGGTTTATCCCAGATTTTTCAAAGATCGCCCGCCCACTGACTGAGCTCTTAGGAAAAGACACCGAGTTTATTGTGAATCACAGATGTCTAGAGCCCTTCGAGCTCCTGAAAAAGAAAATATGTGAATCGTCGATATTACAAGCTCCCGACTGGTCTCTTCCCTTCGAGATCATGACTGATGCATCAGATTTTGCTGTCGGAGCGGTACTTGGACAAAGAAGAGATGGAATCCCTTATGCGATTCACTACGCGAGCAAAATGTTGGATCCTGCACAAAGAAACTATACAGTGACTGAAAAGGAAATGCTCGCGGTTGTTTGGGCCCTGGAAAAATTCAGATCTTACATATTGGGCTCCAAAGTGACAATTTTCACAGATCACACAGCAATCAGATATCTCATGGATAAGAAGGATGCCAAGGCACGACTTTTGATATGGATCTTGTTAATCCAGGAGTTTAATTTGAAGATCAAGGATAAGCCTGGAATAAAGAATGTTGTTGCTGATCACCTTTCCCGAATCGAGCAAAACGATCATCTTGATATCGGACCAATCAAGGAGACTTTTCCAGACGAATCGGTTTGCGTCATTGATTCAACCCCATGGTATTCCAACATAGTGAACTATCTTGTCTCCAAGAAGGTTCCCTATGGTTGGACCAAAAAAAATGATTGATCGATTAAAGTCAGATTCGAGAAAATACCATTGGGACGATCCTTTCCTTTTGTATGAAGGACCGGATTATGTCTGGAGAAGATGTATTCCTCAGGAGGAATACCAGAGTGTCCTCACACACTGTCATTCTCTCGAGGCGGGAGGACACCATTCGGGAAAGAGAACCGCGCACAAGGTACTCCAATGTGGATTTTACTGGCAGACCTTATTTCAGGATGCTAATGAATTTGTACGGTCATGCCCGATTTGTCAAAGAATGGGAGGGACTATGGGATATAGAGATGAAATGCCCATGCAACCAATGATTTTCTGTGATGTTTTCGATGCATGGGGGATTGATTTTATGGGTCCCTTTCCCAACAGCAATGGATTTGAGTACATCTTGTTAGCAGTTGACTATCTATCAAGATAGGTAGAGGCTATTCCAACCCAAACCGCAGATAGCAAAGTCGTTTGTAAGTTTATCAAAGATAACATCATTGCAAGGTTCGGGATACCAAAAGTTTTGATTTCTGATGGAGGTAGCCACTTTGTGAACAGAGAAATGAGATCTTTGGCTAAGGAGTAAAAATTTGAGCATAGAATAGCCAACCCATATCATCCACAATCTAATGGCATGGCAGAAGTTTCTAATAGAGAGGTGAAGGGCATTCTTCAGAAGTTGGTTCGTCCCGATAGGAAGAATTGGTCGAAACTGTTGGACCAAGTTCTATGGGCTTATAGGACAGCCTATAAGACTCCACTCAGTACTTCATCTTTTAGGATGATCTATGGCAAGCCATGTCATCTTCCTGTAGAATTGATTCACAAATCTGAATGGGCGATCAAAAAGTTGAATTGGAGTTGTCACCTTGGGAAACTATGTCGAGACTTAAATCTGAATGAGCTAATTGAAATCCGAAATCGGGCATATGACAACAGTGTGATTTATAAGGACAAGGTCAAGAGATGGCATGATAGACACATTCAAGAGAAAACCTTTGTCCCTGGACAGAAAGTGCGGTTGTTTAATGCTCGGTTGAAGATTTTTCATGGGAAACTAAAATCAAAATGGACGGGTCCCTACATTGTCATCGATGTGCATACCAATGGAAGCGTAGATATTGCTGAACTCAAAGATAATGCACAACCTTTCTCAGTAAATGGACAAATGCTGAAGCCATATATTGAATCACCCAAAGAGAAAACAGTTCAAGTTGAGGTCATCTATTTCACGCAGAGCGAGGACATTGAAAATCTATCTGATCATTACCGCCCTCTCTCCCGACCACATCGGTCTCCTTGTACAGCTTCTTCCTCTACTTAGGCCAAGGCCTAAGTATAAGAGGGACCGATGCCATCTGTATATATATCATTTTCCCGGATCACAATCTTCCTCACGATCGCTCCATCTCCACCCTTCTTCCATACTTAGGTGGACCAAAGCCTAAGTATAGGGGGAATCGGCATCCACCTATTTATACTCTCCTCATTCACATATCCCGATCGCTTCATTTTTCTTTGTATTTTCACTCCCTTGCGCTTAGCCCGAGCTTTGTCTTCGTTCCGCTTCTTGTGCTCTGAGGACATAGCACTCGCTAAGTATAGGGGGGTATGTTTATACTTTGTATATATTTTATCCATACCTCGTACTTTCGCGTAAGTCTATCTGTATTTACGGGGTGGGTACTAACTTGAAAAAAAAAAGAAAAAAAGAAAAAGAAAGAGAGTTTTCTACTAACCTTGCCCATAAATTTTTGAAAAAAAAAGAAGAAGAAGAAGAAGGCTTCTTATTACATTTTCAGCATAAAAAAATCCCTTGCATAAAACAAAACAAAAAAAATCAAAAAATTGTGTCTGCATTGCACACACTTGCACTTCATCCAACATCACATGCATGTGCATCTGTGAAAAGTCATTGGGTTCTGAACCGAGTTATGAGCCGAAATCGAGAGTGGTCTGAACTTGACCTTAATCCACTTAATTTTCAGAGGAACTTCACCAAGAAATAGGATTTTAAGAGCTTCAGGTCTTTTTGACTTAATTCCTTAAGTTCCACATGACAATGTACAGCGTTTGACTCTTAGTGTCTAACCTGTTCTCTTCATTCTGGGTACAACTCTGGAATAGGGAATTAATTCGCACTCTCGCACTATGCACTTAGCTCAACCCAGACGGGATATTGGAAGACTGTGTGAGTCTCTTTTCTGGTAGCGTGGAAATCTAAAGACCGGAGTACGGGTTGAAATAAAGCTTCATAAAAGGGATGGACGGCTGGGCACAATTTTTTCTAAGACCCATAAAAATGTACGGAACAAAAAGATTCTATATCCGTAGGGGGACAACAAGATCCAAGCAGAACCACCAAAAATTCCAAATACAAAGAAGCATTCTACCAAATAAAAATCCGACCAAAAAGGTCCAAGCTTCAAGAAAACCTGCAGATCTTGGTGGAGACTCGGCTACACTGGCCATCTCCACAAGGAGAGGTGACTACACTGGCCACCCTCCAGTTCTTTTCTCTTTCTTCTATCTTCTCCCTCATTCGATTGTGAACACAACGCGACAGACCTTAGAAGGAAATACCTGACTCCCCGAGGACGAGTTACTGGAGAGGAGAGGAGCATGGTAGTCTGGCATTCTGAATGGGAAGAGCTAAAACCATTCACACACATGAGTCGGTTATTCAATGTTCATAGGGTATACTTTGGGAAGAGGATTGATCTAAGATGACTTCTGAGTCGAAACTGTGTCAATGATGTGTAGAACTTGAGCACTGTTGATTTTAAAATTCTAAGTCTCACAGAAGTTCCGCCACACTATTAATCCAAAGATCGAGTTTAGTTTCATTTTCACCTTCAGCTCATGGTCTTGGTATGGAACCCAATATCATTTCACTTCATGGCATTTCTTTTTGATGCTCAGGGACGAGCATGGTTTAAGTATAGGGGGATGATGAATCTCGGATTCACCATTCTAAGTCTCATTAATTAAGCTCAAGTCCCTCAAAATAAACAATATTTCTGCATTTATTCTGCATAATTAGCGTTCAGGCATGATTTCATAAGACTTGCATTTTAGCATTAATTTCTGCATAAAATAAGAAGCCAAAAATCCAAGCCAAAAATGACCTGTAAATAGCTTAACTTCCCCTATTTTTAACTCCTTCATGCTAACTCCGAATGCCACAAACCCACCTCCACTGTGTACATATCACTAACAAGAATAAATGAAAAATACAAAAAAAATCATTAACCCTGTTAAGCGGACCAAAAACCCAAACCCTAGTTTCAGGATTTTCAGACTAAAAGCCACATATCCTCCCCATCCAGTGCCTGATTTGATCCTACTCACTTTTGAACTAATGCACATTCAATTACCTTCAAAACAAGACCAAGTTCAAGTGAATCAGAGCTCGTATGTGAAAGTTGGGTTTTGGGCCTCTTTTACATTGTATATTTTCGCGGCTTGTTGACCTTGTATTTTACACATATATTTTCTTAATTTATAAAAATACAAAAAATTAGATTAAAGTGTCTTTTATTTATCTTTGATTTTCCATATTTTTTCGATTTTTTTATCTTGTTTAAAAATGAAAAAAAATAGAAAACCAAAAATCAAGGTATTCTATGTACATGGGATACCCCAAAAATTCACTTTTTACATTTGACCGGCTTTGATGTCTTCATGAAAGTTGTAGATCTCATCGAGACGAGCATTTTTTGTGAAGGAACTTTTTCGATCCGAGGTCATTTGCTATTTTTTATCGATTTTACAAAGGTTTTTATTCTCGAATTTTCTGGTGCTGACACGTGGCAGCCTCAGAGGCCGCCACGTGTCAGTGATTTTTGGACGTTTTTATTATCGTTTTTTATTAAATAAAATTTAAAAAAAATCACGCACGTGCAGCGCACGTGCCACCCCCGCACGCGCACTGCACGTGCACTCCCTGGCCCTCTCTCTACTGTCGCCACGTGGCCCATACCGGGCCGTTCGATCTCGACCGATCGAACGGCCAGGGACCTGTCGTCCTCCTCCCAACGAATCCGCCGACCTCCGCCCTAGGAAACCTTCGAGGTGGTGACAGCCCTCCGACTACTCCACTCCGGCGAGATACAAGCTCCTCGAGCTTGTCGCAGCCTCCCCCTCCAGCGAGCTGCTTCGCTCCGGCGCCGCCGTTGAGCCCCAGGTTACTTTTCTCACTCTCTCTCTCTTCGCCGTATCTCCACGCTCATTTCTCCACATCCGAGCTTCTCTCCGCTCAAAGCTCCGTTCATCGTCGAACCACCGCAACTACACCTCCGCTCCTACTCCATCGCCATCTCCACTTTGCGCCACCAACTCTGCTCCGTCAACGCCACTGCAACTTCGACGCTACGCCAGCCACTCCGCCGCCAAAGCTCCATCGCTGACGCTACACCAGCCACCTCTCCACCGCATCGCATCATCATCTCCGCCCCGACTCCGCCTTCATCAGCCGGGCACGGAGCCCGAGACCCCGCGCACGTGATCTGCACGTGCGTGGGGGACTACCTCAGCACTACGTCATCCCCCGGGTCACGTGCTCCGCACGTGACCGCGGGGTATTTTGCAAGAAGCCCCTCGGAGATCCCTCCTATTTGCGCTCCAACCCCGCCAACCAGAGGCACGTGCAGGGCACGTGCTCTCTGTAATTTTGCAGAACCCCCCCCCCCCCCCAATTATCTAGGTAATTACTTGTAAGCCCCCTTCTGCATATTTTATCTTTATTTTATTTATTGTTATTTGCATTCACACCCCTATGTTCCCCCTCTGTTTTGGATCTATTCTAGACATCATTTTATTTATTTAAAAATAGCATTTTGTTCATCTTTTAATTCTCTACATTTTGAAATGACATGGATATTTTTGCGATTGACGGTTAATTAATAAATAAAGATTTTGTGGAAAATTGCAAACTTTGCCCTTTTTATGCTCTTCAATTTATATTTAATTAACTGTTGCTCTAAAAATCCCCGAAAAATCACATAGTGTAGAGTTTATTGTGGTTAACATTATGCCCAAAATCTTTGCATTTGCATGCATAGTTCGCTCTTTAAGAATCATTTTGCATATTTCACTATTTAATTTTTAATAGGTACTAAACCCTACATTTTTGAGGTCTAGGATTTTTCTAAGATCCATTACCTAGTGATAGATCTTAGATAATATTATTTCTCGAAAATAAGTAGGTTTAATATTTATTATAATTAAATATTGAAAATCATTTTATTTGCATTTAAAAATTCATAAAAAATTGATATTGCATCCAAAAATTCCAAAAAAAATTACAGTGCACTCATTTCATCATAATCTACATTGTGGCCAATTTTCATATTTTTTGGACATCGTTTGATTGAAATTTACATTTTAGTCCCTAAAATAGGCCAAAATCGCATTTTGCATCCCTTTATTGCATTGAAAATTCCAAAAAAAGACCGCCTTGAAAACCGAACTCAAAATTGGATAGACACAACTCTAGGTTGTTCCTTTGCCTCCTTGTGATCGACCTTGGGACTTGCCCAAGTAAAATAAACATAAAAACCACTTGATTAAATTTGATTAAAAATTGTGGTTATTTCTTGACTGTTTCCGATCGCCGCCTACAACGAACGACAAATCATTCTTTAAACCGAATGATAAAAACACTTTTCTTAACTCAACGTTTCCTGACTCGTCATTCATCAAGAGGCGACCATTCAGTATTGGGAGAGTGATGAGTTCAACGTGGGATGAACTATACTCTTCTCGATGTTAGAATGTCATCTAAATAACGGTATGCTCTTCTAATTGTACGGTTATTCGGAGAAGAATAAAGGCGGTGGGAACAAAGTGTTGGGTCCTACCCATACCTTGGGAAGGACTAGTTTGGATAACATGAAATACAAGTATGTAAGTAGTTCTAATCTGACATCTTAGAAAACAAGAATGAAATGATATAACTCAATATGATCGCCATGTATTTTTCTAGGTGCAAAAGGGTTGAGCCGAGATGCATTAGACTCTTTGAGATGACTCGGTAGAAAATTGATAAGGGGAGGAAAACCTTCTTTATTCATGAGACTATAGAACCCTATAAATACCCATGTTAATTACAAGAATTAATGCGTTGTAGTCGGGCACTTTAAAATTTATCACAAATTGCTAAATTAAGTATTTTCAATTAAATCTAAAGCGATCGTATTTTTACGCTTGGGCAAGCTCAAGGTCGAACTCAAGGAAGCCACTATCTCCTTAGGATGATTTTAAGAACATTCAGGTGCTCAGTTTTCGAGGATGATTTTTTAGCAATTTTTTAAGTAAATAACGATGAGGTGTAAAATACCAATTATAAGGTCAAATTAGCTTAGAATGTAGAACCAAATTAATGTGAAGATAAGTTCAAAAAATTCAGAAGGTTATTTTTCCTTATTTACTTATGCAATTGTAAATCTAGAATATATATATATAATTTTCAAGACATAACGTGCATTCATGAAAAATCAACACTTTTATGGGTATTTTATGCAAATGATCATGTAAATTAAATGAAAAAATTATGAAAATTTGATATTAGGTTAAAATGATGAAATTAGCCTACTATAAATTTTTAGATTTTTTGGATGTAAAATGAATTTTCTGTAAATTAAATAATGCAAACTATGTGATTTTTAGTAATTTAATTTAAATAATTATCAAACCTAATTACTTTCTGAATAAAATTGTCCTATATATGTCTAATCAATCGGCACACATGAAAAAATCCTAAAAAACATTAAGTTTACAGTAAATTAAAATTAGATCATTGGAATCACTAAATAGTTTATTTTAGCAAATTAGGCATGCAAATGATGTGATTTTTGGATTGAATATGGAAGAAGGGCCATTGGATTTGAAGATCCAATGACCATTAATAGGGTGCGAGCGAGTGAGTGGGAGGTGTCTGATCAATCGATCAAACGCTCAGATGGAGGTGGGATTTGCTCGATGATGGCCATCTGATCGAAAAATCGAACGATTTAATCTTTGATTTATTCACATTAATTAGCATTAATTGTCTACATAATATATAATGTTAATTATTTTTAATTAAGGAGTTTATTTTTTAAATTGGTCGAAATAGAGGGCTAAGATTTAAATAATATGTAGGTGAATCTCGAATTCATCACCCACCTTCTTGTTGATCTGCTCAACTAATGTTAACCTATCAGTTATAATCCCCCATGTTGGGGATTAGGTCCTCTATCATATCTGCTATAGTCCTCTTGGACATCTCCCTAGTTAAGAGTGTGGGAGATGCTTGTTAAACCATACTAGTGCCTTGGGAATGGCTTGTATCTGCGATCTGCTCTAGGATTTTCCAAACTATCTCGAAGTTCTTTCTCAGATAGCTTCCTCCACATGCGACACTCACCAACCCCTGCATATCAAGGGTAAGACCCTAGGCCAATGGATGAACCAATATCATTTGTATAATATTGTGACATGGACATTTCTGCAATAAATTCACGAATCTCTCACAGGCTTCATGGAATGGCTCAATGGTAAGTTGACTGAAACTCGTGATCTTGGACCTCATCCAATCTGTCCTACTAAATGGTCATAACTTCTCGAGGAATAGATCATCGGATTGTAACCAAGTAGTACATAACACCCTTGGATTCTTCAACTAGTGTGTTACCTTGTCTCCTAAGATAAATGGGGTCGCCCACAACATTATATGGTCTTGATTAACCCTAGGGTCACAGGCAAGCATGAAGTCCCTCAAAAAGGATGATGGTTCCTCTGTACTTCCTATTTTGAACTTTGGCAGCAAAGATTGGAAATGCAGCTTCAAATCAAAAGCCTCCTCTGGTACAACTAGCTGGATCTTGTTGTAATTCTCATTCAGGCCTAGATTACATGTATCCACCATCTCTTTGTCCCAACCCTCCATCTCTATCATATGACCCATCTAGGCCTAGAGGGCCTTAGTTTGTTGCTTGGCTCAAGTCAATCTGACTAGGATGGCATGCAAGGGGTCCTCTATGTTATCCTCATCTTCACAAGGTGGTATCTTGGGAGACATCTTTCATATTCTTCTTTTTTACCTTTAGATAAAAAGGTACTCGCATTAAATTTGGGTGAAGAACTTAAGCTTAACTCGCCAAGGCGAAAGTCGTCGTCGGTGAGAAGGGAAGAAAGAAGGGGATTGGTGACGTGTCCGTAAATCACCGGGTTTAAAAATCATTTTTATGTTCGTGGGTTAAAATAATTAAAGTCGTTCGTTGTAGGCGGCGATCGGAAACAGTCAAGAAATAACCACAAATTTTATTCAATTTTAATCAAGTGGTTTTATGTTTATTTTACTTGGGCAAGTCCCAAGGTCGATCACAAGGAGACAAAGGAACAACCTAGAGATATGTTTATCTAATTTCGTGTTCGGATTTCAAGGCGGTCTTTTTTTGGAATTTTTAATGCAATAAAGGGATGCAAAATGCAAATTTGGCCTATTTTAGGGGCTAAAATGTAAACTTCGATCAAACAATGTTCGAAAAATACGGAACTTGGCCGATATGATAATTATGACAAAATTAGTGCACTGTAATGTTTTTGGAATATTCTGATGCAATATGATTTTTTTATGAATTTTTAAATGCAAACAAATGATTTTCAGAATTTAATTATAATAAATATTAAACCTACTTATTTTCGAGAGATAAAATTATCTAAGATTTATCACTAGGTGATAAATCTCAGAAAAATCCTAAACCTCGAAAAAGTGGAGTTTAATACCTATTAAAAATTAAATAGTGAAATATGCAAAATGATTTTTACAGAGCAAACTATGCATGCAAATGCAAAGATCTTTGGGCACTATGTTAATCACAATAAACTCTACACTATGTGATTTTTCGAGGATTTTTAAAGCAACGGTTAACCAAGTATAAATTGAAGAGCATAAAATGGGCAAAGTTAGCAATTTTCCACAAAATCTTTATTTATTAATTAACCATAAATCACAAAAATGGTCACAATATAACCAGATGTAGAGAATTAAGTGAGAAACATCATGCGATTTTTAGATAAATAAAATATTGTCGAGAAGAGGTTCAAAAACTAAGGGGAAGATAGGGGTATCAATGCAATAAAAATAAAATAAATAAAAGAGCACTGGGGGATCTAATGTTAATTACCTAAAAAAAGGGGGCGAATATGCAATTGTACCAGGGGGTCACGTGCTGTGCACGTGACCTTCTGGATCTGGACTGAAGCATAAATAGCAGAACTTCGGGGGGTCTGTCTGCAATTTACCCCGCAGTCACGTGTGGTGCACGTGACCCAGGGGATGACGCACGAATGACGTTCCCCGCCCCACATGCTATGCACGTGGCGGGGTCTCGGCCCTGGAGGCCGGTGGCGAGTGCGGCGGAGGGATCCCCTCCTGGCGGAGGTGCTAGGCTGAGTCGTAGGCGGGCCGGGCGGAGGAGCCGACCGAGGTGGAGGCGTTGACGATGGCCGCAGCAAGTGGCTGTGGTCGGAGAAGGCGGCTCTGTCGATGACGGTGTAACACGGATCCTGGGAACGAGTTGGGGCTCCTGTGGCGCGGTGTTGGAGGCGAGGTGTTGACGGAGCGGCGGGGACGAGGTTGCGAAGCCGGAGGTGTGGCTTGGAGGTGGAGGAGCGTCGGCCTTCCTCTGGCCGACACACGGCCAAGAGGGGGTGAAGGGGAGGATCCTGCGCTGGAGTCGATGTTGTGGCGTCGGTGGAGCGCTTGCGGACGGCGGTCGATGAAGCTCGATGCAGGTGGCGGAGTCGCTGGAGTCTGGAGTTGAGGGTCGACGCCCGGCGGCGTTGTTGTCGAAGATAGTCGTTGGAGTTGGCGTGGGCGGGCGATGAAGTCGGTGAAGGCGACGGCGGCGTTGGTGACGAAGGTGCTATCGTTGGCGGAGTCGGAAGCAAAGATGAAGATGGTTGGTGGAAGCGTAGCAGTGGTGGTTTCGGAGCGAAGCAAAGGGTGAGCGGCTGGGCATCCGAGCGATGAGGAGCTCGGAGGTGGAGGGATAGAGAGAGAGAGATAGAGAAAAGTAACCTGGGGCTCAACGGCGGCGCTGGAGCGAAGCAGCTCGCTGGAGGGTGAGGTTGCGACAAGCTCGAGGAGCTTAGATCTCGCTGGAGTGGAGTAGTCGGAGGGCTGTCACCACCTCGAAGGTTTCCTAGGGCGGAGGTCGGCGGATCTCGGAGTCGGGGGGCGACGGGGCTCTTTAAATAGGGTTCGAGGAAGGGGACGAGGCTGGCGCGGGGATAGCGGGCGGCTGTTGGGAGGTCAACAAAGGACGGGGGCGGCGGTTGGTTGGCGTGATCGGCGGTGGAGGTTACGGAGGGGGGCGCGGGAGGTAGGAGATGCGGGTGGACCGTCCGATCGGCCGAGATCGGGCGGCCAAGGAGGAGCCACGTGGCGTGGGGGTGAGAACAACTAGAGGTTGGGTGCGCACGTGCTTGGCGCGTGCCTGGGGGCACGTGCCTCGCACGTGCGTTGGCTTTTTAATTTTTAATTTTTTTTAATAAAAACGAGTAATAAAGGAGCCCAAAAACCGCCGACACGTGGCAGCCTCTAGGGCACCACGTGTCAGCTCCAGAAAAATCTGAAAATAAAATGTTTGTAAAATCAAAAAGAAATAGTAAACGACCTTGGATCGAAAAAGTTTATTCACGAAAAGTGCTCGTCTCGACGAGATCTACAACTTTTATAAAGACATCAAAACCAAAATCGGTCAAATGCAAAAAGTGAATTTTCGGGATATCCCATGTACATAGAATACCTAGATTTTTGGGCTTCTAATTTTTTTTGTCATTTTTAAACAATATAAAAAACCAGAAAAAATATAGAGAAATCAAAGATGAATAAAAGACACCTAAATCTATTTTTTTTATTTTTATTAAAAAAGAAAATAAGTACATAAAATATAGGTCAGAAGCCGCGAAAGTATACAATGTACAGAAGAGGCCCAAAACCCAACTTTCACATACGAGCTCCGATTCACTTGAACTTGGTCTTGTTTTGAAGGTAATTGAATGTGCATTAGTTCAAAAGTGAGTAGGATCAAATCGGACTCTGGATGGGGAAGATATGAGGCTTTTAGTCTGAAAATCCTGAAACTAGGGTTTGGGTTTTTGGTCCACTTAACAGGGTTAGTGATTTTTTTGTATTTTTTATTTATTCTTGTTAGTGATGTGTGCACAGTGGAGGTGGATTTATGGCATTCGGAGTTAGCATGGAGGAGTTAAAAATAGGGGAAGTTATGCTATTTACAGGTCATTTTTGGCTTGGATTTTTGGCTTCTTATTTTATGCAGAAATTAATGCTAAAATGCAATTCTTATGAAATCATGCATAAATGCTAATTATGCGAAATAAATGCAGAAATGCAGTTGATTTTGAGGGACTTGAGCTTAATTAATGAGACTTAGAGTGGTGAATCCGAGATTCATCATCCCCCTATACTTAAACCATGCTCGTCCCTGAGCATCGAAAAGAAATGCCATGAAGTGAAATGAGATCGGGTTCCATACCAAGACCATGAGCTGAAGGTGAAAGTGAAACTAAACTCGACCTTTGGATTAATAGTGTGGCGGAACTTTGGTGAGACTTAGAATTTTAAAATCAACAGCCCTCAAGTTCTACACATCATTGTCACAGTTTCGGCTCAGAAGTCATCTTAGATCAATCCTCTTCCCAAAGTATACCCTATGAACATTGAATAACCGACTCATGTGTGTGAAGGGTTTTAGCTCTTCCCATCCAGAATGTCGGACTACCATGCTCCTCTCCTCTCCAGTAACTCGTCCTCGGGGAGTCAGGTATTTCCTTCTAAGGTCTGTCGTGTTGTGTTCACAATCGAATGAGGGAGAAGATAGAAAAAAGAGAAAAGAACTGGAGGGTGGCCAGTGTAGTCACCTCTCCTTGTGAAGATGGCCAGTGTAGCCAAGTCTCCACCAAGATCTACAGGTTCTTGAAGCTTGGACCTTTTTTGGTCGGATTTTTATTTGGTAGAATGCTTCTTTGTATTTGGAATTTTTGGTGGTTCTGCTTGGATCTTGTTGTGCCCCTACGGATATAGAATCTTTTTGTTCCGTACATTTTTTGGGGTCCTAGGAAAAATTGTGCCCAGCCGTCCATCCCTTTTCCGAAGCTTTATTTCAACCCGTACTCCGGTCTTTAGATTTCCACGCTACCAGAAAAGAGACTCACACAGTCTTCCAACATCCCGTCTGGGTTGAGCTAAGTGCATAGTGCGAGAGTTCAAATTAATTCTCTATTCCAGAGTTGTACCCAGAATGAAGAGACCAGGTTAGACACTAAGAGTCAAACGATGTACATTGTCATGTGAAACTTAAGGAATTAAGTCAAAAAGACACGAAGCTCTTAAAATCCTATTTCTCGGTGAAGTTCCTCTGAAAATTAGGTGGATTAAGGTCAAGTCCAGACCACTCTCGGTTTCTACTCATAACTCGGTTCAGAACCCATTGACTTTTCACAGATGTATGTGATGTTGGATGAAGTGCAGGTATGTGCAATGCAGACACAATTTTTTTTTGACATTTTATGCAAGGGATTTTTTTAATGCAGAAAATGGAATAAGAAGCCTTCTTCTTTTTTTCCTTTTTTTCTTTTCTTTTTTTTGTTGTGTTTTTTTTCAAGTTAGTACCCACCCCGTAAATACATATAGACTTATGCGAAAGTACGAGATATGGGTAAAATATATACAAAGTATATATACAGACCCCCCTATACTTAGCGAGTGTTGTGTCCTCAGAGCACAAGAAGCGGAAGACATAGCTCGGGCTAAGCGTAAGGGAGTGGGAAAAAATGAAAAGAAAAGCGGTCAGGAAATGAGGAGAGTATATACAAGTGGATATCGGTTCCCCCTACACTTAGGCTTTGGTCCGCCTAAGTATGGAAGAAGGGTGGAGATGGAGTGATCGAGGGGAAGAGTGTGATCCAGGAAAATGATATATACAGATGGCATCGGTCCCCCCCTATACTTAGGCCTTAGCCTAAGTAGAGGAAGAAACTGTACAAGGAGGCCGATGTGGTCGGGAGGGAGGGTGGGTAGCCGATGATTAAGGTGGTTTTCGGCTGATCTTTTTGTGAGCCTATGGTGGGAGATCGTAGTGATGAGTCGGAGATGAGGCATATGATTCCCAACTACAATCAGTGTCATCCTCAGAAAAATCATGACGGATAATAGATGAAGTGTTTGAGTCAGATGAAAGATATCCATCATCAGAGTTATCCTCAGAGGAGTAGTATTTGAAAGTGGACATACTTCAAGTATTCTGGTCTTTTTGTTTCTTCAATTATTTTCTCAAAATTCGTTCCTTCTTGGGGTCAATCGGTTTGTCCTCGGATGAATACTCAGAAGCACCGGTTTCAGTTAGCTCATACGAAATAATTCCAGTGTACTTGAAGAGCGCAGGAGCATCAGCTTTGGATGAGTAGTAGTTAGGAACGGGAGTTGTCCAACGGGGATTGAATTTTGGATCCTTACAAAGATATGGCTTTAGGGCTGCCGAACAGACTTCACTCATGTAGACCATCTTTTCCGGACCTGATAAGGGATCATCAACTGATTCCTCTTCCGAAAGGTCAAAGTTGACTCTCTTTTTATTTCGTCGTGAAGGTGTCGGTTCACTTGAGTATCTAGATGAATAGCCATTAGAATTCTCCTTGGTCGGTGTTTGGTTTGCGTGTTTGTTCTTAATCTCCCGAATGTTTGAGCACTCTCGATTTGGGATGATTTGGTCAAGATATTCAGAGAATGTTTCTCCAGGGTGTGACCATGCATATGTCTCAGGATCGTAGTAGAAAGATTTGTCTATTTTGAGATCCGCGGGAATTGAAATACTGGGGAGAGTCTCTGCATGTTCTTTCTCAATTGGTTCGATATTGGCGCATTCCTGTGTCGAGTTGATGTAGTCCATGTAGTCAGAGTAGGTTGACCCAGGGTGTGCCCATGCATAAGTCTTCGGATCATATGATTCATATACATGATTCTCCATGGTGAGAGCGGTTGGGAATGGAGCAGGGGGAGATTTTCTAAACCAACAGTCTCATCAACAACCGCTATCTCAGGTGTGGCTGCGGGGTAGGGCTCTTCTACCGCTTCATGGTTATGGTTGTCGGGAACTTCGTGGGTTGCCTCAGAAGATCGTGGTTCCTCAAAGATCTGGTCAGATCTAAGTGCTTCCAATGCTGTGAAATTGATTTCCCGAGTCTCACAATCAATAACCGCCTTGGCCAATGCCAAGAATGGCTTTCAGAGAATGATTGGAGATTGGGTGAATTCTCCTTGATGCTCAATATCAATGATCGTGAATTCTACTTTGAGCGGAGCACCTTGGAATTTCATAATGACAGAAATAATTCCTCTCGGCCGCTTTATCGATCGGTCCGCTAATTGTACAATCTCTCGTATCTTCCGAATCGGTCCGAGTTTGAGTTCATGGAATACAGAGGTCGGGAGGATATTAATTGGTGAATCGTCATCAATCCAAGCATGGGTGAAAATTGTGTCTTTGATTTCACAGTCAAATCTGGGCAACCGCTTCACTATGCGGCTCTTGGTTTTTCTCCTCAACACCGAGGAGGAGGCCATTGATAATATATGTCTCTCGGTCTTGGTTCTAATCCTGCCTGACTTTTTAATAGTTATTTTTTCCTTTAAAAATCTTCTAAGGTCGGGGAAGTGTTCAATGGCCTGTAGAAAGGGAAGTTCAAAAATCAATTTCTTTCCTAGTGCTTCCGGTACAGTTGGATCCAAATTCCTCAGATCGTCTTCATTCTCAATTTTTATGTAATTTTCTAAATTTTCAATTTTTTGTGGTTTTCAAATATTTCCATTTTTTGGTATTTTCTGGGTGGTGTGGGAGTGTGGGATGTTCTTCAAATGAAAAGGGGCTCTGGTGTTCAGGGTGATGGTCAACAACATAGTCATTTTCAGAATCGTCCCTAGCTCCCTGAATATCCTCGGAATTTTCAATCTCAGATCCAGTTATATCTTCATTCATTTTACTGTCCGAGCCACCATAGAATGCGATGAATCGATCGGTAAATTTTTGAAATCTCTCCTCTATTGAATTCAATCTTGTTTTTATCCTCGAAATATCATCCTCAAAATTCAATTCATGATCAATCATAGGCGCAGTCGGTGTGTGTTCGATAATTTCATCTTCCATTTTCTCGTTTGTGCTGAGAGGAGAATTTCTTGGAATATCTACTATATGATCATTAATTTCAAAAAATATCTCCTCAATAATCATGGAAGGCGGCTGCTCATATGATCCAGACATGTGGAGTCGGTCCGAGTACAGTTTATTCCTTTAAGCTTGAGTGGTCGGATCTTGGTATGGTGGAGTCAGCATACAGGGTTCCTGTGGATCTAGGTAGTCAGTCCAGTCCTCTGTATGATTTTCATGTCTGAAGAGGGGTTTGTCATGGTCAATCCAAGATGATGATTGTTCATGCGTGTTTACTGGCAGGGATGATGGGAGATATGAAAAAGTGTTGAGTTCAATCATGTGGTTATCATCTCCCATGAATGATGGATTGACATTCACCGAATAAGAAGGATCTATTACATGATCGGTGTAGAGAGGATTGATATATGAAGAAGTGGAGACCTCAATCGATTGTTGGTCTGTCTGGTCCAAAAATAAAGGATTGTCATTCATGAAGCAAGTCGAACTTGTGGAGAGTGTTGGTGTTTGAGAGTCTCTTGTTGAAGTTGGAGGAGGTGTTCTGGGTCTAACCGATACAAATTCATTTTCATAGTATAGCTCTGATGGGTGTTTGGTCATTTTTGAAAGGAATGGGGGGTTGGATCTGTGAGGGTTTTTGGACAAGAGTTCCATTATCAAGAAAAGAGGAGTGATGATTGCACGGGATAGTCAAGAGAAATCAAATGTGCGGCTATTAATCTTGAAATTGGTTCACGCACACCAATGCAAACACAAATCAAACCCTGGGTTCACCAACTCACAGAATGAAGCCGTAAGATTGCGGCTATTATCTTTTCAATTTTAGTTGGTGATAAATCAATCTTGGCAAAAAATTAGCGAGCTGAGATTTCGGGTGTGGGCTCTAGCCTTAAGTGGCGTCCTCGCTCACTCAGAAAAATAAAATCATCCAAGGACGGGGTTGCTCTCCCGCAAAAATTCTTAATTTTATGGATTTTTTTAAGATCGGCTATATTTAGAAGTCCCAATTTTAATTAGGTGATCACTAAAGAATTTAAATGAGCACAAATACACGTCTACCGTCCAGTCCCAATTTCCTTTTAAAATTATATGATAAAACAAGAGGGAGGAGTTCGGGAAAAGCCGATGCACGTGAAAAACAATGATGTATGCTCAGTTAGAAGACTTACAGTGCCTCCTCGCAATCTCCATGTGGGATGCAATACAGAATTGAAAAAATTATTCTAAATGCGTGCAAGCCGATGAAAAACCGTACCTAAGAAGAAAGTTCTATTAGCGAGGAAGAATTGAGTTAAATTTGGCTAAGTTGAACGATCTATGTGCGTCTTGATTAAAGTGAAGTGTGGCTTAAAATCCTACGAGCACAATAAAAAATATAAAAATGCTCTGAGAGCCGTATGTGCAGGTCTATCCTAATCGCCACTCAAGTCGGGCCCCACCCTCACCGGAGAGTGAAACAGGCCACGACACACCACAAATAGAGTTCGAAGTATTTTTTTACACACGCGAGAGTCCAAACGGGCACCGCTATAAATGAACAGAAATTTAAATTTTGCAGAAATTAAAAACCTAGACTCTACGCTCTCTCACGACTCGACTCAATCTTAATTTAGTTGCGGCTTCTTCGGATGTCGGTGAAGATGCGTCGGTTTCTTGAAAAACCGCTCCACGTGCGCCGGGTACCTCGCAAGAAAAATAAGAGAGAGAATGTTAGAGAGTGACGCAAAAATAATAAAATAAGAAAATAAATGCTGGAAAAAATTATGGGATTTACAATGAAAAATTCGGGGGTCAGACTACCCGAATTTAGAAAACCGAACAAAAATTTTCAAAACAAAAATCTAAGTCGTCTGCCTCCCCGGCAACGGCGCCATCTGACGTGTCCATAAATCACCGGGTTTAAAAATCATTTTTATGTTCGTGAGTTAAAATAATTAAAGCCGTTCGTTGTAGGCGGCGATCGAAAACAGTCAAGAAATAACCACAAATTTTATTCAATTTTAATCAAGTGGTTTTATGTTTATTTTACTTGGCCAAGTCCCAAGGTCGATCACAAGGAGACAAATGAACAACCTAGAGATATGTCTATCTAATTTCGTGTTCGGTTTTCAAGGCGGTCTTTTTTTGGAATTTTTAATGCAATAAAGGGATGCAAAATGCAAATTCGGCCTATTTTAGGGGCTAAAATGTAAACTTCGATCAAACAATGTCCGAAAAATACGAAACTTGGTCGATATGATAATTATGATAAAATTAGTGCACTATATTTTTTGGAATTTTCTGATGCAATATGAATTTTTTATGAATTTTTAAATGCAAACAAATGATTTTCAATATTTAATTATAATAAATATTAAACCTATTATTTTCGAGAGATAAAATTACCTAAGATTTATCACTAGGTGATAGATCTCAGAAAAATCCTAAACCTCGAAAATGTGGAGTTTAATACCTATTAAAAATTAAATAGTGAAATATGCAAAATGATTTTTACAGAGCAAACTATGCATGCAAATGCAAAGATCTTTGGGCACAATGTTAACCACAATAAACTCTACACTATGTGATTTTTCGAGGATTTTTAGAGCAACGGTTAATCAAATATAAATTGAAGAGCATAAAATGGGCAAAGTTAGCAATTTTCCACAAAATATTTATTTATAATTAACCGTAAATCACAAAAATGGCCACAATATGTCCAGACATAGAGAATTAAGTGAGAAACATCATGCAATTTTTAGATAAATAAAATATTGTCGAGAAGAGGTTCAAAAACTAAGGGGAAGACAGGGGTATCAATGCAATAAAAATAAAATAAATAAAAGAGCACTGGGGGATCTAATGTTAATTACCTAAAAAATGGGGGCGAATATGCAATTGTACCAGGGGGTCACGTGTTGTGCACGTGACCTTCTGGATCTGGACTGAAGCGTAAATAGCGGAAATTCGGGGGGTCTGTCTGCAATTTACCCCGCTGTCACGTGTGGTGCACGTGACCCAGGGGATGATGCACAGATGACATTCCCCGCCCCACGTGCTACGCACGTGGCGGGGTCTCAGCCCTGGAGGCCGGTGGCGAGTGCGGCAGAGGGATCCCCTCCTGGCGGAGGTGCTAGGCTGAGTCGTAGGCGGGCCGGGCGGAGGAGCCGACCGAGGTGGAGGTGTTGACGATGGCCGGAGCAGGTGGCTGTGGTCGGAGAAGGCGGCTCTGTCGATGACGGTGTAACACGGAGCCTGGGAACGAGTTGGGGCTCCGGTGGTGCGGTGTTGGAGGCGAGGTGTTGACGGAGCGGCGGGGACGAGGTTGCGAAGCCGGAGGTGTGGCTTGGAGGCGGAGGAGCGCCGGCCTTCCTCTGGCCGACACACGGCCAAGAGGGGGCGAAGGGGAGGATCTTGCGCTGGAGTCAATGTTGTGGCGTCGGTGGAGCGCTTGCGGACGGCGGTCGATGAAGCTCGATGCAGGTGGCGGAGTCGTTGGAGTCTGGAGTTGAGGGTCGACGCCCGACGGCGTTGTTGTTGAAGATAGTCATTGGAGTTGGCGTGGGCGGCCGATGAAGTCGGTGAAGGCGACGACGGCGTTGGTGACGAAGGTGCTATCGTTGGCGGAGTCGGAAGCAAAGATGAAGATGGTTGGTGGAAGCGTAGCAGTGGTGGTTTCGGAGCGGAGCAAAGGGTGAGCGGCTGGGCATCCGAGTGATGAGGAGCTCGGAGGTGGAGGGATAGAGAGAGAGAGGGCGAGAGAGAGAAAGAGATAGAGATAGAGAAAAGTAACCTGGGGCTCAACGGCGGCGCCGGAGCGAAGCAGCTCGCTGGATGGGGAGGCTGCGACAAGCTCGAGGAGCTTGGATCTCGCCGGAGTGGAGTAGTCGGAGGGTTGTCACCACCTCGAAGGTTTCCTAGGGCGGAGGTCGGCGGATCTCGGAGTCGGGGGGCGACGGGGCTCTTTAAATAGGGTTCGAAGAAGGGGACGAGGCTGGCGCGGGGATAGCGGGTGGCTGTTGGGAGGTCAACGAAGGACGGGGGCGGCGGTTGGTTGGCGTGATCGGCGGCGGAGGTTACGGAGGGGGGCGCGGGAGGTAGGAGATGCGGGTGGACCGTCCGATCGGCCGAGATCGGACGGCCAAGGAGGAGCCACGTGGCGTGGGGGTGAGAACAACTAGAGGTTGGGCGCGCACGTGCTTGGCGCGTGCCTGGGGGCACGTGCCTCGCACGTGCGTTGGCTTTTTAATTTTTAATTTTTTTAATAAAAACGAGTAATAAAGGAGCCCAAAAACCACCGACACGTGGCAGCATCTGGGGCTGCCACGTGTCAGCTCCAGAAAAATCCGAAAATAAAATGTTTGTAAAATCAAAACGAAATAGTAAATGACCTCGGATCGAAAAAGTTTCTTCACGAAAAGTGCTCGTCTCGACGAGATCTACAACTTTCATGAACACATCAAAACCAAAATCGGTCAAATGCAAAAAGTGAATTTTTGGGGTATCCCATGTACATAGAATACCTATATTTTTGGGCTTTCTAATTTTTTTTGTCATTTTTAAACAATATAAAAAACCGGAAAAAATATAGAGAAATCAAAGATGAATAAAAGACACCTAAATCTAATTTTTTTGGATTTTTATTAATAAAGAAAATAAGTACATAAAATATAGGTCAGAAGCCGCGAAAGTATACAATGTACAAAAGAGGCCCAAAACCCAACTTTCACATACGAGCTCCGATTCACTTGAACTTGGTCTTGTTTTGAAGGTAATTGAATGTGCATTAGTTCAAAAGTGAGTAGGATCAAATCGGACACTGGATGGGGAAGATATAAGGCTTTTAGTCCGAAAATCCTGAAACTAGGGTTTGGGTTTTTGGTCCACTTAACAGGGTTAGTGATTTTTTTATATTTTTTATTTATTCTTGTTAGTGATGTGTACACAGTGGAGTTGGATTTGTGGCATTCGGAGTTAGCATGGAGGAGTTAAAAATAGGGGAAGTTAGGCTATTTACAGGTCATTTTTGGCTTGAATTTTTGGCTTCTTATTTTATGCAGAAATTAATGCTAAAATGCAATTCTTATGAAATCATGCATAAATGCTAATTATGCGAAATAAATGCAGAAATGCAGTTGATTTTGAGGGACTTGAGCTTAATTAATGAGACTTAGAGTGGTGAATCCGAGATTCATCAATTGGTCTAGGACTAACCATAACCTGGATTTGACTTATTGATGATGGTCTTAATATATGAGTAATGTTGAGTCCAAGGAGGTCCAGGATGAAATATATCCTAGATCTCATAAGATGGTATATTTTGAGCATTCAGTGAAAGGTTCGCAGAGTTCAAACAAATCTCACTCAAATTATCCATCTTTGATGTCAAAAGGAAACGGAAATGAGACATGATATGAATCAAAAGAGAGATCGGAAAGGTACGAAGAGTATGGTCTTTGAACGCACACAATGAAAATACAAAGCAAACCCCAGGTTCACTAACTTCACAAAATGAAGGCTACAAAGGTCCAGCTAGTCATCTTTTTTATTATAAAGTTAGATGATTATACAATCTTGTAATCCAACACGCACAAGTTGAGTCTCCTTGATGCCCAGATGTAGTTATATTATCCCTCGATCAGAGTGATCTGCCCAGGCTTCCGGCTTATATCACACTCATAAAGGAAATAGTAGACTTGCACATCCAAAACATCTCTCTATGGTTAGAGGTGAGCACTTGCAGCTCCCAAACTTGCGAGAGTCGGATTTGGAGACTTAGGGTGTAAGTCTAACATTTTGGGCTCTAACCTTAAGGTTACATCCTCACCCACTCATAGTCTGGAAGTGTATATGTGTACAAGGGACGAGGTTACTCTGTTGCAATTTAATTCTCGGTTTTTTAAAAAAAAAATTCAATATGGATTAATAGTTCTGATTTTATGAGTAGTGGCCACTTATAACTAATCGAACCACAAAATATGCCTAACGATCAGTCCTGATTTCCTTTAATACCTTAGATTATAAAACAAGGAAAGGGGTTGAGAAAGTTGATGCAAGCGATAAAACTATGATGAATGCTCGTGTTAGAGAAACTTATAGTGCCTCAAGCTCTCTACATTTGGGATGCAAGGCTATATTGAAGAGAATTTATACTAAATACGATGCAACAGAAAACCCATTATTAAAAAGATAGTTTTGTTAGCGGAAAAGAATGGATTGAAATTCAGAATAAGCAGCACGATGGGAGGTGTATCTTATTGAGTGATTGTGAGGCCTAGAAGATATGGACACAAACATGTATAATACCAATGGAATCTCTAATAGTTGTGAGTGAAAGATCTAAGTTACGATAATCAACCACAACAACCACGGGGGCCCTGACCACACTCGGTCGAAACATGCCCTTAAGATCCATAGTCCAGGTACACATACTAGAAATGAGCAATTATTAAAACTGATTATAAGAATAAATGATATGCTGAAAAATATATCCTAATCTACTCTCTCTTACAAGCTACTTAAAATTAAATTGACATTAATCCTTCTACAGTGAGCAGCTCCAAGCTAGTTGCCTTTGGTTCTTGTCCGGTCCTCGACGATCTCCATGTCCTAACCAACAAAAAAATCAATGTCAAATAGATGTAGAAGAGAGTTATGCACAAAATAGTTGATAAAATGCACAA
Organism: Ottelia alismoides; assembly: GCA_037367405.1. NCBI lineage: Eukaryota > Viridiplantae > Streptophyta > Magnoliopsida > Alismatales > Hydrocharitaceae > Ottelia > Ottelia alismoides. Next base: position 1,136,530 of record JAZKJV010001492.1, read on the forward strand.
TAAAGCAAACAACACAAATGATAAGTCAAATAGGATGTAAGTAACCAATTTAACCTAAAATCTATCAATACAATTATTTAACCCTAAACAAATTAAATGTGGTGATGTCTCCTTGGCAACGACACCATCCGACGAGCGCTCAAATGCATGTGTTAATTAATGTGAATTATGTTGCAGTTTGACACTTAAGTGACTCAATCTGAACTGCATAAATATATCTCTGTGAAGAGGTGCGGTGTTTGTTTATTTTACTTGGTCAAGCTCCATGGTCGAGATGAGGAGACGTTTGTACTTAGTGGCTTTACCATGGTGATTAAACGGGTTGATCGATTTACGATTCATTTAGTTCTCTTGGTGATATGCTTGCGATCCTTAATGGTTTTTCGACAAGATTATATGAAACAGAATGAATGAAATTTAAGTAACATGAAATGCATGCACAAGCACAAATAGCTCGTGGAATTCTTGTTCAAACTCAAGCTAATGTGTTACGGGAATTAATCTACACTTAAAGGAAAGTTAAAGATCCAATTTTCATATATAACAATTATGCTACAAAACTTCATCTCCTAACTCAATAGATTCACCAAGGCAATCAAATCATGGAACTAAGTCCTTCTAAATAGTTAATTAATGCTACAATTAGGACCTTGGTGAATCAAGCTTTCCAAGGCCTATTTATTTGCTAAAATTGGATAAACATGCAATTAATGGCCAACAAAATAATTTGTATAACTTAGGAAACTTATCTGATTAAGATTTAAAAACTTATGAAGCATGCTAGATCATATTTTGTGTCATTTTGTAGAGCATTAAACTACCTTTACAATAAGACTAATTTCAGGTAATTTGGAATTGAGGTGCTCAAGATATTCACAATAATGTCCATGGGCATAAATGCAAGAAAACACAATTTGACACAAATTTAAACTAATTAAAAATCGATGCCAGGGCTTATATGCAATATGAAGACCTAGGGGGTCTCTATGTAAAACACCCAAAAGACGGACCTCTTTTTGTTATTAGAGGAAGGCGGAAGGACATGGGCATAATTTTCAAAAGCGATACACGTGATGTGCATGTGCTTGGACCGAAGTGCAATTCCAATGAGACTTTGGGCCAACACTAACATAGGAACAAGGGCAGATGGAGGACTGTAAAATTCCAACTTGCATACCTCCTACATGTGAGGGGCAGGTTCGAGGAAAGGCTGGGGGCATTGCTCCACGTGGTTACGGCTGAAGGCTCGGGCAAGGCGCCTATGGTCAGAGCATGGTGAGGTGGCTGTCAGGCTCTTAGGAAGGACCCGAATCATTGAATTCTGAGATCCAATGGTCCGGATGAGGTCGTGTACTAGTGGTGCAGATGTACTCCTGCCGGTACGATCAGACGGTACTAGGGTGGACACTTTTTAGACCATGTTCCATACTACAAAATCGTATAATTGCAAGAATATAGACATTTCTTTTTCATATCATGTAGTTGGAGCCATTAAAATAGGGAGGACGTGCTATGGATTAACTTTTGTAAGTGACGCTGTTGAAATTTCTCATAGCTGCCATCATATATTAGATCGATGCTTTATTCGAATCAAGGAACTTGCTTTGATACCACTTGTCAGAGATTGCAGATCGAATACACTCTAGGGAGGAAGGGAATGGAGTATGGCAGAATAAAACTTCTTCATGGAAGCAGACACCAAGAAAGGAAATCCAGTCTGAAATAGCAAACCAATAATCATGATGCATAATACGTTTATGTGTAAACTCAAGCACGTAAAAATCACAACCCAAGCTTTCCTAACTCAGTATTTCTAGTTAGCTGACCCAATAAACTTTTCTACTATATCCTGAGATATTGAGATGTATATCTCAAATGATTACAAGCACATCGCTTAAAATTTTGGATCAGAATACTAAAGTTATACACTGCGAATGAGCTAGTTGTTGCACCGCTTGGGCCTTCACCTCGAGCATCCTGTAGAGAGAGCTCCAAGAATATTTGTAAAACAATGTTAGCTGAACAAGATAAAACAATTATCTGAGCTGACAAGATAACATCGATTATAAAAGCCAGGTCACAGTAATCAGATTAACAAATAGATTATTTCAGCACTATATTACAAATATTTGATTCAGCATATATATATCTCTAAATAGCTTCAAGAGGATTTTTTTACTGCACACAAATATATGAGGAGCTTTCTACAAATCGAGACTAGCTTTTATCTTAGAATTCTTCTCTTGAAAATATGAACACTTGAGAATAAGAGAGAGAGAGAGACCGATCGAGTCAAGTGTTGAGATGAGGAGGCACAAGCCTCTTTTTGTAGTGAACATATCATGTAACTGTCCGATACCAAAAACAAAAGTTCCAAATCTAGAATGATCGATCGACCAAAAGCAATGATCGATCAATGCTCAAATGATCAATCATTCAGTGAGTCTTGATCGATCTAAGGGTCGGTCACAAAATTCAAAATTCAAATAAATGAGCGATCATAAAAAGTATTCTACTGATCAATAAATTGAAGTCAAGTACATAAAGCATTTAAATAATTATCAGTCGGGAAATAAATATTACCGATCATACCATCTTATCGATCATGGCAAATGGAGTGATTGAACTATTCAAGATTTTCTTCAGCAAGCTATAGATGATCGATCAAGTCAAGGACAATGAGCGATCATACAATAGTCGATCAACATAATTTGCAATGAGCGATCAATTGAAGGTTGACTTGAAGTTGACTTTGTTGCATAAGTTTGATTTGACCAGTAATAGTGACTCTTGTATAGATCATCAAAGATACAATAACTAAATACTATTTAGAGTACAATTGATATTACACAATAAGTACATGCCTTAAAACTTAAGAACAACAAATAATAATGAAAGAAAACTTTTGAAGAGCTTCTTTTTAGGTCTTGGACTTTGTCTAAATATATTGCAAAAGAATACACAAATGCAAGTATATCTAATGCGTGTGCCATCTTTAAAACAAGAGTAACCTAGATTTTAACAGTAATCTCAATGTAAACTTGAGGTTTAGCCATCGGACCATCATATTATGTAAGTAGTCTAAAGAACCATTACACTACTCCCTCTTCATTAATCATATATCTCTTAATTCCCCTCATAATGCTACTACTGGAAATACTAGTTAGTATGGCCAACGTTGACCAACATCTAAAAACTACACTTTTAGTTCTGAAGTGTGCAAGCAGGCGGGAAGACTCAATGTCTCTTCATTCTCAGTCCGAGGTAATGTTGGCATCGAGGTCTATCAGTGAGGCGTGGAAACGAAACGTATACTACCAACCACAGCTAGTTTGATAGCTTACAATGGAAAATACTATTATATTGGTGCTCCGATATGCATCATCAGAGTAGAACCTCTGTGTACCAAGCAATGTGTCCCCCAACCAACACGACTGTTAAGATTGCGACCATCTAAGTTTCTACTCGAGGTAAGGGTGCATGCCCCCTTCCTTGGTAACATTTACTCCCGCTACCACATGGCACAAGAACACCACAATGCCAAAGCACAATCACACATCCACGGGACACTATAAAGACAAACACCCAGGTAGCAACTACATCACAATTGGTACGTGGACCCATAAGTGTACTTAATATGACATATTCACTCATGAAGCTCACCACATGGCATTTTTTTGTAGTTACGGGTGTGGACCCTCCATCTCATTATATTTGTCTAATCATATCTCATTTCCAAAATTTCCTTTAATCAACGTTGCGGGTTCATTAGATCAGTGTTGATCTATCAACTTATCATAGTTGATCGATCGACCCTGATGGCTGATTGATCAGCTAATATGATGTGATCGATTAACCTCGATCGATCAACGTTGTCTTGATCGATTAGCCTATCAACATGATCGACCGACCATGATCGATCATATCAAGGGTAGTGAGCAAACTTGTCCAAATTTTCATTTTAGAATCCAAAATGACCACATGCGAATGTTTCCGTTATCTCCCCCATCACGGAAGTATAAATTTCATGATTATTCAATAAGCAGTGTTCTCAAAATAAATGTATATCTGGCGTGATAAAAATGTATATGGTCTTGCATGAGCCCCAAAACCACCTAATCGAAGTCTAAAAATATGTGCATGTGACATATAGATAACGTTCAACTCAACAACAAGGAATGGGGACGATCTATTACATACGAGGGATGTTCTCCTGTGATATTCTCCTGCCTGGAACAACAATTTGTTATGGCGTGCTTAACCCGAGCACTATAATGGCAATGACCTCATCGTCCTTTCCATGAGGCTGCCCTTGGATCGCCGATTGGAGGAATTTTTTTCTAGCGACGTGGCATCGTTCTGGTGATGTTTCTGGCCAACTCTCTTATAAGGGATAGTGCTCTAATGAAGCTAGCCATCTCGGTCGAAGTACCTTCCTATTTACAAGGTATGTTGATATTTTATCTACTCTATATTCGGACGTGAATTCATATACCGATCCACGATCTTAAAACGGATGAAAAGCTTGATGATCTCAACCATAAAGGAGGACTTGTTTGGATGATAACTTTCTTTATTGGCACTATGAGGGAGGTGCTATGTTTAGTTTATTACGAGAGACTCTTTCCTCGTTAGGGCTCAACCTTTCTTGACTTAGAGTAGTAGTTAAAATAATATATTCCCCAACTAGTAGCCAAAAAAGTGTAAACCCAAAGAGTGATATTCAAATCCACAAAGAGCATAATAAGATCATTTCCCATCCATCTTATATAGTTGGACACATGCCCGTTGTTCTGACTTAAACAAAACATAAATCATAACATGTAGAGCATAATTATTTGTAATCTTTGAAGGCATTACATAAAATACCCTAGAAAACAAAGTAGTTATTGCACAACTCTCAATTAATCCAAGTAAGACCAATCTCAAATGTTTGCTTATCATTCCAACTTTAATTCGCCCTATGGGTCACCAACCCCACTCCATCCCTAGCCCCTCCTTTCCTTCAACCCCTACACCTTTGCAACCCTCTGGCCCTTCATGGTGGGAGTTTGCAGAGCGTCACCTCGCAAGCCCTCTTCGTCCCGGCGCCTGACATACGAGCCCCCGATCCTCGTTAATGGGGAGGTGGTGGCCTACGTCAGCGAAACTAAGGCCCATTCCCTGGTCCAACAATGGGATAATACCCCGGTCTTCTCCATTCTTGGTAAGCAACCTTTTCACAAACTTCTCATTGCTTCCATCGAGAAAGTGTGAAAACCTGTTGTGGCTACAAGATATTCCCACACCCCAACGGGTTCTTCTACCTCAAGCTTTCATGTGAAGAAGACTGTTCGCACATCCTGGCTGGTGGCCCTTGGTTGTTCCAAGGTTGTTTTATGGTTCTCCGGTGGTGGACTGCAATGACATGCCTCGAACGGGACCTGCTCTCGGAGATCCCTCTTTGGGTTAGCTTCCATGTCCTCACCTTGGGCCATTGTTCATAGGTAATATTTAATAAGCTTGCTAGCCTACTAGGCACCCCACTCTTTATGGATGTCGCTCCTGCCTCTGGTCATAACGAGGGATACACAAGATGTTGCGTCTCCATCCATGCATCGAATCCTATTCTGAAGGCCATACCTTTGATTTTTTCTCCAGTCATAGACATATGATTGACGTGGAGCTCGAATGGGAGCCCCCTCAGTGCACTAATTGTATTTCCTTTGACCACTCCACTACGAGATGCGCAACAACGGTTTCGCAGGGCTCCCAAGGGGTCTACCAATGTTGTTGCCAAACCCCATGAAGCCGTGGTGAATCCCATTTCAGCCCCCTGCTTAGTACTCCCTCCAACTCCTTGCAACTCGGACTCTGGCATGCCTTACCAACTCCCACTTCGACAAATTCTTGGGGGTCCAGGCCTTCTCTCCTTGGCATCTTTTTTGGACATCCTCCTAGCCTCTGTCGTAGGGTCTGACTCCAGTCCCAGACAACCCCTCCCAGTGGACGCCCCCCCCCCCCCCCCCAGTACCCCCTTTGCATATCCCCACTGAGGATCCGGCCCCTAACAGGGAACCCCCACTGCCAACTCAAAACGCTCCTAAGAGACAGCCTGCATATGGGAAGCCGATATCCACCCTCCCTTCCGGCCCTGGACCCCTTGTCCAGAGGTGGCTTGTTGTTGGGAAAGTGTCATCCCACAGGGATGGCTGCCGCTCTGGACCTCAATATCCCATCCATTGAAGGGACTTCCTCCGACAGGGAGTCCTAGAGGGACACTCCTCCTATCCCAGAGGTCTTTCCCATGGCTAACCCCTCTTGGATTACCGCCACCCACAAGAACAAGAAACATCCTAAGGCGACTTCGAGAAATGCTGGGCATCCACTGCCCATACAAACAGGTGATTAATGGCTATTACAGTCTGCAATGCTTGGGGGCTCAATAAGCCCGGCAAATTGCAAAATCTCCTCAGGGACCTTAATGAGAAAAATGCAGAAATTATTGGCTTGGTCAAAACCAAGATCAGGCTGGTAAGTCGGGTGAGGTTTGCGGAGCTAATCCCAGTAGGGTAGGAGTTTGTGCACAATGACACCCCGATGGGCCGTATTTACGTCATGTGGAAATCTGCTTGCTGGACACGTGCTCTACTGAGGTCTTCCTCATAGGTCATCTCCTTAAGCTTTGTGAATAAGGGTGGGTTAATCTTTGCATTGATGGTGGTTTATGGCGAAAATATCCCCGCTTTGAGGAGGAATCTCTAGAACATTCTCTCGGATGAGGTCACCTCTCATTAAGGGCCTTGGCTCGTTCTTAGTGACTTCAACATTGTTCGATCTGCTAACAAAAAGAGGGGGGGGGGTCAGACCCCGTATCAGGGTCACATGGACGAATTTAACAACTACATTGACTCTTGTGGGATTACTGACCTTGAATCATGGGGAAACCCATGGTCCTGGTTCAATTGCTCGGTTGGCCCCGCAAGGGTAACCGCGAGGCTGGACCGTGATCTCGTCAATGCCTCGTGGGCAGACTTCCTTCCTAATGAAAAATTGACGTACATGCCAGTCTCCTGGAGTGACCACCTCCTCCTCCAAGTCGACATATTCATTTCTGTTAACTGCATGAAACCATTCAGATACTTCGAGTGTTGGGTTGATAGGCCAGGCTATCTAGACACCGTTCGTAAAGGGTGGAGCGTCCCCGTGCTGGGAAACACCTCTTCCGCCTTGCCCAGAGGCTTAAGAACGTGAAGCTTGCCCTCAAGGTCTGGGCTGCTAATGAAGCAAATATCTTTCATGAGGTTGATCTCGCCTGGAATTTCCTCCACAAGATAAATAGCACCCTCTTTGAATCCCCATTGGATCCTACTTTAGCGACACTAGAATGTGATGTGAAGCTCTTCCTGGAAGATCTGGATTCGGATCTAGAATCCGCTTGGAAGCAAAAGAGCATAGTGGATTGGCTAAATCTAGGCGACCACAACACCAGATTCTTCCACCTTAGCACTAAAAAGCGTCGCCAGGAACTCCATCCATCGCCTTCTGAACACTGATGGACAGGTGATTAATAGGCTTGCAAAGGTCATTGAGATGGACTTGTCCTATTTTCGAGACTTGATTGACAGGGACGAGGTTACCCCTACGTGTGGTGATCTCCCCCCCAAACCCCAAAAGATGATTCTTACTGAAGACGCCAACCGATGGCTGGTTAGGTTGTTTTCTGATGATGAAATATGGAGGGTGCTATCTGCCATACTGTCGACCAAGGCCCCATGCCCGGATGGTTTCAATGCCGCATTCTTTAAGAGACATTGGTCCTTGGTTAAGCATGAGGTTCACCTCACGTTGGATTTTCTCTACAATGGGGGGAGCATGGTATGACAGGTTAACCATACCTTCCTTACTTTGGTCCCCAAGGTCTCCTCACAAAGTGGATTAGGCGACTTTCGACCGATCTCTTGTTGTAACACTACCTATAAGATCTTCGCTAAGGTATTGGCCTCTCGCCTTGGGGAGGTGCTCCCACAACTGATCTCCAATAACCAATCAACATTCATTAAAGGGAGGTCCATTAGCGACAATATAAGACTAGCCAATGAACTACTAAGGGGTTTTGATTGCCGCACTAGAACTAACAAAAGCATGCCTAAAAGTTTATCTCGAAAGCTTTTGATTCTGTCAAACACTCATTCATTCTAGGCGCCTTGAGTGCTATGGGATTTTTGCAGCAAGTGGACGGCTTGGATCAATGAGTGCATATCAACTTCTTCTTTTTCGGTCTTGGTTAATGGCTCCCCGCATGGGCTTTTTAGAGGGTTGCCCGGGTTACGGCAAGGGGACCCCTTGAGTCCATTGCTTTTCTCCGTGGGGATGTTATTAATCTTGTATTCATCATATTAAAATCCACCTATTAATCTTCTAGCTTAAATAAACCAATAAAAATCACTGATAATTCATTGTTTTTATCTTGTATTATACTGTGTATAAAATGCGTTTAAATTAACCTATATTTATTGTAATTATTTTCCTTATTTTTATTTCTCATTAAAAATCCATAAAAATTAGGTTAATTAATTGTTTATAATTGTACCGACCTTTAAAAGAAATAAAAAATACAAAAAAAACCTCAAAGCCCAGAAGATGGTGTTTTTATCCCATTAAAAATGCCCCTAAAAAACTCTTTGTACAAATGACCTCTTTTGACTTTTTGTCCAACATGAAATTTGTAGATCTCATTGGGAGCTACAACTTTCATGTTTTGACTTTTTCCTAATTTTGCTTCTAACTATTTCTTTTTTATTTTTCTTTAATTTTATATTTTTTTATTTTTCTAATGCAGCCACGTGGCGCTCGCTGGAGTCTCCATGCGACCGCTCCCTCCTTCTGCCACCCGGCTTCTCTTCTGGCCGTTAGATCACCTCCAAACCGCCTTCGTCTCATTGTTGATACCCGCTTCTCTCTCACCCATCTGATCAAAGCCGTTGATCTGATCCAAGCCTTCCCTTCCTCCCCATCTCCACCGCTAGATCAAGCTCTCATCTTACGCCTCCCCTTGCGCCACGTCACCTTTTTAATTCCTACCATCAGATCTCACCCTGCCCCCATTATGACCGTCCGCTCCTGCTTCACTGTCAACCATCATATCTGATCTCAGATTAGATCCTAGTCGCTCCCTCATGCTTAAACCTCAACCATCAGATCCCTTCTATCCTAGCGCTCTCTGCTTGCCACGTCGGCCCTTCTTCCTTCACCCTTGGATCGAGACCACTCATCCGTCACTGCCTCAACACAACCGATAGATCATATTCTAAGATCTGATCCACTCCCTTCACTCATGCCTCCATTTGAACGATTGGATCACATGATCCAATGGCCTAGGCCTTGCCTTCCATCTCCAAACAGCCCCTGTCCCGGCCGTTACACCTCGCGCCCCTTCTCCCCCTTCTTAATTTAGCTCCACCATCACTCCAGTCCCCCGCTCCCTAACGGATCCTCCCCAGAGCCACGAGATATGTCTCCTCCGCGTAACCTCCATCGCTCCCCGCCCTCACTCCCAGGCATCAAGATAATCGTTCAAAAATCTGCCCCCATCACCTAAAATGGCCGCCATCTCCGCCTACAAACCCCCCTCTCTGCCGCACTTCTAGATCATCCACCATCCAAGGGGCCTGGGCCCATCTTGCCCTATCCCTCCGGTGACAGCGGAGGATGATGGCCAAAGCAAAGACGACCAAAGCCCCGGTGAGATCCATGGTTGACTGCCATGTACGCTCCACCCTCTGACGGATGCTCGAGCTCGCTAGGCTGGTCGCCTAGCATGTGCAAAGACCCGAAGTCCCTAGGACTTCAGCCTAGGTCGCTTCCTCCGCCCCTTCTTCCTCCTCGGATCCTCCATGTCAACCTCTTAACTTGTCTTCGTATTTTCTACACATTAATACGACTCTCTCTCTCTCTCTCACACACACACAAACATACACATCCATTCCATCTCCTGACCATCAGACAAGCTTCGCCATACCACTGTCATCCACACCAACGCCTCCGCTCGCCCTTCCTCTTTCTACATATCCTCCTCCACCCCCCACCCCCTTCTTCCTTGCTCTGCCAGAGAAGAATCTCTGGGCCTCCGCCTCCTTCGCCATATCAGGCCTCCATTACACCTCACTTCATTCATGCAACCACCACACATTCTTTGGCTATCTTCTAACACTTGCAAGAATGTCAATGATCGGAATCGCCACTGCCTCGCCGTTCTCAAGTGTTGTGTCAGTGATGCTTCGTTGGAAGCCACCTCCAGTCATCCTTGCAGCTTCACCTCCTGTCAGCCATCCACCCAGGTGGCTGTGGTGTTCGGGCACCTTCCACGAGCAAGGAGGAGCCCGACGGAGCTCTACAGCCTCGCCGGAGCTCCAAGTATGCCGCCATTCCTCTGGCGGAGAAGAAGAGCAGGCACCCTTGGATGGCGCCCCTCGGCGGCCATCCAACGGCCTTGGAGGATCCACGTAGCGTCTGCCGAGCCTACTACCCTGGAGACCCGAGCCAAGGGACGAAGCTCCAGCACCAGTCACGTCACCAACTGAAGCAGCGCCTCCCCCGAGCCTGAGCCTTCGCATGCCTCGCACGTGAGGGGCTGGGTTATTTGCAGGCTGGGGCTTTTCAGAATGACAAAGAGATCCAAGTGTGTGCGCATCACATATGCACTAGATAAATTTCAACCCTAGGGTTTCTTAAATTACAAAATGGTCCCCACGCTATACGGAAAATTTATAGTAGGCCCCCGTCAGTTTTTGTAAATTACAAATAGGTCCCTCCAGGGACCTATTTGGAATTATTTATCTTTTATTTCTTGCATTTTATTACATTTATGCCCCTACATTGTTTCTTTCATAACTTGAGCATCGTAGATCTAATTCACATGATTTCAGTGTCATTTTGTTCCTTATTTAATTATCTATCTAATGGCATAGTTTTATGATTTGATTGTAATTTAAACATGATGATTTTAATGTTAAAAAGTGTCCTTTGCTTAGTAAAGCCTTACCATTAAATAGATGCTTGATTCTTTTGACCCTGATATTAATTTAAATTCTATGCTCATATTTTCTAGAGCATATTTGTAGTAATTATTTGCATGCATAACCTTTGCATTCATTCATACATTACATCCATGCATGCATGATTATATAATTGCATCGAAAATTAAAATAAAAATTACATGCATCATTTCTATGTGTCATTTCATCTACATTTTATTTTGCACATCTGCATGAAGACCTAAAATTGAGGAAATAATCACCGTGTTCCTGTGTTCGACCTTGGTATATTTACCAAGTAAAAATAATGTCCACATATTTGAAGGTGTGATCTCTTTGCATGAACCAGATTTGCCTCATATGCTACGACATTCCTTGATTATTAAAGAGGCAAATTCACATTCATCAAGATGGAGTCCCTCACTGGGCTCTTGGACCTTGCCGAGGCCAATGGACATCTTGGGCTAATGGGGTGTGGTCGCCTTACTACCCCATCACACCTTATGTACGCAGATGACGTCCTCCTTTTCTGTAAGGATTCAGCCCGTAACCTCCTCACCGTCAGGGATATTCTCACTGCTTTCCACTCTATTTCTAGGTTGGATCTTAATGCTCAAAAGAGTAAGGTGTTTCACCCAAAGCATTATCACGGGGCACCTGATCTTGTCTCCCCTATGGCAATCTCTAGGCATACCTTGCCGACTTCTTACCTCGGGCTACCTCTATCCTCTAAATCTGGGCGGAGTGCTGACGCCCCTGCTCTGGATGATAGGATTCGTGCGGCTTTGGATGGTTGGTCAGGGAAGATGCTTTCGTTTGCTGGCCGCCTGCAATTACTGCGCTCCGTGATTCCCGACATCACTACCTATTGGGCCAACATGATGTTCCTCCCCTCTAGCTCTATTCGAAGAATTGCGCGGTTATATGCCAATTTTCTGTGAGTGAAAGCTATTCATGATATCTCCTGGCAAACGGCTTGCCTTCCCAAACTGGAGGAGGGGTTGGGGATCTGTTCGCTATCCACATCGCGTGATGTCATGGTGGTCTCATGGGGTTGGAAACTTCTCTCTTCGGACTCCTCTATCTGGTCTCAATTCACGAGGAAGAAATACTTTGCTAACGAATCCTTTTGGGGGGTGAACTCGAGGAGGGGTTGCGTCTGTATTTGGACTGAGATTCTTAAGGCTAGGTCTTTTCTTGAGGGATGCAATAGAGGGTGTTGTTCCCCCTTTTGTCTGGAAGTTCGACCAGAAGGGGTTCTCATTTGCAGCAGCAATCAACCTGCGACGACATAAGGCCATGCCCCTGCCATGGGCCACTCTCGTTTGGTCAAAAGGAACGCCCCCAAATTTTCTTACACTCTTTATAGGGTCGTCATGGGGCGACTCCCAACTACAGATAGACTCGCCAACTTCAATATATGCACGCCGTCCTCGTGCTACCTTTGCTCCTTGGAACCTGAACTTCACCATCATCTCATGTTCAACTGCCAAGTGGTGGCAGCTTGTTGGGAGGGTGCCTGCTTGAGTCTGAGCTTGCATGTACCTCCTATGGTCTTGATTAAAGAAACCTTGGTCTGGATTAGTGCAATTAGCACATCGCCTTTGCGTGATAGAATGTGTTGCCTTCCTGCCATTACTGTTTAGTACATTTGGTACGAAAGGAATCTTTGGTGGATAGAGGGAACCAACTGTCCGATTGATAACGTGGTGAGCTTGATTATGAATACGGTTCGTCTTTTGGAGATGTCAGCCTTGTTCATAGTTTTTGTTCCCCTGGGACCTGGCAAATACATTTCTTTGGATTTTTTGTAACATGTTGTTGCCCTGTAATACTTCCTCACAGTTAATACATGATTTACTTTTAAAAAAACAATTCCCAGTGGTCTGGTCTCCCATCGAATGTTTGGAACTGATGACTTAACGCAGGAATTTTGACTGTTTTTGATCGAGTCGTCCAAACGATATCGGATAATCACGATCTCCTCGAAATCCAGCATGATCATTTGATCATTCAGTTCTCAGTATGTGATCTCGGCCATCCAAGATATTTGAACGGCCTGGATGGATACGCGCAGCACCATTCCCAACTTAATTGTACTCCAAGATTCTCCCACTTTCACTCACTCTGTTCCCGCCATGCCCTGGCGATCGGCACCACGAACCGCAGGACGTCGTCCTGTCGTTCGTCTGTTTCCTCACCCACCACTCCCCCGACCTCCGCTCTCTCATCATCTCTACGGACTCCTCCCTCCACTACCCCCTCGGCGTCCAGTAAGCCCTCTCCCTTCTCTTTCTTTCCCTTTCCTTTTTTTTTTTTATAAATAACCCATCCTCTTTCTCTCTCCTCAGCTTCGTGGAGCTCCTCGACTTTGACCCCCTCTCGCCCACCTCCTCTCTTCCCGCACTTCCGATCTCCTTCCCCTCTTCAACAAAGCCATTCGCGTCTCCCAACAGGTAACAACCTACGATGGATCGAGCTGCCATAACCGGGTTTGCCGATCTCGAGTTCGATGTCACAGCTTCGATTGCACAGGAGATCCTATTGCAGGCGGCATTGGGGAAGGCCGCGACGACGAAGGAGTTGGTGCATGCCAAGATCAATGTCGCCAGATCGCCCCTTGAGTGTCCCGGTGAGTTGCTATGGATATAGTTGATAGTTTTGGAGGGGGGATTTAATGCCTGGTTTTGTTTCTGCAGAGGCATTTCCAAGTATCAGAAGAGTGAGGGTGAAGCATTGAGGGATGTCGCCGACGGTGAAGGGGACGTTGGTCAGGTCGGGGCAGGTGAAGATGATCGAAGGAGAAAGGGAATATATGTGCAGGAAATGCAAGTATAGGTGGGGAGTTTGGTGGATTTTTTGTTTTATTTTTTTATTGGATTATGTTTTTGTTATTGAATTTTCTAGTTTAAAAGAGCTTGGACCGTGTTTTTTTCCACATTGATGTTTTTGGTTTGGTTCCGATGCGAAAAGCCATGAGACAAAACTATGTGGAGAATTCTTAACCCGAAACCCCCATTTAGTGCTTAGGCTCGGGACAGGAGGAAAATTCTCTTTGGATATGCTAGGGAAACCTCTTTTTTGGTTATTACGTTAGGGAAGCTGTAGTCTCTGCCGAAAGTCTCTCTTTGGAGAGAAATCGTTGCCCCCAAAGAAAGCCGTTGCTAGGGTAACCATCTCCCTCCTCAAACTTTTAAGGCCACAGCAAAGGCGAAGCAGTTACCGGAGGCCATGGTTTGGGTGCGGTGTTGCTCGCTGCTGCTGCTCTCATCAATGTGTGTTGGTGCTGCTTGATGTTGCTGGCGGATGCTACACGAAGCCGTTGCTTGCTCCTTCGACTATTTATCACAAAACTAATATGTGGTACGCGGGACAATTGATACGTCTTATATAGGGAGTTTGTCAGTTCACAAGCTGCCGTGAAAAAAGATTTAATTTATATTCCAAAGAATCTTAGGGCTCTCTTATATAGAGGAGAAGTCCATGGATAAATTACATAAGATGGAAGAAAAGAATATAAATGGCGAAGTCTTCTCCCACTGTAAGTAGAGTCAGTTACATGGATTCTTGTTCAAATCCATATTGAAAGATTCAGCTATTTTTTACGCTGGCCGTTGACTACCTAACGCAACCCCCACATGGGGGATTTGAACCATGACCTTTTGTGTGGTAGGCACACTGCACTACCACCAGACCATTTAAGTGGGTATGGAAGAATTGGAAAGTGCATGGTCTAGGATATCACATGAACCGGATGGAGGGTTGGGTGGAGGTTCGCGCACGGAGGGGTGGCTGTCAAAGCGCGTGGAGGGGTGGACGTGGAAGCACATCGTTGGCCGAGAATCGCAGTGTGCGACTCGAGAAACCTTTCGGGTGAGGCTGCTATCGCTGCAGATCGCTTAGGAATTGGGCAAGGCTCTACAGAGAGCCGATCAGGTGCTTCTCGTGTCGAGGATCTGGTCACATGAGCAGAGTTTGCCCAAGGCTGCGGAGGAATGCCCAACCATCAGGAGTGCTCATTGGCGAAAATGGCGGGCGCTGCTCTATTTTTGGGGACATCAGATGTGGGACTTGTGTCGGCAGAGGGCTTCTGTGAGGATATCATCGAGGCAAGCCCTTGGAGGGTGATAGCGAGAGGGCTCTCTGAGGAGGAACCCGGCAAGTCATTGCGATGGTCTTTTGAAGGTCGACTGAAGGTGCGATGGCGTGCATTGCGTGAAGACGATGGCGAGCTGGACCGCCTGCACGTGCATGGTCTACCATACAACATGCACGATCTTCAGAAGGTTCAGGCACTCCTCGAAGGAGGAGCAGAGGTCGTAGATGTCGAGAACAATGGATGCTGCCCAGTGGAGACCTTAGACCCCATCGTCAGAGGTCTCAGCCCGACTAGGTTGGGATGGTGGCAGATTACTCAAGGCGGAAAGACGGTGAATCTGGAGCTTTCATCAGCGCAACCACCTTTGAGGCACTGTCAAGAGGGTCACGCAGATGCCTGGAAGGGGAAGTGTAAGGCGATGGCAACCAGAGTCGACACCGGCTGGGCGACGGGGCAGGCAAGGAGTCGTGCTGCATTGGTTATGGAGGCGACGCCTCGAATCTCACAAAACATTCAATTCAGCATGATCTGCGGACGTCAATTCCCTTTAGCAGCAGCGACGGTTAATATTGCTTGAAAAGGCTTGCAGTATGGAGGTGTGGGGCCTTCTACGAACATGACACAACATGCCACACTACCGGAACAAAAACCTGAACCCAGAGACGCAATCCTGGAACCCGCATCGGGGACCTGAATGGGGGATCCGAATGTGTTCACTGGGATGGTCGTAGCATCGGACCTTGCTTCGCTTTCTGGTGTCAAACAAGTGGGGCCACATCTCTTGAGTAGGGAACAACGTGAGGAAGAAACAAGAATGAAGGATTCACTACAGGACATCCAAATCGAGGGGGAGGACCGCGATTACATGGGAAACTGCGAAGGGCTCTGAACGGAAAACATGGAAGCTTCAACGAGGGAGTTGGGGGCAGAGACTCCTCTGGCGAGGCCATTGGAACTCTCATAAGGGGATGAGGAGACTTGCGATTTTAGGAGGCGGGACAAGGAACCCGGGGGACCTCATCGATTACAACCGTGAAGGGAGACAGGGCTGTGGAGTCCCACTTTGGGTCATTCTACTCCAGAAGGACCAGTCCCAGATCTTTAAGGAAAAGGAGAAGGGTGACAATACTTGCAGTGGAAGACGACGAACTCAGCCTTTAGGCGCCCGTGCTGGCTCCGGCTCCTCCGGTACTCCTGAACCGTTTCAACCTTTTAGACAGGGGAGTGGCGGAGCGTTTGGGGGTGATCCTGCCAAAGTCGATGATCAAAGAGGTACAAACATGAAAATTATATCTTGGAATGTTAGGATTTTGGGCCGCCTCGAGAAAAGGCTTACGATCAGAAATCTGGTGGCGGAAGCGGGAGGAGACATTTTTATCCTCCAGGAGACGAAGCTTTCTTGTGAGACAGATAATGTCAGTCAGGATTTATGTGTCTCCGGCTGTTTCGATCTGGCGATGTTGGAGGCATAAGGAGCATCTGGCGGGTTGCTCACGGGGTGGAAGGCTGATAAGTTCGAGCTTCTTACGGAGTCAAAGTCCCTTTCGTGCTTATATGTGGCTTTGAAATGAAGGGCAGACGATATCAACCTGTGGATCACAAATGCCTACAGACCCATGGGGCACGGAAGGGCTCCACTGGCAGCGGAGTTGGAGACACTGGGGGTGTCAAGAGAGGACGGAATTTGGCTTGTTAGGGGTGATCTGAACGTCACACTCCTGCCTAGGGATCGACCACAGCAGGGCGGAGGCAGGGATGCGGGATCGGAGGATTTTCGAAGGGTGTCCCACTCCATGGCCCTCTCCGTCATTGATGTGGCTGGTTTCTCGTATACTTGGCGTAATGTGAGGGCACGTTCGAGACTAGACATGTTTCTCTTGTCCGGGGAAGGCATGGAGGCTTTTCCGCTATCTCGCGCTTGGCATTGCCACGAGCACATTTTTCGACCACACACTTATTTTGTGGTCTTCCGGTGAAGAAAGGAATATCAGATTTTTCTTCAGATTTGAGCGGAGCTGGCTTTTGGAGGATGTCTTTCGGGAAGAGCTTGCATCTCGATGGAGAGGTTGGACCATAGAGGGGTCGACAGTATCACGTTTCACGGCGAAGCTTATGTTGTTGAGGACTTTTCTTACTAATTTCGGCAGGGAAAATAAGACGAGGCACATGTTCAGACGAAGGGAGATGCAGGTCAGTGTGACACACCTTGATGGTCTTTACGACGAAAGAGGCTTCGATCAAGGGGAGCTGGCAGAAAGGCTGAACCTCCTTGAGGAGTTGTTGATGGAGGATCGAAAGGAAGAAGTCGAATGGAGGCAAAGGTATAGGCATAAATGGTTGAGAGAAGGCGAGACCAATACGCTCTTCTTCCACTCCATGGCCTCGGGAAGGAAGAGGAATTTTCTGCACGAGATCGAGGTAGGGGGCGTGCGGGTATCGGGAGAGGCCCAACTTGGCCACGTTATCCGGGAACATTTTTTGGAGGCGTCGCGGAGGCTGGGGGGAGGGGAAGGCTGGGGATGGTTGGGAAGAGAGGTCGAGCGACTATCTGGGGAGCAGGCGGAGGGTTTGCAGGCGACATTCACAGAGGAAGAGGTGAGAAGGGCGGTTTGGGGGCTTAACGCAGACGGGGCTCCTGGTCCAGATGGTTTCTCGGTCTTGTTCTTCAGGGAATTCTGGGAGCTGCTGAAAGGGGAAATTCTGGAAGTGATTAACGAGTTCAGAGAAGGAAACAAAGGTTTTGAAAAGATCAATAGAGCGTTGTTATTCTTACTCCCCAAGAAGTATTCCCCGGTGAGGATTGATGATTTCAGGCCGATAGCATTATCCAATGCGATCTGTGTAATTGTGGCTAAGACGTTGGCGAACATGCTTAAGGCTGTATGGACTCGGTGATCCTACAGGGCCAGTCGGCTTTCATCTCGGGGAGGCAGATGGCGGATGGATTGGTTATGGGTATGGAGATATGCCTTGAGAGTGGAAACGTGCAAAGAAAAAGGGGAGCCTAAGGAAGATAGATTTTGCCAAGGCATATGATTGTGTAGATTGGACTTTTCTGTGGGCTTCGTTGAGGCGAAGAGGTTTCCCAGAGGTTTGGATCGGATGGATGAAGAGGTGCGCCACTACTTCTTCCTACTCGATCCTGGTAAATGGCAAGCTGGAGGGAGGGTCACTTTCAGCCTCAACGAGGCGTCCGGTAGGGGTGCCCTCTGGCCCCTATGCTCTTCGCTTTGGTGGCGGACGCCTTGGTGGTGCTGTTCAAGCAGGCGGCAGATATGGGCTGGTGCGAGGGGTTTCACATGGAGGAAATCTCAATTCCTTTGCTCCAATACGTGGATGACATACTGTTGTTGCTTGGGGAGTCGGACAAGCAGTCAGGTCACCTGACGCAACTATTAAACATATTTAGCACACTGAATGGGTTAGAGGTTAATAAGCGCAAGTCCGAGGTCATCACTTTGGGGATGGATGACGCTGAGGGAGTCAAAATCGAAGCATTGGTGGACTGCCCTCTAGGCAATCTGCCCATCTCTTACTTGGGGCTGTCGTTGGTGGACGGGAAGCTAAGGAGCTATGACTAGGACTATGTTATTCAGACAATCGAGCAAAAGCTGGCCGGCTAGAAGGCGATCACTTTATCTAGAGGAGGAAAACTTGTTCTGTTGAAGCATGCGCTCTCGGCCATCCCAATTTTTTACTACTCTGCGCGACTGATGCCGGCTGGGGTCAGAAGGAAGATTAAGTCCCTGTTGAGAAGGTTTTTTTGGTCAGACGGAAAGCAGCAGAAGCATAGTATGCATCTGGTAAACTGGAAGGAGGTAACGAAGGGGAGGGAGGAGGGTGGGTTAGGCGTGCGTGACGTGGAGTGCGTGAACAAGGCCCTGCTAGCAAAGTGGGTGATTCAGATATGGGGCCCCTCGTCCTCTCTTGTGATCAGGCTTGTCCGGAAAATATACGGGGTGCGAGGAGATTTGGTGGCGAGAAGTGTGCTACTGCAATCACCTTTATGGGCTAGGGTACGATAGATTTTACATCTGCCTTGCACACAAGCTGCGACAAATACTGGGGGAAGTCCATATGTTCAGATTTTGGCACGATGATTGGACGGATGAGGGTTCACTTGAGGTTAGGTTCCCCATACTATATGCTTTGGCCACGACGAAGGAGGGGGTGCTCTTCCAGGTGACGAGCTCAGATATGTGGTTGCCTAATTTTGTGACGCAGCTATCGGAGCAACAGTTGGAAGATTTTCTCAGAGTGCAGGCCGAGATCCCAGCCCGAGGGAATTCAACCAGATGGCGGACCATTTTTTATGGGAAGGGGGGAGGTTCTCGGCTAAGAAAGCTCATGAAGAGTTCAAAAACCATCAACAAAATAGGATGAGGAACTTAACAAGGATCTGAAGGTGGTGTGGGTAGCTAAGATCCCAAGTAGAGTCAAGGTATTCCTTTGGTGCCTGAGAAGAGACCACTTGTGTGACAAGGTAAGGAGGGGGCGTCTGTTTGGGGTGGAGGACATATTCTGTGACAGGTGTGAAGGGCAAATAGAAGATGTAGGTCATTTATTTTTCAAGTGCTCGGCATCGGCTTTGATTTGGAGGGAGCTCGACATTTCTTGGCTGGGGATAGATGGCTTGGAGGGCTTCTGGAGGTCGGTTCGCGTGGTGGGGCTTAACTCCACTGACGGCGTCTCGGTCGCTTTTGTGGGCCTTTGGGCGATTTGGCTTTTGCGGAATGACCTGATCTTCAACAATAGGAGATTCTACTAATAAAATGTGGTTTTACATTGTAAAGTGCTTTATAATTTTCGGACATCTCGTTAATGTAACCTAACTTTTATTATGAATACCATTTTGCGGTAACTCCCACCTTAGGAGTTTACCCTCCTTTCAAATTAAAAAAGAAGGAAGAAAAGAATATAAACTACAAAAACATTACATAGACATAATAATATCTCTACACTCTCCCCCAAGATGGAGCATACATGTCAATCATGCTCAGCTTGGAAGTACACTTTTGAAAGGTTCATCTGAGTAAGGCCTTGGTGAAAATGTCTGCAGTTTGTTCCCCTGAGCTTACATGAAAAGTAGAAATAAAGCATTTCTGAATCATATCCTGTGTATAGTGGAAATCTACTCCAATATGTTTAGTTTTCCCATGAAAAACATTATTATTTGCAATGAATAGGGCTGACTGATTATCACACTGTAATTGCACAGGAAGTGGCACATTAATATATAAGTCAGCTAAAATAGCTCGGACCCACATCATCTCTATGCTCCCTTGTGCCATAGCTCTATATTCTGATTCAGCACTAGACCTGGCAACCACGGTCTATTTCTTGCTCTTCTAGGACACTAAGGAGCCACCGACAAATACAACAAAACCCGAGGCCAACATCCTATCCTTAGGACATCCTGTATAGTCTGCATCAGCGCAAGTTGTGACAGTGAGAGGTGTCCTTTTCTGAACAACAATCCTGCAGACGAGGATGACTTCAAGTACTTCAAGATCATATAAACTGCATCCATATGTACCTATTTGGGCTGCTCCATAAACTGACTAACTCGACTAACAATAAATGAGATGTCTGACCTAGTGATGGTAACATAAAGTAGCGTTCCTACCAATTCTCTGTATCTTCTTCTGTCCACTTCATCTGTATCATCGTCGTATAACCTCATGCTTGGATCCATAGGAGTAGTGACAGGTCGGCATCCGATCATACATGTCTCGACTAGCATGTCTGTAACATATTTTCTTTGGGTCATCACAAGATCTTAATGATTTTTGGCAAACTCTAACCCCAGAAAGTACGGTAGGGTGCCATGATCCTTGGTGACAAATTGTTGACCAAGAAATTCTTTTGCCTTTTTGATCCCATGCACACCATCTCCTGTAACACGGATATCATCAACATAGACCATAATAACGATCGTTGCTTAAGGCCATAGATGGCCTTGTGAAGTCTACAAACCTGTTGACCCTCCTCCTCAACAGCAAATCACGGAGGCTACTGCATGTTGACTTCTCCCTGGAGATCACCATACATAAATGCATTTTTGACATCAAGATGAAATAAATGCCAATCACGTATCACTGCTACAACAAATTGAACTCGAAGCGTGGAGTGACGAGCAACTAGAGATATGTGTCCGGATAGTCCACCCCATAAGTTTGAGTGAACCTACGTGCAATTAATCTGGCGTTGTAATGATCAATACTTCCATCGGCGTGGTGCTTGATGGTAAACACCCACTTGAAACTGACAATAGATGCTCCAATAGGAGCATGGACCAAGCTCTAGGTGCTACGTGCCTGTAGCGCGACCATCTCCTCTTCCATGGCAAGATGCCACCTACTATTTATTGTTGAAATCTAGAATGTGGAAGCGATTTGATATGGAACTCTACTCCTTAAGGAGTGAGATGAAATCACGGGAGAATGCCTCAAAGGGCCATATATTATGTTTGAGTTTTTCATTGAGTACAGCTTGGGGTTCCTTATATAGCCTTCACAGAAAGACCAGAGTCCCTACATGTAGTAGATGTGTGACTAAACATGAGTGTGTGGTAATTAGATCCTGGAGAGATCCAATTACTACTCTATTACATTCTCCAACACTCCCCCTCAAGCTGGAGCTGAAAAAGCTGCAGCTTCCAACAAAAAGAAAATGTTATATAACATATTTTCACACGATACATTACAAGCATAATATGTCTCTGTTGTTGGTAGAAGACCTCGCTCGAGGACAGGTCCGCAACTTTCAGGTCACCGGAACATATCTCTGTTATGCCTGTAGAGTCGTTGGGATACCTGGTCACCGGAACGTATCTCTGTCGTGCCTGTAGAAGAGTCGCAATAGGAGAAGTCCAGCACAGAGTACAAGTTGGGTCGTAAAAGAAGTATACGCCCTAACGAAAAAGTTGATGCTCGGTGAAGATAGTTGATCACAATAGTGGTTTGGAGTGCCGGTCTGTCAGTCATGGTTGGATAGTTTACATCTTAAAAATCCATCTCTGACTCCCCCTTTCTCCCATACTTGATAGAATAAAGAGCTTGGAACAACAAGTTGAGAGAAACAAAACATGAATTTTTTATGCTTCTTTTCTTTTCTTTTTGCACAAAACAAAGCCGTTCAACATTTTTCGGCTTTCTTTTTTTTGCAGTTGTTTTCTCTGGCATACAACTTTTCTTTTGTATGCACCTTTCTTCAAAACACATGCATTTTTTTGCAAACACGGTAGCAGGAGGCCCGTTGGGTCTTAAATAAACTCCCTCTCCTTTTTTTCAAATTTTGGGCCCATCTCCCCTTCTTTTTATGGGCTCCTTTTTTTCAACATACGACCCACTTGGGGCTCATCCTTATTTAGGGTTTCCACTTGGGAACCCGTTTCTCAAGGATCGCCGCCCCGAATGGGGGCTTTTCCTCTCTTGTGTCGCCACTGAGATTGGTAGCACATCGTCATTTTAAATCACTGGAGTCCAGGAGGCAGAGGTGGTGCCACCTGAAGCAGGAGGAGGCATCATTATGCCTCAAAGGGTGCTCGAAGAGACCGCTTTCGGAAGCTCGATTGGTTCTCGCGCCGCATGCGTGAGAAAAGGGGATAGGAAGGGCGACGCCGCTGTGGCCTTGGATGGGAGGAGCACCGCTTGAAGTGTGTGCGAGGAGATGCATCGCTTGGGAGAGCGTGACAGTGTCTGGCGGCGCGTGACAGTGTCTAGCGGCATCGTTGCTTGCTGGGAGGTCTTGCACGCTGTTGGAGGTGGTCGATCTCCGCCCATTGCTTTCATCACCTTCCACTGTAAGGGAGTCAAGAGGTGGTATGCTTCACAGTGGTGTCAATCCTACCAAACATGCCTTCTATTCTGGTTTGGGAGAACAAACACGAGACTTCTCATACCATAAGGGTTGGAGTTGTACGTGCCATTGGTGGTCATGTTGAGGACGAAGGTGACGACTAGGGTTTAGTGAATCCAAAGCAGAGATGTTAACAGGGGCGCGTGATTAAGAAGATCTTAGATCACATCGTAATTGAGCTACATGCTTTTAGACCCGAAGATTGAGTGTCCAACGTTGCCTAGAATTAGGGTTACAAAGAACCCTAGAGTTTCTTGAACAGCTCTCCAAAACTTGAACAATAACCACTAACAATCAAACTGGAAAAAGAATCAAACTGCCCTGATACCATGTTGAAATCTAGAATGTGGAAGCAATTTGATAAACATAGCAAGAAAGATAAACATTGACACATGGATTTACATGGAACCCTACTCCCTAAGGAGTGGGATGAAACCACGAGAAAAGGCCTCAAAGGGCCAGATATTGTATTTGAGTTTCTCATTGAGTACATGGGTATGGTGTTCCTTATGTAGCCCCACAAATAGACGAGAGTCCCACAGATGAGTGGTTGGTAATTGAATCATGGAGAGATCAAATTACCACTCTATTACATTCTCCACCATCTATCAAGGCCTCCTGGCAAGTCCTCAAGATCTCCACGGCAGATAGACTAACTGTAAATTTCCTTAAATCCCCTGCCAGATGATCAAAAGAGACATGGGAAGCGAGAGGATATGATGCACACGTACGCCTCTGCTTCCGAAATGTAGTCGGTACATCCAGGTCATTGTGGATCTCCTCAATATGTATGCCATCCTCCTACAAAGGTTCCTGCTCAGACACATCTCCAGATCCATCAGTAGTGTGGAAAAGAGAATGAGAATCCTTGTTTATGTAGGAGGTCTAGGGGTCTTTATATAGGATGGGACCCTAGAGAGCTCAAAATTGGGAAAAGTACATAAGTACCTCTAGAGAGGTTACAATAATAAATAATAATAACCGTAAAAATACAGTACTAACCCCCTTCCTCAAGTTAGAGTATATCTATCAATCGTGCCCAACTTGGAAGCTATCCATGAGAGATGCTTCTTGGGTAAGGCCTTTGTGAATACATCAATAAGCTAAAGATCTGTTGTGATGTGAGGAGTAGTAATCATTCCAATTTGTACAGTGTAAAGAACAAAATGTCAGTCAATCTCTATATGCTTGGTTCGTTCATAGAACACAAGATTCGTGGCAATGTATGTAGCAGATGTGTTGTCGCAGTATAATGGAATGGGAGTGGTGACAACAATGCCAAGTTCCTGTAGGAATGTCAATAGCCACGTGTCTCACAGATAGCCGGAACCATTGTTCTGTACTCTGCTTCAACAATCAATACTGGATCTGGATACAACAGTCTGCTTTCTGCTCCTCCAAGTGATAAGATTTCCTCCAACCATCATAGCATATCCTGTGGTGGAGCGACGATCTTTAGGTGAACTTGTATAATCAGTATCAGTACAGGTAATAACATCAGCGTAGCCATTTGCCCCATAAAAGAGGTCACATTTTTGGGATTCATTCAGGTATCGTAGGATCTGATGGACATCCTGCCAGTGACTGTAGCAAGGTTGCTTTATGTATTGGCTAGCTTTACTCACTGCATAGGGAATATCTGGTCTGATGACCGTGAGGTAAAGGAGTTTGCCCACCATGCTTCTATATTGAGTAATATCTTCGAAGATTGGATCGGTGGACGTAGAATGTTTCTTCATATATGCAGGAATGCCAGAGGGCTTGCATCCAAGTGATCTCACTTCAGTGAGGATGTCCATACAGTACTTCCTCTGTGAGAGATGGAGTCCCTCTGTAGTGTGTAGTACTTCTATTATCAAGAAATAGCGTAGCGGACCAATGCCCATGGTGATGAACACCTTTTGAAGAAAGACCTTGGCTCTAGTACCCCTTTATTATCCATCATCACCTGTGACAACCATGTCATCCACATAAACAACAAATATAACAGTATCAGTTGGTCATCTTTTGACAAAGATAGAGTAATCAGAGGTGGTTCTCTAAAAGCCAAGAGTGTTGATTTCTGTAGTAAGTCTGTCGAACCATGCTCTTGGGCTTTGTTTCAGATCATAGATTGCCTTGCGAAGTCAGTATATACACTACCCCTCGACTTTGTAACCATGAGGCCGCATCACGTACACCTCCTTCTCAAGATTACCATACATGAATGCATTCTTCACATCTAGTTGGAAAATAGGGCAGTCCTTGTTAGCTACCACTGAAAGAATAGTCTGTATAGAGCCCATTTGCGCATCAGGTGAGAATGTCTCGAAGTAATCCACCTCATATGGCTGTGTAAATCCTTTGGCCACAATATGAGCTTTAATCTATCAATGGACCCGTCTGGCGATCGCTTGGTTGTGAAGGTCCATCTGCATGCCACGAGTCTAGTCCCCTTGGGATACTACACCATATCTCATGTCCCTCTTGAAGTAAGGGCATCCATCTCTTCATTCATGGCATGTCGCCATCCAAAATCCTACAATGCACTATGATGATCTCTCGGAATGGAAGTAGTCATGAGAGCATATGCCTATTGTCTGTCAGTGTATGATAAACCGATAGCAAAAGTGAAATGAGACATGGGATGGAAAGCACATTGCCTCTTAGTTCTGCATAGAGCGATAGGAAGCTCATAAGACCATCTGGGACAGCAGTGTAAGAGGTACTTGAAGAAGGTGTATCATTCTGTAACAAAGGAATATGTAAAGGAACATTTGATTGTGGAGACATTTGCTTGCGCTTGTAGATAATGGGTGGAGGTGGGAGATCCAGAGGAACATCTGTTACGGACTGAGTGAAGAAGCTGGTTTGCTCAAAGAAGGTTACATCCGCAGAAATATAATAACGATGCCCAGTAGGATCATAACATCTATAAGCTTTTTTAGTACGAGAATATCCAAGGAAAACACATATAATTGCACAAGAAGATAGTTTGTCTATAGTGTGAAAATTATTAACGAAGGTCACACATCCAAAAATTCTCAAAGGTAGAGGGAAGGGTGGATCAGTTGGGTAGAGTAAGGAGAACATGGTGGAGCCACGTAATGAAGTAGAGGAGACTCTGTTTATAAGGTGGACGACAGTAAGAACAACATCACCCAGTAGGTTTTAGCAACTTTCATTTGGATGATGAGGCAACGAGTAATATTTAGTAGATGCATGAGTTTCCTTTACACTACCCCATTTTGCTGGGAGGTATATGGACAAGAGGTTTGATGAATGGTGCCCTGAGATGCAAAGAAGTTAGTAAGATCACGTTGGATCAATTCCAAGGCATTATCAGAACGAAAATCTTGGACACATGTGGAGAAAATATCCTTGACATAATGAAAGTTCTTAACAATATTATTAATCTCCGAACGCTCTTTAACACATAGATAATCATCACCAAAGACGACAAAATATTTATGCCCTTCTAGAGTAGGGACCGGACATGGTCTCCAAATATCACAATGGACTAAAGAAAAAGGAACTTCACGGCGTGGCTCAGTACAGGAAGGAAAAGATGCTCTACAATGTTTCTCGAACAGACATGCATCACATTCAAAAGGTTTGAATGGAACATCAAGGAGATGGCTTTGGCAGATGGATGACCGAGACGAAGATGCCAGAGAAGAGGATCTTCGGAGATTGACGCAACATCAATAAAACCAGAATTAGAAGGTATATTAAGATAATAAAGGCCATTCTTCTCATGCCCCCATCAAAAATCTGTCACGCCTGGATGCCCTGAAAATAACAACGATATTCATAAAAAAAATAACTCTACAATTGAGCTCAGTGCATAACTTTTGTAGAAATAAGAGACTAAGAGGAAAAACAAGAGCACATTGAACTCTGGTCAGATGGACTTAGAGGAAAACTCCACAGTGCCCACAACAATGATAGATGAATGTGCCCCATTAGCTAATCGAATCATCTTTACAAAGGAAGACAATTGTGACAGTGTGAGACGACTACCTTCTCCCGTCAGATGAATGGATGCTCCATAATCAATAACCATGCATGGCTGAATGCAGATACAAAATTGGATATTGTACCTAAGGTAGTGGCCAAACTAGCGGTAGGAGTTTAAGTATTATTGTCACTGGCTGATGAGTTCTGCATAAGTTGTCGTAGACGAGCATATTCAGATGTCGTAAAGGGTATTTGACTATCATCGGAAGGCTGATCATGGGAGACCTCAGCAATATCATATATAGCCTCGCATGAAGCTGTCTCATAGACAATGTTGGCATTATGCTACATGCTAAACTTTGCCCAGCAATGTTCAGATGGATGATTCCAGTAGCCATAATGTATGCATGGTGGATAGCGAGCAGTAGTGGAGTCACGTCCATGCCCACGACCAAAATCACAACTATGTCCAGACTCGCGACTGTGACCACGACCATGACCAAAGTTACGTTCTCATCCTCCTTGGTAGTTGGGTCGTCCCCTTGCATAATGGGATGTAGTCTTCGTAAATGGAGTAGCAAGAAGACGCTCAATTGGAGAATCTAGTTCCTGCAGGAAACCAAAGATGGTCTCAAGTGTGGGTAGTGCATCAGTAATAAAAATTTGATTCTTCATAGGCTTGTATCGTGGATGCAATCCAGATAGAAAACGATACACCTGCCATTCTGCATGTTCTCATATCTGTTTTCCACAACACGTAGGTTGAAAAATAAGTAGTGCCACAAGCTCGTGAGAAGCCTATAGTACTCAACTAGGGTAGAATCGTCCTGATTAACAGACCAAATCCATGTGTATATGTCTGAGAGCTTGGACTTGGTAGTCTTCTGCGAGTAGGTATTCTCAAGACTCTTCTACATTGCCTTCGTTGTTTCCTTTAGAGAAGATTCAATGCTATATTTGTATTGCTCAGGTTCGAACTACCCGAATCTGACCCGACTTGGGTCCACGTGATTCGATAAGAAATCCAATTAATATCAAATAAGTCCGGATCGATCCGCAAATTCGCGGATTGGATCCCGTTTGGATGCGATCAACAAAAAAACCGATCGCATGTCACTGGAATAGTCCGTGACCCGGTCCGAACGACAAAATGAATGGAGACCACCATTAATTTCTGTTTGAAAAATATATTTGCTTAACATTATAGAGACCCTAGGGCTCTCTTATATAGGAGAAAAACCCAATTACGTAAGAGACACATGAAAGAAATAGAAATAAGAAATGAATACAATGAGATACCAATATCTCAACACTCCCCTTAAGCTAAAACATATATATCTATCATACTCAGCTTGGAACATCTATGAAATGGACCTCTAGCAAGGGTTTTGGTGAATATATCTGCTGTCTGATCTCCAGTAGAAATATGGGTGGTGAATATGAGGCCATTCTGGATCATGTCTCTGGTATAGTGGCAATCCACCTCTATATGCTTGGTCAATTCATGGAATGCAAGATAATTAGCAATAAAAAGAGTTGTTTGATTGTCGCATAGAAGCTGCATGGGAAGAGGTATCTCAACTGCAAGATCAGTCAAGACCGATCTCACCACACAATCTTTATACTCCCTTGAGCCATGGCTCTGTACTCAGACTCTGCACTAGATCTAGCAACCACTGTCTGCTTCTTGCTTTTCCATAATATGAGTGAGCTCCCAACAAAAATAGGAAAGCCAAAAGTAGACATCCTGTCTCTAGGACATCCTGCATAATCTGCATCTACACAAGCTATCACCTCAAGAGATGTACCTCTGCTGAATATAAGACCAATACCTGTTGAAGACTTCAAATATCTCAAAATCATATGGATATCATCCATATGAACCTTCATAGGTTGCTCCATGTACTGTCTCACCTTAATTACAACAAAGGATATGTCTGGCCTAGTGATAGTAGCATAGTGGTGCTTCCCAACAAGCTCCCTGTATCTCCTCTTGTCTACCTCCTCACTGCCATCATCATATAATCTCGTGCTCGGATCCATAGGGGTAGTAGCAGGCTTGCACCCTGTCATCCCTATCTCAAGTATAAGATCAGTCACAAACTTCCCATGGGTCATCACGAGACTACACTGCTTCCTGGCGAACTTTAATCCAATGAAGTAACAAAGACTACCAAGATCTTTAGTCACAAACTGCTGACCTAAGAACTCCTTGACAGCTTGAATGCCCTGCTCATCATCACTCGTGACAATAATGTCATCAACATAAACCATAATAGCAACTCTACCTCTCTGTGTCCTCTGAACAAAAAGCGAATGATCGTCAGTGGACCGCGCAAACCCTTGGTTCTCTATCAACTCTGATAGCTTCTAGTACCAAGCTCTCGGACTCTGCTTCAGGACGTAAATCGCCTTGTGGAGCCTACATACCTTCTGAGACTCCCCCTCAGCAGCAACCCTAGTGGCTGCTGCATATATACCTCCTCCTGTAGATCTCCGTATAGAAACACATTCTTCACATCAAGTTGGTAAATAGGCCAGTCTCGAGACACAACAATCGATAGAAGAATTCATAATGTCGAATGTTTGGCCACATGTGAGAAGGTATCTTGATAGTCCACCCTATAAATCTGGGTGAACCCTCGTGCTACAAGCCATGCCTTGTAGCGATCCACACTGCAGGTAACACGAGACTGTGAAGCTGCCATCTTCTCCTCAATGGCAAGACGCCAGCTACTATCCTGTATGACCTCCTAGCATGTTCCTATTCTAGTGACATCATAAAGCCCCATGACAAACCTCGTGTACTCCTCTGAAAGATGATCCAAGGAAACATGAGCAGCTAGAGGATAAGTGGCATCGTTACGACGTGGCTTCCTCAAGGCAATAGGTACATCAAGATCATCAGCCTCTCTATTCTTTGTTATCAACTCTTCCTGTATAGTATCCTCTGGTACAAGCATATCACAAGTGCCATCAGTAGAAACAATGTGTTCAGTACATACTTGAAGCGTGCTGGATGACGGGGAAGGCGCATGAGCAAAGGGACGGGTAGGGGACCTGCGAATGTAAAACTATGGCAAAAATTCTATCAGAGTAGATAGAGGTGGAGGTGGTGGTGGAGATGACTGTTACTCAACATGAGGTGTGTTGGTGGAGATAACGGAGGTGGTGGAATAAAAACATCCTCTCCAGAGTCGGAGTTAGACAACATGTCACCTGTAGCAAAAAAATACATAATAGGCTCAAAAAATGTGACATCAGCACTCACATAATACTTTCTCCCTACAGTATCAAAACATATGTACCCTTTTTGGGTGCAAGAATAGCCAACAAACACATATTTGATAGCTCTTGAAGAGAGCTTGTCACAACCAGGAGTAAAATTGTGGATAAAGGCCACAAACCCAAAGACACTGGGAGAAAGGGAGAATAGGTCCTTCTCGGGAAACGCAATCAAGAAAGGAACTATTTTTCCAAGGATTGTGGAAGGCATGCTGTCCACTAAGTAACATTCAGTGAGAACCACATCACCCCAGAACGAATGGGGAGCGACTCTGAATCAAAAGAGTCCGCGTGACATCAAGAAGATGGTGGTGTTACCGTTCAGCAACACCATTCTGTTGCGGAGTGTAAGCTCATGAATTCTTATGAACAATACCAAGAGATCTGAGAAAGTCAGACAATTGTAAAGTGGAAAATTCCAAGGCATTGTCAGTGTGAATAAACTTCACATTAGCAGAACAATTGTTCTTAATTTCAATAAGAAACGATTTAATGACAGACCATCTTCGGATTTATTCTTTAAAAAGAAAATCCAATATAATCTAGAAAAATCATCCACAGCAACCATATAGTACTGATGTCCCCGATGATCGGGAACATGACTAGGACCTCAGATATCAAAATGAAATAACTCAAACGACTAACTACTGTGACGAATCTGGCGACTCAGAAAAGAAGAACGATGGTGCTTCCCAAGCTGTCATGCCTCACACTCCAAGGTGGTACGAGTAGAGATCTGAGGGAGAACATGACAGCTTTTGCCAAGGAAGGCGTCCAACGCAAAGATGCCACATGAGAGGAGAAACTGATCCAAAAGGAATGATAGCAACACCATCACACGGAGGTTGGACCAGTTTGTAAAGGCCTCTTTGCTCATGGCCACATTCAATCACCCTACCTGTGAATATGTCCTGAAACACAAGAGAAGATGGGTCAAATATGGCACGACAATGTAAATCTTTTGTAATATGACTAATAGATAAAAGATTCATATGAAATGCTGGAGCATGTAAGACATTCTGCATGCTCATCGAGGGGGCTAAGAAAATCTCCCCCTGACCAATAATGGGTAGATGAACCCCATTTTCAATCACCATTGGTCTACCAAGAGGGATAGATCTGTAAGAACCAAGCTCAATCTCCACATATAAGATGAGATGCTTCGAAGTCCATGAACCTATAAGTTAAATCTGAACTGCTACAGCTGGTAAGTGCATAAGCAATACCTGACGAACTCGTATAAGCTTTGGTAGCAACTGCGACCTCTGAAGATCCTGCAGCTGGGGTGGTCGGTGTAGTCATCATCTCTCTCAATCTAGAGACAATATCGTCAAGCCTCGCATCATGAGGAGCCGGAGTAGTCTCTGTCTGCTCAATTACATGGGCAGACGCAGGATACCCATACTTTAGATAGCATCTCTCCTCCGAATGACCTGGACGGTAGCAGTGTGAGCATGGGCTACGCTGACATCCTCCTCCTCGACCACGGGATCCTCGCCCGCGAAACTGTGAAGTACCCCCTCTGCCGCGAGAAGGTTCCATTGCAGGGGGAGTTTGAGCCATGGTAGTAGATGAAGTAGTAATTCTGCTCAGCCTCTTGTAGACCTCCTCCATTGGTGGTATCGTCTCTCGAGTAAGAAGTTGAGTATGTGTTGCATCGTATTCAAAGTCAAGGGATGACATAAAGATCCATGTCATAGTTGCATTTCAGTATGCCTGCTACTGCTCAATGCTGGTAGTAATGGACATAAAGCTATGGAGTTGCTCAAATATGCCTCGAAGATGCGAGAAGTGGGCATGAAGAGGCTGACCATTCTGCTTGGTCGAAAATATGTCATACTGCAACTGGACGATCTTACTCTCATTCTTGGCTTGCCCATATGTGTCAGCTAAGATGTCCCACATAATCTTAGATGTGGGTTGATTGACGATGTTGTTGACAATCTCCGTGGTGAGAGTCCCGAAGAGCCAAATCCGTGCATAGGTATCATCTTGTTTCCAAGAAGCATTAGCCCCGGTCTTGTTCGTCGGTTCGGAATCAGTCAAAATGTGCTCCTTGTTGTGACACTGCATAAGGGTGTGAAACTGCATGGACCACAACTCGTAGTTGGTCTCATCCATCTTTACGATGGGAGCCGAGCCCTTCAAGGCACCGGACGATGAAAATACGTCACCCTTGTTCTTTGACATGATAAAAAAATTGCCGAAAATCTGTAACAAAACTGGGGTGTAGACTACTCTGAGCAAGTCTACACAATCATATCTAGGAGTGGTTGTACGTGTAGACTCATACAACCATCCTTTTCAATCCTCATTGTAGTCTAGGACTGGAAAACGTGATTTATGTGTCCGAAATCATCATGTTTCCCGGTCGAAATCAGTCTGCATCCGACTGCAACAGTGGCTGGACTGTGGCCTTATGGAGGTGGGGCATTCCGCAGGAGATGGGGCGGCATCCCGCTACCCGTAAGGGCTGCGACTTGCAGGGGAGGTGGAGGGTGCCACAAGGAGGCGGCGATAGCTGGTTGTGGGGGGGGGCATGTAGGGTTAGGTTTTTGGTGGGATATGGGAACTCTGGTTTAAGACTGTTGCTCTAATATCATGTTGGGAAAATAGAATTGCTTAACATTATACAGACCCTAGGGCTCTCTTATATAGGAGAAAAACACTGGGTAAATTACATACGAGACACACGAAAGAAATATAAATAAGAAATAAATACAATGAGATACAAATATATCAATAATTTCGTTTCGACATACTAAAGGCAACATAATTAACCGTTTGTTGATCAGAGGTTGTTTGACTGGGTTTTATCACAAAATTTAGTCATAAATCGAAACCGAATTTCGGTAATTTCTGAACCCATCTGATGTCAGGAAAATATGAATATTTTACTCATTTTGATCCTCCTTCGAGATGGTCAAAACGAGCTATTATTCGTATGAATCGGAGATTCAGGGTGATAATAGTGATAACTTTGGTATTTCACCTATGGTAGGAATAAATGTAAAAAAATATAGAAAATCCAAAATTTTCTCACACACGTGTACAATCCCCACCCCAAATGCAAACACCTCAACACCCATTCCTTCTTATTTATATCACCAAACTTTCCCCTCCTTAAAAACCATCGACTCTTCTTCTTCTTCCCCAAAAGGAGAAATCCATCTCCATCGCTTCACCTTGCTGCCGCTACTGCTGTTGAGCCAAACTCTTCCAATTTTAGGACTTCAAGGTACACCCTCTATTACTGCTATCCATGAAATTTCTCCATCCTCTTCTTCCCTGTCAATTACTTGAGATAATTACATTGATAATATCTGTGTCTGCTATTTAAAATTTGCTGTTACATGTGATCTTCTGTTGATTTAACATTTAGTTTGGGAATGTGGAGATTTATTTTCAGAACTTCTGTTGTTTGGTTTAATGAATGTGGAGAATTGTTCTCGGAATTCCTGCTGTTTGTTTTAAATGTTTAGCTGGGAATGTGGAGATTCAATTTCAGGATTTCTGTTGTTGTTTGATTTAATGTTTAGTTGGGAATGTGAAGTTCAGATCACAGATTGTCTGCTGTTGTTTGGCTTGCTTGTTTGTATGATTTTTTATATTGGAAGTACAACATTTTCACACAGGAAATTTTTTCAACTATAATACTATAAGTTAAAGTTCTTCTTCAATTACTATACAAGTAAATAGTGTTGAATGTGTAGCACTTCAACAGAACAATATAATCATCTTAAGAATATTTAATCAGCAGTTTTGTTTCACTTTAGTGCTTCTGCTTCTTATTTTGTTTGAAATGGTAATAGTTCTTGTTATCAGTATTGTTTGCAGAATTTTAAATTTTGTGATTACAATGCCTGTTGGGGAGTCTTGTTAATATAGAAGCCTTATGTGAGCTCAATTGAAGTCTTAAAGAAATTGATTAGACTCAGACATTTCACCTATTATTATAGCTAACAAAATGTACTGAAGTTGCTGCTGTGTATAAATAATAAAATGAATTGATTTAGAATTTAGAATTTGGCGGTATTTACTCATAGATCTGCTGAAATTTCATTAAATAACTGGGGAATTTTTGGGGGATTTCATGCATGTTCTGCTACTGAATTCGCTACTTATTAATTGAGAAATTAGGGGTATTTAATCATAGATCTACTGCTGATTTCACTAAATAGTTGTTTTTTTGAGGAATTTTCATGCATGTTCTGCTGTTGAATTTGCTACTTATTAATTGAGAAATTGAGGGCATCTAATTATAGATATGTTGCTGAAATTTCACTGAATAGTTGAGGAATTTTTGAGGGATTTTCATGCATGTTCTGCTACTGAATTTGGTACTTATTCGTTGAGAAATTGAGGATATCTAATTATAGATCTGTTGCTGAAATTTCACTGAATAGTTGAAGATTTTTTGAGGGATTTTCATGCATGTTCTGCTACTGAATTTGCTATTTATTAGTTAAGAAATTGGGATATTAAGTGCATGATTTGCTGATGTGTATAGCTAATTAAATGGGATGATTTCAAACAGAAATTTGGGGTTTTAAGTGCAAGAGTTGCTACTGTGTATAGCTAACAAAATAGTTTGATTACATGTTATTCTCCGCTACTAAAAGCTGAGAATTTGAGGATATAAATTGCATGTTTGGGCCGTTGTATAACTTGATTTTAAGTTGAGAATTTGGAGTTATATTCTAGCACGATTTGCTGATCAATTATAATAATATGAATAATAAGAATTTAAGGGTTCAAATGCCAAAATCTCTGTTACTATTATACCACTAAAATTTGGGAATTTTTAGGATTTAGATTTGTATATGAGCTGCTGTTGATCAAACGCCCATAATTTTGTTACTAATTTGTTTAGAAATTTGACATTAAAAATCCAATATATATACATATAACTAGAAATTGGGAATGAATCTTTATATTTACTATAGTTGAATTGGACTTCATCTGCCAAGAATCTTGTTATAATTAACTCAATAGTTTAGATTCACATGAAGTATTAGACACACTTTGGATTAGCCAAAGTTTTGTTCATCCAGTTGTTATAATTGTTCAACATTTTGAAATAACCACATGTGTTAGCCACACCCAAGAGGGACTAAACTAGTAAGTCATTGCAATTATCAAGATCAATTAGTTAGTATATAACTTTAGGTTATTATTGGATGTTTCCATAGATAGATGATTTGATAAACATCAATGATGACATACACGTATGCCGGTCATGGTGCCTCTTTTACATGACCGTGCAAGGGTACGATGACCCTGAACTGGGTTGGAGTTAGGATGCCCAGATTGGGCAGCGACCACCTAGTACGTGGGTTTGGGATCCCGATCTCTTCCTCGATTTTTATCGCGAGCTCGCAGTTTTCCGCTTCTCTGGGATCCACATGTTTTCATTTGACTAGTTTCGTTGACCACGTGTTCTCTTAGGGTTCCTAGGTCGGAGGATCCTTGGTTTTTCTTCAAGCTCGTTTAGCCTGTTCCTACACTGGTCGAGCAAGACTAGAGCGACTCGGACCGGAGAGTCTTTCTCACCCGTCTCAGGGGTGTAGTTGGAGTTTTGCCTATCTTTCCCCTGGACAGCTCTTCTACCAAGAAAGCAGACGGAAGAGTCCCTTAAGGGGGTTTCTTAACTTCTTGAGTTTGATTACAGTTCCGCCACTAGATTTTGGTGAGGAGAAAGATCATGATATGGAAAGCATCATCAATCATCCACATCTAATGAAATCCATTACTACATCCTATAAAAAGTACTAATGAGAAAACATGACTTATATCTATATCTCTTATCTGACATCATTTCATAATCAGTAATTGAGTTGCTAAGTGTTGATTTTTTGAGTGTAGTGAGTGAGAAAGAGGACTAGTGTATTGGGTAGTAAAAAACCTTCTTTCTATGCAATTAGTTTAATTATCATACAATGCCACTCCTGTCTACGTGCTTCCTTTTGTAACCACTTAACTCATGTTATCTGTAATAAATTTTATTGTACTCGACATTTGTTGGCGTTTCTTTGTTCCTATCATGGTTGGTAGGAAAGGTATCTGCGACACAGTAGTGGACTTGCAGATTTTTTCGCTTGGAGTTCAGCTAGCAGTTTCTTTTGTCAGTACATAGGATATTTTGGTCAGATAGTTGTAGCTCTTTTGTAATTCTCTTCTGTCAAATTTTGGGATACTTGTGAAGGATGATAAATTTTCTTTTATTACATGTTCATTATAGAAATTAATGCAAATATTTCTTTGTGACATATGTCTTCTTGTGGATTGAAATATCATATGAATGTCATTCAAATCGAGAATATTTTTCCCTCATTTTCATAACTCAATGCGATCTATAGTGAATTTAACATTGCGAATGTTGTGTAAACGGGTAATCGAGATCCCGGGGTGCAACAAGATTGGTATCATAGAAGAGGTACCCCGTTAGACACATTCGCAATAATTCTGATCGCATCGAGTTATCGAACATCGACAATCCTCTGACTTGTCGCGAATCTTAGAGGGAATAAATGACATGCAAATTCAATAACCACATTTGTCACCTTCTGCATTTAATATTCATGTAGTAATCTCAAGAAAAGAAAAGTACAGTCAATTATACTTACAAATAATCACCATATTGACTAATGATGTTGGTTCTTGTACATAACCATTACACCTAGCGTTGGTTAGGAGATTATCGAATGATTGGAGCGCATCATGGCTGCACTTATGGACCTCCAGCAGCAGCAGACTTCCATGAGAGATCAACAGCTGGAGATGAACTCCAACAAGATCAGATTTTGGCTCATATCATATGGAGATAGCTGACAGACAAGGAGATACCGAGATGAGATTCGAGGAGCTGTCCGATTTCACCTACTATCCCTCATAAGATGGAATACCGTAGGAGCAGCCTCACTCTGTGGAGGTTCAACAGTCCCAGTTTGACGATTTGCATGAGATATCAGTACATGGGGCAGATGATGGAGATCATGGTTGGGAGTAGGACTCTG
This sequence comes from Ottelia alismoides, assembly GCA_037367405.1. Taxonomy (NCBI): domain Eukaryota; kingdom Viridiplantae; phylum Streptophyta; class Magnoliopsida; order Alismatales; family Hydrocharitaceae; genus Ottelia; species Ottelia alismoides. The sequence goes on from JAZKJV010001492.1 coordinate 1,173,744, forward strand.
TACCTTTTGCAGTTGAGATTGTGCCCGATCAGTCTGCCATACATAGGCATCAGTCGGTTTTCACCTCATATCAGCGAGTCAATCTTCCCGAATTCGAGGGCACAAGGACCCTATATGAGGCAGAGCAGTAGTTAAAGAAAGCGTAAATCTATTCGAAATGATTCCCGCACCACGAGATGCGTCTGTACCTTTTACAGAGTGCTCTTTGTCTGGGTTTGTCGAGAGATGGTGGAAGGCTATAGTTTCTGAGATGGGATATGAGCTCACAGGTGACGATTTCAAGATGAGCTTTAGATCTCACTTCTTCTCTGAGAAGTGGAAGGAGTCCTAACGCTGACTTTTTGCAGAGCTCAGACATGGATGGATGACATCCAGAGAGTATTTTATACGTTACACCAAGCTGTCTCGCTACACACCAGCAACGTCTACATTTCCCCAGGAGAATTTGGAGAAGTTCATCAGAGGTATGAGGGAAGAGATACATGAGAAGCTAGCCGGACTACGTCTTATATCCATCTACGAGGCTACTGATGCAACAGAGAAATTTGAGGATATCAAAGAGAGACGTTTTGGGAGTTCTTCTGGAGAAGCACCTACACCATAATAGTCATTTGGACCGATATGATGACCATTTCAGCAACAAAGGTTAGCCCGACGATTGGTCCTTGAGGATCATCATTTTCTGGTAACGCTCGCTAATATCCAAAGACTACTTTGGGAGGGGTACTTGCCGGACGTGGCACCGGTACAACATGACCATCTGAGTCACAAAGTGGAGAGATCCACAGCAGGACCAACTCGGAGCACTGACATGACCGCTACACCTACCCTGTTAGTGCGATGCTTCTTGTGTAATCAGTGAAGCCACCACCGGTCTCAGTGCCCTTAGGTTTCTAGTGTGCCTCGACCTCAGACACATCCTTCACAGCCACAAACCCAACATACATGGAGTTTTCGTGGTAGGAACTCCAACTTCTAGAAGTCATAGAGACAGACACAGAGTGTGTCCGGTTTGAGTGTTGTATCAACGAGACATGGACAATTACATGTAGTGACTCAGAAGTAGACACGTTCAACAACTACTGTCGTGAAAGGCATGGTCTAAATTTTAAGCCGTCCTTTCCATGTTTTATTTGATTCTGGAGCAACCCATTCGTTCATTGCCTCGAGATTAGTAGCTTCAGTAGGTAGAGTTGCAGATGCCCTATATCCTCTATATTACATCCATGGGCTAGGTGGCCAACTATTCGTCATTAGATTGATAGTCAAAGGTCTACCAGTGTTGATTGGCGACATGGAATGAAATTTCGCGAAATTTCGACGAAATTTCGCCGAAATTTCGGTTTCGAGAGATCATGGGTATCGAAACTCCTATATATATATATATCGATTTCCCGGATTTCGACTGAAATTTCGGTGATATTTCGACATTTCGATCCATTTCGACACATTTCGATTGAAATTCATGGATCTCAGTACAAAATTTCCTGGATTTCGACCGAAATTTCGGTGATATTTCGACATATCGACCCATTTCGGTTGAAATTCATGGATACATGGTATGTTGAGACAAGATGGTACATACATCGATTATTCAACTTGGGGAGCTTCTTCCCCTTTGGGTTTAAGCAATGGAGATGAAAAAACTCTATAGCTTCTATATATTTGATATAGCTTGTTCCTTTCATTTGTTTGTCATTTATCTTCGTAAATAGATGCATCTTTATTGTAAGTATGTAATTAATTCTGTAATTCATTCGAACTTTGTCTGTGACGGTTATTTCTATGAACAAAACATTATTTATATAATCATTATCTACATTTTTAAATAAAAAATTCTTTTCTATTTTTATGAACAAAAGATGTCTTCTAAGTATTGTTAACTTAGTTATTTTGATTTCCATTTACAGTGTCTATCAGACTGCTCAACAATATGTCTGATATGACCGATATGGTGTGATATAAGATGCATGGATGAGAGATGTGTGTGATATAAGTGTGCATTTGTAAGATGTTGTTTTAAGATCTTGGATTGGATGATATTAATTTCCAGTACATATCAGTCAAGAATCAACATTAACATCGATTTGACCGATATGACCGATATGTGCGATCTAAGGGGCATATATAAGCAATATGTGTGATATAAGTGTGTATTTGTAAGCTATTTATTGTTGTAATAACTCAGAAGATCTTAATTTCCAAAAAAATCATCGAAAAATGGCTTTTTTGAGTCATTTCGACAATTCCACCGAAACGGTCGAAATTTCCCGAAATTTCACCGAAATTTCGATTTTGGAGGGAACCGAAACGAAATCGAAATCGAGATTTCGAACCTTGATTGGCGATCACGAGATGATCACATATTATCTTTTACTACAACTTGATATTTTACATTAGACCACTGCCAAGACAATGTGGGATATCCTTGCAGTTACATATGATCAAACGAAGAAGGATGCCAAGATCCTTTAGTTATTGTTTGGCTTTTTCATGGACAAATAGAATGGTCGTCCTCTGTACGACTTCTGTTCTTCGCTTCATGGCATGTTCGAGAAGCTTTAAAGCTTCATGTCTGTGGCCACATCTATTGAGCATTAGATGGCATACATGAACATCATGATGGTTGGAGATTTTCTGTCTATCCTAGACCTTGATTATGAGGCAGCATGCGCCTAGCTTCTCATGAGTGCAACCATACCTTCGATGGAGGAGGTTTATAGCCGTCTATTAGCAGGATCACGATCCCATCCATTGCCACCACATAAATCGTTTCAACAATGGCAGCATCCCATGGTAGAGGAGGTACATCTCAATTCAGAGGGCGTGGTGTATGTGGCAGAGGAGGTGGACACCATCGTGGTTCATGCACTTATGGTCATCAGTGCGGTCACCTAGAGGAGACCGACTACTTGAAGCATGGCTATCCCACGTCTAGTTGTGTGGCTAGGAACGTTGATCATACTTCCGCTTCTGCTCCTATTGATCAAAAGTTTGATGATATTATATCTCGTCTGAGGGAGATCATAACTCTTGTTGCTACCTTGACCAGTGCTCCTACATGTTCGTCTGATATTGCTGCTATAGCCCGAGCTTCTTCCTGCTCCTTAAGTATAGACTATGCACTTACTAGTGGTCACAAGGCATACATGATAGAGCGGATCATGGATTCTGGTGCTTCTCATCATTTGTGTGGAGAAATGGTTCAATTCACTTCGTACAAATTTATTCCTCCAGACAGATTAGTCATTGCAGATGAGACTCATTCCCTTATTACAAGGCATAGAGAAGTTTGTTTAACATCGTCTATGTGCCTACAGAATGTATGTGCCTACAGAATGTGCTTTATGCATCAGATTTTACGATGAATTTATTGTCTATTAGTCAAGTCACCAAAGATTTGCATTGTCATACCATTTTTGACCCCATTCTCCTGCAAGGCCTTATGGTCATCGGTGCGGTCATCCAGAGAAGACCGACTACTTGAAGCATGGCTATCTCGTGTCTGCTTGTGTGGCTAGGAAGGTTAAGCATACTTCCGCTTCTGCTCCTATTGATCAAAAGTTTGATGATATTATCTCTTGTCTGAGGGAGATAATGACTCTTGCTGCTACCTTGACCAGTGTTCCTACATGTTCGTCCGATATTGCTGCTATAGCCCGAGCTTCTTCCTACTCCTTAAGTATAGCCTATGCACTTACTAGTTGTCACAAGGCATACATGATAGAGTGGATCATGGATTCCGGTGCTTCTCATCATTTGTGTGGAGAAATGGTTCAATTCACTTCGTACAAATTTATTCCTCCAGACATATTAGTCATTGCAGATGAGACTCACTCCCTTGTTACAAGGCATAGAGAAGTTTGTTTAACATCGTCTATGTGCCTACAGAATGTATGTGCCTACAGAATATGCTTTATGCACCAGATTTTGCGATGAATTTATTGTCTATTAGTCAAGTCACCAAAGATTTGCATTGTCATGCCATTTTTGACCCCATTCTCCTGCAAGGCCTTATGGTCATCGGTGTGGTCATCCAGAGGAGACCGACTACTTGAAGCATGGCTATCCCACGTCTACTTGTGTGGTTAGGAAGGTTGAACATACTTCCGCTTCTGCTCCTATTAATCAAAAGTTTGATGATATTATCTCTCGTCTGAGGGAGATCATGACTCTTGCTGCTACCTTGACCAGTGCTCCTACATGTTCGTCCGATATTGCTGCTATAGCCCGAGCTTCTTCTTGCTCCTTAAGTATAGCCTATGCACTTACTAGTTGTCACAAGGCATACATGATACAACGGATCATGGATTCTGGTGCTTTTCATCATTTATGTGGAGAAATGGTTCAATTCACTTCGTACAAATTTATTCCTCCAGACAGATTAGTCATTGTAGATGAGACTCATTCCCTTATTACAAGGCATAGAGAAGTTTGTTTAACATTGTCTATGTGCCTACAGAATGTGCTTTATGCATCAGATTTTGCGATGAATTTATTGTCTATTAGTCAAGTCACCAAAGATTTGCATTGTCATGCCATTTTTGACCCCATTCTCCTCCAAGGCCTTAGATGTCGGATTTCAGTTTCATTTTGGCAACTGATCGAAGCGAGATTTTGGCCGAAATTTCGGTCAGTTTTTGAACTAGGGCCCCCAAATTTCAGTCGATATAGGCCATTTCAACCGAATTTCGGTTACCATCGAAAGTGAAATTCGACCGCCGAATTTCAGTGAAGTTTGATCCCATGTTCTCCTGTGTTTCAAGACATACTCATGGGCACGATGATTAGATATGATTGTGGGCAAGGGGGTTTCTATAAACTGGTTTAGTCTCCATACGTTGGTGCTTCTTCCATTTTGACTGGAACAATCTCTCTGTACATGTGCCATTTTCATTTTGGCCACCTTACTCTACAGAAGTTGTGTCATGTCCTCCCATCGATATCCTCTCTGTCCACATTGCAGTGCGAGGCTTGCCAGCTTGGGAAGCATCATCGGTCTACTTTCCTTGGTCGTTGGAGTTGTAGTAGCAGTAACTTATTTGAGTTGGTTCATTTTGATATTTGGGGTACCAGTCTTGTTCTTGACCATCAGGGGCACACATTTTCTCTTGTTGTAATGGATGATTTTTCTAGATTGTCATGGTCTTCTTTTAAAAATTAAGTTTATTCAATCTTTCATTATTGAAATAGTTTTTTTGCTATGGTCAAGAACGTATGCTATGGCAATCCCTTGGAGTTTTGCACTTTACAGCTTGCTTAATTCTTCATGTCCCTTGGCATTATATACATACCTATATAGGTACACTTTCCAACAGATCGATGTTGCTGAACACAAACATCACCATTTACTTGATGTGAGAAGGACCCTCCTAATTCAGAGCCATGCTCCCCACTCTTTATGGAGTGATACTGTTCTTAGTGCTTGTTACTTGGTGAATTGCATGTCGTCCTCCATGTTAGGAGAGAAGATTCCTATTTCGACTGCGTTTCTCGAGAAGGATCTTTTCTCTCTTAAAAGCCTTGTGTTTTGTGGCATTCGTTCATCATCTTACTCATAGTTGTGACAAGATCTCCCTCAGAGGTGTCAAGTGTATTTTTGTGGGATACTCTTGGACCTAGAAGGGGTACAGATGTTTTGATCCTTTTCAATGGAAGTATTGCATCAATATTTTTTTGTGATGATAAAACAAGGGTGAGGTCACAAGGCGGGACTAACCGCATTGAATTCATTAATAAATTAAAGCAAAGATCAAACAATCAAAGTAAAGAATGGGCCAACATAAGGTCTTTGTAATGACCGAGTACATTTTCAGAATAGAAACATTGACCACAAGATATTCTCATTCCTAGCACACCATATAGCCCAGAGAATGGTGAAAGCTAGAGAAACGTCCTTCTGTGGATTGTTACATGTCGATCCGATTGAGCTCCAGAAAGTGACATTATCATCAATCTTGAGCCATGTAATACTGATGAATCTCGGATTCATCACTCTAAATTTCATTTATTAAGCTCAATTCCCTCAAAATCATTAGCATTTCTGCATTTATTCTACATAATTAGCATTCATACATGTTTGCATAAGATTGGCATTTTATCCATCATTTTTGCACAAAATAAGAAGCCAAAAATCCAAGCCAAAAATGACCTGTAAATAGCCTAATTTCCCGGATTTTTAACTCCTTCATGCTAACTCCGAATGACACAAAACCACCTCCATTGTGTACTTATCACTAACAAGAATAAATGAAAAATACAAAAAAATCACTATCCCTGGTAAGTGGACCAAAAACCCAAACCCTAGTTTCAGGATTTTCGGACTAAAAGCCCCATATCTTCCCCATCCAGTATCCGATTTGATCGTACTCACTTTTGAACTAATGCACATTCAATTACCTTCAAAACAAGACCAAGTTCAAGTGAATCAGAGCTTGTATGTGAAAGTTGAGTTTTGGGCCTCTTTTGTACATTGTGTATTTTAGCGGTTTTTGACCTGATATTTTATGTACATATTTTCTTTATTAATAAAAATACAAAAAAATAGATTAAGGTGTCTTTATTTGTCTTTGATTTTTCAGAATTTTTTATCTGGTTTAAAATTGACAAAAAATTAGAAAACCCAACAATCTAGGTATTCTATGTACTTGGGATACCCTAAAAATTCACTTCGTACATTTGATCGATTTTAGTTTTGATGTCTTCATGAAAGTTGTAGATCTCATCGAGACGAGCATTTTTCGTGAAGGAACTTTTTCGATCCGAGGTCGTTTACTATTTCTTTTTGATTTTACAAAATCTTTTTCTATGAATTTTCTGGTGCTGACACGTGGCTGCCCCTGGGGCCGCCACGTGTCAGCGGTTTTTGGGTTTTTTATAATTCGTTTTATTAAAAAAAATAAAAGCGGCCGCACGTGCGTCGCACGTGCCTCCCAGGCACGTGCTCCGCACGTGCCCCGCCCCTCTCCAACCAAACCGCCTCGCGTCACGATCCGGGCCGTCCGATCTCGGCCGATTGGACGACCCTTGGCCAACTTCTCTGCCGCCCCCCCTTCCGCAACGACCGCCGCCAACCTTGCAACTGCTGCCCCCGCTCATCTCGCAACGACTCCATCGCCGACCCCTTTCCTCTCTCCCCTATTTAAAGACCACCGCCACCATCGTTCTCCGCATCCGCCGATAGAGCTTCGAGAGCTCCGGGTGTGACAGCCCGGGCTTCCCTCGACGTCGACGAGATCCGGCCGCCTCCTCCACGGCCGTTGCAGCGCCACCAACGTATTGCCGTGCTCCGGGACAGTGTCGAGCCAACGTATCTTCATCAGCCACCATCTTCGCCTTCGAACGACGCACCAGGAGCTCTACTCCTCCTCCACCGAGCCACCGTCGACCTACGACTGCAACACTGCTTCCTTCATCATCTTCTCCGGTCAACATCGACGCCACCGACCCTCCATTGACCACCGTCAACTCCGCCTTGCTCGCCCTCCACCGCGCGCCGGGGCTCATACCCGAGACCCCCACGCACGTGTGAGGCACGTGCGCCCGGGGGGTACGTCAGGCTTACGTCATCGCCCAGGTCACGTGCTCGGCACATGACCGTGGGTAAATTGCAAAGAGCCCCATGGTGGTTACTCTATTTACGCCTCAGTCCGCCGTGCCCCCTCTGGAATTTTGCATCTGCGCCCCAAAACTATCGGTAATTTCAAATAGCCCCCCCTCTGCATTTTATTTATTCTATTATTTATTGCAATCAGACTCCTGTGTTCCCCGGTGATTTTGAACCTCTACATGATAGTATTTTATTATTTAAAAATTGGCATTTTGTTCCTCCATTAATTCTCTACGCTTTGATATATTGTGGACATCTTTGTGATCGAATGTTAATTAATAATTAATTATTCTGTGGAAATTTTTATATTTTGCCCAGTCTGTGCTCTTAATTTTGTAGTTGATTAACCATTGCTCTAAAAATCCTCGAAAAATCACATATTGTAGAGTTAGTGGTGTTGGACATTGTGCCCAAAAAGATTTGCATTTGCATGCATAATTTGCCCTGTAAAAAACATTTTGCATATTTCAATATTTAATTTTAATAGGTATTAAACCCTACATTTTCGAGGGTTAGGATTTTTCTGAGATCCATCAGCTAGTAATAGATTTTAGATAATTTTATCTCTTGAAAACAAGTAGGCTTAATATTTATTATAATTAAATATTGAAATTCATTCTGTTCGCACTTAAAAATCCATAAAAAATTTATATTGCATCCAAAAATTCCAAAAAAATTACAGTACATTCATTTCATCATATTATGTATTGTGGCCAAGTTTCGTATTTTTCGGACAATGTTTGAATGTAATTTACATTTTAGTCCCTAAAATAGGCCAAAATTGCATCCTGCATCCCTTATTTGCATTAAAAAATCTAAAAAAAAGACCGCCTTGAAAACCGTGCACGAATCTTGATAGACATGAATCTAAGTTGTTCCTTTGCCTCCTTGTGATCGACCTTGGGACTTACCCAAGTAAAATAAACATAAAACTACTTGATTAAAATTGAAGAATAATTTTTGTGGTTATTTCTTGACCGATTCCGATCGCCGCCTATAACGAACGACAAACCATATTTTTAGCACGAACAGATAAAAATAACTTTTTAAAGCCGCGATATACGGATCCATCAGATGACGCCGTTGCTGGGGAGGCAAACCGCTTAGTTTTGTGTTTTGAAAATTTTTGTTCGTTTTTTCCGTATTCGGGTAGTCTGACCCCTGAATTTCTCATTGTAAATTCCATTTTTTTCCTGCAATTTATTTTATTTTCAACATTTATTTTTCTTATTGTATTTTGATTTATTTTTGAGTCACTCTCTTATATTTTCTCTCTTATTTTTCTTGCGAGGTACCCGGCGTACGTGGAGCGGTTTTTTAAGAAACCGAAGCATCTTCACCGACATCCGAAAAAGCCGTAATTAATTTAAGATCGAGTCGAGTCGTGAGAGAGCGTAAAGTCTAGGTTTTTAATTTCTGCAATTTTAATTCTGTAATTAATTGCTCATTTACAGCGGTGTCCGATTCGACTCTCGCTTGTGTAAAAAAGACTCTAAACTCTTCTTGTGGTGTGTCGTGGCCTGTTTTACTGTCCTGTGAGGGTGGGGCCCGACTTGAGTGACGATTAGGATAAACCTGCACATACAGCTCTCAGAGCATTTTTAATTTTTGATTGTGCTCGTAGGATCTTAAGTCACACTGCAGTATTAACTGAGACACACATAGGTCGTTCAATTTAGCCAAAATTTAACTCAATTCTTTCCCGCTAATAGAACTTTCTGCTTAGGTGTGGTTTTCATCGGCTTGCATTCATTTAGAGTAATCTTTCAATTCTGTCTACCATCCCACATGGAGATTGCGAGGATTCACTGTAAGTCTTCTAACTGAGCATTCATCATAGTTTTCCGCGTACATCGGCTTTTCCCGAAATTCTCCATCTTGTTTTATCACATAATTCTAAAGAAAATTGGGACTGGAAGGTAGACGTGTATTTGTGCTCATTTAAATTATTCAGTGATCGCCTAATTAAAATTGGAACTGCTAAATATAGCCGATCTTAACAACCCATAAACTTAAGAATTTTTGCGGGAGAGCAACCCTGTCATTGTTTGGTTTGCTTGAGCGAGAAAGCGACCCGCACACTAGGATATAGTCACGCCCTAACTCTTTTCAGACTACTATCTTGGGTTAGTCGTTCTCCAGTGAGTATCTCTCCGGTAGCCGGTAAAGCGGCCCGTGACGTCCTTAACAGATTGAGTTGATCGGGTAGCCGGTAAATGGTCCGCATTTCATACTGACTGGGAAAGATCTAATTTGGGATAGGTCAGTCTCCTGAGAGCATTGGGATCCTAACAGCTCGCTGTAACCGCTCTGATATATTGTATTATCACTAAACTCTAAAATTGACAAGATAATTGACCGAACCTTTACGGTCTTCACTTTGAGTTGAGTTGGTGAACCCGGGGTTTAATTTATGTTTCCATTGGTGTGCGTGAACCGATTTTGAAGATCAATAGCCGTACATTTGATAAAATTTCTCTTGACTATTTCATGCAATCATCTCTCTCCTTGATTTAAACCTCATCGTGGAACTCTTGTCTAATAATTCTTGCAGACCCAACCCCTCATTCCTTTCAAAAATGACCGAACATGTATCTGAAAATCCATCACAGCTGTACTATGAAAATGAATTTGTCTCGGTTAGGCCCAGATCAATTAAATCCTCTTCTTTCAATAATTCTCCAACATTTGCGGGAGATTTTCACCTGCAGATGAATTCGGCCTCCTCATTAAATTTCTACTCGAATCATCCGACCACACGTAACCATCTACCATCTTGGACTGAACCGTCTTATTCTCGGATTCTCGCTGATGAGCCATTTCAAGATCTAAATACCTTTGAGTCTCATAACTGGCCGAGAAACCAAACGCAGATGGAAAGACCCGCACTTAATGATCATTAGCGTTGGATTGATCATGACAAGCCCCTCTTCAGACATGATACTCATACAGAGGACTGGACTGACCATATAAAAATACATAAACCCTGTATGATGACTCCACAATATCAAGGTCTGACCAATCATAGGATGTAACTCTACTCAGACCAACTACACATGCCTGGACTATATGAGCAGCCTCCTTTCATAATTTTTGAGGAGAAATTCTCAGAAAATAATAATCATATGTCGGATATTCGAAGAAACTCTCCTCTCAGCACAAACGGGAAAATGGAAGATGAAATTATCGAACACACACCGACTGCTCCCATGATTGATCATGAACAGAATTTTGAGGATGATATTTCGAGGATAAATAAGAGATTCAATTCAATAGAGGATAGATTTAAAAAATTTACCGACCGAATAATTTCGTTCTATGGGAGCTCGGACATAAAAATGAGTGAGGAAATGATTGGATCTCATTTTGACAATTTTGAAGATGTCCAAAAACCTAAGGATGATTCTGTGAACGGCACTTCTGCTTATTATTCCCCTAGACATGACTATGCATCTGACTCCTTAGCAGAACATCAAAGCCCCTACTCATCGACGGAAGAAACCACATCACCGCATCACACACAAAATACCAAAAAAATCAGAATATTCGAAAATCAAGAAAAAGTCGAAAATCTCGAAAAATACATAAAAATTAAAACTGAAGAAGATCTGCAGAATTCAGATCCTGCTGTACGGGAAGCACTGGGAAAGAAATTGATTTTTGAATTTCCCTTTCTAGAGGCCATTGAACACTTCCCCGATCTTAAAAGATTTGTAATCGATAAATTAACTATGAAAAAGTCGGGCAGGATTAGAACAAAATCTTGTCAATGGCCTCCTCTTTGGTGTTGAGGAGAAAAACCAAGAGCCTCATAGTGAAGCGGTTGCCCAGATTTGACTGCATAATCAAAAACACAATTTTCATCCATGCTCGGATTGATGACGATTCACCGATCAATATCCTCCCGACCTCTGTATTTCACGAACTCAAACTCGGACCGATCAGGAAATTACGAGAGATTGTTCAATTGGCAGACCGATCTATAAAGCGGCCGAGAGGAATCATTTCTGTCATCATGAAATTCCAAGGTGCTCCGCTCAAAGTAGAATTCATGATCATTGATATTGAGCATCAAGGAGAATTCACCCAGTCTCCAATCATTCTCTGAAAGCCATTCTTGGCATTGTCCAAGGCAAACATTGATTGTGAGATTCGGGAAATCAATTTCACAGCATTGGAAGCACTTAGATATGACCCTGTCTTTGAGGAACCACGATCTTCTGATAAAACCCACGAAGTCCCCGACAGCCGCAACCATGAAGCGGTAGAAGAGCCCTACCCCGATGCTACACCTGAGATAGCGGTTGTTGATGAGACTATTGGTTTTGAGACTTTCCTCAATATTTCAATTCCTGCAGATCTCAAAATAGACAAATCCTTCAACTACGATCCTGAAACATATGCATGGTCGCACCCTTGAGCAACATTCTCTGAATACCTGGACCAAATCATCCTAAATTGAGAGTGCACCAACATTCAGAAGACAAAGAACAAACGAAAACCGACTAAGGAGAATTCTAATGGCTATTCATCTGGATACTCAAGTGAACCGACACCTTCACGAAACAAGAAAAAGAGAGCGACCTTTGACCTTTCAGAAGAGGAATCAGCTGATGATCCCTCATCAGGTCTGGAAAAGGTAGTCTACATGAGTGAAGTCTGTTCGGCAGCTCTAAAGCCATATCTTCGCAAGGATCCAAAATTCAATTCTCGTTGGACAACTCCCGTTCCTAACTACTATTCATCCAAAGCTGATGCTCCTGCCCTCTTCAAATACACTGAAATTATTTCGTATGAGCTGACTGAGACCGGTGCTTCTGAGTATTCATTTGAGGACAAACCGCTTGATTCCAAGAAGGAACGAATTCTGAGAAAACAATTGAAGAAACAAAAAGACATGAATATCTGGAGTGTGTCCACACTCAAATACTATTCCTCTGAGGATAACTTTGATGATGGCTACCTTTCATCTGACTCAAATGTTTCATCTACTATCCATCATGATTTTTCTGAGGATGACACTGATAATAGTTGGGAATCGTATGCTTCATCTCCGTCTCATCATTACGATCTCCCACCGCAGGCTCACAAGAAGATCAGCCGAAAACCGCCTTAATCATCGGCTACCCACCCTCCCTCCCGACCACATCGGTCTCATTCTTCCTCTACTTAGGTGAAGGCCTAAGTATAGGGGGGGACCGATGCCATCTGTATATACCATCCTTCTCATTCTCCCAATCACTCTACTTCCACCCTTCTTCTTAATACTTAGTCTGACCAAAGCCTAAGTATAGGGGGAACCGACATCTACCTATTTATACTCTCCTCATTCACATACCCCGACCGCTTCTTTTTTCTTTTCATTTTTTTCACTCCCTTACGCTTAGCCCGAGCTATGTCTTCTTTCCGCTTCTTGTGCTCTGAGGACACAACACTCGCTAAGTATAGGGGGGTCTGTGTATATACTTCGTATATATTACCCATATCTCGTACTTTCGCGTAAGTCTATATGTATTTACGGGGTGGGTAATCTTAAAAAAACATCAAAAGAAAAAAAAGTTTTGCTACTAACACTAACTTTGCCCAAAAATTTTGAAAAAAATGACTTCTTATTTAATTTTTGCATAAAAAATATGTCTGCATTTCACACACCTGCACTTCATCCAGCATCGCATTCATCGGCATCTGTGAAAAGTTATTGGGTTCTGAACCGAGTTATGAGTAGAAACCGAGAGTGGTCTGGACTTGACCTTAATCCACCTAATTTTCAGAGGAACTTCACCGAGAAATAGGATTTTAAGAGCTTCAGGTCTTTTGACTTAATTCTTTAAGTTCCACATGACAATGTACAACGTTTAACTCTTAGTGTCTAACCTGGTCTCTTCATTCTGGGTACAACTCTGGAATAGGGAATTAATTTGTACTCTCACACTATGCACCTAGCTCAACTCAGACAGAATGTTGGAAGACTGTGTGAGTCTCTTTTCTGGTAGCGTGAAAATCTAAAGACCGGAGTACGGGTTGAAATAAAGTTTCGGAAAAGGGATTGACGGCTGGGCACAATTTTTTCTAAGACCCCAAAAAATGTACGGAACAAAAAGATTCTATATCCGTAGGGGCACAACAAGATCCAAGCAGAACCACCGAAAATTCCAAATACAAAGAAGCAACTACCAAATAAAATTCGACCAAAAAGGTCCAAGCTTCAAGAAACCTGCAGATCTTGGTGGAGACTCGGCTACACTGGCCATCTTCACAAGGAGAGGTGACTACACTGGCCACCCTCCAGTTCTTTCCCCTTCTTCTATCTTCTCCCACAATTCGATTGTGAACACAGCGCGATAGACCTTAGAAGGAAATACCTGACTCCCCGAGGACGAGTTACTGGAGAGGAGAGGAGCATGGTAGTCCGGCATTCTGGATGGGAAGAGTTAAAACCCTTCACACACATGAGTCGATTGTTCAATGTTCATAGGGTATACTTTGGGAAGAGGATTGATTTAAGATGACTTTTGAGCCGAAACTGTGGCAATCATGTGTAGAACTTGAGGGTTGTTGATTTTAAAATTCTAAGTCTCACAGAAGTTCCGCCACACTATTAATCCAAAGGTCGAGTTTAGTTTCAGTTTCACCTTCAGCTCATGGTCTTGGTATGGAACCCAATCTCATTTCACCTCATGGCATTTCTTTTTGATGCTCAGGGACGAGCATGGTTTAAGTATAGGGGGATGATGAATCTTGGATTCATCACTCTAAATTTCATTTATTAAGCTCAATTCCCTCAAAATCATCAGCATTTCTGCATTTATTCTGCATAATTAGCATTCATACATGTTTACATAAGATTGGCATTTTATCCATCATTTTTGCACAAAATAAGAAGCTAAAAATCCAAACTAAAAATGACATGTAAATAGCTTAATTTCCCGGATTTTTAACTCCTTCATGCTAACTCCGAATGACACAAAACTATCTCACTGTGTACTTATCACTAACAAGAATAAATGAAAAATACAAAAAAATCACTAACCCTGGTAAGTGGACCAAAAACCCAAACACTAGTTTCAGGATTTTCAGATTAAAAGCTTCATATCTTCCCCATCCAGTGTCCGATTTGATCGTACTCACTTTTGAACTAATGCACATTCAATTCCTTCAAAACAAGACCAAGTTCAAGTGAATCAGAGCTCGTATGCTCATTTGTACATTGTGTATTTTAGCGGTTTTTGACCTGATATTTTATGTACATATTTTCGTTATTAATAAAAATACAAAAAAAATTAGATTAAAGTGTCTTTATTTGTCTTTGATTTTTACATATTTTTTTCGGTTTTTTTATCTGGTTTAAAATTGACAAAAAAAAATTAGAAAACTCAAAAATCTAGGTATTCTATGTACTTGGGATACCCCAAAAATTTACTTCGTGCATTTGATCGATTTTAGTTTTGATGTCTTCTTGAAAGTTGTAGATCTATCTCATCGAGACGAGCATTTTTCGTGAAGGAACTTTTTCGATCCGAGGTCGTTTACTATTTCTTGTTGATTTTACAAAATCTTTTTCTACGAATTTTCTGGTGCTGACACGTGGCCGCCCCTGGGGCCGCCACGTGTAAGCGGTTTTTGGGCTTTTTATAATTCGTTTTTATTAAAAAAAATTAAAAGCGGCCGCACGTGCGTCGCACGCGCCTCCCATGCACGTGCTCCGCACGTGCCCCACCCTTCTCCAACCAAACTACTACGTATCACGATCCGGGCCGTCCGATCGGATCTCGACCGATCGGACGACCCTTGGCCATCTTCTCCGCCGCCCCCCCTTCCGCAACGGCCGCCGCCAACCTCGCAACTGCCGCCCCCGCTCATCTCGCAACGGCTCCATCGTCGATCCCTTTCCTCTCTCCCCTATTTAAAGACCACCGCCGCCATCGTTCTCCGCATCCGCCGATAGAGCTTCGGGAGCTCCGGTGGTGACAACCCGAGCTTCCCTCGACGTCGACGAGATCCGACCGCCTCCTCCACGGCCGTTGCAGCGCCACCAGCGTACTGCCGTGCTCCGGGACACTGTCGAGCCAACGTATCTTCATCAGCCACCATCTTCGCCTTCGAACGACGCGCCAGGAGCTCTGCTCCTCCTCCACCGAGCCACCGTAGACCTACGACTGCAACGCCGCTTCCTTCATCATCTTCTCCGGTCAACATCGACGCCACCGACCCTCCATCGACCACCGTCAACTCTGCCTTGTTCGCCCTCCAACGCGCGCCAGGGCTCAGACCCGAGACCCCCCACGCACGTGCGAGGCACGTGCGCCCGGGGGGTATGTCAGGCTTACGTCATCGCCCAGGTCACGTGCTCGGTATGTGACCGTGGGTAAATTGCGAAGAGCCCCCTGGTGGTTACTCTATTTACGTCTCAGTCCGCCGTGCCCCCTCTGGAATTTTGCATCTGCACCCCAAAACTATCAGTACTTTCAAATAGGTCCCCCTCTGCATTTTATTTATTCTATTATTTATTGCAGTAAGACCCCTGTGTTCCCCAGTGATTTTGAACCTCTACATGATAGTATTTTATTATTTAAAAATTGTCATTTTGTCCTCCATTAATTCTCTACGCTTTGATATATTGTGGACATCTTTGTGATCGAAGGTTAATTAGTAATTAATTATTCTGTGGAAATTTTTATATTTTGTCCAATCCGTGCTCTTAATTTTGTAGTTGATTAACTATTGCTCTAAAAATTCCCGAAAAATCACATATTGTAGAGTTAATGGTGCTGGACATTGTACCCAAAAAGATTTGCATTTGCATGCATAATTTGCCCTGTAAAAATCGTTTTGCATATTTCAGTATTTAATTTTTAATAGGTATTAAACCTCACATTTTCGAGGGTTAGGATTTTTTTGAGATCCATCACCTAGTGATAGATCTTAGATAATTTTATCTCTTGAAAACAAGTATGCTTAATATTTATTATAATTAAATATTGAAATTCATTCAGTTCACACTTAAAAATCCATAAAAAATTCATATTGCATCCAAAAATTCCAAAAAAATTACAGTGCATTCATTTCATCATATTATGCATTGTGGCCAAGTTTCGTATTTTTCGGGCAATGTTTGAATGTAATTTACATTTTAGCCCCTAAAATAGGCCAAAATTGCATCCTGCATCCATTATTTGCATTAAAAATTCCAAAAAAAGACCGCCTAAAAAATCGTGCACGAATCTTGATAGACATGAATCTAGGTTGTTCCTTTGCCTCCGTGTGATCGACCTTGGGACTTGCCCAAGTAAAATAAACATAAAACCACTTGATTAAAATTGACGAATAATTTTTGTGGTTATTTCTTGACCGATTTCGATCGCCGCCTACAACAAACGACAAACCATATTTTTGGCACGAACAGATAAAAACAACTTCTTAACTTAGCGGATATCGGACCCGTCAAATACCCGCACCCTCCTATATGTGTATCAAGGTTCTGCACCCAAATAAGAGATGCTCAAGGTCTTCGTTCTCCTCATTACATCTTCCACACGTCAAGTCCCATGTGTGGAGTATGTTATCCCACCACATATTCGTAAGTAGACGACCATGCCTTGTAAGCCAAAGAAAGAATTTAATCTTTGGTTGAATCTTGTAGTTTCAAATAATCTTGATCACATGTATGATCATTGTAGAGATATTTCTATATTCTATGTACCTTTTCTGTTACTTTTATTCTCGTGTTTCCATCTTAAGTAATTTACCCATAGGCCTTCTCTATATAAGAGAGCCTAGGATAACTTGGAATAAATAATGAATCCTTTTCTTTCAACATGGTATCAGAGCCAACCTAAAACCCTACCCCAAAACCCTAGCCGCCCACCACCTCCTCCCCTCTCTCGTCGTTCGCCATCCCCCTCCCCCCTCTCCTCTCTCCGTTCGCCATCCCACTCCCTCTCCTCTCTTTCTGCCATCGCCCCCCCTCTCATCACCGGCACCAACCCCCCCTCCCTCTCTCTTCCCACCGCCAGCGACCCACCTTCTCTCTTCCCTTCGCCGGCCCCTATGGGTTTGAGTGCATAAGTCTACATATGCACTCAAATCCTCTGATGTTTTTGTAGACATTTGTTCCTTAGTCTACAAACCCTAGTCCTATATATCTGATAAAATATCCAAAAACAAGGTCAATATGCCCTCCATAGGAGCTTTCAAAGGTCCAGCGTCCATTGTCAAGATGGATGGGACGAACTATGAGCTCTGGGCTATGCATTCATGAGTCTCATGAAGTCGAATGGTAAGAAGCACATTCTTACGGAAGAGGAGCAGAGAGAGAAAACTGTGGTTTATGCCTCCTTGGAGGCCGATGATTCGTACGCCAAAGTTTGGCTTTCAGGTATACTGACGATGGTGATTGCTAATGATGTACTCCATCAGCCCACTGTTAAGGCGATGTGGGACATACTTGCAGCAACATACTCACAGATACGAAATGAGACCAAGATCCTTCAACTCCAGCATGACATTTACCGTCAAGCAGAAAAGACAACCTCTTCATTCCTTATATACATCCTTGCGAATGATGTTTGAGAAGCTCTATAGTATCATTCTCCTTACGGCAACTCATGAGCAGTAGAAGACCTTTCGGAATGCCACCATGGTGGGGTCTTACTTACGACACTTACCTTGAATATGATGCTGCTCGCTCATAGATTCCTGCAGATGCTACTATTCCTCCAATGGAGGAAGTATACCACAAGCTTAGCCGGATTACAATCTCGTCCAATGCTCCTACTCAGCCTCCTTCGGCGATGGCGACCTCCATAGGCAGAGGGGCATCTTCTTCATTCTGTGGCCGTGGACCTCGGTGTAGCGGCAGTCGCTTCCGTCAGCCCTGCAACTTTTGTCATCGCCCATGTCACGTGGAGGATACATGCTATTCTAAGCATGGTTTTCCAGCCTCAACGCGTGTAGTCGAGCATGTTGCATCTCCACCAGCATCTGCTTCAGACCATAGGTTTGAGGATCTTATTGCCAGATTGCGAGATATTATGCCCCTGCCTCTACAGAATCTCAAGGAGGCAACTCGGATATAGCTGCTTCAGCCTCTGCCAGTACATCAACCACTGCTAGCACCTCAGGTAGTGCTTATGCCTTTACTTACTGTCATGGATCTGACGTTTCAGAATGGATTATGGACTCCAGCGCAACACATCATCTTTGCTGAGACAAAGATAACCTTACATCCTATAAGGAGATTCCACCGGGACGATCTGTCGTGATAGCCGATGGGACCCATTCCCCCATCATTGGACAGGGGGAGATCAGTTTATCGCCTTCTATGCTTCTATAGAATGTGTTGCATGCTCTAGATTTTTCGATGAATTTATTATCTATCAGTCGGATTATGAAGGATTTGCACTGTCGTGCTATATTTGACCCATCGTTTCTTGTTTTTCAGGACATTCTTATGTGCACAATGATTGGTTGTGGCTGTGAGCAGATGGTCTTTATCGTCTGGTACGAACTCCCTTTGCTGGCGTCTCCTCTCAATCAAGTGGACATGTCTCTCCATTTACATGGCATCTATGCTTTGGCCACCTCCTTCTTCAGAAGATGTGTCATATTTTGCCTCAGATTTCACCGAGATCTTCCTTTCAGAGTGAAGCGTGTCAATCGGGAAAGCATCATACATCTGCTTTTCCTAGTCGTCAGTCTCGGAGCAGTAGCTCCCCTTTTGAATTATTTCATGTTGACATTTGGGGTCCGAGTTGTGTTCCTGATCACCAGGGGCACAGGTTTTATCAAGTTGTTGTTGATGACTTTTCTCGGTTGTCATGGGTTTTTTGTTGAAGAATAAATCTGAAGCAGGGGATGTGATCAAAAATCTTATAAATGAAGTGCAAAATGTTTTTTCTTCTACTATGAAATTTGTGCGTACTGATAATGCTTTGGAATTTTGTACTCGTGCTCTTTCACATTTCTTCTCTTCTCGAGGCATTATCCATCAAACAACCTGTGCTCACGTCCCAACAGAATGGGGTTGCAGAGAAAACATCGTCATCTTCTTGGTATCACTCGGACTCTACTTATCTAGAGTTGTGCTCCCATTTCCTTTTGGGGTGATGCAGTCCTTGCAGTATGTTATCTTGTGAATCGTATGCCATCCTCGGTCTTAGGTAAGAAAGTTCCTTTTTCCGTTGTTTTTCCTGACAAGGAATTATTCTCACTTACTCCTAGTGTCTTGGCGTTGTTGCCTTCGTTCACCGGTTGTCTCCGGGACTTGACAAGCTCTCATCTAGGGCTGTCAAGTGTGTGTTTGTTGGGTACTCTCAGACTCAGAAGGGTTACCGACGCTGTGACCCTATAAATAGAAAATATTAGGTCATTGTCGATGTCACATTCTGAGTCTGTGATGTATTTCTCCCCTGCATGGTGACATGTTGGCCTCATCCACATCTGATGATGAGATCTATGTACCACCTCCTCCTCTGTGCCCGTCTTTTCCCGTACCAATTCCTGTTGTTCCACCACCATCACCACCACCACAACAACCTGTTTCACCTTTATCGAAATTCTATATCCCGTCGGTCTGTTCCTGCTCATGGTACTCGTCAATCATCCAGCACGCCTCAGGTTTGTCCAGATATTATTACTAACGATGGGTCTGATAATGTGCAAGTGTAGGGATCTTTGCATGAGAATAACATACCGGCGAGTATTATTTCTGATGATCTGAATGTACTTATTGCCATATGGAAGCAGAAGCGTACCTGTGCATCATATCCGCTTGCTTCACAGGTTTCCCTCCATCGTCTCGCAGGGGAGTTTCAGAGGTTTGCTGTGGCCTTATCTATCATGGAAATACCAAGGAATTATCAGGACGCCTTGAAGGTTGGCTGCTGGAGTTCAACTATGGAGGAGGAAATGGCTGCTCTGCAGTCACGGGGTACATGGAGCTTAGTTCCTGCCCCCCCAAGAGCATCTGTTGTCAGCTGTAAATGGGTATTCACTGTCAAGTATCATGCAAATGGCAGGCTTGACCGTTACAAGGCAAGGCTAGTTACGTGAGGGTTCACTCAAACATACAATGTGGATTACATGGACACATTCTCTCCAGTTGCACGCCACTCGACATTACGTGTTCTCCTGTCAGTTGCTATGGTATGTGATTGGCCCTTGTTTCAGCTTGATGTTCAGAATGCCTTTTTGTATGAGGATTTGTAGGAAGAAGTCTACATGCAGCAGCCTCCGGGGTTTGCTGCTGAGAGGGAGAGTCAGCTGGTGTGTAAACTTCACAAGGCAATATATGGCCTTAAACAAAGCCTGCGGGCGTGGTTTCAGAAGCTTTCTGACCTAATTAAAAGGTAAGGGTTCAAAAGATCAAATGCAGATCATTCTTTGTTTGTCCAGAAGACTCCCAGAGGTACCGTTGTTATCACGGTGTATGTTGATGATATACTTGTTACAGGAGATGATACGCAGGGGATAAAGATGGCAAAAGCATTTCTGGGCCATCAAGTTTGTTACTAAGGATCTTGGCACCGTACGATATTTTTTGGGGTCGGAATTTGCTAGGAATGCGCAGGGTCTTGTGATGACCCAAAGGAAGTATATTACAGACATGCTTGTTGAGATGGGCATGATCGGGTATTGATCCTCGACTACTCCTATGGATCCTAGCATGAAGTTATATGATGATGATACATATGAGGTTGACAGGAGAAGATATAGATAGATGGTGGGAAAACTTCTCTATATTACTATCACTAGACTTGATATCGCCTTTGCAGTGAGTCGGGTGAGTTAGTTCATGGAACAACACAGACAAGTACATATGGATGCCATATACATGATAGTGAGATATCTAAAGTCGTCTCCAGGCGTAGGACTACTGTTTAGGAAAGAAACAAACATTTCTGTTTCTGCTGCTGACGCGGACTATGCAGGATGCTTTAAAAATTGGAAGTCTACTTCAGGTTTTGCAGTGTTTGTTGGTAGTTCTTTGGTTTCCTGGAAAAGCAAGAAACAAACAGTGGTGGCTAGACCTAGTGCTGAATTTGAGTGTAGGGTCATGTCACAAGCAAGTACTGATATGATGTGGGTTCGAGCTGTGTTAGAAGATTTGCATATAGATGTACCTCTACCCATGTAGCTACAATGTGATAATCAAGCAGCGCTATTCATTGCTAATAATCATGCATTTCATGAAAGAACAAAATATATTGAGGTAGATTGCCATTATACTAGAGATATGATCCAAAATGGCTTGATTTCTACTTCCTATGTCAGTTCAGGAGAGCGGACTGTCGACATCTTCACCAAACCATTGCTCAGAGGGCTATTCCACAAGTGTTCTTCCAAGCTGAGCATGATTGACATCTATGCTCCATCTTGAGTGGGAGTGTAGAGATATTTCTATATTCTATGTACCTTTTATGTTACTTTTATTTTCGTGTTTCCATCTTATGTAATTTACCCATAGGCCTTCTCTATATAAGAGAGCCTAGGGTTCTCTGGAATAAATAATGAATCCTTTTCTTTCAACAATCATCAAGGGCAGAAATCTAATTTCGTGTGAAGAAATGATATGCTCTTTTCACTTAGTGTTTATCACTATTCCATAGAAGGTGGTCCCTGCCACTTATGGGGCCATCTATGTGCCAAATCTCCAAGCAAATCAACGTGCTCATGAAATCTTTGTTTCCAAAAAGCCGCTGAAAAGTAAGGGCTCCAAGCCTCCGCTGACCACACCTCGCGTAGAGTTGAATTCTGATCTCAACAAGGGCATAAAGACAGAGATGATGCTCCTTCAAGCATCCCAGCATTGTACAGTTCTCCAACCAAATCGAAAAGCCACACCATTTACTACTACCAGACGTAGTGCTTCTCCCATTTCCTGGAGAATCTTCCTGATGCCAATCCAAAGCGAGTAAGGGTATCTGATTGGTGTGAGCTGCAAGGTACCTGCAATGCCATATATCTTCCTCAACAATCAGTAAAACAGATCATCCTTTTCCCCCCATAATCTAAGCACCCACTTGTATAGGAGTTCCTTGTTCATGTATTCCTATTTCAAGATTTCAAGGTTGCCGTCTCTCTTCTTGCACGTCACCACTTCCCAATCCATAAATGGATCCGACCTTGTTCCTGCTTACCATCCGACCATAGAAACCACCTCATCAAGCCTTTAATCCTTGCTCGTACCCTCGTAAGTAACCATCTGATGGAGCTGAAAAATATGGGTATTGCAAAGATCACATGCTTAAGCAGGACCAGCTTCCCGTCCTTGGATAATATTCTCGCTTTCCAACCAACTGGTTTACTTTCCAATATGTCTAGGACCACGTTCCAATCCACTGCACGAAGGCGAGACCGGAACTAGAGGAAGACCCAAAAGCGTAATTGGGAGATCTCCATTCAGGCAATGCAAGGTATTATCTATCTCATGTATCTCAGCATGGCATAAACCAAACAGAATAAATATAGATTTCTATCTGTTCAACATAAGACCCGAGATATCACCGAAAATCTCCATGATATGCAATGCCTTCTATACATGTTCCACTTCCGCACTTATGAAGATCATTGTGTTGTCGGCATACTGAAGAATGGGTATATATGCATCCTCTTTACAATACTCTATGCACAATCCTCCCTCAGTAACCAACTTCATCATCATGCCATAGCATCAACTACAATCACAAAAAGTAATGGTGCTAAGGGACAACCTTGCCTCACACCATGTTGAGGCTGGAAATACCCCCCTTCAGGTGACCATTGACCAGAACCACATAGGATGCTATCATAGTGCACCTTTTCATCCATGCCACCCATAGATCAGGGAAACCCCTCTTCTCCAAAGGTGCCCAGAGGAAACTCCAATCCACGCAGTCATAAGCCTTTGTGAAGTCTACTGTCCACAACAAGCCACTGACTTGGTCCCTCTTCCAATCATATACCATTGCGGAGACCAGCACCCAACCGTCTGCCATAAGTCTTCCAGGTACAAATGCAGATTGCTCAAGATATATGATATCATTCATAACTAGATGGAGTTGGTTGGCAAGCACCTTGGCGATGATAAGATAGATGCCATTTGAAAGAGGAATAAGTCCGAAGTCTTCCACTCTAGTCAAAGTCTTCCACTCTAGTCAGTATCTCCCTCTTTGGTAGCAAGAACATAAGCACCTTATTCAATCATTCAAAACCTTGTTTTCCTTAAACTCTTGCAGTACTTCAATAATATATTCTTTGACTAGTTCCCAAAACTCTTTATAAAAAGGATCAAAAACCATCCGGACCTGGCACACCATCTGCATTCAACCCGAAGGGTGCCCGCTTCACTTCATCCTCAGAGAAAGGGGCCATAAGGGATGCAACCTGCAATGTCGAGATCCTTCAAACCCCCTTCCTCTCCAGTCCTAGCCTATATGAGTGGCCCTTATATTGAAACCATAGAAGTGGTTTCTAAGTGCATGACCTTTCATATGTATTCTGCCATTCACCACGACAACACGATGTGGAAGAGTCGTGTATTGTTGTCTCTCTCCTTAAGCAATCGCTACCTCGATCGTTCCCTCCATTTTGCTTGTTTCCTATCTTCAAGCTGAACCTCCTGAAGATGTTTATTCGCAAGTTCACTTTGTTGTCAAGACCCTGTCATCTTCCACCTTGTCCAATCACATAATTCTTCCTGTGCAGAGGTTCTTTTGTGGCGGCGCTGTTTACGAATGCCTTTGTTATACTATAAGATTTGCTTGTAAAGCACAAGTTTAGTCTCCATCCTCACCACAACTGAGCCCTCGGGCCGACAATCATTCCAAATGTCTCTACTATGGTCCTGAAATCATCCTGTATGAGCCATTTACATTCAAACCTAAAAAAGGTTCAAGGGCGACCCTCCTCCCGAGTTGACTAGATGAGAGGAATGTGGTCAGAATAGGCACGTGGAAGGGCCCAAGCACACGCCATCAGGAACCGCTTCGTCGCCTCTGTTGAAGCCAAGAATCGATCAATTCGTGATCGCGATATGGAATTTTGCCAAATAAATCTGCATCTACTAGCATAAAGAACATCTAATTTCTCCAAATAAATCTGCATTTACTAGCATAAAAATTATCTAAACCACTCATTAATAAATAAAACAGCTCCCACGAACCTCCATCAGTCCCCCCACACAACCTTGGGCGGTCGTCAGGACGCAAGGTTATATTGAAGTATCCCTCGATGATCCACACATGAGAGGGATAAGAAATCCTCACAAATCAGAGGTCCTCAATCAGATTAGCAATACCTTCCCCATCACAAGGCCCGTAAATGTTAGTCACCAACACCGACAGATTATTTTATTTACGACGAAGAATGGTTGATATGCATCGCCTACAAAAGGTCGCTTCCTCAACCAAAACAAGCTTATTTCCATTCTAGCCAGTGAGCAGTCCCCCCTGAAGCCCCAGTCGAGGGCAATGCCAGGAAATCATAGATAAAAGCTCCACCAATAGATCGCCATATTTCACCCAGATCTTGTGTCATCTAAGTCTCCTGTAGTAGCATAATATCGGATTTTGCTTCAGAGCATAGAGATCGTACCGCCGCCTGTTTTTTCGGACTCCTGAGCCCTTTAATATTCCATGTCATAATATTCACCGAGAAACGGACATACCTCGAGGCATAACCACATGCAACAATCCGCCAAAGAACGTTCAATCTCGCCATTCGCATGAGCGTCCTCCAGATACTTCTCAAGTTGATCTCCATCTAAGGTGCCTTTTATGAGTTCTTTTCTTTCATTCAAACCCTCCTCTAACACACCCACACTTGCAATAGCCCCCCCCCCCACCTCGCTACCTGGAAGAGAAGCATCTGGGTTTATGCGGTCAATCTGATCGCCAACACCACCCTGCACCATTTAGAGGGTATGGTAGATCGTTGGTCACAACCTTCGACGTCAGTCCCTCGAGGACCTCATCGAGCACCTTTTTCCATATCACCAAGGGGGAGAAAGGTGAGGGGATAGGGTTTTTAGAGACTTCTACTCCATGCTTTCTTGCATCTACGGAGGGTATGTACCGCTTGAACGGGATCCCCCATCATCATGTGCCTCTTCGAATCTACGAGAAATAAACCCATCAGAGGTTCCAGCTCGTTGCAGGCCTGAGGAAGTGTCACGAGGCGGAGGATCCCATGCGACATGCAAGAAAGACCCCAAAAATGTATCGGAATCGAATTCAGAAGAGGAGAGCTTGAGCACATTTGGATCCATAGAGAAGCGCCTCTGCAGTTATAGTCTGGAAGGAACCCGACCTAATCCGAAAGGGGGGGGTCCCAACTCGAAAGAGTGTAAATGCAGATTTGAAATATTACCCATCTGAAAGCGCGAGTCTCCAGAAGCTTCAACGAGATGAAGGGGCACTCCATCCTTATGTTTCGGCGCGGGAATCGTAATTGTCATGTCGTTTTCGTTGCCAATCAGGAGAGTCGGAGGCTCACCGACATCGCCCCATGTGTTGTTGTATACGACATCACCAGTCTCTGCCACCACCATTGAGAACATTGCCTTATCGACCCTTAAGCACAACTCGGAGGGTTGTACCTCCCGCATGACCACAACCTCCACCTTCAAGTCAATGCACGGGTCCTTAGAGAGGCAATCACTAAGGATAGGGATGATCTTCCCATAATCAACAAGGAGGCCCTCCACCATTCTGATATTGCATGCACACAAATTCAGACTCTTCAACTCCAACACTTTGTAGAACAAGGCATGAGAAGCTCCATTCCACATTGATAGATGTCGCCAAACCATCGAATCCACCGTCTTTTACTTGGGTTCCAGTAAAAGGAACTTGGTTTCAACTTCTGAAAGGCCATGCATGCACACAATGGAGGGCTTGAGGAGAATTACGTCTTCGCCAAATGATGGCCCGATCATGAAGCCTCCCAATATAAGGGAACTCCAAGAGTAACACTATGCTTGCATTCTAGGTGACTTAGTGGGATTAGGATCTTACTTCTTTCACTAGAAGAGGGGTTGATGAGGGGGGCATCTCATCCAAGATAGTGGTCCAATGAGGAAGAAAGACATGGGGAAGGGACTTTTAGGGGGGGTCAAGTGAATGAATATGTGTCAAACCCCTCGGCCCTCGGAGAATACATGGGTGATAATGGGGATGACGAGTGTTAACAAGCATCGGGTACGCAAAGGATCATAAATTCACTTGCTTTCATTTTCAGTGCTTTCCGGACCATGCAGGAAGTTTCCCATCACACGGCTCACCATCTTGAAAAGAAAGGATGCCATAGGGCTCGTCCCTTGTCCTATCTTTCCAGCTACATCATCCCTGGACTTAAGGAGGGCAGAAAGTCCCCTTATAGATCCCAACACCTCTACCCCGAGCTACCCCTCCTCCCCTCACCCTTGGCATCCTCTACCTTTCCCTTCCCTCTGACGAGATGAGGGGAACATGACCTCGTTCAGCATTTTTCTCTTTCATCCCTGGAAAATACCACTGGTTGTCATGCTCTAACTAGCATACGTACTCCTTCACTTGTAGCATCATGATGGCCTACAAGGCGTCATTGGATCCAACTTCATCGCCACCACTTCATATGGTGACCTCCCAGATTGACCTCGTTGAATGTAACCCCATCCTATCACTAGCCCAATGCAGTGTCCCCTAAGCAACAGGTTTACACCGCTACTTTGCTCCCACAAGTCACGGTTCGTCACGATCGTCTCTCATGTAGTTTGCCCAACCACTACAGGAAAACTGTTTTTTCCCCACGGCTAAATTCGTCACATTTACTAGCTAATTCGTCAGGAAAATGCCATTGTGACAGGTAAGACGTAGGGTATAGTTCGTCGGGAATACCTCCGTAGGGAATACAAATCTAGACAATTTTGTCGTCGGGAATATTATGAAATCTGTCACTATAAAGATCACCACATTCTTTTTTATTTGAACCTATTTACGACGAATAATCCGTAGGGAATGATAAGTTGTCTGTTTTTTTCTGTTGCAATTTGATTTCATTTAGGACGTGCTAACCGTAGTGAATGAGTTCTTTTATCATTAATGTAAAATTTATCTTAATTTTAATAGCAACGAACCATTCGTCACGTATGAAATCATTTTTCTTTGTTGTATACTCTAATATGAATATTGGAAAATGCATACAATCCTTATTCATTATCCACTCAATCCTAATAAGGGACCATTTCTCATTTTAAGTAATTTCTTCTCAATAATTTTATCACCATGTTTTAGCAAGAAAAAATATAAAAAACATGACATGTACAAACTCCATGATAAATATGTTACAATTAAATAATGATTTATAAAACATTACTTTGCATACTCATCAAATTGAAATTCAAATCACTCAACACGAACAACAGAAAAGAACCTTCCATTTACTTTGTTGCGTCTAAAATGTAAGTTATGAAACAAGATAACAAAATGGGAACATCTTCAAAAGAGAAAAACATATATAAGTAGATGAAATATAAGTGTAGAGGTCCATCCATTTCTCTGTTATATTCCACATAGCTAGCACCATCTTCACTTTAGTCCACCAGTTATTAGCATCAAAAGTTGAATGACTACCCTGTTAACAAAAAATTATCACAAAGTTATGCATTTTATACAGAGAATCAACTAAAATTTTAATTAGTAATTGAAGATACATATTTTCAACACATCATCTAAAAATATTTATGTACAAATCTAGTTTGTATTTAAACATACATACTGGGAAGAGGTTTTACATAATATGAATGACTGGTGGAGATGGGCTTTGATTTTCTTGTCCGGAACTTTTACGTCTATTGATTGGTGTTCCTGCGACACTTCCACCCTACATATAAAAAATTATTCAATGTTTTTATAGATATCTCAATATTACATATTGTAAGGCTCTTACTTGTGCCATGTGATGCACATAGTTATGGAAATAAGGAGGAAATGGATAGGAGCTTGGTGGATGAGGAAAATGATTCTGATTGTTTTGATTTGGAGTGTTCTGCAAAAAGATAATTAACAATATACATAATTTTATATATGATAATTTATACAAAAATATCCAATGAGCTTAAAGATATATATTACATGTGACATTGTGCTTATAAATGCATGGATAATATTCTTAAGCTCTGCAATTTCTGTTTTCATTTCTACTCTTATTGCATCCTCCTTATCCTACATATTCCATAAGTAAGAACATATAGATTGAGTAACTAATAAAAATATCCAAACTAGCTACCTCAACATTCTTTGTTGCAGTCTCTGCAATTCTTAAACTCATCGCATCTATGGGGTTGCGTGGACGTCGATTATTACACCTTTGCCAACATGTCTTACTCGATCAAAATTTTGTGGATGAGCAAATGTATTATATGCTTCGTTTATTAAATGATCCATGCCTTGAATATCTTCTCCATCTCGATGAGTATTGACATAGTCATTTATTTCCTTCTACAATATTAAATAAACATAAAAATATACTATGATGTTGTAGCTAAAAATCAATATATATACCACAACAGAATTTTCTGTGCCATAAAATTCGTTAATCATCTCTATTTTCGACGGAGGTTGTCCATTCTTCTTTGTCTAATCACAACAAAAGCATCTCCGGTGAATAAATATAAATAATGGAAAACTAGGTAAATAGTTTAAGTACTTTTTCCTTAAATTTACCATCTCATTCAAGACTCGAGCATATGACTTTTTTCCAGTAGTGTGATTCAAAACTTTTGCATTCTTATTCTGCTTGTTGATCTCCGTGATTTCCTATAAAAATGATAGAAAAGATATTATGACTACCATACCAAAACTTATGTATATAATATCCTAATTCTCAGGAAATACAAAATATGGATTTCAATACCTGATCCCGTGGCACTTCCCATTGTTTGATGCATTCCTCAAATTGAAATTTATCAATACGCACATCGTCGTCAACGATTTTCCACATCATATCAAGATCATGCTTATTATGCATCTATATCTTCCGTAATGCCCATTTTCAATCTCGAATACGATCATGTATTTTATTAAAAAATAAGACCAAGCATTTGGATTCTCTTTTAAAATACAATTTGCCTACAAGATTAAAAAAGAATAAATCATTACAGAAGATATATTGTCAAAAAATAAATAATCGATAACTAACAAAAAAAATATTTACCTACATTCAATTCCTCACATGTTATTGTATAGGAACTTTCCTTTTGATTTGTCCAATCTAAATGCACCTTCCATATATCTCCTCGACGAGCAAGAATTCCTATCATTCCAGCAAGTTTGTTTAGAGAATCTTTTGGTCCAACTTGTTGTCCTTTCTCATTCCATTCCAAACTTAAGGGCCTATTCCATTGCAACTCTCTTGTCCTTATCAGCCAATCTTGATGACTTCCTAGACATCCTAAAAATAAATAGTGCATACTATATAATTATACTAAAAAATTATCAATAAAACCATCAAAATGTAAATAAACTTACCTCTTAATGTGTCGGTTCCATATAAGAAATAGTGTCTGCTATTATATTATCTCTAACCCATGGTACTTCATTATTTGTTGAAAGTTGATCTGTCAATATTGCTTCCAATAGACAAGTTCTCTGCATATGGCACGTCATATAGATCTCATGGAGGAACCTTTATAACTACATGCCAATTACCATTTCTTTCTTTTGGATCATTTACATAAAAACATTGTTGTGCTTGAGAAGCAAATATAAAAGGTTGATCATCATGACGCACCCGAGAAAAGTTAATAAGGGTAAATCCTAGTTTATCCCTTTTAGTTCCAAGTTCATGTCTTTCATCAAACCAGATACATTGAAATAAGGCAATCTTTAATCTTGGTCCATATCTTAACTCAATAACATCCTCTAATTGACCATAATAATGGCACACTGCTAAATGTAGGTGTCATGTCTCTCGGGTCATTATATTTTTTGATTTCTGCAAGAACGTAAACACCACTATTTTGTGTTTTTCTCATACTTTCTACAATTTTCTTATGGAATCTGCAACCATTAACTGTATATCCATTGAAAGACCATACTTCAGGTGAAGGACCACTTGCAAGCCAAGACAATTCCGAATCATTTTCTTCCAATAATAAGGAGATTCCACAACCTAAAAAATTGACCAAAATAATGTATACTTAAGATAATATAAATTTTTTTATTATATATACTATACTTACAAAATATTTTAACCAAGTTGGAAATTGGTGATGATGTTTGGAATCTAAATTTCGCTTAGATGATTTAGGATTTTTTTCTCCTAACTCGCTTAGATGCAGCCTGAATATAAAGAAATTGAGTTAACCACTTAATATAAAAAATACATATAAAAGGAAACAAACATCACTTACTTGCGATATTCGATAGTTGATTCCAAATTGAAAAGAACATATCGATGAGCACTTTCTAAACTTTTTCTATCTAATGTACGTAAGACACCGCCTCCTATTGGAGAAGTTTCTAGATTTCGAACTTCACGATTTATCCTTGATTCGGTTTCATGTAGATATCTTGAACAAAATGTTAAACACTCTTCTACCCAATAGCCTTCTGCAATAGACCCTTCTGGATGACGTTTGTTTCTCATATATCGTTTGAGAGTAAGCAAATACCTTTCAATAGGACACATCCAACGATAATGGACAGGTCCTGCTAGTTAGCTTCCATGGCTAAATGTATCGGTAAGTGCATCATAATTGTAAAGAATGATGGTGGGAAGATTCATTCAAGTTCACAAAGAATAATAGCAATATCACCTTCCAATTGTTCAAATTCTTGTACATCTATAACTTTTGAGCATAGCTTATTGAAAAATGAACATAATCGGATCAATGACGCACTAACATCAATACTTATTGACTTCCGCAAGCAATGGCAAGTAATTGCTGCATCAAAATACAACAATCGTAACTCTTCATACCCATTATCTTTCTTTCTTTCATATTGACACACCTTGAAATATTAGAAGAATACCCATCTGGAACTTTCAAAGAATTTAGTGTTGTCAAAAAGAATCCTTCTCTGCAACTATCATCTGATAACTAGCTGGTGGTATATACATTCTGCCATCGTTAGTTTCTATAGGCCAAAGAGATTGTCGCACGCCCCATTCTTTGAGATCAAGTCGTGCTTGAATATTATCTTTGCTCTTCCCCTCTATATTCAATAAAGTGCCAATGATACTTTCACATATATTCTTTTCAACATGCATGACATCAATATTGTGTCTAATTTTCAAAAACTTCCAATATGGTAATTGGAAAAAAATGCTAATTTTTTCCATGCATAAGGAAGATTCAATTTGTGTGTAGATCTTCTTTTCTTTTTCCTTGTCAAATAGTCATCAGAAATTTTTCCAAATGTTATGTTTTCATGATTATGAAGTTGTGCAAGGATATCAAATCCAGATAAAAAATCTGATGGTGACCTTTCTTCAACACTCCCATCAAAGTTCTTCGTGACATAATGAAAGTGATGGTCTTTCGGTAAAAATCGTCGATGGAAACCATAACATTGTTTCCTTCCTTTCGATAATCGACGACTGATTATATTCTTCTGACTATAAGGACATGCAAGCTTTCCACTTGTACTCCATAATGATAGATAATCGTATGCTGGAAAATCATTGATGGTCCAAAGAAGTGATGCTTTCATTGTGAAGTTTGTCTTTGTTGACACATCATATGTTTGCACACCGTGATCCCACAACAATTTTAATTCATCAATTAGTGGTTGTAGGTATACATCAATATCATTTACAGGAGCTGAAGGACTGGTTATCAATAATGTCATAATAAAATTTGAGTGTTTCATGCATAGCCAAGGTGGCAAATTATACGGTATCAAGATAACTGGCCATGTGCTATGAGATATGCTCATATTTCCAAATGGATTAAAGCCATCACTTGCCCATCCAAGCCTAACATTCCGAGGTTCTAAGGTATACTCAGGAAATTTTGCGTCGAAACTTTTCCATGCAACAGAATCAGCTGGATGTCGTAAAACATTATCTTTGACTCTACGATCATGATGCCATTGCATTTCTTTAGCTATATTAGATGCCATAAATAGTCTATGTAATCTTGGAAATAGTGGAAAGTGCCACAGTTTTTTTTTGGATTTTTTTGACTTTGGTCTATTTTGGCTTTCAGGAGTCCATCGAGAAGCTCCACATGTATTGCACTACTCCTTATCAATAGAATCCTTCCAATATAATATGCAGTTATTCTCGCATGCATCTATCTTACTATAATCATGACCAAGATCTTTGATAATATTTTTTGCATCATAAAATGAAGTGGGAATTGATGCACTTTCTGGAAGAACGTCCTTAAAAAATCCAGTAATAACTCAAAGGATTTATTGCTCCATCTAGACAAGACCTTCAGACGAAAAATCTTCACTAAAAATGATAAGATTGTATAATTTCTACATCCATCATAGAGTGGCTTTCGTGCATTTTCTAGAAGACGTTAAAACTTTTCTGCATCTAGATTTACAGAATCCATAAGATCTGAATCTTCCACATAATTTCCACTAGCATTAGAAGATTGAAAATTTGCAGTTGCAAATCTATCATTTAACATGGCATGCATATCATCACTTGTCCCTTGTGAATACAATGATGAAGAGGCTTGATTACGACGTTTTTCATGATATAGCCAAAATTTGTAATTTTGTGTAAATCCATTAAGTATAATGTGCTCATAAATTATATCATGTGTATGTCGCTTTCTATTATCACATTTCTTGCAAGGGCAAATGAGTAGACCTTGAGAGACAAGTGTAGAATTCAACTTCGCATATTCAATAAATTTTGAAAGTCCTTCTCGAAATTGTGCATCATTAACTCTATTTCGTCCATACATCCAACTCCTATCAGCAAGATAATCCATCTATTGTAAAAAAACTCAAGTAAGATACATCTTCATTCATAAACATTGGCATAAGATAAAATTCTAAAATTACTTGAATACTAATATCTTATATAATGCTTACTTTTCACATCAATACATAGCTTATATCAATGCAACTACTAGATAGAAAGGTCATTCTTAGTGTACAATTACCATATCAAAAGATTGATGGAATCTTATAGATGTAAAAGTTTTCTATTTTGACAAGATAAAATCAATTTTTAGTGAAATCACTAATTTATTATGATCAAGAAAATGTTGATGGAGGCTCAACCTTAAAAATTGAAATAAATAAAAAAGATAGATAACATACCTTTTTCTATCCAAGAATACTTTTGGGGGGAACTTGTCGTACTATTGAAGGCTCCAACCTATTCAACCATTGTCGTACTATTGAGAACAATTTTATTCGATCCTTACTCTATGCTCCCTATTTTAATGCAAACTTGGTGCAAGACTGCAAAATTAAGAAGGATAAGAGATGAATACCCAATAACAATATAAAAGGAATAGGAGCAACATCATATTTTCAATATGATTGTATTTCATGTAATAAATGGATTAAGAAAGTTATGAACCTATACGTAAACAAACAGATAGGTGTTCTTCTAGAATCAAATAGCTAATAATGAAAGAGTTCAAATTAGTAGGCTACAACTCTTCTTGAGTGTGTTGATGTGTGGATACATAACTAGAGCCATACAATTCAGATTTAAACAAATCAAAATAAAAAATATCTCATCATTAAGGAAAAAAAGATCAACATGAAATCTCTTCTCAATGTGCATTGGATCGTCGAGTCCTGACTACATCTCCAACTAGTATATAAAGTCATCGCCCCCTCTACTTCCATCAACCAGAATACTTAGAGGAGCACGTTTGCACATAATATAGCATTGTGATTGGAAAAGATCGATGTTTGATTTTGACTTATGTAATTTCTACACATTTTGATCACAACCTACATCTCTAGCAAATTACAAGCATCAACAATCAAGCCAATTAAAAATATCTGAAAAGATAAAATTTTAAAGATCGTCTCAATCAACCTTTGTGTTTAAATGGTGTTATATGCCGGAAGGACCAACCATTTATGTCCTGAGTCGATGAAGTGTTTATAGCTTTACCAATCTCATTGATGGGAGTGGGGGCGCGAAGATGATGGCGGTGAAAGGCATCGACATAGCATCCTGAAGCAAGAGTTTTCCTCAGCATCTCTACCTTTTTAAAACAGTTGGCAACTATATACAGTGCAAATTATTTCAAACTAAAATGGAATGCCATTGGCCATCCAAATGCCAAAAGTTTGCAGTCTTTCATTTGACTTCTTCAAGGTTTCAAAATCTCATTAAAATCCGAGTAAAGATCGAAACTTATACGAAGTGCAGATGCAAACAAAAAAATCAGAACCTAAGAAGGAACAAACGAATAAACTTATACGAAGTGCAGATGCAAATAAAAAAATTCAGAACCTAAGAAGGAACAAACGAATCTTGCTCACATAATTATCATCATACCTTAACTAGGTACAGGTAAACAGGGCCCGATCGTGACCTCGGCATCGTCAAGATGGTGCTTCTCTATATCTCCGACGATAAGAAGAGCAACTTGAGCTCCTACGATCCAAAGGTGTCGAATGGAGGGAATGTGCGAGTAGCTGACATTGGAAGGGGGAACGGAGGAATCATGACCTAATTCCACTTTTTGGAGGAGCAGGGGAATGTTTGGGAAAATGGAAGGTTTATTGAAATGGAGGGAAAAGGGAAATTATTTGGGGGGAACGGGGGGAGTTGTGTTATAATTATTGCCAAATAATATAAACCACCAATAATCCGTCACAAATAATCAGATAATTTTCTCTACGGACAACTTGTAGGGAATGTAGCTCTTTAGTGACAAAACATGTCGTCGGAATTATCCATCATTTATGGGTATTTTTCCTGTAGTGAACATAGTTTCTCATCTCTATATACGAGAATCCTATGGCCTCATGAATATGCAACTCATTGTTTTCTCTCCACAAGAGTGAATTTGGAAGACCCGCTGTTTCTCAAGATGGAGATGAACAAAGCTTTGGTGCCACAAAAGCCGAATGCAGTAGCAGAAATAATGGTGCCATGTCCAGCATATGTAGTCTGCATCAATCAGTTGTATGGAGCATGCACCTTGAGTATTAATCATCAGTAGATCTGTGGTGACCCCATGATTGCCACTTATATTATTTTTTTCTACGTGCAGGGAATGGTCCAAGCTTTGCTAGGCGATTCCCTCACAACAAAATTCGGTTGATGTCTGATGTGAAAAATTTTCACCAAATACATTAAATCAGTCAATAGTTAAATGCCATTCATTCTTCAGTTTTTCAGAGGAGCTTAACCTATTATTGAAGATATGCTGCATCCCTTTTGATAAAAATATTATAAATGGAATGATGATTCCTGAGGTGTAACATGAAAAATAATAAAAAAAAGTCAAAAAAATCTCGAAGAATGTAACTAATGCACAATTTTGTATTTCTGTAATTTTAGGGAAATATCATCCTTAGAACTCATAATTTCTCCTTTTACACATTTTTATAAATGTCATGATATTCTTTGTCGAGGGGAATACTACAAAAGGATAGTGGTGATTTAGTCGAAAATTTTGGTGTAGGAATTCAAGAAATCTATATTAATACTACTTATTCTCCCAAGGCTTGCTTCCATTTGCGACTCAGGCCAAATATCCTCCCAGCACACATAATTCATTTTAAATCATGCTTTATTATAAAATTAAAGTTTTGTACATGGATGGTGCTAGTTCAAGATTTTTTTAGGAGAATGCCAGTTCAAGATTCTCATTTGTGTAGCAAGCTGGAATACTGGAGCATCGGATGCAATTTGTGCAGGTTTAAGGTTCAACCAGAGCTGGAAACTGGGAATTCAATTCGACTTCCAACAGCATGCCCTTCCAGGGTGAATTATTTGCATAATACTTACTATTTTTACATTTTTTAAATATAGGACCTAATGCTTTCTTAAGAAAAATTGGAAGCGGAGTTAATTCCTATATTTTCAATGTTGTTTGCTTATTTTTCGAGGGTGTCTGACTCCCCCTCGGATCCCCCTTAAGACCCGCTATTTGCTAGTCCTTCTAGTCTATGCTGGAGTATGTGTTGTGTGCAACTAGAGTTGTAAATGGGTAAATGGATCACTCCATGATCCATTTACCACATCCATGTGTTTAGTCCCACATCTACCAGTGGTGGGACTTGGAGGCTCCGTGGAGGCTATATAAGGAGCCCTAGACCTCCTGTATCTATTGAGAAAAAGCAATGAAGCATATGGCCCTTTGATGCCTTCTCAGTTCTCCCGTGGTTTCATTCCGCTCCTTAGGGAGTAGGGTTCCATGTAAAATCTTGTGTTCAATGTTTTATATTTTTAGTTCATGCTATGTTCATCATTTCACATCCGCATTCCTATTTTCTAACACGGTATCAGAACGGGTTCGATTCTCAAGGATTTTATGTCCTTCCTCTCGTGTAAGGTGGCGCACTCCCTCTTGCGCAAGGTGGCGCCCAGATTTCCTCCAGGCAGCGCTCAGCCCCGCGCGGCGGCAGTTCGGGCACCTCCTCTGCATTGAGCCAGGCGGCGAGCCCCATCTAGCGTCACCCCATGCGGCGCTATAGCTGCTCCGACAAGCCTCTTCAGATCAAGCTCCAGGCGGAGCTTCACATCCCGAAGCCTCTAAAGAAAAGATCCTAGGAGAGCTCCTGGTGCGAGTCCAGGTGAGCTCCAGGAGATGGCGAGCAGCATCATGCGCTCCAAGCGATGCCACGAGCGGCGCACCCTCCAGGCGTAGGTCTCCTCTCCACCTTCTCCCATCTCACGCCGCCAACGGTGAGGAAGAAACCTCGGTGGGGGCAGTTGCCTTCTTCCTCAAGCTCCCAACGATGTGATACCCCCGCAACTGCTTCCAACGATGCTAGATCCCCTCCAGTGGAGGCGGCGGCATATGAAGCCCCCAAGTCGAGAGATGGGTTCCCCGACTGGGAACCTTAAAAAGGGGTTAACGCCCAAGTGGGTTGCGGGTTATTTACAAAAAAAGAAAAAATTCAAGTAAAAAAAGAAAAGGGGGCTGGGCCTATGTGTTTTAACCCAAGGGGCCTTTCCGAATAAAAAAACAGGTCTGCTTTAAAAAAAGTGGATAGAGAAAAAGGGAGGAGTTGTGTATAAAAAATGTACGTTGAAAAAAAAAGAGAAAGCCATAAAAAATGTCAACGGCTTATTTGGAAAAAAAAGGATGATGGCTATTAAAAAAAGGAGAATGAAATAGCCGGAAAAAATATATTTGATTGAGAAAAGCCGAGAAAAAATGTGACGGCTTATTTGTTTGTCCCGATTATCTTCTCCCAACTTGGTCGATGTTTGCTATTTTGACAAGTATGGGAGAAAGGGGGAGTATTATGTAGAGTCACAAGTCTGTTCCAGATTCAGGTTTTCCAGGCCAACCAGATTTCCATACTCTATAGTTCAGATATTCAGACTCGACGTCAGATTCCGAGTCTTTAGTTTCGGACACACACATGTATGCGGTCTTCTTTTCAGATACGCACATGTTTGCCATCATTTGTTGTGATCCCCATCATTCTTGCTTTCAGCCAGGGTTTTCATGTGATCCACAGAGACTCCATAGTAGAGTACCATTCCCTATGCCATGTTGGCTAGGGTCTTAATGTGGCTTCATAGGGACTCCAGAGTAGAGTACCATTCTTTGTGCCAGATGGGAGAGACCTAGTTCTTCGACGAGGAGACTTCTTCAGGCTTCATTCTCCAGCGACCGTGGACTCTGACAAGGATTGCACACCACAGCTTTTCAGTTCGATCCTTTCAGAGATGGAGCAGTTGTCCACATTTTGTGGCGGGCCAGAGTTCTCCAGGTGGAGACTTATCCAGTTTCAGTGGCTCTGACAGGCACAGTCCATAGCACACTCAGTTGACTCACACTCCAGCTCGTTTGTCCTCCTCACCTGCACGGTATGAGAAGCAACGTCCTCGACAACAACCGACAGTTGTGCGCATTGAGTTGATATTATCCGCAGTGTCCTGTAGCGTGAGTTTGAGATCTCTTTCTGTTTGTCCAAGCTGAGCATTGCATGCTCCAGCTTGAGGAGTGTTGGAGTATATGTGTTGTGTCCCACTCGAGTTATAGATGGGTAAATGGATCACTCCAGGATCCGTTTACCACATCCATGTGTTTTTAGTCCCACACCTACCAGTGGTGAGACTTGGAGGCTCTGTGGAGGCTATATAAGGAGCCTCAGACCTCATGTATCTATTGAGAAAAAGCAATGAAGCATATGAGCCTTTGAGGCCTTCTCAGTTCTCCCGTGGTTTCATCCCGCTCATCAGGGAGTAGGGTTCCACGTAAAATCTTGTGTTCATTGTTTTATATTTCTAGTTCATGCTATGTTTATCATTTTGCTTCTGCATTCCTATTTTCTAATAGTCTAACATCGATGAACCATCTTGATGGCTGGGGCTACTAGGTCTTAATGGTGAGGCACATGAGTGGAAATTATCTGAGAGGATAGTTGCATTAGAATTGTGAAGGCTGACCTCACGGGATATCGAGAAGTGCGTCAAGGAGAACTCAAAGGAAAAGGTGCAGTGGATTTTTCCCCATCGGACGAGTGTTGGAGTATGTGTTGTGTGCCACTTGAGTTATAGATGGGTAAATGGATCACTCCAGGATCCGTTTACCGCGTCCATGTGTTTTTAGTCCCACATCTACCAGTGGTGAGACTTGGAGGCTCTGTGGAGGCTATATAAGGAGCCTCAGACCTCTTGTATCCATTGAGAAAAAGCAATGAAGCATATGACCCTATGAGACCTTCTCAGTTCTTACGTGGTTTCATCCCGCTCATCAGGGAGTAGGGTTCCACGTAAAATCTTGTGTTCGTTGTTTTATATTTCTAGTTCATGCTATGTTTATCATTTCGCTTCTGCATTCCTATTTTCTATTAGTCTAACATCGATGAACCATCTTGATGGCTGGGGCTACTAGGTCTTAATGGTGGGGTACATGAGTGGAAATTAATTGAGAGGATAATTGCATTAGAACTGCGAAGGCTGACTTACGGGATATCGAGAAGTGCGTCAAGGAGAACTCAAAGGAAAAGGTGCAGTGGATTTTTCCCCATATGATGAGAGGGCCCTCACTTTCCTACCCTGTCGATTTCCTCGAGTGGAAGGAGGAGGGCTGAGATCGAGTACCCTATCTTCGCGAGGTTTTGTCCACGTCTCAATTCATCTTCCTCGGATGACATCCACATAGACCCCTCTCTGTGACCTTGTCGCACCATAATCGGAGAGAAGAAAAAGAGACTTCCTCACTGTCGCCACATGGGCTCGGTCGGAGGAAAAAGAACCCGCCTACTGCCTAGGTGAACGTGACATGGCACAAGCTACATCAACTCCACCGAGAAGGGTGAAAGAAATGTGCGAGCTAGGAAAGTCTTGACCTCCCCCCTCTACGATCGCTAAGACTATAGAGGCTAAGAGCGATTACTACTTTTTTTTGGCCTTCTCCAATATTGCAAAAGAATGGACCCAAGGGGAAGGATGACAAAGAAGAGGAAGAAGGGGATGGATTACAGTTATACCTCTGCCTTTAACGTCTGTTTGGAAGGGAAGGCAACGGTAACTAACCAGAAGTGCATAAGTATTATTTAGAGGTTTTGTTAGAGAACAAGTATTATTGCAAAAAGATAGGAGTAAAAAGTGTAACTGTGCAACGGCAGGGCACAAGTGTAAAAATCACATTCAGCAAACATAATATTTGCCGTCTATTTGTCATTCTAACATGACTCCATATGCAATTATTAGTCTATTCTGCACTACTGGCGATCCTTAATAGTGCTGTATTCAGGAGAGTTAGTACATATATAGTGTTCATCGAGAGCATGCAGCAAGTTAGTTTTTCTGTTAGTTTTTCATTTTTCCGCGTCTATTATCCTCTCGCATGAATTGTTGATGACGGCTCCTGATACCAGACATCTCTTTGTCCAAACATTCATTTTCTGTTATTGGTGTTTGTAATTTTCGAGAAAAGGTAAAAAACCATGTGTACATCTGAAAGGGAGCCCCTCAAGGGAAAAGTATACAAAGCAATCACCGACCGAGTTAAGGATACCCACCAAAAAGGAGAGTCGTTGAAGGATTTAAGATTTCTATAATATTCTGCCTACTTCTGGATAGAAACAAGGACAGCCAACCACAAAAAAACGAGGGAAGGGAAGAAAATGGTCTGTTGACTAGTTGTAGATCCAGGCAGGAGAGGTTGGGGCCTCCAGAATCTTTGCCTCTGCCATGGATTTTTCTCTAACCACATCCATGCAGTCATTTTGTCTTTCATAGAAGAACATCGTTAAATAAATATCTGAATTTAGTTCCATTGAATATTTACTGGTAAATATTTATGCCAATGCTAGTAAGATCTCCTCATCATTACCCCTGAATAATAAGTTTTAGATTCTGATGGTATTTTCACCATTTTAAGAACTAAACATGGACAACCTTTTATATCAGGGTGTTCGTTCTTGTGAAGGCAACAATTTTCGCTTTATTGAGAACACTATTATTTGCCATGATTACCAAGAAATCAAAATTTAGGAAAGCACACAAGTTTTAGATGTAGGGTCTATCCCTCGTTCAATCCCTGTTCTTTTAATGGATGACCTTGTTGATATAGCCAAAGCTGGAGGTACTCCCTTTCCCAGAAACTTGATTATGTACACATATTGGCTAGCCTTATGCTGTTCGTTTGGTTCATGCATTTTTATTAACATGTTTATTTTATTGTGAAATTTCAAAGGCCAACATTAGACTCATTCAATTAAGATGCCTTAACTAAAATCCCTTAGGAGGATGATGATTTAGACGGGAATTGGATATTGAATTGAAAATCATACCAGGTTGGACACATATGTATATACATGTGTATGCGTGCATCATATAAGCCCCATCTTTAGTGAGATGAGCTGTTCATCTCCGCTATCCTTTTTCATCAATTAGTTGAGAAAGAAAAAGAGAAGCTGCTCTTGTTATCCTCTCATTTTCTTGCATTGCACCTAAAGGAAAAATCCGGCATTGTTCTCATCTTACCCAGAATGTTTCACAAGTAACTGCAAATTACGTCCGCTATAATGGGCAGACCTAACATGTTGCTTTTTGTGTATGTGTGGGGGGATTGCCTCTTAATTTTTTGTGTTCCCTATGGAGCAAACCGAAGGAGAAGCGCCCGAGGAAGCCTTCGAGAGGAGGTGTGAAGTGGTGCTTTCGGTGCGGGTCTGCGGAGCACCCCTCCAGTACGTGCACGGCAACCAAATAACTCTGCTTCCGATGTGGGCGCCCGGGGCATTGCCATAGGGGCTGCAGGGCTGGGGGAACGTGGTCAAAGAAGGTTTCTGTTCAGGAACACGATTCCAGTTCAAAGGAGGTTTTGGGCTGGCTTCTTCTTTTAGAGAAGGAGATCGTTTCTCTCCGGCTTTGTCTTTCAAAAGGAGTGGAGATGGAGCAGCTGCTGGAGGGCCTTGTAGTAGGGAAGGGCAGCGGGGAGGCACTTTGGAGGATCATAGATAGGTTTCTCACGATAAGAGATGTTGGCACTGGTGTGGATGCGATTTGGCTGCATGGAGGCTCCTTATCTGTGAGGGGTCTTTTGTCGGAGGGTGCGAAGGAGGTTATCTCCTGCGCTTTGGAGATTGGTTTGCCGGTGGAGTCGAGGGGCGTTGCGAAGTGGCAGAGACCACGCTTTCTCGTTGGAGGATCCGTGGGATGAGAACCTATTTGGAAACTCTCAGTGGCGGGTGTTCCTTTGAGATGTAGGAGGGTGGAGATCTTGATGGAGGCATTGGAGCAGTTCGGTGATGTCGTAAACCTTTACAGCTCTGACTTGCGACCGGGTGAAGGGTCGTAGGTGATGACGGCGATGCGAGGGGTGAAGCCTTCCTTACCTTTGCGTGCAATGATGCGAATTGGTCGGAGGCCGGTGGCTATGTGGCTTGTTGTTTTGGAGGATGGTGGCCTGCCGACGACGTCTTCGGTGGCCATCGAGGAAGCTCGAAAGGAGAAATCTTTGCTGCAAGCTCGAAAGGTGAAATCTCCGGGGGAGGTGAAGCAGTGGCTTCCTTATCAGAAACCCTAATTGCGTGATCGACGCATCCAAGCAAATCTCATTAGATGGCATGTAGTTATTTCCTGGACTGGGTACCCTTTTGAACCTGATTAGATGTTATGGTCTCGACTC
This sequence comes from Ottelia alismoides, assembly GCA_037367405.1. NCBI lineage: Eukaryota > Viridiplantae > Streptophyta > Magnoliopsida > Alismatales > Hydrocharitaceae > Ottelia > Ottelia alismoides. Next base: position 1,216,574 of record JAZKJV010001492.1, read on the forward strand.
GAGTTTGGACCCGCTGGTAACGGCTTTGGTTGGGAAACTATCGGGCTCTCCATTATTAGCTGTGGCGGTTCATTTTACGCGTTCGATCCACAACCCAAATACGTCTCCAGGATATGGAGCTCCTTCTTCGACCTTCCAATATGGAGGAAACCGGAGCTGGCAAATGTGTCCCCATCTCTCGTGGTCTACAACAAATGGTGGGGGGGATCCCATGTGGTGGCGGTGGCAGAGCTCCTGATGGGTGAGCTCATATGGCGTTGGCAGCATCCTCTGAGGATCTCTTGGGAGGAGGCAAAACTTCCTTGGGAGCTTGTGATGGCGGCGGGTGTGGGCTCGCCAACTTCGAACCTGGTTTGGGGGTTCTTGTTCAGAAGCGCTGGCCAAGGATGAGGGGTGCTCTTGAGCTCTGTATCCAGAAGTAGGTGACTTTGAATGAGTTCAATCTCATTGGGCAGGATCCAAAAATCAGTGGAAAATCTGCTCCTTTTCTCTCGGAAACATTGGCGGGCAAACACTCTTGATCGGAAAACAAGAATGCTCGAGCACGAGCGTAAAGAGAAGAACTTGATGCATGCCGAGGAGAAAAGTGGAAATCTTGAGGGGGTCGGAGTAGTCTCTGTCTCAGTTACACGTGCAGACGCATGATACCCATGCTTCAGATAGCATGTCTCCTCCGAATGACTTGGATGGTGTCAGTATGTGCATGGGTCACGTTGACGTCCTCCTCGACCATGGGGTCCTTGCCCGCGAAACTGTGAAGTACCCCCTTTGTTGCGAGAAGCCGCCATCACAGAGGGAGTTTGGACCATGGTAGTGGATGAACTAGTGATTCTGCTCAGTCTCTTGTAGACCTCCTCCATCGGTAGTATCATCTCTCCAGTAAGCAGTAAAGTATGTGTTGCATCGTACTCGGAGTCAAGATATGACAGAAAGATCCATGTCATAATGGCATTTCGGTATGCCTGTTGTTACCTTGTGCTGGTAGTAATGGGCATAAAGCTATAAAGCCTCGAAGATGCGAGAAGTGGGCATGAAGAGGTCGATCATTCTGCTTGGTCGAAAATACGTCATACCGCTACTGGAAGATCTTACTCTCACTCTTGGCTTGCCCATATGTGACATCTAGGATGTCTCACATAGCCTTGGTTGTGGGTTAGTTGACGATGTTGTTGGCAATCTCCGTGTTGAGTGTCCCAAATAGCCAAATTCGTGCATAAGCATCATCTTTCTTCCAAGAAACATCAGCCCCAATCTTATCCACCGGCTCTAAATCAATTAAAATGTGCTCTTTATTATTGTATTGTATGAGGGCGTGAAACTGCTTGGATCAAAACTTGTAGTTGGTCCCACCCATCTTTATGATGGGAACCGGGCGCTTAGAGGCACCGAACGACAAAAATATAGCTGAAAACCAGAACTCTATTGGGTAGTAGACTATTCTGAGCGAGTCTACACAATCATACGGAGGAGTGGTTGTATGTGTAAACTCATACAACCATCCTCTTCAATCCTTGATGTATGCTAGGGTCGGAAAACGCGATATGTAGGTCCGAAATCACATTTTCCGATCAAAATCAGACCACAGTCCGAATCACGACAGCCTGGAGGAGGCAGCCAGGCAGCGTGGCGGCGTGGGAGCGGCAGTCGACCCGAGGGGGGGTTAGGGTTTTCGTGGGATACGGGAACTCCGGTCTAGAACCGTCGCTCCGATACCATGAAGAGAAAATAGAATATTTGCATTTCATAGAGACCCTAGGGCTTTATTATATTGGAGAAAAGCCCTAGGTAAATTACATAAGAGGTATATGAAATATATGAATACAAGAAACATATATAATGAGATACACATATCTCAATAACTTATATAGTATGACTCATTATCTTTCCTTGTTAGATTATTTCTGTGTATGCCTATCGGCACTGTTGTACCATCCTTTTGGACATTAAGGTCGTGTTCTATGTAAGATATCCTACATTCGTCTTAATAATACAAAAGTTCTCTTTTCCCTTTCCAAGGATCCTAGGAAGGTTCATGCTATACACGAGGGGATGGAAGCCCTTGACAAAACCCAACCTTACACGGGACATTATGGATGTCCTAGATGTCATCCATTTGGTCAGTTCAAAGTGGTTCTAGAGCATGAAATATAAGTTAGCTGAATTTGTAGAAAGATACTAGATCAAATTCGTGGTGAAAGGCTTCAGTCAAAAATATAGCATTATTACTTTAAGATGTTTGCTGCAATGGTAAAAGTGAATATTGTATCTCTTTACTTTGGGATTGTAAGCTTTATCAATTAGGCACAAAGAATGTCTGTTAAGACCTTGAAGAAGAAATTTACTTGCATATGATACCTAATTTGCTACCTAATTATGAGAAGGTAGGAAAGTGTTGTAAATTGAATGTTAAGATGGCTTGAATCCTAATCTATACTTTTAAAACAGTACATAGGAGATCCCTTATGTGATTTTCCCTAAACGCTTATGGGTTCTGTTTGCTGTTTATCATGTTTGCTTTGCGATTTAGGGATCCCTCCATTTAGGAGATGCATCTGTACGGAAGGGTTAGGGTTATTCCACCATATCGAGAGATACACTGTTGTTGACAAGGACGTAGCCTGGTTAAGGTGAACCTCATGTTTTGGAACAAGGTTGTTTTGTACTCGTATATTTATCAGTGTCTGATTTGCTTTCTACTTTTGCTATGCGTAATAAAACTTGCACCAAAGCTTTCATGTGTTTAAAGGAATGACGAGATGATGTCGCATAATATGAATTTCGTGAAAGGACATTGTTTTGATTTTGCTGGTTTCATACCACTATCTCTTTGAGAGTTTTGTTCAAGTCATTCATAGTCGACGTAGAAGAGATTACCCTTAAGAAGTTCAATTGTGTCGTCATACTCGTGAACTTTCACAATGTTTCTATAAACTGTGGAGAAAAGCATGTTGTAGGTTGGTAACCACCCACTAGAAGAATTAGTGTGCATTTGAGAAGTATCCGAAAAAGGCCATGTTGAAAGCAAAACCAAAGAAAATCAATCTGAAGGATTTTTGCAACTACTGCAAGAACTGAGACACGAAAAGGGATTGCCCGAACAAGAAAGGCAAAACTACAGTCACCGTAGTTGCTCAAAAAGATGATTAAGATGATGATCACGTATTCATTATGATGGATCAGAGGTATTCAGAAGCTGGGTGGATTCTTGATTATCGTTGTTCCTATCGTATGACTCAGAAATTGGTTCCATGCCTATGAAAACATTTAAATGATCGAAGTGTCATCATAGGGAACTTGATACAGAGGGCATTGCTTGGCTAATTAGGAAGTTTTCCGCAAAATTTGACCTGATGGGTATTGGGAATATGAAATTTTGGGTATTGAGATTGTAAGTTTGAGAGCAGGCCTGACTCTTTATCAGAGGAATTATACTTTTGATCTGCTAAAGGAAATTGAGAAGTTATGATTCTCCACTTCTACTTTTGTTGATTGAAATGTGAAATGCTAGTTGAGCTCAAGGATAGGACACAGCTTGGCGAAGAAGATTCCATGGGCCAGTTCCGGAGACCTGATATCACTTGTACCGTTAATCTGGTGAGCCATTTCAGACATGCACCAGCTAATGTCCATATGAAGGCCGTGGAACCTATTATGTAGCACATATAAGAAACCTCGAAATTGAGAAATCCTTACCAAGGACGTGAACCTCAAAATTGAGGCCTAGCTAATATTGATTGGGTATATGACTAATTGATAGGTATATATATATATATATATATATATATAAACGTTAGTATTGTAGTTAATAGGTCTTAATAGCTCTTTCAAGTTTTGGAAAGGAGCATATTTATTAGTCATCAATTGCACATTGATGTTATCGAAAATTCCAGACAGTCCAATAGTATGTATTTGAAGTATTTTCTCTTCTTTCAGCTTTATCTGTAAACACATCACTATCAGGACCGTTGTTGAGAAGATTCGATGTAGTGCTAGTGCTCCTAGATACAAAAAACCTCGAGTGGGATGCCATAGTTTCATCTCATATTCTAGAGGAGGTAAAAATACAAGTCATGTTAAAGTGCCCAGTCCCTTACTCTCTGTAAATTATGCATGAACGAATAATGCCGTAGGGTTTCCCTTCGTTAATCAGAAAGGAGTCACGAAGCGAGTAACTAAAGACAAGGACTTGACGAATGTCTGGGCACTGCCTATGCTAAGAAGGTAAATTATATGGAATCGGCATTTTATCAGTTGTGATTTTATCCGGTCCGTGATACTGGACTTCTCTTTTGTAGATACATTCACTATGTAAAAGGGCATTTCCCGCCTGTCCTTACTAAAGATTCTGAGAAAATCATCTCGAGCTATTACCAACTACAGCGAAGATCCGCGGTTGACAACGCAGGTATCAATTATCTCTACCCCTTAACCCTGTAATACATATGCTCGCTGATGTATGCCCATCAGAACTGACAGTGGTCCTTTTCATACAGCAGGGACTACTGTTCGCATGTTAGAGAGCTTGATTCGATTGGCCCCAAGGTATAAATTTCCCCACTTGGATTTCTCCACCTCTCATCTTCCTGCACAGCACATGCCAGACTCATGTTCCGGAACGAGGTGACCTGGCTTGATTGATCTGGCTTGATGCGATTGTAGACAGCGTGGGAAACGCTCTCCACTCCAACTTCGCCGAGAATCCTGATCTTGAATGTATCCTTAACCTACACATGATTGATTCTCTTTCCTTATTTTTTTGTCTGGTGCAAATCCTTGAACATAAGCACAGATGCGAAGCAAGAAGAGTCGATTCTAGAGAAGCTGAAAGCGATCGAAGAATTCTCCTGAAAAGCAAGAATTGTGGTGGTCCCTTTGGAGTCTTCCTTGCACGCCACTAGCGCCCGCAAACATTGAACTTGGGCCTCGTGCTGCCACGTGATAGCACGGGAGTCCGCCCCCACCTCGGCTCTGAAAGCGACCAGCACTATGCAACGAGCACAGACAAGCACGGTACTTGGATTTCTTTCGGCAATGCGTGCCCGTAACCGGAAGGTGGGACTTTTACTACTATGATTCGGATGTGGTGCTCGCTGTAATTAAAGTAGGGCTCGGTGCGTGAACCACAGACGTGTGGTGTCAGCCCTTGATTGGGCCTCTGATGACTGCTGTTGGTCGGGACTGGAGTCACTGGACAGCCCTTTCTCTGTCACTGTAGCGTAACAGCGAGTAGCATGGTAATTAATGAAAGCACAGTCGCTGAAAGGTTGTGCATGGCACCGTTGTGAAAGCTTTTCATCGCTCCCTTGTAGCTGTGGTGATCTCCTGTATCAGGGTAAGTGCATCTGTAGTGTTCATCTACGGAATAGCACACAGTGCATCAGAAGAAAATGGGGTTGTTTTATCTCAGCGCGGTTGGAGGTGTTGAGAGTTTGGTTACAAGAGCTGCATATCAGATCCTCAAATATCCATTCGGGAATAAGGTCATTCGTCAGATTTCGGAATAGAGATGAGGATTTGAACTACATGTAAGACTTTGAGAATAGTAACAGGATATTTGACCTCATTGCAGTTGTAAGGAATCACGTCAGCCTCAATACGTAGGACCCCGATGCGTGATGTTTGACATTAGTTTACCAAGTTTATGAAAATGGCTAAGACTGTTTTATTTTTGTGGTATCAAGGACGCTCATGATGTGGCATGCTCCGATGAGCAGCGTATAGATGGCGAGACCCAAAGGTGGAACATGAAATAAAAGGAGGCGTGAGTGCTTTTGAACAGAACAATGATGTTAAATTGGAGTAAAAATTAATTGTTGAATCACGCATTTTCTTCTTCCGAGTTTCTAACCTAAAATTGGCTTATTCATATTCAAAACATGTTTCCTTAATATTTGATATTCCAATTTTTGGACTAGTGAAGTAATTGAAGGGAGTTACTGTGGAGGAGGTGGTGATTCTCCTATAAAAGATTTGACTGACGACGTATATGAGGGGTCACATTTGTTGATCCAAATCGGGGGGAGTCAGTTTTGGGTTTGGTGAATTTTTATAGACGGGGTTATATAGGCAAATTTCACGTATCCGTGCAATCATAGTATCTTCGTATTGAAGATATCACTGAACGAACTCACTTCAATTGTGGTGCCTAAGCATGGTCACATAGTATCTTCCGTAAGTGGGATGTGGTGTGCTTGCCTAAGGATGAAGGGGGATTGGGCTTGCGCTCTCTTATTCACATTCGTGAGGCTATGGTCTTGGCTTGGAGCTTGAATGTCATAAACGATAAGAATTCGATTTGGGCAAGTTCCATGAAGGACATATACATAAGGAGCCTCGACTTCTTCCAATGCACTAAGAAGAGTGGGGAGTCTCTTGTTTGGAAAGCTATCCTTGATGCTCATTCGCGGCTTGCTTTGCCTACGACCTCCACTGCCTCTCGTAGGGAAGCTTTTGATATAGTCAGGAAAAGAGCTGAGCCTGTTGCTTGGGCTTATCTCTTGTAGAACAATAGTGGTGCATAAGCATGATTGCACCCTTTACCGTGCAATCTTGGACCATCTTATGACTCTTGCTAGGCTGGCGAAGCATGGCTTAGCGGTCTGCGGGGAATGCTACCTGTGTGGCCAACATCTAGAAACCCACGATCAAATCTACTATAACTGTGAATTCTCTGTTGAGGTTTGGGCAGAGGTTTGTTCTGCCCTTGAGCTGCAAGCGTTGGTGGGTGCAGATCTGAATGTTTTACCGGGCTTTTGTGATAAGTTAATCAGTGATGTAAAACAAAAGAGGGCTATGGTTGCCCTGGCAGCGACCACATGGGTCATTTGGGGTGAGCGGAATGAAAGATGGACATCTTCGAGGCTATCTTCTGCCTGCATTATGACATGAAAAATCATCGACAGGATGAGGATTGCAAAGGGTTGAGTACCTATAAGCTGAATGTAACACCTATAAGCGATAACATCAGCTTTCTTCATTTGAAATTAGCTTGCTTTGGTGCAAGCTTCAACGTAGCTATTGTTTTTTACTCATAATATACTAATAGAAATTACCCAGAGAAAAAAACTCACTTCAATTGTCAAGTAGTTTGCCTATCATTCATAGGATCAGGTTTCAACCTCCCCCCCCCCCACCCCCCCCCCCCCCTCCATATATACCTCTTAAAAAAAGATGTTGCTGAAGGTTGCTATTCATTGTATTTTTACCATTGTTTTTAATAAAGAAAACAGAAAAGAATGCTTGGGTATGAGCAGTAGGAGTAGGTATCCAATCATCATATATTCTTGTGTATTGTGTTTGTATGTGGGAGGGGTGCCCTCGTCGAAGATCCAGTCATCGTCCACAGGGAGCACTCGACGGAGGAAGGAGATGTGTAGATTAGGACATCGTAGGTGGGTGCTGAGGGTTTGGATGTGGAGTCGAGTATGGAAGGAGAGAAAGAAAGAGAAAGGGGTTCTAATTTTTTTTCTTTATCTCAAGAGCTTTTCGTCAAGTGACCCAAATTTCCTATTGGCGCATTGGTTTGCCATTTTCCAAATGGAATTGGAACCTTTATTCATTATGAATTAAAGATAGGAACCTTTTCTGAGATCTGGCACATAGAATTTACCCATGATTTTTTATGCGATTTGTAGGTGTGCCCCTTGCAAACAACAAATTTCGGAGTCCAAAAAGAAAAGAACCGACATGTGAATAGCATCCGATTCGATGTGCTCTTGACAGCTTAGCTGTCCTTTGATCATTTTCCTGTGTGCGGTCCCACGGGAATAGAAAATAGCAGCAATGTTGGCTCTACAGGCTCCCCCACCATCACGGACCCTCTCTACAGCTTGAATATTAGCCAAATTACACCAACTCTCTCACAGCGTTGGCATTCGGCTCGCGGGGCCTACTTTACGCATGAGAGATTCTTGTCTTGCGCGTCTCTCCGGTATGGCTGAATCTCTCTCGGTCACACTACTTTGATTTGGGATGGAAGATAGGATCATAATCAACAGTGACAACAACCTCATGTTTCAATTCCATGGGGAAAAATACATGTAAATAACCTTATTCCGAGGGAAAAGTAAGATATGCCATTGTGTCGGACAAAAGATGTGATTGATTTAAGAATCCTTATCCAAAAGATAACCTTTTTTATTTGATTTCGTTCATTGGGTAGGCGGTGTCTTGGGACGTGGTTGTATTGATGATTGGAAAATTAATTAGAAGTTGAATATTTTAAAATTTTTAGATGATAAGATGTATTATTATAATTTTTCTTGTTGAAATAGTTGAAAAAGAAATTAGTGATTTGATGTATTAAATGGAAGGGATAATAGTTTTCGCATGAGTCCCATGCGAAAGGGAATAAAAAATAGTCAACGGACCTGAAGGAGTGGAAATGAAGATTTGTGTGGGTAAGTTGGCAAAAAACCTTCCCCCGAAAATGATGGAAAACCCAAATTTGAGGGTTTTCCCCCATGCGAATATCCGTACTTTTAAGAACCATTCCGGACGAAAAATAGTCGTACTCCTGGAACAAGACCTTAGCGTTTTGCATCAGTGTCCTGTCTGAACAGACGTCTCCTGTTGAATTGGAGCACCTTGGTATTGATTCTTTTAGGATTAAAAATACCGGATCATATGTGATAAGGATGCGATGAATAGATGGGAGGCAGCAGTAATTGAGATCGATGGACTAGCTTATGCCGCGTGCTTTGACATCAGAATTCCGGATGAGAAATCAGTTATCTTAATTTTATTCTATGTCGGAAATTAGGAACTTAGATATTCTATCTGTTATTCGATCTAGTCATCAATCTCATTCCTCCCCACTTCTGACTTTTATGCCATCTTAAAATAGATATAATAATTAGTTATTACTCGGCATCTTCATATCCACACATAAATATGCCATTCCCGTCACCGAGGGGCCTCTTTGGTTGTTGGGTTGGGTACATCGGTGTACCCTTCCTTCTAATCCTCCCAATCCTCCTCATAGTTTACTATTCATAGGGCTATCCCAACCCAACCCAACCCAACCCAGCAACCAAACAGGCTCCTAGGGTTCGTTTGGTTGCAGGGTTGGATTGGGGTACATCGGTGTACCATTCCTTCCAACCCTCCCAATCCTCCTCACAATTTACTATTCACAGGTTTACCCCAACCCAACCCAGCAACCAAAAGAATCCAGGGGTCTGTTTGGTTACTGGGTTGGGGTGGGTTGGGGTATCCTCCTGTGAATAGTAGCTGTTTGGAGGGTTGAGAGGGTTCAATGGTAATTGTGATATGATGTGACATTGATTATGTTGCATATTAACTTTTTAATGATTATAATATGTTTTTTATGTTAATAAGTTTATTTGAACATGATTAAAAAATATTATACTAAAGAAATTGCAGGGTCAATACAAGTAGTCCCAATCGAAGAATACATGGTTGAAGCTAGGGGTATACTAGAGTACCCCGGTGTACCCTGACAACCAAAAGGACCCCTGGAGATTGGTGTCAAAGAGGACGGTTACTCAAGCAAGGGACTCTGATGCAAACTAGAGAAAATGATCTTAAAGAAGGTGGTTAACATGCAAACCTTTCACATCGAAAAAAAATCACAGGGAGGAATTAGGACTTTGGTTTCTTTAGATACAATCATACCGTGTGGAAACTCTCCACACACCGGAACGAAAAAACCGCGGGGATTGGTTTTTCTAGATACAGTGAAATTTATGTTTCTGTTTTAACATCAAAGACGGCTAATGTCGCGTCAGCCGAGCAAATAAAAAATTATGAAAAATCCCCACCTTGATGGAGTTAGAACAAATGATCTCTGTGAATGAGCATCTCTGGTCATACTCTTATTCACAAGATATTTCACCAAGGGATGTCGATTTGTCGATCATATTTGCTATGTATTTGTCGAAATTCCATAGAGATCTGGCAAGTAGAAAATCTCTGCCACCCATGAAAAGATAATCCCATTTTAAAGGGTGTGGTATGGAATATTTACAAGGTATTCTATTTCTTCCATTGCCAATTGGTATACATGCGTAATACGCAACATCAGTAAAGATGTCGATGTAAAATACTTCATATGGGGGCGGTAATACAGACAATTTGTTATCAATATATACAAATATATACAGGTAGGTAGGTGTCCATATGATGATGGTGGGACTGCTTCTTCCCCTTTAATTAATATATAATATATTATTATATAGGTGGGTGTATCCGCATAGATGTCCCCATTTTTTTTAATTTTTCACATGCTTCGTAAATTATATAATTTACACATCTATAACATCTTTTAAGCAGGAGCAGGGGAGCCACCGACCTTGAATTACTTTTTCGTCAGCAAATTCCAATTTTACCCCGTACATCTGACCATCGTTCCACTTTTACCCTTCATCTTTGGCAGAAATCCTAACCTCTTCTCCCTTTTGCCAGACCCTCCCCATTGTCGCCGCCTCGCAGCCCTACGCTCAGCGCTATGCCCTCTTTCTACCCCTCTGCGTCGTTCTCTGCCCATATCACCTCCTGATCCCGATTACATGTACACACGTTTCCTCCTTCTCGATGAAACGCCAGCACCCTCTCGACCATCCCCACCGTGGTCATTTCGCAGCCCTACCCTCCACTGCTTCACTGTAACAACCCTTGATATATACCGTCAATTATTGCCATGGCGTCAGATCCATCCTCCGTGGCATCTGACTCACGATCAATTAGCGACATGTGTTGATGAAATCAGGGACGAAGCCAGGATGGTTGGTTTAGGGGGGCCAAATATAATAGAAGGATATTTTTTAAATATATACTATATTTTTTTTACTTAAGATGCAAAATTTATTTTGACTTGATATCATACCATCATCCAAATTACTAAACAATTATTTGTAAACGTATTACCATAATTTTAAAAATATGAAAAGAAATACTTCAGTATTTAAATTACCAACAAACTTACAACATTTAAATATGACTTGAGAACCAATAGTTTGTCATATATAAATTATAATTGTAAGCAATTGTTCCTTTTGTTTGCAATTTATAATTGATCATGAAAGAAACAATTAACCGTGTTATAATTTTTCATAATAAAAATATAAAAAGAGATCAAATATACATTTATGTTAAGCTATTTAGAGCGCACTCGCATTAACTTTGAATCATACTCATCTATAATTAATTCCATTGAAATCAACTTCTTTCTCAATATATATCAATAAATAATTTATGAGAAAATCATCTTCGTATTTATAAATCCAACAACCATATATTTAAATTTTTTTGAGAAACTTCTTTCTCAACGAAATCTATTTTTTAAGGATAGGGTAATTTTTAAAACGGATAAGGATATGGTAATATCTATATATGTATTTGTATCCCTCGGTTTGTATCCATATGTTTGATATACAAGTTTAACAATGAAGATCATTTATACAAGTGTATATATATCATTATAACTTTTATCCAATCCAATTTATAATGTAAAATACATGTATTCAGCCTCGACAATATAATTTCTTCTTATAAATCGTTACACATTTTATTTTGACTAGTGGTCAGTGGTTTCAACTAGTATATTTTGTTATAAAGATAAAAAACACCACTTTATAATGCATGTACTTAACTTGAACGAACCAATATGATACGATCGTTTGTCAATTATAAATGGAGTTTCAAAGTTCATAGGTAATATTTTTTATAAAGTTTTTAACAATATGATGGTTACTAGATGAAAATTATGAAAAAAAACTTGTTTTTATACTCACAAACTATTAGCATCATTATAGCAATAGATTAACGACTAAAAGTACAATTCCATTCTATCACTTCTTCTATGGTATAGAAAAAACTCCAGCATCCTCTCTAAAATTCATGACAATCACAAGACAAATAAAATTATTGAGAATTTGACGGTGTGGAAACTAAATAGGCACATCCATAAGAGGTGATACAATCACCATCATAACAAACAACAAGCTAATTGATCAAGTTTTTTATATACATGTATTAATAATTTAGTTAGCATCTATCATAAATCAATTGAAAAAGAATAATAAATTAAAAAATATATTCGATTGTGTTGATACTGCAGGCACTTCTTGTGAGTAACGAAGGAAGATTGAATTAAATGAATAGAAGCGAAGATCGGGATAGTGCCTAGACGGCTATGTTGAAGTTATGACATAAGAAATTGACGCAATTTAATTCGTTCGCGTTGTCCAACCGAGAAATTAAAAATACAAAGAGAGAAGAATAGGTGGGTTGCATGCACTAAGTATTCGCATTATGAAAATAAACATGGGGTAATCACGCCCACTTGGGACATTAATTTTTTCTATTTTTATACTTTAAATGGTGTTCACATAATTAGGAGAGTGTGGCCCACTAATATTATTTTCCCTAATTTTGGGATGGAAGGCACGGGTAGTAATCCTTAAAAAATAGAGGGAAGGTGTGAGGCGGTTTTTTTCCCCTTGAAAATAGGGAACACGGGGAAGGGGGAGGGGGGCCAGTGCATGGCTTCTAAATTTAGCAATAGGGAGAGGTGTGGAGGAACGGGGGGCCTGGCCCCCTCCCGTCCCTCCCTCCCTCCGTCACTGGATGAAATCGACGTTCCTAGATAGGCTGGATGAGATCCTCCGTCGGAGGAAGGTGGAGCTGCTGTTGTGTTCATTGAACGGAGGTACACGTGAGCTTTCGACCTCATCAATGCCCACCAGCTGAAGCGGTTCAATATCGGGGAGGATTACCACCTCTTTGATGGCCTCTTCGACCTCTCTCCCTGCGTTGATGCCACCCCCTACCCTATCCCCTTCCCCAGTCTCGGCCTCGACCACACCATCATCCTCCCATCTCATCATCCGCTTTGACCCCTCATCCACCACTCCCTCCCGCAACTGCGTCCTCCTCACAAAATGATGGCAAACAACGATGGTTTCACTTTGATGTGGACGGTGATCATGACCATCAAAATCTCAGGGCCCAAACATTCACTCCATGCCTCCAAGCTTTAGGAATATGGGCAAGGCAACTCAACCAGTGAATGGAGAGGCTAATTTTAGAAGACGTGTTATCTGCTCCTTCGACATTGCATCTTGTGGACTGAGAGAATCTTACAACGATGGCAGCTACTAAGAAAGAAGATGCACACTCAGTGTAGACTGAACCCAGTGCATCTTCCCACCCCTCATGTTGATACTGCTTTTGAGAACGTGGGATGATCCGAGATGAGCAAATTTAAGAGGTTCCATTTGCTCTGCTCCTTCACCATAACCATCGTCTGCATGTGGAGGATCACGACACTTATCTAACGACAAGGTTGCTGGTGCTTGTCAGGAATTATCCATTGATCTTTATGTCTATGATGGTATCTCTTTTGTGCAACACATTCCATCCTTTGGAGATGATCTATCAAGCAAGAATTTGGACGCCACTATCACCTGCCTTCCCTGCACTGACCCAGTTATACCTTCACCAATACTAATATAATTCTCGATCATGTTTTATTTAATTCTTGCAGCAAGACCAATAGCTTGACACTGTAAGAATGGATCTGGTTGCTGCTTATGAAGGAAAATTAATTGATGCCCCTTTAATTTTTATTTTTTTAACAGCGCCCTTTCTAAAATATTGGCTAACTCATACGGATGTCATTTCGACTACGAAAGTTTTGTCTGTTTTCATGTCTTCTATTCATATTATTTTTCGTATTTGATACTTTTTAAAATCAAAGGAGATTACGTGTGACCTAATCTCTGTACTCATTGCAACTGGAAAGGTGGGGATTTTGACTATATTTATTGTTTAAATCGACGAAATATTTAATGGGAGGAACTAGATTGAAGTAGATTATAACTATTAGATTGAAGTGGATTACCAGCTTGCCGCTTGGTTCCTGATGGTACCTGTAGATGTTTACCAGCATTGACCTGTTAAATTAGATAAGCCTATAAGATGTGGTGGACTAAACATGGTATTTCGGATTGAGCCTGCAATTATTTTTTTCATCAAAAATATAGATTTAGCTTTCCCATAAATAATGTTGTCCCATTCGCTTTTACATGGCATTTGTTGTTTAATATTTTATTATACACAACATTAGATTTTTGTAAGAGTTGTGTTTTAGTAGGTATTCGTAAGATTGCCAGTTTGAGCATGAAAGAAACTGTTTATTTCCTTCTTCGGAAAATCATGAGAAAAATGTGTGAACTCAATGTACATGATTTGGTATTAGTTATTTAAAATTGCTATGTATAGTATTACATATTGTGAGGGTCGTTCTTATGAGCCAAAAACTCTGAAAGCATGAGAGCAGTACCTCTAGACCATTAGATTTTGAGTGGTTGAGATGGGATGTTGTTGTCAGTCAAAATCTAATGGTCCAGAGGCACTGCTCTTATGCTCTCGCAGTTTTTGACTCTCACAGGATCAACCCTCTACGTTGGGCATACGACATGTTGTCCTCCCAAGTCTCAACTCGGTAATAGGGTGTTTCTTCTTCTTTATATGACGTGCACATTATATGTCATTTTGTACGAAATGATCCTAAAAATTTCGTTAATGCACGCAATCAAAAACATTTTGTTATGAACGAATATATCGAGTTTTATAAGTGGAATAAGAACTCATCTTCAAGATAGTAAATTATTCATTGGTACTGGTTAAATTACATATATTTTACTATATTTTACATATGATTATGTATTTCTCACCCATGCAATCACGATCCAGTGTCTAGTTGGGAGGCAAATCCAACAAAAGAATCTTGACAATTTTCTTTCACATATGTTGCTTAGCCACAACTGCCTCCCCTTCCTTCTATCCTGTCAACTTTCAACATCCTGCACTGCCTCCACTTACATCCCCCTCTTTGTCGCACCCCTTAACTGAATCGCCATCGAGTTCGTGAAATTGTAGTCATTTTCAAACAAGCTATGGATATGTATTTTTTGCTTCAGATAAGAATTTGCATAAAGATATACATTTCCATTTTCTTGCAGTCATGAGAATGGATGTGGATATCATATTCTTAGGGTATGGATTATGTACAATTGTAAAATTCAATAATACATGTACTATATAGTGCAAATATCTGACCTTTTATATTTGATCAAGAATAAGGTATTTTTACCCGTGCAACGTGCATGTGCATTTGCCTATTTCGAAGTTGTGAACGAATCAACCTCTACATCATTGGTTCCAAAATCATGTAAATCGAAATTATGCCTTTATTGTCATTTACATACTTATATAATTATATTATATATATAATTATCTTTAGTACTTTCATTTATATTTTGCATTAAAATAATATCACATTTATACCATTTGCTTCGCTATCTCACAATATTATTTTTACTTCTTCTAAATATTCGCCCGTGCAATGCACGGGGTTAGTACTAGTTTATATTATGGAAGTTTAATGTCTTAAATCGATAAAAAAGAAAATTTATGATATAACCACAAAGTAGTGCTTTTTGAAATCAGATGGATCGTCTGGTCGGATCGTTGAACTGGACTTGAGCGAATCCGATTAGCTGGGTTTCACAATTCGGTTCTGAAGAAAGTAAATAAACTATTTATGAACTTCGTATCAAGGAAACAAGGAAAATTAATAAATTATTTACATAAAGCAATGTATGTTCATCGTATGAATAAAACTTCAGCACAACGATTTGTACTTTGCGAAACCGTGAAATTAGGGAAGCTATTTTCCTAACAAGGTTTCTAATATTTTAACGAATATTAAGATGAGATAATGGTTTCCTTTTGAAGCGTGAGTATCTAAAGCAAGAAACCTCCCCAATCAATTCTGATATGTAGTGTCACTCTCGTGGGCACGGAGATAAATCAAGTTGTCTCCCATGAACTAGGATGTCGTCTTCACGAACATGGCTTTAAGAAGAGGCGTGTATGAGTTGTAGACACCCAAGACTCTTCTCTTTCTCTAAGGCACGAAATTCTTAAGTGACTAGGCTCCAAAACTCAAGTGAATAAAAGAGAGAGTCTTACTCTCCTTTTATACAGTGTACATGCATATTAAAGAGCCTTCTCTTCAAGTAGGCGTGTGCAATGATGGCCCTTGGATTGTTGATCGACGACTTAATACTAAGTCCTTGTTCAATAGTATAATTATCTCCTTATTTATCTTTAATTAATAAGTAATAAATCAAGCAACAAATCAATAAAGAGTTCAATTCAAGGACTTTTATAGTGGCGTCAAGTGTCAATACACCGATGAATATGAGATTAATCGTATTATCTATTAATTATTATTCTCATGGCTTAAATAGTTCAATAAAATGTACAACTAATTAACCTTAATTAACAATCAACCCCTTGTTAAGAACTAACCCTAATTATTGTATATACTTACCACTATTTTTATTTTCTTTATTTTCTTTAATTTTTTTATTAAAAATTGCAGAAAAACTAGATAATTATTGTATATATTTATTTTAGTTTTATTACAAATTTAAAATACAAAAAATCACAAAAGAATTAAAAGAGGTGTAATTAATCCATTAAAAATGCTTGCAAAAATTTTAGATTGTGCGTCTGATTAATCATTAAATAATGCAATATATTAAGAGCCTTATTCTCAATAGGACTCAATATAATGGCATCATGTGTACAATCATTGTACACGTCCCATCTTGATATAATGCAATAATATTATTCTATTCTAAACATGATAATATTAGTTTAAATATTACACACACACACATATATATATATAATGTTTAATGTTGCATATGTTAAAATGTTGTACATGTAATGCTAGATATTTACATAATGTATGCATTTTTAATAGCTATATATAAAATATGTATATCATATATGTATCAGTATAGATATAGCAAATGTTATGTTATTGTCTTTATATATATTTTTTATTCGCAAGAGTTTGTTTAAATTTAGTTGGTTGTGTATATATATGTATGTATTTATAACATATGTAGAAGCAAATATTTGTACATACAAATACATAAAATAAAATTTGTATGCTAACATAAGCACTTACAAATTAACTTTGCTATATATTTATTGATTTTTATAAGTATATTTATGTTACTTTTTTATCAACTCTAGTATTTTATACATATGTTATTAATTCTGTCTGAAGGCCAGTTCAACCTCTTTTTCATAATCTGATTTTAAAAAATGATGATATCATCATCGTCATCATCATGTTTGAATATGTTTAATTCCGTGGTCAAACCCGATCCGACCTTTTCGAGAAGGTTTCTGATTCCCATTTCAAAAACATTGTTACAAACTACTACCTCTTTCACATGCTTTCCATTTTCCCCATCCATCAATCCAAGCCCTTCATCTCCAATACCTCGGTGCAGGTTAGAATTGATGGGATAGGGATTTCAGATCATAGACTTTTTTTGGTAAGTAAGTAAACCTTGTATTTCATAAAAAAATGTACAGTAGGGGTTGATGACCCTATTTTACAAAAGAATATCCCTTCAGAAATTAAGCGAGGGTATAGATGTATAGAAATTGTATTTGTAAGACCTGAGGAGGCAAAAACTCAGGCCCTACGGAGTCATGCCAGGAGCTTGATCGTCTTCACTACATAGTCCGTAGTCTTCTGAGCATAGGCTTTGTTGGGCGGCTCTGGTGATGGATCCGTCCATAGTCGATTCCTTTCATACCAAATAGCCCGTACCACCACGGTAAGCATGATTGACATGCATCCCTGAGTTTCAGAGTGCGGGATGGAATTAATCCAGCATATAAGTTCACAAAGTGGTAGAGATCGGTAGTGCTAGGGCTGCGCATGAACTCATCCAAAGTGTAGAGGAATAAGAGCAGCTGAAGAACATGTGGCCATGGGATTCAAGGTCCCTAAGGCAGAGGTAGCAATTGGAGTGTTCATGGATCTGAAATCTAGCCAGCTTGTCGGTTGTGGGGAGCCGGTTGAGCACCGCCCTGTAAGAGTTAGGGAAAAGTTTGGTGGAGTACCCTTATCCCAGACGCAAGGGGACCATACGATTGTGCTGGCAGCCGGGCGAAGGAAGGCCACAACGCTAGAGAAAGAGAAGCTCCTAGGGGAATGAGTCCACATGTAGGTCTGGTTGTCACCCTCAATAGCAGAGCGCAAGCTCTCTCCATTGCGCAGGATGGCATTCCAGGTGGCACTTTGCGTAGTTGGTAGACTAGCATCCCAAAAAGAATGATCACCCAGGTATTTACGTCGCATGTAGAGAGCCCACATCGAGGAGTCTGAGGTCAGTAGTCTCCATGTCCAGGAGGCAATCATAGCATCTCGTAAGGTGGCCAGCGAGCAAAGTCCAAGTCCCCCCTCTGACTTAGGGCTGTAGGTGGTGGACCACGTAATGTCATGTTGCTTACGTCCCCAAAGGAAGTCTGCGCAGAGCATATCAATATTTTGCACCGAGCGTTGCTGGAGGAGAGTGCCATTCTCCCATTATAGGAGTGTACCAGAGATGACCGAATGCAGGAGTTGGAGTCGGCTGGCCATGGAAAGAGTCTTAGCCTTCCATCCACCGAGTAAGACCCTCACCCTTTCCTCAAGTGCTTTGATGTTACCCCTGCTCCCATAGGATGGTGAAAGCGGAAGTCCCAAGTAAGTTGTTGGTAGGGCCTGGCTAAGGATGCCAACTCTGAGCATAGTCGCAAAGTCTCCCTGAAAGTGCTTTAGATGGAATAGCTTGCTCTTCCTCGCGTTCATTTGCAACCCCGAGATCAATCGGAACTCGTCCAAGACAGCCCTAACAGACATCAGAGAGCGCGATGTGCCTTTGCAAAAGAGGAGTAGATCATTTGTGTAAATTAGGTACGTTGGGGTAGTGGATCTTCCCGGTCGACAATGCAAGTGAGAGATTCTAGACCGATGGTAAATAGTAGGGGGCTCAGTGGGTCCCCCTGTCGGAGCCCTCGCATGCCATGGAAAAAACCCGACGGGGATCTATTCACAATTACCGAGAAGGAGGTTGTAGAGATGCAGTTCTCAATCCACTTGTCCCATGCGAAACCCATAGCCCTTAGGGCATCCAATACGAAAGAGTGCTCAATCAATATTCATGCAAGCCTTATTCATGCTTCGCCGCCTGTCAAAATCATATGTCAACTCCTGGGCCAACCGAATGTTATCGCCAATAGAGCGGCCCTTGATGAACAATGTTTGGTTTAGCGAAATCAAATGAGGTAGCACCACCGCTAACCTGGAAGCCAGTAACTTGACAAAAATTTTATACACGACGTTGCAGCAGGAGATGGGTCTATAGTCCCCAAAGCTGAATGGGGAAGGGATCTTGGGGACAAGGGTGAGGAAGGTGTGGTTCACCTGTCTCACCATGGTACCACCCATGTGGAGGAAATCCATGGCAGAGCAGATATCCGCCTTAACTAGATGCCAGTGACTCCTGAAGAACCCTGCATTGAAGCCGTCAGGCCCAGCTGCTAGTGCCTCCTGAAGAAATCTGCATTCAGGTCAAACAATTCTTCCTTTACATCTGCAACCGCAGGTGGGGGAGGAAGTTGTTGCCACTGTTGGGAGGAAGGGGAGCGTGTGCAGCTATTAGTTTATTACCCATATACGCACATGTCGACGTATCAATGCACTTATTTTTGGCATCTTTAACTGCTCGCAGATTTGTGGACGTATGAGTTGGGTGTCTATTGAGCAATTAAAAAAGGGTCGTGAGTCGTGTTATTGAGCTCCTGCCAAAATAGGCGGCCAATCAATCGAGACCTCAACAGGTTTAATCCACCTCATCAGAATAGATGGGTCTCAATTACATGCTTTCTCAATTTTCTTATGGGTCCCTAACAGGTTTTGATGGGAAAGCGTAAGAAACGACAGTCTACGGCATATATAGTTTATTAACGCTAGCTATTCCCTCACATTTTATCTTCATAGAAATGGTAGTGTGTACATTTATAAATGTGCAAGCGAATTATGAATTGCTTTTTGGTAAGTTTGAAAATTCCATTTTAAATGCCATAAATCGGTTGACAAATTGCTTTTGATTGTATAATAATTTGAGAACTATCACCAACTTCGCTTATTTGAAGGGGTGGGGGAGTATACAGATCAACTTGCATAAAACTTCTCTATTAATCACCTCAAACCACTACACAAGCTCCAAGGCACACTACTTGCACTCGTTCATCCTTAGATAGAATCAATAGTGGATGGGAGGTGATGAGCACAAAAATTCATACAACTCAGCAACATATTTCCTTTTTCCTATTTAGAATGACGTATTGGAGCATGCAACTCAAGTGCATATAACTTATGTTGGTTAAAAGAATGTTACGATACCAAGCGATCAACATGGGTATTTTTCAGAGAGAAAATTTAGGATAAGTAAGATGTTATTGAAATTGTTGGTGCAAAGCTCTGTAAATATAGACTGTTATGCTAATAAAAATGTGAACTCAAATATCTCAAAATCCATGACCAGAGATAAAGAGAATATGTGAGATATAACTAACAATAAAGGAGGTTGAATTATAGTAACATACAATAAATTGAAGCTGACATTTCACATGTGAACTCTCGAAGATGTAGTCCTTAATTTAATTTAGAAAAATGACGCACAATCACATCATTCCATGTATAAAGAAGAATCTTCTTTCCATATATATAACAACAGTCATAGGTGTTTGATCTTGAGGATGTGCAGCTATACCAAGTTTAAAGCCTTCATATACTATTATCATGGACATAGGAAGATTCAAATATATTAATGTTATATCACTAATATACGCAGATATATATAACGTAAAGAAGAATGAGATACCTGATCATGTGATGCTTACAGATGCGAGCTATCATCCAGGACTCACTGCTTAAAGGTCTTATACAACTAGATGATCTAGAATGCATCAATATGGAAAGGCTTGTCGATTTCCTGACAAGAAGTCTCCCTTTGTGAAGAAGAACTAGTAGAAATTTTCTAGTTCGATGTATTTGGTCTAGTCAAGCAATCTTCCTGAAAAGAATGAGCTACTTGTGGCTTTCGACAATGATTTTTCAAGATAAGTTTGACCTTTTTCTTAAAGGAAAAAATGAAGGTTTTATTGAAGTTCAAAGAATTTTAGTTTAAGTTCGCAAAATGGAATCGAAAAGAATGCATTGTGCTTATAGACATCTAATTATGCAGAATAGACATCTATAGAGTTCTCTACATCTCAAAGAAACTAGGAATCAATCAATGATAACTAACTTGTATAAATACACCACATCAAAAAAAAGTTGTAGTACATAATGTTGCATATAGTTTCAAATCCTGATTAAATAATCAATTAAAGACAGATTGTATAACAAAATGGATACCATTTGCGTCATAACAAGGGAACAACTCATTGAATCCCTTATGATTCCATTATTGTTCATACTTATCAATTTTATCTTTTGTTATATTATGTTATTTGTGTAGCACCTCAAACATAGTATCACATCTAGTATTTACAAATTATGGTAGTAGTTTATAAGTAGTAGGGGCTACTACTAGTCAACTTGAGCTTAATTATTTTACGATGTGGTTGGGGGCTCCAGTTGGGCTCAAGCCCAACAAGTTGTATGGGCTAGTAGTACCCCATAATAGATCGGGCATAAGACATGGGGTGATGTTACATGAGGTATCAGAGCCCGGTTACTCCAGTAGCTTATTCAGTAATTAGTAGCTATTAGCGGTATTAAGAAACTAAGGATATGTTAAGATCTTTCGATCTTAATAATGGACTACAGAAGTATTACCGTTCACAAATAAGTGTCCTTGGTGTGCATCATGTTAGGTAGAATAAGAACTATAGAGGCATGTAAAGCCCATCCATCCCAACTTCAGAATGCTGTGCAATTTCATTCTCCATCAATACATGTAGTTCATTTATGATAATATTCACTTGTCATTTATTCAAATATTTTAATATATTACTCTTTTGTAAGTTCATGGTTGACTTTATCTTAGCTTTGATATACCTTAAAGGATCAATATGGGGTGGCAAAATAACTTTGAAAGGCTTAGAAACAATTTCAGGATTTCGAGGAAATGGACTCGTATGACTTCGTTTGACTAGGAAAGGATCATATGTGATATCTATGTAATTTTCCTAACACACATCTGATTATATTTGTTAATTTTAATACTTTATTTAAGAGATATATTTGAAATTATAGAACAAATACATAATTCATCTTGTCTATATGCGAGAGATAAATTGCACTTCCCTGACCCATTTGGTATCTAATTGGATCATAGATTGCATAGATAGGGCGAGGAGGTAGCCATCGCTATGTTGGCTCTCTGAAGAAGTTTGCACTGATCTTAAATTGTACATATAGTGAGAAAAGAAATGATAGGTGTGATGTTTTATCTGATAACATTTTTTATTGCAAGTTTTGTTTGTCTAGCTTTATGCATATGACAAAGGGGGTAAGATTTATGTATTCTCTCATTATGATATCTCTATGTGATAAGGAAGCCACTAGGTTTCTAAGCCCCTCGTTTCGCTAGAAACCTCTTTGACTTCCTGGATCGATGAGTAGAGTATTGGTGTGTGGGAATGTTAGTGGAAACAAGCAATTCACAGGAAGAGGGATGCAAAAGCTCACACACTTTTATTTGAGCAATCACAACTATATATATATATATTGCGGGGGAAATTGAAAATACACAAAAAACAGACGTAGCCCGCTATCTCATGTACGTCCTCTCCATAAGTTGAATCATGAATGAAACAATTATTAGCCACGTAATTGTCTCATATGTTATGCTCCAAAACGGATGTCAATAATGGTGCACGCCCATTATAAACACCATGCATGGCACTAATTTTAGCCCTTAAATGTACGTGCATTGATTTCAATCCATGCAAGGTGTGGAGGAAGGCAAGAGATCACAACAAATTCCCTTCTTCATGAGCCTTCATCCCAGCAATCTTCTTTCATTCTTGGAGCTTCGACTGTGGTAGCACCTTAGTGAACATATCAGCTCCATTGTCATCTGTGTCCACCTTATCCAGCTGCAAATCTTTTCTCTCCAATGCATCACGTATCCAGTGGTGCCGTAACTCAATGTGCTTTGACCTGGAGTGAAACATGTGATTCTTTCTAAGATAAATAGCACTTAAGTTGTCACATAACAATATGTATTTATCCTGTATAAATCCCAAACCATGCAACAACTTCTTGCACCACAGAAGTTCTTTGCCAGCCTTTGTCACAGCCATGTATTCGGCCTCTGTAGAGGACAATGCCACACTCTTTTGTAGCTTGGATTGCCAAGCCACGTCTCCTCCTGCGAGAGTGATCAAGTATCCTGATGTTGACCTTCTACCATCAACATCACCTGCCCAATCTGAATCTGTGTATGCCTCCATGTAAGCTTTACTTCCTCTGTAACAAAGGCATAGACTTGACGTGCCTTTGAGGTACCTCAGAATCCATTTCAAGGCCTCCCAATGCTTTCTTCCTGGATTCGACATGTACCTGCTCACAATTCCCACGACATGTGCAATATCTTACCGTGTGCATATCATGGCATACATCAATGACCCTACATCAGAAGCATAAGGTATATGGGTCATACCTTGACGCTCTTCCTCGGTCTTGGATGCGTGATCCTTTGATAACTTGAAATGGACGGCATGTGGGGTGCTAACTGGTTTGCATCCATTCATATTGTATCTCTCAAGTACCTTCTCTACGTACTTCTATTGAGAGAACCACAACTTGTGATTCACCCTATCACGGGTTATCCTCATATCAAGGATTCGTCTCGCTGCGCCTAAGTCCTTCATGGCAAAGGACTTGCTTAGATCTTCTTTCAGTCTGCTGATCTTAGTCTTATCCTTGCCAACTATAAGAATATCATCAACATATAGGAGAATAATAAGTTTCTCATGCCCATTACCTCGCACATATACGCATGTGTCAGCAGTGTTTCTAGTGAAGCCTTGGTTTGACATGAAGCTATCAAACCTACTATACCAATTCCAGGGTGCCTGCTTCAATCCGTATAAAGACTTCTTCAATCTGCAAACAAGGTGAGTCTTCTTCCTGGATTGGAATCCCTCTGGCTGCTCCATGTACAACTCTTCCTCAACATCACCATGGAGGAAAGCGGTCTTCACATCCATCTGCTCTAGTTCAAGATCTATAGATGCAACTAGAGCTAGAACCATCCTGACAGACGCCATTTTTACCACAGGAGAAAAAATCTCATCAAAATCGATATCTTGCCTTTGTTCAAAGCCTTTGACCATAAAACGTGCTTTGAACCTTTTTGAGCCATCAGCTTCGCATTTGAGCCTAAAGATCCACCTGTTCTTCAAGGCTCTGGCTCCTTCTGGCAGGGGCACAAGGTCGAACACCTTGTTCCTTTTAAGAGCTTCCATCTCCTCCTGCATTGCCTTCAGCCAGTGTTCTCTGCCGCTATGTCCATTTGCCTCATCAAAGGACTCGAGCTCACCATCATCTGTGAGCAGGAGATACTGGTCGGGTGAGTATCTCATAGACGGTCTACTGACCCTTGTTGAACTTCTCAATTGAGGTTGTTGTGCTGCTTCTTCAACATGCTCTACCACTAATTCTTCAAGGGGTGGCAACCCCCCTTCAACGCAGTCTTCTATGGCCTTGGATTCCTCCCTTGCGCCATCATGGATGGCTTCTTCAAATAAGGAGGGCTCATCATCATAAGTGACAAGAGGTTGCGATTGCGGCTTGAGGATGTCCTGGATTGTTTGGTCCTCAACAAACTTGACATCTCGACTTCTCACAATTTTCCTTTGAGTAGGATCCCACAGCCTATACCCATACTCATCCTGACCATATCCTACGAAGACGCACACCCTCATCTTTGAGTCAAGCTTGGTTCGTTCATCACTGGGTACATGAACATATGCAACGCACTCAAAGACTTTGAGATGATCAAATGAGACATGTTTACCTCTCCAAGCATGTTCTGGATAGTCTCCATCCAAGGGGTGAGATGGAGAACGGTTTATCACATATATGGCCGTGTATAGTGCTTCTCCCCAGAAGCTCTTCGAAAGATTCAATTGAGAGATCATGGCTCGTACTCTCTCCAACAAGCTGCGATTCATCCTCTCTGCAACTCCATTCTGCTGTGGGGTCTTTGGCACCGTCTTCTCCATGCGGATGCCATGGCTCCTGCAATAGCCCTCAAATGGCCCTCGATATTCTCCACCGTTATCAGATCGGATGACCTTTAGTCTCCTTCTGATCTCTCTCTCCGCAACAAGGTGCCATGTTTTGAAGACGTTTAGTACTTGGTCCTTCGTCTTCAAGGCAAAGGCCCACACCTTCCTCGAGTGGTCGTCGATGAAGGTTACAAAGTAAAAGGCACCTCCAAGCGTCTTTACACCCATGGAGCACACGTCTGTGTGCACAAGATCGAGTGGGTATCTTCTCCTTGATGTTATCATCTGAAATGATGTACGCCTTTGTTTTCCAGCCATACAATGGCTGCAAACCTCCGAGAGAACTCCGGTAAATGGAATGACATTTTTCTTGGCGAGAATTTTCATACCTTTCTCGCTCATGTATCCCAGCCTTTGATGCCAAAGAGTTGTTTCGTCTCCTTTAGCTGCATAGGAGCTCCCACATGACCGACCATGAGTCATGTACAATGAGGCTTCCTTCTTTCCTCGGGCAACTATTAGAGAGCCCTTGGAGAGTCTCCATTCGCCTCCGCCAAATTTGCAGGTATACCCTTCATCATCAAGTGCACCGGTGGACAACAAGTTCATGCGCACTCTGGGGACGTGCCTTACATCGTTTAGCCTGAGTTTGGTGTTGTTTGGCATCTCCAGAACCACTGTCCCGCGACCAGCAATAGGGCAACTTTGATCATTGCCCATTCTCACCACGCCAAAGTCACCAGGCGTGTACAAAGAGAAGAGCTCCTTCCTAGGTGTGATGTGGAAGGAAGCACCAGAATCCACCACCCAAGTGGACTCTTGAAGTGAGATATTGGCTGATCCAACATCCCACATGATAATGGCTTCTTCTTGGCTAGCCATGGCTGAAGAGCTAGCCTCACCGATCTCCCGTACATCTTCTCTTCTAGGTTCCTTGCAGAACCTCTTGATGTGCCCTCTCTTCCCGCAGTTGAAGCATGTGATGTCTTTGCGGGACCTCGACATCGAGCGTCCTCGAGACCTGGCTCTCCCTTGAGAACCATTACCACGACTCTTATTTCGGCCTTTTCTTTCATTCACCAAGGCTTGTGAATGATCCTCGCCGTGCTCCATCCTCCTCAGCTCCTCGTTCATCATACTGTCATTCACGGTGTTGAGGGAGAGTGGGTTGGACATGCGAGCCCACGGCGAGCCATTATGCAATAAATGTTATTGCGAATATCATTCCCTGATCTGAAATGAAGAATGAATAATTTGCATAATAGGTCCCTTAGTACAATTAGGGTTATGTACCATGGCCATCTTAATGATCATACATCTGTTGATTCAATTATTGAATCATAGAGGCTGGTGCTTAGATGAATATCTAATGAGTTATATTGAGGACTCGTCAAGCACCGTCAAATGATTATTAAGAGATGATCTCTAGCCAGAGTAGGAGATGGCAATCCTATCTCAGTTAGGTTGATATCTGACCGACCTCTTGATGCAGGTCCTCTGCATAGGAATAGAGATTCAGAGGTGTCAGATTAGTTAGGTCAAAGAGTTGACTTAACGAGATCGAGATAACCAAAGTCCTATATCGTATGTTGTCACGATACAGGCACGCATCCTCTGACCGGAGACAGATGTGTTACTATATTTTTGAGTATGTACATTTGGCAGACCAATAGGTTGATGACCTAATCAAGGTCTATACACCGGCGTGCTGGTGTGCATATAAGGGCATATGAGTAATACGATCTCTCAAAGGGATCATACAGGTTCAGTTACTGAACTGGAAGACATGAGCTCACTCATGAGATATTGGGAAGAATCAAATTCCATGCGCATGGTCGTCTCGCTTTGGAAGCTTAACTGAATTTGTAGGTTTGATATATACTTTTGGAAAGTATATGATCAAGACCTATGTATGATATATACTTTTGGAAAGTATATGATCAACACCGACTCCCAATGATCAAATGAGAAACTTACTGATAGAACCCTGAAGTAGACAGTGTAAAGTTGATCTAATACTTCGGGTTTATTCTGAGTCTTCCAGTATTCAGGATGTACAGGTATTATGAATACCTGAGGGTGATGTGATCATAAACGATTGTATAAGCATGACGCTTCCATTCCTAGGGAGTGATGAAACGAGTCTAGATTTTAGTGACTCCTCTCAGTAGAGAAGTAATATGATCTTAGTCCAAAATGTTGGACATTGATCTGAATGTGATTCAGATGCAATGAGAAGATTAGATTTGCGGTCTTGATTTAATCAAGCATCTATGGGAGGCCCGCGATCTGGATTTGGAATATGATCTCAATATCCATGTCACTATACGTGGAACAATACAATCGCCCTGTCCTTATCTCCAAGTATTCACGAAGAAAGCGCATTATCCTTGAAAGAGTTCATGGATAATTCTATTGTTGATATATGTATCCGAGCATTGAGAAAATGGATAATTAAATACGATTTGATTACCATAAATAATATGAATTTGATTCATATTATAAAGAGAGTTATCTTAGATAATTAAATGTGATTTGATTATCAAAGATGTAAATAATGTGAATGTGATTCATATTATTTGAGCACATGAGAATAAGTTATCCAATATAGTTAAATGTGATTTAATTATTATAGATAAGAATGATGTGGATAGTAATATCTTATTCATAATATATTATAAATGTGATTTATAATGTATTAGAGAGAGCTAATTATAATTTATATTTGTTGATTAATTATTATGTGTATTGGATACACATTGTGTAATTAATTGACAATGTAAATTATAGGTTGTTTTGGGTTGTGAATATGATTCACAATTTTTCAATGGCAAGATTGCAATATTCTCAAATATAATTGTGAATTATTTTTGAAGAATAAAATCCCAACAAAAGTTGTTGGAAATTATGGGAGAATTTCATGGAGATGTGTAATCTAATAAGATTACATGAGACAATCTCCACCATATGGAGATGGTGGGCGGCTACCAATTCTACAAGGAAATTGGTGGCCGTCCCTACCATTCCTAATGGGGAGATCATTCATGCAAATCTCTCTCCATAATTGCTTTATCTAATTTAGGATTAAAATATATTTGACATCTCAAATATATTTGATTTAAATTAGATTATTATTTGTTGGCTTTTACCAACAACAATCTTGACCATTGGATTGACATAAATCAATCTCATCCATTGATTTTATATGTCCCATGGATTGAGATCCATGGATCCCAAAACCCTATAAATAGAGAGGCATACCCATGCTCTCTTTTTACACATAATGCTTGAGAAGCATTTCTCTCTTTCTCTTTCTCTAAAGAGACGTCAGCCCTCTCTCTCCCTTTCATGGCCGTCCACCATATATGACAAAGAGAGGATCCCCATCGCCGCGGCATCGTCGTTATGCTGCCCGTTCTTCTGCTCGTGGATCTCCGTTTCCTTCGGTGCGCCTCGCTCGTGAAGAAGACGTCGGATTTCGTGTGTCGAGATCAGGAGATCCGCCGCTTGGATCATCAACATGGATTGCGAGAAGCACGCGATTCATCCCCGCGCTCGCAAGCGTCTCCTCCGTCGGATCAGACTTGAGATAGGAGGTCTCTTCGTTTAGAGACTCTTAGCAACCACGCTTCAAGAGGTAATCCTATTACTTGTTTGTGGTTTAGACGAAATGATCCGAGAAGTGTTCTTGGATCATGTGGTTTCGTCGTAAGAATTTTTTTTAAAATTCCGCTGCATCGAGCAACTAGTGCGACTAGTCGCTCCTCGTCGTATTCGATACGACTCTCACGCTTCCGTGATGCGCTTGAGGATATAACCATATCCTTCAAGTGGTATCAGAACCTTAGGTTGACGGTTTCGAATAGTGATTCGCTAACCGAGGATGACTTGGGTTCGTTAAGGTCGCGAAAGTTTTCATCGCATTTGATTTCGCAGATCTGTTTAGTAAATAAATTCGGCACTGTTTAAATTGTTTAAACAAGAATTTATTACTTTGATTTTGTTTCCCATTAAATAAGGAAACCATAGGATCTGAGTTTGCGTAAATCGGATTTCGTATGCTCGAGATATGGTCGTTTTATTGAACATGTATGCACTGTTGCGGGAACTGTAAATCTGAACGTGATTAAAATGTTAATTACTGTTTAGACTTGCCTCAAAATACGTGAAACATCTTGGTTTCTGTCCTAAATCAAATTAGCAAACTTTAGAAATTGACTTTGCTTAATTTGGATTTAAATTGATTGAGATATGCTAATTTTAGTAAGTAGGGGTCACTGCTGAAATTACTTTCCTAATCAAGAACCATGTGATTGTCAATTAATGAAATTAACTGTTAATTTCGAGAAATAATTATGGAAAATATTTGTGAAATATTAGAAGATGATTATTTCCTTAATTGACTTGGCCCCAACCAATTAATTGATTAGATGTGATCTAGATCATAATTGGAAACACAATCATCAAACTCCTTGCTTGAATAGGATTGGGAATTTGTCTAGCAAATTTCCTTATAATCAAAATTGTTTTGATTACTATATGGTATAATTTCGGTTGAAGAACCGATGATCATCTCAAGTACAAATTAATCAATTTGGCATTATCCTTTCTCGAGGCGGGTATGGTGTCTAGTCGGGGATCGCTGGGGTAGCGGGTTGCAACGTATGCGGTCCGTCCCACTCCCGCTGGTACTGGCCAT
This sequence comes from Ottelia alismoides, assembly GCA_037367405.1. NCBI lineage: Eukaryota > Viridiplantae > Streptophyta > Magnoliopsida > Alismatales > Hydrocharitaceae > Ottelia > Ottelia alismoides. The sequence continues at coordinate 1,246,407 of JAZKJV010001492.1, forward strand.
GACAACGGGTAGGGCCGGGATAATGTCCGAGGGATTATGATGTATTTTTTTTCTAATTATTAAAATACGAATTAATACGTACTTTGAGAATAATACCATATATATATATTCAAGCATAAAATTAAGTTTGATTGATTAAATTAGATTGATAATTAATTTAATATGATTAAGTTAATTATATCCAATTAAGAATACTCTAATATGATTAGAGTTAATAATTCCCTTGGAAGAATTAATTATATGAATGTGATTCATAGTAATTAATTAAATTTGAATAAGAGGTGGAGTATCACATAAGTGACATCCATGGTCTCCCGTCAAGGCGAAGGGTTTCCGTCGCCAGGGATTGTATATAGGAGACGCCTGTACGAAGTGACAGCTCCTATATACAAGCGCATCTGGATCGGACTCTTTGCTTCTCGAAAGAGTAAGGCCGTATGCGTAGACCCCAATATCGGATCCTCATATTATTGGGGCGATATTGGATTGCGCATAGCGAGTTCTATTCCTGTTGACGGTTGGTTCAATTGATGACGGGTCAACATCACCTTAGGGGTGGTGGGCCCGGGCATTAAAGACCGAATTGAGAAATGCAAGTTGGACTTGCAAGACGGAATGTGTTCCCGCTTCTCTTCATTGGAGTTGCAGTTTCTCATATTATTGGGATGTAACAAAGATAAAGAGGAGATTCCAGATCTTGCTGAGATATAATGGTAAGTATATCTCTTACATTGAAAGTGATTAAGGGAATGAACTTTCAATGTCTTTGACAAAGCAAGACAACTTTGATATAAAAACTCCTAAATCAAAGTACAATATGTATATATATAAATATATACCCTTATGCAAATTTCTTATTTCAGATAATCCTTCATTAAACCCACTCAATGTTATACTCAATAATAACCAGTAAAATATCATGGATTGGACTCATGATCCAGATATTGTACTTGCAATTGGACTCATAATGTATGTGGTTGCAATGTGCAAGTTTCCTCATAATAATGAGGAATGACAATTAAATGGATAATAGGACTACAACCCTAGGGTTTGTATGTCTCTATAGTCTTGATCCGTCATCGAATGTACTTTGGAAGTGACATGTTGATGATGATCACAATTGTCAATTAATCCTTATAAAATCAATAAAGATATTCTGGCATACATATGTGCTCTTGACATTTAATCTTGAATGACATGGTTCTCTGCATCATGTAGAATGGTAGCTCTATAAGAGATGATGTATTCAAATTGTTTGAGTACCTACCTGAACCTATGTTTTAAGAGTTTAGATGGATGTAGTTGATGAGTGTCATCATTGTACTGTCTATAATCTAGTCATTCATGAAGCTTCATAATATACATATTGTATGAATTGGGTGAAGCATGTATAAATGTCGAAATGCTCTTACATTAAATTCTTTTGAATTTAACATAAGAGATCCTTTAGTCTTGAGCAATGGTTGCTTAGAGATAAAGGGAGCGCAGTGGAAGCATGGGTTGGACCCAAGTAAGATGTATAGTCAAAGAGTTGACTGCACTTCTGTGACTTCCATATGACATCCAAAGAGTTGGATGAATGCCAATACTGCAATAAATTGATGTGTTGATAATATGACTATCAAATCTATCTAGAATCCTTAGAGAAGGAATCGAATAGTACATCAGAAAAATCTACATATAATCATTGAAATTGACTTACTTATTTGATAAGATAAAGTCTAATAATTGTATCTCAATCTTCTAATGACACTTGCAATTGGTTGCATCTGTATTAGAATACTGAAAAATTTGATCTTAAGGTCTTTAGTTATCCTTGAGAATTTTGATGCAATTGTTGCAACAAACTCTTTTGGATTGATATACTTATTAATTTCAGTGGGAGAGCCCTTAATCTTAGAGAATGTCTCTGTGGCCTAGATGTTAGAATACACTCATTGTTTATTTCTATTTGTTGGATATAAACATGAATTCTGTAATAATTCTATCATAAAGAGTTATGATGGAGATATTTCAGAAAGTAATCTAAAATCTAGTGGACTCTATTAAATTAGAAAATTAATGAATGGTTCATTAAGATTTCTAATACGGAAAATTAAACCTTTAAAGATCAATAGAAGGATTAAGATCATCTGATAATGATCTAGCATCATGTTTTGGACATTTGTTTGTTGATGTGATCAATAGACTGATAAGAGATGAAACTTTAGATTGTCTAAAAATTCAAATCTTATATACTTGTGAATACTGTATTCAAAATTAGAAATGTTCAATACACCCTTCATTGGGAATGGTGTAAGATTAAGGTATTCAAGATCTCATACATATTAATGTATGTGAATCATCTACATCAGAATAAACATTATGGATATGTGATATCTATTAGTGATTATTTGTGATATGAGATTTCTTCTCTTCACTTAGAAAACTTTGAAATGTTCAAAGATTTCGCAATTTTGGTTTAGAACCAAAGTTTGAAGGAAGATGAAATGAATTTGATCTAACCAAGGTAGACTGTACCTATTAGATGAATTCAAGAAATGCCTTATGGAGATATGAATATTATTCCTATCTCAATCCTCCTAATGAACCTGAACTCAATAGAGTTGTAGGGAGATACAATTGATCATGTGTGACATGATTTAATCAATGATTAATCCTAGCATAATTATCTCTTAGTTTCCAAGGTATATATGTAGTAGAGACTACGTTATATACTTAATAAGGTTCCATGCATGTAAGCTGGAACCTAGCACTAGAGAGTGCTACTTCATTAGGAAAATAAAGGATGGTATTGTATACCTACTTTATGACCTTGACATTTTTAAATGATCTCATCTCCGAGAATGTGATTCTTAGAGGATGACTCTCTTGAGAATCAAAGTTGAAAATGAAGTAAAGGAACTCATTTAATCTTGAGAAGATAATGAGGCTCCTGAAATCGGAAACTAAAAGAATAATTGAAGGTAAAACACTAATACTTCTTCAAATAAGTTTGAGGATGTATTCCATGTGAAAATGATTGGACTTCATGTGATGAAGCTCCTGAGGATCATGACATGGATAGATGGATGTTAGCAATAAAAGTCTAATGTAGACTTCATATACAAGTGTTGTATATGGACCCTCGAGGATCCACCTATATGGGTAAGACCCATTAAGGTCTAAATGGATCTTCAATAGAAAGAGGGAACCTGATGAGAAGGTAGAGACCTTCAAAGCACGGTTCGTAGCCATGAGCTACACACCGAAGAGAAGACATCACTTGCGATGAGACTTGCTCTCCAGTGGCCTTGCTTTAACCCATCAGAATGTTGCTAACTATAGCTACACAACTTGACTATGACATCTTCATGATGTGAGTCAAGATTGCATTCCTCTATGAATACCTCTCTGAGGATATTCATATGAACTAGCCCCAGGGCTTCGTGGTTGAGGAAAGCAAGGTGTGCAAGCTAAAGAACTCCATCTTTGGACTCAAATAAGCTTCTTGTAGTTGGAACATAAGATTTGATGAAATTATAAATGTTATGATTTCAGTTAAAATCTTGATGAACCATGTGAAGCTTAGTGGGAGTGACATTGTGTTCATCGTGCTAAATGTAGATAATATCCTAATCATTTGGAATGATCTAAGGATGACACTAGTAAGTGTTTTATAATTTGGTTGTTCCATACCTTGAGATATGATCTCAAGGATAGATCTTAGATCCTAGCTCTGAAGATGTTCAGAAGCAAAGAGAAGAGGATATTGGGACCGTCACATTAGTAGTGCACCTTGGACTTATTCCAATTTCTGTAAAATTCCAAGAAAAGCTTCCTTCCCTTAAGATATGCTACTGACCTATCTAAAGGGATAGCACCTCAAAGAGTTGAGGAAGTGAATGCTAGAACTGCTTGCACTTGTGCATCAGTTATGAGAAGCTGAGTGTATGCTAAATGTGTACAAGAGCCAGATGTCTGCCATGCAGTGGGAGTAGTAAACTATTACTAATCCTACTATGGAGATAAAACACTTGGTTGCAGTAATAACAAAATCTTCATAGATGATAAGATTTTTGAGATAGTGATCTCAAAGTCTTATCTTCAAATACTTAAGACTTTATAGATAATGATCTAAAAGGTCTTAACTTTGGATACCTCTAGAGATAGTGATCTCCAGGGATAAAGGTATTCTGATAAGGATTATGGAAATGCTGGTTATAACAATTTATTAAGCTGTAGTGTCAAGGACCCTATAATAGCTTTAACAAAGATTGAGTATTGGTTGCATGAGATGCAACATTCGCATTATATGCGAGCACTGTTACTGGGGATATGCAATTGCCGTAAAAGGACTTGGCGTAGTCTCGCGGGAACAGAGTGGCTGATCAACTTACCTAGCTATTTTCTAAATAGCCTATGATTGTCACATGAGTATGGGTTTAAATGATTAGCCCATTAATGGCTCTTTGGGCTAGTGGGAGATTGTTGGACATGCGAGCCCACGGCGAGCCATTATGCAATAAATGTTATTGCGAATATCATTCCCTGATCTGAAATGAAGAATGAATAATTTGCATAATAGGTCCCTTAGTACAATTAGGGTTATATACCATGGCCATCTTAATGATCATACAGCTGTTGATTCAATTATTGAATCATAGAGGCTGGTGCTTAGATGAATATCTAATGAGTTAGATTGAGGACTCGTCAAGCACCGTCAAATGATTATTAAGAGATGATCTCCAGCCAGAGTAGGAGATGGCAATCCTATCTCAGTTAGGTTGATATCTGACCGACCTCTTGATGCAGGTCCTCTGCATAGGAATAGAGATTCGGAGGTGTCAGATTAGTTAGGTCAAAGAGTTGACTTAACGAGATCGAGATAACCAAAGTCCTATATCGTATGCTGTCACGATACAGGCACGCATCCTCTGACCGGAGACAGATGTGTTACTATATGTTTGAGTATGTACATTTGACAGACCAATAGGTTGATGACCTAATCAAGGTCTATACACCGGCGCGCTGGTGTGCATATAAGGGCATATGAGTAATACGATCTCTCAAAGGGATCATACAGGTTCAGTTACTGAACCGGAAGACATGAGCTCACTCATGAGATATTGGGAAGAATCAAATTCCATGCGCATGGTCGTCTCACTTTTGAAGCTTGACTGAATTTGTAGGTTTGATATATACTTTTGGAAAGTATATGATCAAGACCTAGGTATGATATATATTTTTGGAAAGTATATGATCAACACCGACTCCCAATGATCAAATGAGAAACTTACTGATAGAACCCTGAAGTAGACAGTGTAAAGTTGATCTAATACTTCGGGTTTATTCTGAGTCTTCCAGTATGCAGGATGTACATGTATTACGAATACCTGAGGGTGATGTGATCATAAACGATTGTATAACCATGACGCTTCCATTCCTAGGTAGTGATGAAACGGGTCTGGATTTTAGTGACTCCTCTCAGTAGAGAAGTAATCTGATCTTAGTCCAAAATGTTGGACATTGATCTGAATGTGATTCAGATGCAATGAGAAGATTAGATTTGCAGTCTTGATTTAATCAAGCATCTATGGGAGGCCCGCAATCTGGATTTGAGATATGATCTCAATATCCATGTCACTATACGTGGAATAATACAATCGCCCTGTCCTTATCTCCAAGTATTCACGAAGAAAGTGCATTATCCTTGAGAGAGTTCATGGATAGTTCTATTGTTGATATATGTATCCGAGCATTGAGAAAATGGATAATTAAATACGATTTGATTACCATAAATAATATGAATTTGATTCATATTATAAGGAGAGTTATCTTAGATAATTAAATGTGATTTGATTATCAAAGATGTAAATAATGTGAATGTGATTCATATTATTTGAGCACATGAGAATAAGTTATCCAATATAATTAAATGTGATTTAATTATTATGGATAAGAATGATGTGGATAGTAATATCCAATTATTCATAATATATTATAAATGTGATTTATAATGTATTAGAGAGAGCTAATTATAATTTATATGTGTTGATTAGTTATTATGTATATTGGATACACATTGTGTAATTAATTGACAATGTAAATTATATGTTGTTTTGGGTTGTGAATATGATTCACAATTTTTCAATGGCAAGATTGCAATATTCTCAAATATAATTGTGAATTATTTTTGAAGAATAAAATCTCCACCATATGGAGATGGTGGGCAGCTACCAATTCCACAAGGAAATTGGTGGCCGTCCCCACCATTCCTAATGGGGAGATCATTCATGCAAATCTCTCTCCATAATTGCTTTATCTAATTTAGGATTAAAATATATTTGACATCTCAAATATATTTGATTTAAATTAGATTATTGTTTGTTGGCTTTTACCAACAACAATCTTGACCATTGGATTGACATAAATCAATCTCATCCATTGATTTTATATGTCCTATGGATTGAGATCCATGGATCCCAAAACCCTATAAATAGAGAGGCATACCCATGCTCTCTTTTTACACATAATGCTTGAGAAGCATTTCTCTCTCTCTCTCTCTTTCTCTCAAGAGACGTCAGCCCTCTCTCTCCCTTTCATGGCCGTCCACCATGGATGCCAAAGAGAGGATCTCCATTGCCGCGTCATCGTCGTTATGCTGCCCGTTCTTCTGCTCGTGGATCTCCGTCTCCTTCGGTGCGCCTCGCTTGTGAAGAAGACGTCGGATTTCGTGTGTCGAGATCAGGAGATCTGTCGCTTGATCATCAACATGGATTGCGAGAAGCACGCGATTCATACCCGCGCTCGCAAGCGTCTCCTCCGTCGGATCAGACTTGAGATAGGAAGTCTCTTCGTTTAGAGACTCTTCGCAACCACGCTTCAAGAGGTAATCCTATTACTTGTTTGTGGTTTAGACGAAACGATCCGAGAAGTGTTCTTGGATCATGTGGTTTCGTCGTAAGAAATTTTTTTTAAATTCCGCTGCATCGAGCAACTAGTGCGCCTAGTCGCTCCTCGTCGTATTCGATACGACTCTCACGCTTCCGTGATGCGCTTGAGGATCTAACCATATCCTTCAGAGTGTTCCACTCGACGTGGAATTGCTTAGGGAAACCACCAGCGTTTCCCATGAATCAGGTAGTGAGCTCAAGAGGAGAAGCGCCTGCATCTCATCATTGATGTCCATCTTCAGGCTGGAAAGTCGGTTTACACAATCTTGGAACCGACTAAGATGCTCGCTGACGGAGGAGCCATGTTGGTACTTTAGATTCACCAATTTTCGGATGAGGAATGCCTTGTTTTGAGCCGTCCTTGGCTCGTACAAGGTTGTAAGCTTCATCCACAGGTTGTTTGCATTTGTCTCTGTCGAGACATGGTGGAAGACGGAGCCCTCCACTCATTGGCAAATGAACTCCACGGCCTTGCTATTAAGCTTGGCCCATTCTTCATCCGATTTGTCATCTGGCCTCTTCTCGTCTCCTTCGATGGGGTCGTACAAATCTCTTACAAATAAGAGATCCTCCATCCGTTTCTTCCAGATAGAGTAGTTGGTGGAATTCAGCTTCACCATGGCCGTCGACATCAATTGGTTGCTCGTGCTTGAATCCATCTCCTCCTATCAACACCACGACGTAGCGATCCCGGCTCTGATACCAGTTGATAAGGAAGCCACTAGGTTTCTAAGCCCCTCGTTTGGCTAGAAACCTCTTTGACTTCATGGATCGATGAGTAGAGTATTGGTGTATGGGAATGTTAGTGGAAACAAGCAATTCACAGGAAGAGGGATGCAAAAGCTCACACACTTTTATTTGAGCAATCACAACTATATATATACATTGCGGGGGAAAATGAAAAGACACAAAAAACGGGCATACCCCACTATCTCATGTACGTCCTCTCCATAAGTTGAATCATGAATGAAACAATTATTAGCCACATAATTGTCTCATATGTTATGCTCCAAAACAGATGTCAATAATGATGCATGCCCATTATAAACACCATGCATGACACTAATTTTAGCCCTTAAATTTACGTACATTGATTTCAATCCATGCAAGGTGTGGAGGAAGGCGAGAGATCACAACACTATGCTATCACCCTACAACAGAATTTGCCTAAATCAACGTTTGTAAACGTCAAAATACAGGAATGCAAACGTCGGAATAGGCTAATTTAGATGTATGAACACGTCGAAAATCAACATCTATTCAGCTTCGTCGAAATTAAGCTTACTCGACAAATAATGTGTTATGTCAAGTTTGCCAACCTGGATGATTCAAACGTCAAAATTAGTTAGCAATTTCGACGTTTAAACGTCGAGTGCGACTATGAAAATCGGCATTTAAATGTCGAAAAGAAGTATATATGACGACTTGTAAATTCTAAACGTCCATTATTATCCCAGATTTTTAAAAAAATTGATATTACAAATTGGACCCACTAATGCTTGCTACATAAACGTGAACGTCCTTTGGTAGAAAAAATTCAGCATTACATTCCTATGTACATAAGAAAATACACATTGTTTTCTATGTACATTTGTAATGAATATCATATCTCTCTAAGGAATGGCTTATTACATACACCAAAATGAATAGAAGGAGCATGCAATGTCTTCTAGATCTTCATGTTGATTTCTTTGGATGTAGACGTACTTCTCAGCACAATCGAAGTGTTATCAGATACATTCGATGTTGTCCAACAGAGACTTGCGAAGTATCCGTGTATACACACCATTCCTTGAAACAAAAAATTTCAAATTCAGATTGTAACGACCAATCCTACATAAAAAAAGGTTCTAGTTTGCTTGACCTATCAATAGAGAAATTAATCGGCAAACATGTCCAAAAATTAAAAAAAATCCAACAATCATTAGATCAAACAATGCAAACCTGGTCTCTGTCGCACATGACCACCCTCTCCACAGTGCTGTGCTTGACGACCTCTCTTGCAGCAGACAATTCTCCCCCTCTCATGAACATTGTATGTGGTTGTTGCGATCACAAATAAAAAAAGTAGATAATTACTCATCTCACTATCCATTGCTCAGAAGCTCTATCAGCAATAAAATAAATAAAAAAGTTTAAATTTGACGGGGACTTGCTTTGGGTGGCAAAAGGGTGGATGGATCAAGCATTAGTGGTATATGAACTCATCCCTCTTTGCACTCTGTATCTTTCCATCTATCACCAGAGACTGATTACGTAAATGCACAAGAGAGAATTAACAACTAGTATGTAACTGACCAAGATAGAATCTAACTAATATATCACAAGAGACCCTGACCAAGATAGAATCTAACTGACGTAAACCCTATGTATTACGGTTGAGGAAGAGAGGAGATACGTTACTTTTTCCAATCCAGATACCTGTTACGTAGGATTAAATAAATACATATGGGAAACGAAAACGGGTCTGTTTAGAGCAAACATAGCAGTAATTCTAATTGAGTCTACAAAGAGGTTCTTCGTACTTCACATAAGAGAGCATAAACCTTATGCGCTCTGTGCTTTGGTTGCTATCTTTATATTAGTCCAAATGCTTAGGAGAAATATCACAACCTAATTGCAAAGCCACTTAATGATTATCATCAGTTGCTTCATTTAATATATAGTGGAAAATTAGCACACAACTTGAAGAGCATGAGTTCTATGTGTACAAATGCTAGTTACCTAAATAACTCAGGAACTTAGATCCTTCTTGCATCAGTATCTCCAATAGACATAAGTTCACTCCTCTACTTATCACCGCATTTGAGTGACAACATTTAAGTAGAAGATATTTAATGAAGAATAAAATATACATGTAAACTACATTGATAAGGCATCACGGAGGAAACGAAGCATTTTCAAGCTTTCGCGAAGTATGACAAATCATATTAGCATGAGAAAACATTATGCATATCGCATGAGTTTGTAACAAATCTATTCACCCATCGCAAAGTAATAAGTAAAAAATATGCATTTTGATTATCAATTGTTCAAAAGCTAATGCTTATAAATAATTCATTACAGAATGTGCATGTAAAGAATTGTTATCCATATTCACAAATGAATCATAGACATGCAGCAAGGTTCACAACATGTAGAAAGGTTATGCTTCTAATACATAAAGTCCCACTGGTGATGCTTCTAATACAAAAAGTCCCACTTTCTTGTTAAGGAAGGCGTTCATAGTAACTCAACTTTGTTTGAAACATCAAACTATGTAATCACCTCTTTGTAGACTCAATTAGAATTATTGGTAACTTACATCAGTTTAAATCATTCACCCTGAATCACTGATCATGATCTTCGATAATAGTTTATGGTATTAATGTAAAGTTCCAAAATTCAAAGATATATATCCAAAACTGACCTTGTTTGAATTCAATGATATTCAAACATAGCATATTGAGATTTGATACATAAGCATACATACGATTTTCATTTTCAATGGATGAACCAATGGTTAAAGTAAAGCAAAGACAACATACTAAAGGTTTTAGGGAATCCCAAACCTGCTCCTGATTGATGCTCCTGGCCTCAACAAGCTGGATTGTGATCGCCAATCTTGAAGTTAAAGAATCTGCAAAAGAATTGCAAGTTGTAACGCACATAAAGAAGATTTGCGTTTTCTGAAATAATAATAATAATAGTTCTAAAAGAGCAAACCATTGTGATTGACACTGAATCCCATGCTAAGAAACTCCCATCCACCAGCACTAGAACAGATCTGTTGGGATTTTAGTCTGGCAAACTCTGTATGATTTAGAGCATTATCGTTAGTGAGGGAAATCGATAATCCAAATATAGACATGCTCTTGCTTGCCTTCGCTCTGGTGCTTGAGCTTGTCGATACTCATTGTCGCGTACTCGTATTCCAGGCTTGTTTTTTTGTTCATTCCAACATAGGTTCCTTATGAACAAGTAATGCGAAAATGAACTAGCTTATCTATAGATATATATATACAACTATCTAAGCATAAAGAGTTAGCCTCAATAGGTGGATTACGTTAAGAACATAAGCTATTTATGTCTCAATGGGTGGATAGAACAAGATAAGGAGTCTCAGGAGGTGGATTACGCCCTCCACCTCCTAGCCAGACCTTGCCATCCTTGTCGGCAAAATTTCTGCAATATACATGTGGGGCCAAACTTTGACTTTGTGTCAAGAACAAAAGCTATTTATAGATTAAGAATCCCTTTAAAAAGATGGTGGATCATGATTATATACGCCGTCCCTCAAAGATAACATAAAAACTAAGACTATTTACCTCGGAACTGAAGTTATATGATGATAACCCTTTTCCAACAATTAGCCATCCAGATCAAATGTTATGATCCTCACCAAATAGTTCAAGGCACCTCCGACCAAAAGAGAAATGCTCAATAATTCTATATATGTCTTCTGGTTTTTTTGTTGAACCTAACACAAGATAATGTGATTAAAATGGAGGATGCGTGCATGAAAATATAGGCCATCTAAAGTTAAAGGTTCCTAAAATCCAGATGGAACCAATATAGGTCAGTTCAAACTAGCATAGATAGCAAGTCAGAAAATGCTTCAAAATCAAGTGCAGCTTCAGAACATAGGAAACAAAATTCCAATCAGAATTACAAGTTACCCTTGGCTCATTACATTGCATATAGTTTGCATTCAACAATATCTGTTTAAAAGAAATTCAACAAACAATTGATGTTCTAATCATTACTTATGAAAATCATTACTTATAAAATAAAAAATGTAATAGTATTGTATCTGACCTAAACCTGGGCAAGTTGCAGCTTGGAATAGTAATATCTTTTCTTATCCATCACCATAAAATGTCCACACAACATAATATTCCATACCGTGCATTTAGAACATATTGGCATGCGCATTTAAGTAAAAGAAGTACATATATGAGTATGATCAAATTTATATCAGTTGAAGCAATTTTGAGTCTTTAATCTACCAAATTCTAAAACATGAAATGGATGGAACATAACATAAAATGGTCTACTGTTCTGGTGAATGTTTAGACTTGTCTCGAAAGTAACAAATAAAATCATATAGAACAGCTACAAGATGCGAGTTTCGTTGTCCCTTGTTGCACTCAGCCTCACAATAATGCATATTTTTGTAAAGCAATAGAAGATGCGTTCACTTGGTAAACAATTCAACTCTCTAACCCTTGTTTGGTAGGAGAATAAGCTCTATAATAAGGGGCCAATTCTCCTCCCGACACGGTTTACAATGGTACGACTATTCCCTATTATTCCATTTTATTTCACTCTTATTCCTATCTTTATCCCACCTTACCTACCTTTATTTCACCTTATTCTCCTTATTCCAATCCCCCAGCCGAACAAAGAATATACCCTTATTCTCCTTATTCCCCATCCTTATTACTGTTTATTCCCGAACCGAACGTGTCCTAACTTTGAATAGAAATATCTAACTACAAAAAAATGGAAAACACAAATCACAATCACAAAAAGAAATAAAAAAACAAATCATAGAAAACACACCAACCATCACCTCCATGAACACGGACACTAATACTTTGCTGCCGCAACCATAATCAAGCATCCTTTAGGTCGTTGTCCTTTAGCATCTTGGGTATGTGTACTTGGAGGAGCTCGATCATAGGGTCGACATCGTAGGACTCACCATGCAAACGGCTCTAGAGGATGAGGTGCAATCCGAAGGTGGAAGAAGTGTAGGAGTTGTCACGGATGTTGAGGTGGTCCAATCTAGCAAAATCAAGGAATGGTGCATTGAGGACATCATCTTTCTCTTTTTGTAAATCATAAAAAACACAATACTCTTAAATCCATTTGCAGGAAGTATCTGACACCACGACACTTAACTCCACCATTAATACGGTAGAATTTCGTTATCGGAAAGTACGATCACATGTGCATCAAACAAAATGCTCCATTTATACTATTTTTATGGGATTTTTACCCGGCAGACCCTATAATCTTTTGCAATTATCGCTACGACCTCTGAAACATCTTAATTCCTCTCTCGACCCCGTAAACTTGCTCCGTCTTACCCAACAAACCCTGCCGTCAATTTTAACTATATTTGAGTCAAATACTTGGGTTTATCTTGAGTTAACCTAACCAATTTGCCATTGAACGGTTAGGATTAGCCAAAATTTTAAAAAGAAAAAAAAAACAAAGAAAAAAAATCACGCAGGCGTTCTTGCGGGAGGGGCTCCATCGTTGACCGCTAGGGGGGGAGAGGGGACATCCATCGTCGTCGATTACGGCTCCTAGGCCGTCGTCACCGGCGCCACCGATGGCATCGACAAGTCCTTCGCCTTCGAGTTCGCCCGCCTCGGCTTCCACCTCGTCCTCGTCGGCCGCAACCCCGAGAAGCTCTCCGACACCTCTGCCGCCATCCAACAGATGCGCTCGAACGTCAAGATCGAGACGGTGGTGCTGGATTTTGCGGGGGATCAGACGAAGGGGGTGGAGGAGTTGTAAGGGAAGATCGAGGGTCTGGACGTGGGGATCCTGGCTGTCGTATCCCTACGCGAGGGGGGCAGCAACCAACAACGGCAGAGGGGGCGCCTCCATAGTCGGGCTCCATCGTCGCCAAGCGGGGAGGGGAGGACCCTGTCGTTGGCTGCTAGGGGTGGAGGGGGGGCTTCGTCCTGGGCTCCATCGGGGGGAGGGGAACTCCAACATCACCGACCGGGGAGGGGCCAGCCGAAGCAGCAACAACGGGGAGGGGGGAGGGGTGCGAAGCCGCGGCCGGGGGAGGGGAGCTCGCAGGCGAGGAAGGGCGGCGCGGGTCGGTAGGGGAGGTCGAGAAGGGGAGGTCGGGGGAGGCTGGGGGCTCCGCAGGTGACGAGGGGGGCGCAGGGGTTTGGGGGTGGGGGCGGTTGCGGAGAAGGGGGAGATCGCAGGTGAGGAGGAGGCGGGGCTGTTGCGGGGGGAGGCGGTGCGGTTGCGGGGAGGGGAGCTTGCAGGTGAGGAGGTCGGCGCGGGTCAAGAAGGGGAGGTCGGGGGAGGGGGCGGAGGAGGTTTGGAGTAGCATCAGTGGGGGAGGGTCCTCCATCGGCAGAGGAGGGGTGAGGGGAGCAACAGAGCAACATCGTCGGGGGGGGTGGCGCAGGCTGCCGGGGAGTAGGGAGCGGCGGCGGCGGCGTGGAGGCTTGACTAGGCGACCTGGGCGGCGGCGGGGAGGGGGAGGAGGGGGGGCTCCTGGAGTGGCACTAAATGTAAATTTGATAAACAAATTGGGTATAATATAAATGGACATAACGGAATCGGGTTACTTTTAACGGGTAAATGAACGGGGGTTAACCACAGGGTCTGTAGGGTAAGGGTTAGCAAGTTTACGGGGTCGAGAGAGGAATTAGGATGTTTCAGAGGTCGTAGCGGTAATTGCAAAAGATTACAGGGTCTGCCGGGTAAAAATCCCTATTTTTATTTCATTGTGTTAATTTACAAAACCCCATGTGGTGTCATGACCAACAAAATAGTTATCTATCGGACAAACTTCCTAATTTTATAGTAGAAGTACCTTAAATATTCAAGGTCAAAATTTAATCCCAAGTAACTTAATATGACCAAGAATAATAATCTTTTCAATAAAAGAAGACATAACGACCAGTAAAGCAAAAGATAGAATATGCAAAGTCATGAAAGCAGCAATGAAACACCATAGACAACCATCAACTCTTCGTAACTCACTTTAAGAGTACTAGCAATGAAATCCTTATGAAATACTATAGACTACCTATAGAACTACAATCACATCCACTTCAAAGGTACACAGTAGTATACATGTAATAGACTGAAATTGAAATTAATAGATTGCCTCACGTGTAACACATGCAATAGAGATGAAACTGAAATTAATAGATTGCTTCACGTGTAACACATGACATATGAATTAACTTTTGCAAATCTTCACATCCCACAATCAACGTGTGGCATGAAACTGTTATGTCCAAAATGAATTGATTAACATGTGATGATTAAGCATGTGCGACATTGAATGGACATGGACATTCAAATGCATTCCTCTATTCCTCGCTCAGATTACCTCACGTTTTCGAGCTCGAATTTTAAAAGCCCAAACACAACCAGACATTTTCACTTAATCGGTGCTGAAATGAAATCCGTGGTAGAGATCTAAAATAAAATGCAAATATTTGGTGAACATGAATAAACAAAATCGTAACAATGAAATTATTTGAGGAATTTTTGGTTTTATGAAATAGAAATAAGATTCAAATGGTATAAGACCCGTAGAAAACCTAGATTCGTATGATTAATCACATGTACGTGAGATTAATATTGATATTTTTCAACAATCCTAAAAAATATGCTGCAAATGATAGAGTTGATGATGCGGCAGAGGAGAACGATGAGATTAGGATTGGGATTTTTAGCACCGTTGTCGAAAAACTTGCTGCAACTGAGATCTGATGCTATAGAGGAGGAGGTAGATGGGATTAGGATTGGGGATTCTATACAGAAAGAAGAGAAATGGAGATTATGGACTGTTAAGGATATATAAATACCTCTGCGGTGGCTAGAGACTTGATGGAGGTGCGATGGCTCTCAAGAGAGGAAAAAGTGCTGTGGCGGCTACGAGAAGAGGGAAAGAGGAAAAGGCCCCAGGGATCGACGTATACAAAAGTTGATTATGCCCATCTCGGCCACTCTCATTTACACGTCGGAAAAAGCTTCATGCATCTTGACATCTACCATATGTTGATTGCACACAAATTGAAACGACGTTGGGTAAATATTAACGTTGAAGTTCATGCATTTCGTTCTAGTGTCATTATCGATAGCATGTGATGGTATTTCATACATTTAGGGAGAGGTGATAGAGATTTTACATGTCATGTTAGAGATTACTCTTGTTACGTTTTGACATTATGAAAAAGTAAGTATGTGTTGAAACACCTGACTTTAATGAAATTAAACAAATCATTATTTTAAGTAAATGTAAATATTTATCGGTCTTTGAAGAAATTATTTCATTAAGTAGAAAGTATCTTTATAACATCTCAAGTATTCTACTAAACATACTTATGCTACATTGAAAAGTCGATGGATTTTCACAGCATGAAAAGACTCAAAGAAGCTATGTTTTTCTTGATTTTCTTTTGTTTGAGTCAGTTTGTAATAAATTAGTATAAGGAGTAACCACATGAAAAACCATACTTGCATAAAATCACTCAATACAAACATTTAGGTGATGTTGCATAGATAACAAAGACCCTATTCACCAGTACACCCTCAGCAGCTTACTATCTATCAGAATAATGCTATTGTTGCACTGATATAAACCAATTGTACACTGATATATGATTGTTATCGTGCACTGGTATTCTTGATCACCAATGCACACTCAATCTTTTTCAAGCAACTTGAATTTAATTTTTACACTGGTACAAACCTTTTGTACATTGGTGCCACTTCGTACTATAGGCTTTTGAACCGACACGTGCAACGTCTATTTTATTTATAACTGATTGTGCAATGGTATAAGATTCTTTGCACCGCTACACCTTGACCACTAGGTCATTCAACTTGTGTGTTTAGCATTTGATGCACATATACATTTTCAAGTAAACTAGTACACCGACAGATGAAAGCCTCTATTTAGCTAGTTTGTGCTTATTTATTTTGAATCCTTCAATTCTTAGACACCTCTAAGCTTATAAAAGGACCCCCTATGCACTCATTCCAACACACACCAAGAGCATAACCTTATTTTACTCTTTAGTGACCATTTTTATGCATCAAGAAAAAGATTTACAAAGTTGCTCTATAATCTTCGCATTCTCCGCTCTCTCAAGATTTGCTATAAAGGACTTCTACTCCAATCCATTTAATTTCCATTTCATGTTTTATGTATGTTTCGAAAGAATTTATTTATAATATTGTGTTTTACTTTATTCTTGAATAACAATCATTCTATGTGAAGATCTTTCTTCCTAAATGCAAGATAAACCATTCATAAGGTTTCATATCTTAAGACGTTCTTTGTGAAAGGTTTTCTTCTTGTAGAAGATAAATATATAAGCCATATGCTTTTATAAATGGTTTGCATTACACTGGAAGTAGTTCTTATAATGAGAGTTGGTAAGCCCCATATAGGTTAAGCCGATTCACATGATATAGCCTTGTTTAGGTTGAACATGTATAAATCTCCGTGCATTATAGATCGTTTTCTGATTTATGTTTTTAGCTACTCATTTTAAATTTAATATTTTTTGCACGAGAATTATTTAGCCCCCATGATGAATCCATGATTCATCTACCTTATGTGGAGATTTTAGCAGAATCTCCTTAGTAATTCACTAATTAAACCCCTTAAAATTAATTTATTAACATTCATTATCTGTGCTAAAAATAGGGTTAAAATTCTGTAATTAAATAACTTTGTTAACCCTGATTGAGCCTATTATTTTATGTACAAAAATAAAGTATTTTGACCTAATTCTTTCTCTAATTATTCTTTGACTAATTAACTAACTTGGTATCAAGAATTAAAATTAATAAAAATCAGGAAATCAAGAAAAACCATAAAAATCTGACATTATATATTTTGTACACATCTTATCTCTGCTGATTTTATTTTACAATTTTCTAACCTATAAAAATCCATAAAAATTAGATTAATTATGTGCATAATGTATATAAAGTAATTTACTAATTAAAATCCAATTAAAATAAAAAAAAATAAAAAATACAGTATTTTTTATCTATAGAGTATCTTCAAAAATATTTTTTGTACAGTTGACCTATTCTGATTTTGGATCCTTCACAAAAGTTGTAGATCTGGTCGAGACAAGCAACTTTCGTATTGACACTTTTTGATTTGACTTCATTTACTAGTTCTTTTCGAATTTTCTTTTAATTTTACTTATTTTTATTTTATATTTATTTAATCTCTACATTTTATTCCTTATTTATATTTTTATATTTTTATTATTAATTTTAATTTTATTATTTATTTTACTTTTTCCCCTCATTTCTTTTCCTCTCTTCTTCCCCTTCTCTCTTTTGTCTCTCTCTCTCTCTCTCTTTCTCTCTCTCTCTCTCTCTCGCTTTCTTCGTTTCCTCTCCCCTTCCTATTCTCTCTCGCACGCCCAGGTCATGTGCACTACACGTGACTTAGCCCCCTACCTTCCTTCTCTCTCCAAGGCACGTGCTCCGCACATGCCTTCCCTTCCCTCTCTCCACACACACATGGCAAGTGACCCGTCCCCTCCCCTCCTCCCTCCGCGTGCACGTGCCTTGCACGTGATGATCGCCTCTCCCCCTTCATGCAATGACTACCTCCCCTCACCCCCACCGCACACAGTCGTTGCACCTCCCCCTCGCTATTACGCCCTCCCCTCCCCCCTCTGCATAACTCCCGTCATCCCTCCTCCCTTAACCGACACCTTATACCCCTTCTAGAAAACATCCCCTCGTCGACCGTCCTAGGTATCCGCCATTAGGAACCATCAAATGAGAGGTCGAGCTCTATAGAGCTCGAAGGTGACAGCTCTGACCTCCTACATCGAGCAAAGACAACCTCCCCCTCTCAGGTGAGATTCAAGGAGCACCTCCCTTTGCTGCAGCTCCTCCGTCGACTACTTGAGCTCCAGTCTGCCGGTTGTTGATCGACAACATGTCGAGGTCCTCCGAACTTCAGACCATCTCCCCCGGGCGAACTCCTCCACTCATCGACCACCTTACACCTCCAGGTACTCCCTTATCAAATTCTATAGCCATCTTTACCTCCTTTGATTCAATGTTGACAAGTCACCTCATCTTCGACTTCTCTCCACTTCTCGTTTCTACCTTCCATTTCTTTCGTCAGCTCTAGCCTCGCACACGGCGGAGCTCATCACCTTTCCCTCACCTTTGCATGAGCCCCCATTCCCCCGTCGTCTTATGTTAACCCCTACAGAACACGCCATCGCTGGCGGATTGCCTCGTCGCTGGTGAGCTGCACCTCCCTCACCTTGGCTTCATCACCGACTGTGCTTAGCCTCGACCGCTTCCAGTCGACCATGCCTCCACCTCGATGGTCATTGCCCT
Source organism: Ottelia alismoides (assembly GCA_037367405.1). NCBI lineage: Eukaryota > Viridiplantae > Streptophyta > Magnoliopsida > Alismatales > Hydrocharitaceae > Ottelia > Ottelia alismoides. Next base: position 1,265,429 of record JAZKJV010001492.1, read on the forward strand.
TCACGATGACAGTCAATACTATCTCTGTTGTGCCTAGCCACGATGCTCAGTCATTTATCGGCTGAGGCGCAACTTTGGCTTGAGCTCGACACCAACCATCGATCGTGCTCAACCATGATCGCCTCGAGCTCAGCCTCATCACTATCTCACTTGTTTCGTCGAGACACGCCACCACCGTTGGCTGGACCACTACCTACCGCCACCCTTCGTCGCACCCTCTCCTCTCATAGCTGTTGGATTAGGCATTGGCCCTTGAACTAACGGTTCACCACGTGCCACGTCGACCCCCCTGGGCCTCTGCCCAAGCCTCGAGGCTCGGGTCCATTAAGGCACCACCCGAGACTCTACCATTGTCCGCACCTCAGCTCTTGGGTTTCGAAGCACGTGTACCTACCACGTGGTGCTTGATGAATCCACATTTCATCATCTTTATTCTATCATTTTGGCCTAAAAAACCCTAGTAAATGCCTGTAAATAGCGTTAAATACACAATCTTAGCATTCATGCATGTGCATCTAAATAGTGTATAAAATACTGTAATTAAAGCCAAAATTATAGAATAAATAAAATAAAAGAAAAAGAATAAAATATTGTAAATATTTTATGACCCGAAACCCCGAGTCCTAGGCATCTTGATGAATAGGTCGACCAGGAATAAAGTAGGTGGAGATAAGGGTCAACTACCTATATTGTTCTATTCATTCTTTATTCATTTTGGGACCTATTTTTGGTTCCACCTTTTATACATCAAATGAAGAAACTTTGTACATGAAAGTTGTAGATAATTTTATAAAGAAAAATACAAAACTGATTTCACTGAAAAATAATGTACAGATAAAAAGTTATGGTCTGAAAAAAAATCCAGAATCCCAACTTCCCAGACCCGTATCTCACAAATGACAACTCCAAATGCATCAAACTCACCTTTAATTGTATATAGAATAAAATAATCTATTTAATGGCAGTGGTTTCGCATTTGGCGGAGCTACGGTTTGAATGTTGAGTTTTGGACCCACATTGTATAGTTGTACTGATTAAAATATTCAATTTATTCTTTATTCCTTATTTTTGTATTTTTATAATCTTGTAAATATTACTTATAATATACTTGTATATTAAAACTAGAATAAAATCCTAAAATACAAAATAAAAATAGCTACATAAAATACATAAATACAATACCTATATACATACATATACCATACATACTTATATTTTATTAAATATACAAAACATATCAGAAAAATAAAACAAAAATATATTTGTGTATATAAAAGTATTTTTTAATTTTAGAAAATAATAAATAAAAATAATAAAATTAAAATACACAAAATAAAAATAATGTAATAAAGTATATAGATAATATACCTATATAGGGGTATAAAAGCAACTTGTAAAAATATACCTCATAAAAATAATTAAAAATCACCATAAAATAATTTATAAAATAATAAACATTTTTTTATTAAATAACCTAAAATTAATTAAATCATTTATTATTTTTAATTCAATTTACAAGGCGTTTATTTATTTTTTGTCTTTTTGCGGATGACGTGGCCCAATCAGGCCACGCCATCCGTTGACCGGGGGTCAACTCCTTGACCCCAGGTCTGTGACCTCTGGACCTGAACGTGCACCCGTTTTCTTGGACTTATCACGGCCACCTCTTTCATCCTTTGGGGTCGCGCCCTTCTGCAAACTTGCTCACCTATGATCCCTCTAGCTCGCCCATCTCTTCCCTCGGGCAGAGGATCACTGTGCAGCTCGTTTTCCCTTGATTCTCAAGCCGCATCCAGCATGTTTCAAAACACCCCCCAGTCGCCCCTCTTCCTCTTTTGAACCGGATTTGGGAGCCAGAACCTCCAGGTGAGGGTTGAGGGTCGAGCTGCCGTGACAGGGTAGTCCTCCCCCATCTTAGTCGAGGCGCGGCGAGCCCCAAACGCCGCGTTCCACCATCTCCGGCCACCTTGCGGCCGTGAGGTCCTACCTTGGGTCTCTAACCCTCGACGTATCCCCTTTTCTTCGTTTTTTTGTGATTTATTCCCTTAGCCTTAGTCGTAGGATTTTACAGCCACTTTCTAAATCGATTCACAATCCACCGATCATTGCCGTACCCCCTCGCCGGAGCTTGCTCGGGCGAGCTTCTCTCCCGCCATCCTCCGCCTTCTCCAGTAGCCAGGAGGGGCGAGGCACTTTGCCCTCGCCCTCCTTAACAATATTTTGCAGGTGACAGAGCTTGAATGCACTCCTGGAGAGGATTGTGAAGGTCGCCGGACCCCCCGGAGCTCTTCCGCTACCACGACGTCGTGGGGTAGTTCCGAGGGGTGCCGACCCTTTTTGCCACCTCCAGGACCTTCAGGACCTCCGCAGGAGCATTGGGCATCCTCTCCGAGCTTCTCAGGCGGCCAGAATCGATCAGGAGGGCGGTTCGAAGCTTGGACGTCCCTAGTTCTCGGCTGTTCTTCCTGATCAGTTCCCAGCCGTTCGATCATCAAGGGGACCCAGACGGAGCAGCAACCATCGGATCGTGCAAGGCCCCAGCCGTCCGATCTTCATCAACTTCTGATCTGGGCCGTTGGCGTCCGAAGGGGCATCGCGTGATATAGAGCTGACACGTGGATTAGTGAATGCCTCGCCACCGTCGGATGTGCTTATAGCATGGGTATTTTGCGTATTTCACCCGCGACATTTTTGTATTTAATATTTAGACCGTAAACATTCACCTGCAGTCTAATTGTTCATGTAATTTTTGCATTGAGGCCCCCGAACGTTCACATATTTATAGACAAGTCCTCGGCCACGTCACCTCACGTGCCCGTGCGTGTGAGGCGCGTGGCCATTTTACAGAGAGGCCCTCAACCCTTTTCGTATTTGGGTTCAAGCCAAAAACTTTCGCATGCAGTTATAACTTTCTGGCCATTTTGCTTTTACACCCCGAGCTTTCGTGATATTGCATTTGTGCCCCTGCCAGGCGCGCCTGTAACGCACGTGTGTCTGGGAATTTTTGCGGGGATAGCCTCGTAGCTTTTGCTTTTCATATTCAGTCCAACAATTATTTTATTAAGGTGTAATTTTGTTGACATATTACGCAGGGGCCCTCGCACTTTCATTATATTACTAAAATTCCCCTGCATGTGTGCATTTTCCTTATGTTGCTCTAATTTTTGCATGCGTCTATTAAACCCTAAAAAATCCCCAAAAATCACAGTAGCGTCCTGTTGCATAGTAGTTTAACGGCCTATTTTTATTTTGCATAATTATTGCATTTTTATATTTATTAAAAATAAAAAACAAGCTTTTTATTCACTGTCTAGCTTAGAAAATGCCAAAAAATATTAAAATACCCCGAAAAATTCCAAAAAAAAATCCCTAGTGTGTATTTTAACCTATTTTAGTGTCAGTCCAAAAATCACTAAAAATCTCAAAAGAAAAACCTTAAAAATTCAAAAATACATAAAAACTTCAAAAAATATATAAAATCAAAGAAAACTCAGAAAAATACAAACTCAGTCTTATTTGTTCTATATTTTATTATCTTTATTTGAAAAATTGTGTGGAAAAATTTTGTGGCTATTTGCTATTTTTAATTCTAATTTTACCTCAAGTCAATAGCTTGTCCACTGTTTTGCTTCATTTTGCTATTTAAAAATACCAAAAACACTTTGAAAAATACTCAAAAATCACAAAAAATAGTAAAAAATTATAAAAATACCAAAAAGATTTTATTTCTGAATTTTTGGTTATTTTTGCATATTTTTATTAATATTCTAGCTTCTCTTTTATTACTTTGCTTATATTTTCCAACATTAAAAAAGAAATTAAAAAATATATATAAATTATAAAATATAAAAATCAGAAAATTAAAAATCAAAATACAAAATTAAAAATTAAATAAAAAATAAAAAAAATTATTAAAAATTAAAAACCCACAAAAAGTTCTTTGCTTGCTTGCTTAGTGTAGACATCACTCACACTCACTCACACACTTTTGTGCTTCCACCCTGTTTGCTCCCTGTGTTCGAACTCTCTGCATACTTGCTTGCTATACATTTTGTGCAGAGTTAAAAATAAATTTTAACTCCACATTTATTTCTTATTTCTTGATCTATAGTATGGGTTAATTGTTGATTAAATACGAGATTCATTTGAGGGTCGCCACAGCGACGGTCATCTCCTCCTTGTGTGAGACACCATTTAGGCTCTCTTGAAATTCGTGTTTATCAAATGGCGCCGTTGCCGGGGAGCAACAACGCGTAGATAAGTTTTTGTTTTGTGCTTGTGATTGGTTGTCTACTCTGCGGTTTTTCTTTTCGCTATTTTATTTGTATTTTTATTGACATACATTGTTGAATTGTTTAATCATTCTTCCTTGTTGACTTTGTGCGAGGAACCACGGATCGAGGGAGACGCTCTACCTTGAGCGTCGGTGCACCCACGTGAAGGCGCTAGGAGACTTCTGACCTAGCATCAAAGAAGGCAGGGAAGACTTGAGAAGACAATCGTATTTTTGAGCACTTTTTGTGTTGTATTTATTTTGTAATTTGTGAGAGAGAGATACCTATTATTGTAATAATACAGGTACCTTCGGACATTTAGACTCTCGAGCCTAATTTCCAAGTGACTGTTCACTTGGGGGCTCATCGCGGCTTTTTCGTGTTTTCTTCGCATTCTTTTTATTTTGTTTTGTTTTTCGATTTCATTTATTTTGTGTGATTGAGCCCCTAGTTCTAGGACTTTCTTGCGATAGACTAAGGCCAAACACCTAATATCTTGCATGCACCTATAGTCTCGTTTGGACTTAGCCAAATTTTAAACAGTTGATCATCACCTCCAATCCGTCGCACCGCGAGCTCTCCCCGCAAAGCGCTTTCTCCTAAACTCAAGTGTGTTGAGCAGAGGAGGGGTGAGCCTAGACCGGACTCTAGGGTTGAGGGTTGGTGATCAACTTGTGGTTCTTCCAGATAATAGCAATTTCTGAAACTTAGGGCGATTTCATCGGCTTTTGCATTTGCATATAGATAGGTTTCAATTCTGCTGAGCATCCTTGCATGTAGAGTGCTGGAGGCAAGGTGAGCATTTCTCTTTAGCATACATCATCGATTGCCGCTTGCATTGCTTTTCCGCCTCTCCCTCTGATTTTTCCAACCTAGGTGCTCAAAGGAATTGACTCCCCGATAGGATCGTGCATTTCATTAAAAATCCAAAAAAAGTGATAATCAATAAAATTGGGACTGCTAATATTACTTGACCCTAAAATCGATCAAAAAGAAAAACTTGTATTTGGGCGAGTAATCCCCTCATTGTCTTCGTTTTTACTTTCTCGCGCACACACTAAGGATAGTGCCCAAAACCCATTCAGCCCCCTAAGTGTTTGTGCAATCTTTGACTTCTCACCTAACTCTAAAACAGACAAGATAAAAAGACCGACTTTTCGGTCTCTACCGAGTTGAGTAGGTGAATTGAGGGTTTGTATTCTTTTCATTTTTGCTTGTGATTGTTTTGTGTGTGTCCTAGATCATCTCTGCGCACTTGCGCCTTCCTCTTCACTCTCTTGACTTGACCGTCGTGCTCCCCCGAATCATTTCCTTTTGATTTCGAGATGGATCCCTGGAGTACTTTTTGTCCGGACTTTGCGGATTCCTCGCTCACTCCAGTCGGTCCACCTCCCTTTTATCAGGAGGACCCATCTCCTATTTTTTTTTCTAATTTTTGTACATACCCGCCTCATCCACAGTATCACGACTCGGACTTCTACCCACCTCCATCCCCACCTGTATATTATCCACCTCCACCTTCACATCCACCCGAGCTTGACCTGATGGAGTCACCTCCCTCGATCTCTGTGAGCGATATCTTGAATCGGATGACAAAGCGCATTGATTTGATGAATGATGATATTGTTTTCTTGAGGAAGAATCAGATTAATGCTCCTTTCATCGAGGATACGGCTTCACTTGTAGGTGATCATGGGAGCTTGCAATCGCCAAAAATACAAAAAAATGAGAAAAAAATTAAAAATACAAAAAGAGTTCGGGAGACACTTGGTTGATCAATATTTTGAGGAGAGAGTCCATTTGCCAGAGCCCGTGACCACACATCTATTCACACCTAGTCCCACCTTTGGCCCCGAGGATACCGCTGTACAGACTGCTCTTGGCATGCCTCGTGTATATGCTGATTCCGACTTCCTCCCTTGTATGGAGGAAGTCCAAAAATTCAAAAAAATGTTATCTGAACCCGAAGTGGTGGCTACTATTCATGAGATTATCCGTGCCCCACTCCAGCAGGCCATAACCCATATGTCTGCTCCTCCTCCCAAGAAGAGAAAGCGGAGGAGCAGATCTCAGCGTCACATTCTGATCATGGCCACTGCCCACGCCATCACACACCGTCCCATTCCCAAGAAGAAGAACACAGCTACACCTTTCATCACTTGCACCATCTCTGACTACACTTGTGATCGCACTCTCCTGGACGGCGGTGCATCTATTAGCATACTACCCTTCTCACTGTTACAGTCTCTTCACTTAGGGCCTCTAAAGAAAACCAGGATGATCGTTCAGTTTGCTGATGGATCTATCAAGAGGCCGAAGGGTATCCTTGAAAACGCCGTCATTTCTATTCAGGGCACGAGCCATCATGTTGACTTTGTTGTGTTGCCCATGGAGAACTCCACAGGGGAGCCATCTCCAATCATCCTGGGACGACCTTTCCTCGCCTCTGCGAGGGTCGTCATTGATTACGGATCAGGAGAGATTCGCTTCCGTCCTATTAACGAGAGCGAAGTAGCGATCACCGCACCCACAGTTGACCAGAGACCTGCACCTGATGCTCCTTCACCGATCATAGCTGACTCCGAGGCCTGTGACCGATCTGATGATACTAGAGATGCTTCCTTAGCGAGCGTTGATGAGACCCGACGGATCCCCCGAAAGGGGAGGAAGTCGGAAAGCATAGACCTCACGGTTCCTCCTCCTGGTGTGTGGCGATGTGTTGATGAAATCCAAAGTATCTACGCGATTGATCCAATTGAGCGAAGGGCAAATACCAAGACTATTGAGAACGTTTATGATGTTGCCCATTATTTTGAAAGACCTTATAAGGAAACGAGTGACCTAGGTAAGACTAGACGGGACGGACTTGGTTAGACTACTTCCACTGATATGTCCGTTCCTGGTCCTTTAAAGGTAAAGATGATTGAGGTCGGTTATGATGCGAACCTTCACAAATTTTGTCCTCTTGATGAAAAAGATGATTCAGGTGAGAGTCTTGAGGACGAACAAAGTTCGTATACTTCCACTGATGATTTCGTGCCTTTTGACTTTGACCTGGACGAGCCCTCGCAGGACGACTCCGATTACACTTCTTCCGAGCATGATGAGTTTGTCCCATTCCACTTCGATATCTGCAAGACTTCCAAGGCCGGACCTAGTCGTACTTCTTCCACTCACCCGTTTGTGCCTCCACACCATAGGACCACCAAGGGAGAACCCAACCATACTGTTTCCATTGATCAGTTCGTCCCTTTCCGTTTTGATTCTACTGAGGGCCTTCACCGTGTCAACCCTGATCGACTTCCATCCTCTATGGACCCCGATGTCGACATACACCATACCAGATCTATCCCTCAGCGGTCTCGCAAGAAGGTTAGCTTTCGGCCTTCTTGATCATATGTACATCCACCTCTGTTGTACATTCTCCTTTGTTCATCTTTGTCTCTCCCGTTTTGCTCGTCCACCCATCATCGTGTTTGCCTTGCTTAGGACGCACTTTGTCCTAAGTATAGGGGGGTGGACGAGCCGAGTATTCTTTCGTCGTTCTGTGTCATCGCTCCTGTCGTTGCCTATACTTAGGGCTTCTTTTACCCTAAGTATAGGGGGAGCGATGCATACATCCTCACGATCTCTTCTTCCTTCTTCATCTCTTTTCTTCTTTTCTTCTTTTCTTCTTTTCCTTTTCTATTTTCTTTATCTATCAAAAAGGTTCCGCCCTTGTAAACAGTTTTCCATACTTCAGATGTACTTTGTCCTAAGTATAGGGGGGTGTGCACCCCGAGTCTCTTCTATTCTTTCCGATCCTCTCCGTTGTCTCCTCTTCTTGTCTATACTTAGGGATATTTTACCCTAAGTATAGGGGGAGACAACCCGAGTACGATCTGTTCATTCCCACCCTTGACCCTCCCTGCATTGTGTACAGTCTGCTATACTTAGGATTACTTGATCCTAAGTATAGGGGGGACGGTCAACTTCTCATTGGTTCGTTCATTTTTTCTTTAGATTTTCCTATACTCAGTACGAGTTATGTCTTCTCTTTTCCCTCTGATCTATGAGGACATAGCTCAAGCTAAGTATAGGGGGGTCGTATATACTACGTACATACTTTAGCCATAACTCGTACTTTCGTATTTTCTTAATAATATGGCTAATAATTCTTTAAAACTGATTAAAAATCCTTAATAAAAAGATGTGTTTTGTTCCTCAAATTCTTTTTGTAATTACTGATTAATAAATCAGGTGAAAATGTTTTTTTGCAAAATGTTTGAAAAATAGTTTGAAAATCTTTGTGAATATTTATTGAAAACTATTTTGAAAATATTTTGTTACATGTTTCCAACCTTTGTAAAAATGTGTGAGTTGTAAAAATTTATTTTCTTTGTGTGAAATAAAATGTTTGAAAAATGATTTGCAAATGGTTTGAAAAATGGTTGCAAAAATATTTTGAAAAACCTATATATACTGTTTTGAAAGCTTTTGCAAAATGATTTTCAAATGTGTGTACATGTTTGTAAAATATTTGTAAAAATTATTTTGAACTATAGTTTTCAAAAATTGTGTGAAAACTTGTGTCAAATAAGTTTGAGGAATACTTACGTCACACCAAAATCCACTATATAGATATCTATAAAATTGATCACTTACCCTTGTAAATTCTTGAAATCTACTTCTTGTATATATAAGAAGCACTCCCGTGTACACATTTTCACCTAGTTTTTAGACAAAACTTTTTGTTTTTAAAATTCCAAAAAACATTTGCAAAATTAAAATCCAAAAACATTTGAAAAATTTCTTTGAAAAATACAAAAAAATTGCATCTGCATATGCACCATCATCCTCTTTTCAAAAAAATCCATAAAAGATCAAAATCTTTGAAAATTGCATCACAAAAAATATTTTCTGCATTGCATTGCATAACATTCACATTTTTCGGATTGAGTTTGATAGTTGAATGAGTCTAAGTAAAATCTGGAGATTGGAGCTTGATTGGACCTTAAAATCTACCTAATAACAGGAACCTTATAGGAACTGGGTTTGAGGTACTTCAGGTCTAGTTGACTTAATTCTTTGAGGATCACGGGACTTGGTTCAATGGATTCTTGACTGCCTAAGTAGAGTATTTCGGAGCACACGCACGACTCTTGTTGATAATGACCTAACTTGGACACCTGCACCTTTCACATGGCTCAACTCAGTTGGAGTGGTGAGGGGATTGGATTTGTCGGTATGAGACACACACAAGTGGAAACATTTGTCCTCCTCTAGGGAGGGAAGTGCACCCCAACCCGTCCAGTGATAAGGAAGTCTAAAGACATGAGACTGTGGGTTGCGATAAAGCTTCAAAAGAGGGATAGTCTACTGGCTCAAGAGGAAAAACTCCTTATGTAAATGCTGATGTATATAGTATTCAAAAAAAAAAATTTAGGCATGTACAAAAATAAAAAGCCTGCAAAGTATGTACAAATGTTGTAAATCCAATAAGCAAGCTTGAGTTCCAAAGTCAAATATGTGAGCCTGCAGCAGGATGACTTGACTACACTGGTCTTGCATCCCAGGATAGGTAGCTACACTGGCTACCGTCCATTCTTCTCTTCACCCCCTCTTCTTGAGCTGGTTGCCACTTGAACTTAGAAGGGAATACCCCGCTCCTCGAGGATGGAGTTGCTGGATTGGGGAATCGTTGGGTTGTCGTACTGGAGAAGTCAGTTCCTTTGTCATTCTGGTTGGGGAGAGCCACCATCACTTACACTGTACGAGTCAGACTCATAGTCGTAAGAGTTTGCGTATGAGTTGAGATATTTCTGACCTGGCTATTGAGGAGACTTGAGCAGAGTTTTGGGATTCTCAAGGACTGTTGAATTTCAGACACGGTTCTCACTAAGGTTCCGCCCGCACTAAATTTCCAAAGGTCCGACTTAAGCTCCAAACTTTGATTTTGCGAAGACAAGTTTGATAATCAGATAAAATCCAAGTTCTTCTTTTTCTTTTCTTTCTTTTTCTTTTGCACTTATTGCATAAGTGTTTGCTAGGGACTAGCAAAGGTAAAGTATAGGGGGATGATGAATCCACATTTCATCATCTTTATTCTATCATTTTGGCCTCAAAAACCCTAGTAAATGCCTGTAAATAGCATTAAATACACAATCTTAGCATTCATGCATGTGCATCTAAATAGTGTATAAGATACTGTAATTAAAGCCAAAATTATAGAATAAATAAAAGAAAAGAAAAAGAATAAAATATTGTAAATATTTTATGACCCGAAATCCCGAGACCTAGGCATCTTGATGAATAGGTCGACCAGGAATAAAGTAGGGGGAGATAAGGGTCAAATACATATATTATTCTATTCATTCTTTATTCATTTTGGGACCTATTTTTGGTTCCACCTTTTATACATCAAATGAAGAGACTTTGTACATGAAAGTTGTAGATAATTTTATAAAGAAAAATACAAAATTGATTTCACTGAAAAATAATGTACAGATAAAAAGTTATGGTCTGAATAAAAATCCAGAATCCCAACTTCCCAGACCCGTATCTCACAAATGAGAACTCCAAATGCATCAAATTCACCTTTAATTGTATATAGAATAAAATAATCTATTTAATGGCGATAGTTTTGCATTTGGCGGAGTTACAGTTTGAAAGTTGAGTTTTGGACCCACATTGTATAGTTGTACTGATTAAAATATTCAATTTATTCTTTATTCCTTATTTTTGTATTTTTATATTTTTATAATCTTGTAAATATTACTTATAATATACTTATGTATTAAAACTAGAATAAAAGCCTAAAATACAAAATAAAAATAGCTACATAAAATACATAGATACAATACCTATATACATACCTATACCATACATACTTATATTTTATTAAATATACAAAACATATCAGAAAAATAAAACAAAAATATATTTGTGTATATAAAAGTATTTTATAATTTTATAAAATAATAAATAAAAATAATAAAATTAAAATACACAAAATAAAAATAAAGTAATAAAGTATATAGATAATATACCTATATAAGGGTATAAAAGCAACTTGTAAAAATATACCTCATAAAAATAATTAAAAATCACCATAAAATAATTTATAAAATAGTAAACCTTTTTTATTAAAAAACTTAAAATTAATTAAATCATTTTTTATTTTTAATTCAATTTACAAGGCGTTTATTTATTTTTTGTCTTTTTGCGGATGACGTGGCCCAATCAGGCCACGCCATCCGTTGACCGGGGGTCAACTCCTTGACCCCAGGTCTGTGACCTCTGGACCTGAACGTGCGCCCGTTTTCTTGGACTTATCGCGACCGCCTCTTTTATCCTTTGGGGTCACGCCCTTCTGCAAACTTGCTCACCTATGATCCCTCTAGCTCGCCCATCTCTTCCCTCGAGCAGAGGATCACTGTGCAGCCCGTTTTCCCTTGATTCTCGAGCCGCCTCCAGCATGTTTCAAAACACCCCCTAGTCGCCCCTCTTCCTCTTTTGAACCAGATTTGGGAGCCCGAACCTCCAGGTGAGGGTTGAGGGTCGAGCTGCTGTGACAGGGTAGTCCTCCCCCATCTTAGTCGAGGCGCGGCGAGCCCCAAACGCCGCGTTCCACCATCTCCGGCCACCTTGTGACCGTGAGGTCCTACCTTGGGTCTCTAACCCTCGAGGTATCCACTTTTCTTCGTTTTTTTGTGATTTATTCCCTTAGCCTTAGTCGTAGGATTTTACAGCAACTTTCTAAATCGATTCACACTCCACCGATCATTGTCGTACCCCCTCGCCGGAGCTTGCTCCGGGGAGCTTCTCTCCCGCCATCCTCCGCCTTCTCCAGTAGCCAGGAGGGGTGAGGCACTTTGCCCTTGCCCTCCTCAATAATATTTTGCAGGTGACAGAGCTTGAATGCACGCCTGGAGAGGATTTTGAAGGTCGTCGGACCCCCCATGGAGCTCTTCCGCTACCACGACGTCGTGGGGTAGTTCCGAGGGGTGCCGACCCTTTTTGCCACCTCCAGGACCTTCAGGACCTCCACAGGAGCATTAGGCATCCTCTCCGAGCTTCTCAGGCGGCCAGAATCGATCAGGAGGGCGGTTCGAAGCTCGGACGTCCCTAGTACTCGGCTGTTCTTCCTGATCAGTTCTCAGCCGTTCGATCATCAAGGGGACCCAGACGGAGCAGCAGCCATCGGATCGTGCAAGGCCCCAGCCGTCCGATCTTCATCAACTTCTGATCTGGGCCGTTGGCGTCCGAAGGGGCATCACATGATATAGAGCTGACACGCGGATTAGTGAATGCCTCGCCACCGTCGGATGTGCTTATAGCGTGGGTATTTTGCTTATTTTGCCTGCGACATTTTTGTATTTAATATTTAGACCGTAAACATTCATCTGCAGTCTAATTGTTCATGTAATTTTTGAATTGAGGCCCCCGAACATTCACGTATTTACAGACAGGTCCTCGACCACGTCACCTCACGTGCCCGTGCACGTGAGGCGCGTGGCCATTTTACAGAGAGGCCCTCGACCCTTTTCGTATTTGGGTTCAAGACAAAAACTTTCGCATGCAGTTATAACTTTCTGGCCATTTTTCTTTTACACCCCCGAGCTTTCGTGATATTGCATTTGTGCCCCTGCCAGGCGCGCGTGTAACGCACGTGCGTCTGGGAATTTTTGCGGGGATAGCCTCGTAGCTTTTGTTTTTCATATTCAGTCCAGCAATTATTTTAGTAAGGTGTAATTTTGTTGACATATTGCGCAGGGGCCCTCGCACTTTCATTATATTACTAAAATGCCCCCTACATGTGTGCATTTTCCTTATGTTGCTCTAATTTTTGCATGCATCTATTAAACCCTAAAAAATCCCCAAAAATCACAGTAGCGCCCTGTTGCATAGTAGTTTAACGACCTATTTTTATTTTCCATAATTATTGCATTTTTATATTTATTAAAAATAAAAACCTGCTTTTTATTCACTGTCTAGCTTAGAAAATGCCAAAAACGAAAAATTCCAAAAAAAATTCCCTAGTGTGTATTTTAACCTATTTTAGTGTCAGTCCAAAAATCACTAAAAATCTCAAAAGAAAAACCTTAAAAATTCAAAAATACATAAAAACTTCAAAAAAATTTATAAAATCAAAGAAAACTCAGAAAAATACAAACTCAGCTCCTGTTTGTTCTATATTTTATTATCTTTATTTGAAAAATAGTGTGGAAAAATGTTGTGCTATTTGCTATTTTTAATTCCAGTTTTACCTCCAGCCTGTAGCTTTTCCACTATTTTGCTTCATTTTGCTATTTAAAAATACTAAAAACACTTTGAAAAATACCCAAAAATCACAAAAATAGTAAAAAATTATAAAAATACCAAAAAGATTTTATTTCTGAATTTTTGGTTATTTTTGCATATTTTTATTAATATTCTAGCTTCTCTTTTATTACTTTGCTTATATTTTCCAACATTGAAAAAGAAATTAATATATATATATATACATTATAAAATATAAAAATCAGAAAATTAAAAATCAAAATACAAAATTAAAAAGTAAATAAAAAATTAAAAAAATATTAAAAATTAAAAACCCACAAAAAGTTCTTTGCTTGCTTGCTTAGTGTAGACATCACTCACACTCACTCACACACTTTTGTGCTTCTACCCTGTTTGCTCCCTGTGTTCGAACTCTCTGCATACTTGCTTGCTATACATTTTGTGCAGAGTTAAAAATAAATTTTAACTCCACATTTATTTCTTATTTCTTGATTTATAGTGTGGGTTAATTGTTGATTAAATACGAGATTCATTTGAGGGCCGCCACAGCGATGGTCGTCTCCGCCTTGTGTGAGACACCATTTAGGCTCTCTTGAAATTCGTGTTTATCTCAGGAGCTCCGGGTCACTACTCCGTCCCCGAGCCTGGATAATTTACAATGTTACCCCCGTTGATGAATCCATAATTCATCACCTTTATTCTTTTAATTTTTGGCTAAAGTCCTTGGTAAAATACATGTGAATAATCACTAATTGCATTTAATTAACATTCTAATTACATTTGTTAATATTATATATTTAACACTTATTTTATATCTAAAATAATAGAATAAAGAGAAAAAGAAAATAAAACAAAAGAAGGCTGTAAATATGAAATATATACAGACTGATCCTAACCCCGAGACCAGGTCAATATTGACTCGGTCGACAAAAGAAATAAGTAGGGGGAGATAAGGATCCTAACTTATAAAAATATCAAGAAAATAAAGACCGAAAATATAAATTATCCATTTATCACATTGTTAATACTTCACCTATTTTATTTACCATCAAGACAACCTCAAATCAAAACACTTCTGTTATAAAGTTGTTCATAAATATATATATATATATATATATATATATATATATATATATATTATTTTATACAAATATCAGAAAAATATTTCAGCATAAAAATTTTTAACCGCAATGGACTGAAAAAGCCGCAAAAGCTAACTTCTGAGGTTCATAACTATTTATAGGAAACTCTACACGGACCAAACTCACTTTTTAAATCCATTTTAGATATAATACTATTTATTAAAAATATCAAAAAATATTTGAATAAAATCGATGAGTTTTGGCGTTTTGGATCAGTTGTCTATATGTACTATATGTAGAATCATCCCGGATTTTTAATTAATTAACCGTAAATCTGATTAAATTATTTCCTTTTCCTAAAATATTCTAAAATTATATATAAAAATAAAAAAGTAAAAAATATAATTAAGTCAAAATACCAATAAAACCGAAGCCTCGAAGTCGCTATCTAAATTTTTCTTACCTCATAACTCAGTCGTATGAACTCCGAATCATGCAAACTCAGTTTTAAAATTTGTATTATTAAATTATCTACAAAATGATATAGTTTCGCTGAAATCAGAGTTAATGCGAAAAACACGGTTTTCGGATCCGTATTGGTATATAATGTACAATGTACCGCAACTTTTATTATTATTTAGTATGGTAATACTCTATTCTTAAATTAAAATAAACATTAATTCATTAATTTAGTTATTCATTTATTAATATATTATTTACTAATTATTAATAAATAAATAAATAAATTTATTTATTTATTGATTATATACTTATTAATTTAATAAATTATTCATTGATTAAATTCCTAATTAAATACATAATTATATACATTCATTTATACATTAATTTACATACATTTAATAACCATTGATTAATTAATTTATACTTAATTAATCTAATTTTTTTTCATTTTTCTCTCTCACTCCCTATTTCTCTCTCTACCTTTCCCAATTCTCTTCTTCCCCCGTTGGGTTCTTTCCCCGTTACCCATGTCTTCTCACATGAGCCGCCATCCATCCTCCTCTTCTCGTCATTCGCCAACCGCCTAACGGTCGGTCGTTCCTCCAACCTCCTTCGTATCCCGTCACCACTCCCGGTGACTCGACTCCCCGTCATTTATAAATATCACCCGACCCATCCGTCGTTGGGAGATCCACCATTTTTCCTTCCGCTTCTTCCTAGAAACTTCGAGAGAGATTGAGAGAGGGAGTGACAATCCCTCCTTCAGTCCTTTGTCAAGTACGAGGTTGAGGAATCGGAGGAGGGCAAGATCCATCGCCGACGTTGCAGACCCACATCACCGCAATCGAGCCTCCGTCTCTGCCAGGTGTAGAGGCTACAACCAGGAGCTCGCTTTTGAGCTTCGTCACATGCAATCCAATCATTCAGGTACGATTAGATCTGTAGACTTCCTTGATTTCCTCTTATAGATTTCATTGCAGTATCAGACCACCTTCATCCTCTGATCATTAGGTCGGAGGTCCGTCATTCCCTGTTTAATTCCATCTGATCATCCATCTCGCTCACGTACATCGCAGATCACCTTCATCTTCGATTCCCTCCATCTCTCTTCTACCTTACACAATCTACCGCTTCCAGCCAGTCACGGTGGCTAGAGATTTATGGCTCCAATTCTTCCACCGTCTACGGAGTCCTGCTCACTTTTCTGGTAGTCTTCACTCACTGCACCCATCTGCAATTGTTTACACTGGAGGAAAATTCATTCCAGGGGTAAGCATCTAAACTTATTACTCCTGGGCGGTCACGATTATTTTTTTTATTTACCGTAGGTAAGCCGTCTTTTCAAGAGGCGGCTTTGCTCTTAATATTTTTGTGTTATATGCCAGTGAGAGCCGCCTCTTCAAAAGGCGGCTTTGGCTAAAATCAAAGCCGCCACTTGAAGAGGCGGCTTTCCCCCTAGAGTTTTTATGTTACGTATCAGTGAGAGCCGCCTCTTTAAGAGGCGGCTTTGGCTGAAATCAAAGCCGTCTCTTGAAGAGGCGGCTTACCTACGGTACATAACAAAAAAAATAATCGTGACCGCATAGGAGTAATAAGTTTAGAAACTTACCCTTGGAACGAATTTTCCTCGTTTACACTGCCTATTGATCTTAAATTACTGAGATTAGATAATCATACGAGACTTGTAATTGATTTGAATTTGAACTGAAGAGTAATCAATATATGTTATGGATTGTTCTGCTTTGGAATCGAATGGTTGTTGTGCTGATCTGTGAAAACCCCCTAGAGATTCGTATCTTGCTGATTGAATGTTTGGATGCTTGGATAATAATTAGCATAATATTATCATGATATATGTTCCCTTCATTTGATTTGGCTCTAATTCTGTGAGAATCGAGAGAGAGGAATTTCCATTTGCAGGAATTCTATTGTCGGGAGCGTCGGGGATTCTCTCCTATACTTTGATCACTGTCTTCATCAACGTTGGAAGACACCAGTCCGATCGAGTGCCATCCGCGAGACCTTGGATCACTTGCAACATTGCGAGTAATTGCTCTGTTCGAAGACAACATCCGCTCGCGATCTACTGAACAATCCGTCGCTTGTAGATCTGGAACCATCATTTTTGCTGCACCTAAATTCTACAATTTCTGGAGCATCTGATTTGAATTGTCGCATCATCTGTAGAGTTGAATCGATTTCCGAGCATTTCAGAACAATCATCCGTAGAGCCTTGGAGGAGTAAACCCCTCGAGTTCCTTATCCAAGCAACAATCCGTGCAACTTGCTCTGGATTGAGATATCAACATCATCGCCGGATCGATCGAGATTTAAAGAAGCATTGCACGACTTCGATATTTGGAGAAGAACAAGCTTCCTTCCAGATTTAACGCCAACTGTCTGATCATCCAAAGGGAGACGATCTAGAACCGTCCGATCAATGGACGAATCGACGGATCAGGTTCTTTACCGCTTATCCTCCGCTGAAGCGAAGCACGTGCAACACATATGCGAACGGAGATATTTTGGGCCAAATTGCAAAATTAGCCCCGAACTATTGCTATTCGATGAACAAGTCCCTCAGCTACAGATCACACGATCTCATACATGATATTTTGGGAAATCTGAGTTTTTGCCCTCGAACATTTGATATTTTCTAAATAGGTTCAGGTATCCAGCAGCTTTACAGGATCATCACGTGAGAACTCATGTGAACCATTGGTGTTTTGCAACTTTGACCCCTGCAATTTTTACATATTACTCAAACGCCCCTGCATTTTTCAGAACATTACACACCAATACCCTTATTATTGTGTATTACCCCTATACATTCTTTATACCCGATAAATAAAATAAAAAACATAAAATAATAAAAACCGTATTTCATACTATATATAGTATTAAATAATTTTTTTAAAAAAATTTAAAAATATTTTCTATTGCTTTAATAAATTCATTAAAAACATCATAAAAATACAACAAACTTTAAAAACACATAAAAAATTATAAAAAACCTACCTAGAAATCCTATAAAATTACTCTTAGTATATTTTACGTAATAAACCAAAAACAAAATCAAAATTTAATATTAAAATCTATTAAAAAAATACGAAATTCACAAAGCTTTAAGAAATCATAACTAAATAAATAAAATCTTTTAAAAACACACATTATATCATTTTGAAGATATTTTCACCTACTTTCTAATAAAAATAAAATAAAAATACCTTCATACTATTTTCAATTTTAAAAATTCAAAATACATTACAGTTTTCAATAAAAACTCCATTTTTCACATTAAAAATAATCCAAACTCCATAAAAATCTATAAAACCTTCTAAAATCCATAAAAATAGAAAACCCAATTAAAAACATAAAAATAAAAAATAAAAATTAAATAAAAAAATCATAAAAACTTAAAATCACAAAAACAATATAAAATTCATTAAATTTCAAATAAAAATCTGAAAAAATTCTTAAAAATAAATTAAAAATTAGGAACCCAGCCTGGAGATCGAACCAATACAAAAGAGTCTGCGATCAAAAAAGCAGTCTCCAGATCTTTCTGAGTCTGAACATGCTGAGCTTTTGCCTATCGATCTAGTAGCCTATACTCATGCCGTAATCAAATCCGCTCTTCATGTTCCTTCTCCCCCTGAGCTTAAACTATTACCTCAGTCAATGAAATACCAATTCCTTACTAGCGAATCTAAAATGTTTTCGGTCATCATCTCTTCCAATCTGACCGAAGACCAGGAATCCCATCTGATGTAGATTCTCGAGAAGAATCTCAAGGCAATCGGATGGTTAGCAGCGGATCTCCATGGGATTAGTCTGGCTCTGTGCTCCCATGATAACGCGCCTGACAACTCGGGTCAAGTATCAAATATTGAAGGGTTGTTGTGACCAGAATCGCCAAGCGTGATCAACGAGAAAAATATATAAACCACTCAAGAGAAAAACCAAGCAATGAAATGTAAGCGGTTTTCGCTATTCAATTTGCCTGGTATAGCGACCTGGGTCGAACACAAGGAGCACGATTTAAAAACTAAGTAGTCAAATTTCAAAAATAAAATTTTTAATGGTTTTTTGCTTTTTTATTTTCTTTTCAAATAAAGCACAAGCCACAATATGCATAAGAGAATAAAGATACACATACACGCTCTTTTTTTGTATTTTTTAAAATATCAAAAAATACTTAGAAAAATCCAGAGAAAATATTTTTATGTTTTATATATTTTAAAATATTTTTTGGATTTTTTCAATTTTTTTGATGTTTTTGTGACTTTATAAAAATCAAACAGTGACAACAACAGTGAATAGTGCACAACCAAGAGTATTTTGAAATATAAAAATACTTTAAGTGCCCAAAACTCTTGGAAGTTATTTTACGTAAAATACAATTAAATATATACAAATAGAGATTAAATTAGATTTTTTTGGATTTTTCTAGAATTTTCTCTAATTTTTCTAAGATTTTTAGTTTTTCACATTTTTTTGGTTTTTATAAATGATTAATGCACAAAATTAGATAGAAAGTGTAGGGGCATAAAATACACCTACAATAATTTCTTTGAAATTTTTAGACAAATTTTCGAATTTTTATGATTTTTCTAATTTCGGGCAAACAAAAAGACATTGTTTTTTATTTTTTAAAAAATATCAAATGACAAGAAAATGCAATGAAAATTTTAGACAATGTTCAAGGACATAGCAGGAATATTCACAATTTTTTGAGAATTTATTGAGCAATAAAACATTTATTTCAATAAGAAAAAGCATGCAATTTAATGGTTTGGATACAAAGGGACTAAAGTGAAATTATTTGAAGTTTCTGCACTAAATATAAAAATAAACAGAAGGTGGGGCGTAGTCGCAAATTACCCAAGATGCATGTGCGGCGTGCGTGATAGGGCTCTGGAGTACAGGGGTTTCTCTACAATTTTGGAATATGCTAGGGGCTTGAATGTTATTTCTCCAAATATTTTATTCCCCCCAGGGTTTCTTGTAGAAGCCTTCGTTGGATCGAAACCAATAGGGAGGAGGGAGGGGGACCAAAGGTGGCGCCGCTTTTGTCGGCAGCCAATGACGTAGGGCGGTGGCTTCAGAGACAGCGAGCGGATGGAGGGGTCG
Organism: Ottelia alismoides; assembly: GCA_037367405.1. Lineage (NCBI taxonomy): Eukaryota > Viridiplantae > Streptophyta > Magnoliopsida > Alismatales > Hydrocharitaceae > Ottelia > Ottelia alismoides. The sequence goes on from JAZKJV010001492.1 coordinate 1,285,641, forward strand.
GCGTGGGCTGGTGGCGCGTGGACCACGTAGTGAAGCACGGTTGGATCGAACGATGGTGCCCCTGGGAGCGACGGTGCGGGCTGAGGCGCTACTCGTGCAGAGGCGGGCAGTGGCTTGAGGCATCGCTGGCGAGAAAGATCTGATGGGGGATTGGGCGTCACCTCGCGCAGTGGAGCGCGGGAGGATCTGGAGATCGTCAGGGTGGTTGCTCGCTGGGCACAGGGAACGATGGCTGAGGCGATGGCGAGCCGACTTGCAAGGGACGGAGGGCTTTGGCAGTGACGCCTCACACGACAGCGCACACAGTAGCGCCGCGCGTTGGGTCGCGGCTGTGCCTTTGTGATGGGCGGCGGACGGAGCACCGGTTCGAGTTTCCTATTTTTTTGTTTTTTTGTTTTTTTTATAAAAATTATAAACATGAATGTAATTTTTTTAAAATATTTTTATAAATAGAAACTGTAACAAGAAATAATTTTTTAATATTTATTTATTTTTTAAATTTTCCTGCAAAACAAATGTTAGAGATAACAACAACTATTTATTTATTTTTTTATAAACAAATGGGGATGTGATCGGTTGCGGATCTTGGTGTAGCGAAAGATAGATCCGACCACCGTGCATGGTCGGATGTAAAACGTTGTGTGAGATAGAACGAGAACACGTAGAGATCGAGAAAATGGCGTGGAAATCGGATTCAGATGACAAGTGTGATATGGATTTTTTGGGATTTTAATATCTAAAGATTAATCATGATATCAATGCAAAATTAAATCTAATATGTCTCTAGAAAAATGACGGAAAATGAAATTGGATTTCACCTCGGGATCAGATACGCCGTAATGGCCTCGACGAGGACCGACTCACTATCATCGGATGGATCGGAGGCTGGGCACCCTTCTTCAACATGATTGGTCTCAGAGATCGGGCTCCTCTCCACCAAAGATTAATCTAGAACAAATGAGGGAGGAGGAGCCCAATAAAAAGAGAAGAAAAATAAAGAAGGAAAGTATCTACAAATAAGGAATGTGTTTATTGGTTAACTAAATTAAATTAAATTAATTAAGTAAAAATAAAATTAGGATTTAAATAAAATAATTAAAATAATTAATTTACAAAAATGAATTAGCCACCTTAATGGTGGATATTTAAGGAATAAAATCAAATATTTATATACAAGGTAAGTTTTCAAATCAAATAAATGAATAAATTAAATAATTAAATCTAAATTTCATAATTAATTTAATTTAATTAATTAATGTTAGATATTTAATTTTTTGGTGATTTTATGTAAGGAAATTTGTTTTATACAAGTATTATATACATATAGTACAATATACACATGTATAAATAAGGAAATTATTTTTAAATGATTTTTTAAATTTTATTTTTTTTATTATTTTTTATTTTTAATAAAGAAGATAATATTTACAATTATGTATATTATGTATAAAAAAATATGAATAAATATATACAATAGGTAAGTGGTAAAATTACACAAATCACCCCAGAAAATCGACTTTTCAACCATAACTCCAAAAATTATGACCGTAGGAAAAGATAATTTAATTTAGAGTACAATGTAAGTGAGTTTGATTTAATTTGAGTTCGTATGGAGCCGAAATTGGTCTTTCAATTATCACTTTGCATCTTTTTCTTTGTGTGATTATTTGTAATCTATACATTATTTTATTTTGTAATTATTTTTAGTATTTACAAAATATTTTTATTTACAACTTTTGTTTAGAAAAATATTTAGTTTGAGGTCAATTTATATACAAATAAAATAGTGTAAGTTTTGTATAAATATACAGGGAAAAATATTTACAAATTATTTTTGGATTTTTGAATTGAAGACCCTATCTCCCCTACTTTATTCCTCATCGATCATGTCAAGTCTTGACCTTCTCTCGGGGTTCGGGTCAGTCTGCATTTATTTCATAAATACATCCTTTATTTTTCTTTTCTTTTTCTTTTCTTCTTTATTCTTTTATTTGAGTATAAAAAGTGTTAAAAATAAATATTTAACAAATGCATGCAAAATGGTAATTTCATGAAATTAGTAGGTATTTACAGGAGTTTGACTAAAGAAATGAAGCTAAAATAAAAAAATAAAGACGATGAATCGTGGATTCCTCTGTACTTTACCTTTGCTAGTCCCTTAGCAAACACTTATTTGGAAAATAAGTGAAAACAAAAACAAAGGTAAGAAAAAGGAAAGAAATTAGAACAATGTTGACTTTTAAACTTATCTTCATAAAATTGTAGTATGGAGCTCTGTCGGATCTTTGGATTATTAGTGTGTCGGAACCTTAATGGGAAATGGATTTAAAACCTAACAACCTCTAATTTCCACAAGACTCCTATTCAGGTCTACTCAGAACAAGTCTACATACACAAATTCTTATGACTATGAATCTTTACTTGTACGGTGTAAGTGTAATATAGCTCCTCATCTCAAAAGTAGCAAAGAAACAACCTCTCTCAATAAGGTAACTCTATTTCCCCGATCTGGCAACTCTTTCCTCGAGGAGCGGGGATATTCCCTTCTAAATTCAAGTACAACCAGCTCAAGAAGAGGGGACGGAGAAGAGAATGGACGGTAACCAGTGTAGCTACCTATCCTTAGATGCATGACCAGTGTAGTCAAGTCATCCGCTACAAGCTTACAAACATTTGACTTTGAAGCTCTTATTCATTTTTTTCACTTGTATATACACTCCGGTAGGCATTTTACTTTTTAATCATGCCTGTCCACTTTTGGAGATTCTACATTTTTTCTCTCTTTTTTTTTGAAAATATATACAAGGTGCAGCATGTACATAAGGAGTTTTTCCTCTTGAGCTAGTAGACTATCTCTCTTTTGAAGCATTATTGCAACCCCACAACATCCTGTCTTTAGACCTCAACATCGCCAAACCAGGTTGAGACGCACTTCCCTCCCTAGAGGAGGACGAGAGGTTCCGCCTAGATATACTACCCTTGTATGCTATCCCAAGCTAAAAGATTCTGCCCCCTCACTACCTCCTCCATGAAGAGCTACGTGTAGAGTGCTTGTCCAAGGTAAGCCACAGTCTGAAAGAATCATGCGTGTGTTGTTAAATAATCTACTTAGACTAATCAAGATGACATGTGGACATAGTCTTATGGACTCAAAGAATTAAGTCACTAGGACCTGAAAAGTCCTAACTCTAGTTCTTATAAGGTTCCTCTAAAATTAAGTGGATTAAGGTCCAACTAAGCTCCATTCTTCAATTTTATTCTAGACTGAGGTTAAATGTCAATATTGTCCTGAAAATGCACATGCCAATGCAAGAAATATGTAAAATGCAAAGAAAAGAAAGCATTTTTTGTGAAACAATTTTCTAATTTCAACTTTTTATGGATTTTTGAAAAATGATGCACATGCAAAAAGTATTTTTTAATTATGCACATTTTTATTGGTTTTTGGGTTTTGTAGGTTAGTAATATATACAAGTAATTTTTTTATTTTTTATAAGGGTTAGTATTAGGGAAGGATATGGTGAGATCCTTAAGCGCATCATGGAAGCGTGAGGATCGCATCGTATGTGATCGAGAGCGACTAGTCGCACTAGTTGCTCGAGGCAGAGGAATTTAAAAAATTTTCATGTGATGAAACCACATGATCCAAGAACACTTCTCGAATCGTTTCATCTAAACCACAAACAAGTATTAGGTTTACATCTTGAAGCGTGGTTGCGATCGAGTGTCAGTATACAATGTATGACTTTGGTTATCTCGATCTCGTTAAGTCAGTTCTTTGACTTAACTTATCTAACACCTCCGCATCTCTATTCCTATGCAGAGGACCTGCATCAAGAGGTCGATTAGATATCAACCTTTAGAGAAAGGATTGCTATCTTCTTCTCAGGCTGGAGACCATCTCTTAATAATCATTTGACGGTGCTTGATGACTCTTCAATCTAACTCTTTAGATATTCATCCAAACACCGGTCTCTATGATTCAATAATTGAATAAACAACTATATGATCATTAAGATGGCTATGGTACATAACCTTAATTGTACTAAGGGACCTATTGTGCAAATTATTTATTCTTCATTTCAGATCAGGGAATGAAAATCTATATATGTATCCGAGAAAGCGCGAATGGGAGAGACAAATCAGGAGGCTGAAGGACAGGAGCCCCAACAACTAGATTATTGAGAGTCTCAAATGACGCAAGACACTTATCATCCACAAGGAACTCAGTGTCTTTTATCAACAAACCAGTAAGCGGTCGGGAAATCCAGTTGAAGTCATGTATGAATCGTCGGTAGAAACCGACATGCCCCAGAAAAGTCCGCAACTGTCGTAATTGGACGGTGGATTGAGATTCTTAATGATATCCACCTTGGCCAGATCAACCTTCATGCCCTTATTGGAGATGATATGGCCAAGGACCGTCCCCTGAGTCAGTATGAAATGACTCTTCTCCCAAGATAAGACTAAGTTGACATCAATGCAGTACTGAAGTACTCAGTCTAGGTAATCAAGACATGCATCAAAACTGTCACCGTAGACTGAGAAGTCATCTATGAAGACTTCTAAAAATTCACCAATCATGTCCGAGAAAATAGAGAGCATCCACCTTTGGAATGTAGCTAGGCATTACATAATCCAAAGGGCATCCGTCTAAAAGCATACGTCCCAAACGGACAAGTGAAAGTTATTTTCTCTTGGTCTTTTGGCGCTATAGCCACCTGGTTGTATCAGGAATACCCATCTAGAAAGTAGTAGTAACTCTTCCCGGCTAGTCTCTCAATGATCTGATCTATGAATGGTAGCGCGAAGTGGTCCTTCTTGGTGGCCTGATTCAATCATCTGTAGTCCACACAGACCCTCGAAGAAGTGGGTACTCAGGTAGCTATCTCCTCTCCAGACTCGCTCACAACTGTGGTGATACCCATCTTCTTGGGTACCACATGCAATGGACTAACCCACTCGGAGTCAGATATGGGTAGATAAAATCAACGCTCCATCACTTAGATATTTCCTTCATGACCACCTCTCAAAGATTCGGGTTCGGCAGTCGCTAAAACTCACGCGAGGGCTTGGCATCTTCTTCGAGATAAATGTGGTGGGAGAACATGGACTGACTTATCCCCTGGAGATCAACTACACTCCATACTATTGCCTTGCGGTTTCTTTCAAGAACCTCCATCAAACGAGATTCTTGGTCTTCAGTCAAATCCGTTGAGATAGTGACTGGGAACATATCTGGCTCACCCGCAAGGAATCTATACTTCATGCTCTGCGGTAAGGTCTTCAATTCTGGATAAGTGGGAGCTGGTAAATCTGGCTTTTGAAATGTCTGAGTGAATGCTACAAGATCTGTGTGTGAGAACTCTTGTTGTAGTGGTAAATCTGACGAAGATGGCCCTGTTGGTATATCTGTCGATGGACCTGGCTCACTCTCCTCCCTAGCTGTCAGCTCTGTAGGCACCAGACACGGTAAATATTCATTGAACTCTAGCCAGTCAAAATCAATGTCTGTGTCTAAGGGATATGAATCTGATGAGTATGAGACGAAATCGATTTCACTATCCTGAGCATGATAAACAACCTCTACTGTATCCTGTGTTATGAGTGTGCTCTCCGAAATCTCATCTGCCATGATCTATGAATCTACGCTGTTTGAAGATGTGGCAAGAGCTTGGATGTGGGATCTGCCCAAACTGCTTCATCATCTGTAATCACAAAGTCACACTCCTAGTAGATGTCTAGCTCTGCCTCTGTCATCTGCTTTAAGTCGGTTATATGATCTGAGCACTCTGAGTCTCTAGCTCTGGTCTCCTCGATCGTCTCTATTTGTACACTTTCACCCTCGATGCGAAAGTATACCTTCCCACTATCATGGTCAGACACTTCCTTGGCTGTGGTCAAGAATGATCGTCCTAAGATGATGGGGTATCTGTTACAGATTGAAGGACCTCCATGTCGAATAAAACAAAGTCCACGGAGAATTTCAAGCCTTGAATTGTGACGACAACGTCCTTAAGTAACCCTTTCGACCTCTTAACATATCTATCAGCAAACTGAAGAATCGTCCTACTCTGTCTAAGAGGGACAAACTTGAATCGGTCAAGTAAGGCAACCGGAAGAAGGTTAATCGAAGATCTGCTATCTAATAGGGTATGATCGAACTGCTGCTCATGAATGTGACATCTAACATATGGAGCTCTTGCATCAGGTCTCTTGGCTGGAAATTGATTCTGAATAAAGAAACATGTGGCACGAAACAACACATGGATACAATACGATTCCTCTTCTTCCTATGTATAGTGGTCTTCTCTCTCAAGTGCTTCTTAAAGATAGGGACGTGCTCTAGTGCCTCCTGTAGAGTCAGCTGGATATGGAATCTATCGATCATCTGCTGGCTGAACTCTATCGATCATCTGCTGGAAAGGAGCCCATACAAGAATCATCATGCAACACATATGGACTCGGAGAAGATAAAGAAACCTTTCCTTTATTCAATTTTTTTTGTATTTTTGATATTGTCCTGAGATACAAAGATAGTAGGAAACACAACTGAAATAGAAATGGTGGCATCAGTACCACCCACGACGTTTGTCTTTGCGGCATCAGCACTGCGCTCTGTCTCAACATCTGGTAATTTGGTGGCTTCAGTACCACCATATGCAACATCTGGAGACACGATGGCATCAATACCATCATAAGGGTCATCATTGGTGGCTTCAGTACCACCACCACCACCATCATCATCATCAGCGACCTCAGTACCGCTCTCGACTTCATCCGTCACTCTAGCATCTATCTGTGGTTGTCTCCTAGACAAGTCACCGCTATTTGGCTTCCTACCGCTCCTAAGTGTCACAAAATCAATATCAAACATAGAAGAAGTGTTATCCAAAATATCACTGGGAGTGGCGGTCTCTGTAAACTATAACTGCTCAGATTTCCTCTTCAGAGTGTTCGGGTTAGGTTCAATATGAGCGGGTATGGTGTTTTTGCCCTTGATTATCTCCCTCATTTCCTGTCGGAACTCATCCATCTCTCGCCGGAAGGATGCCTGCTGGTCAGTGAGTAAGCAGGTGAAGTCATCAAGGTCTGGGTTCTCATAAACAGGTGCATGAGAACCAGATGGGTTGCCTCGCTGGAAATGAGGAGGCTGGGAATATTGTTGAGGCGACTGCTACTGCCTCCACTGCTGTCCCTTATGGTAGGGATGAGGACCCTGCTGGAAGTGCTACTGTGGCTGGGAGTACTGGGGCTGTTGCTGCTGGCTGCTCTGTCTACCCTGAGCTGAAGGCTACTGCTGGGACGAGGTGTCTCCAGTAGACCACTTGAATCCAGGGTGATCTTGGCGGATCCCAAGCTACTGTCGGTCATACCAAATCCCCTTGACTTCCATCAACGGCTCCTGCTTGTACTAGAAAGGAGGAAGAACTGCCAGGGGCTGATCTGGCTGATACACCACCATCTGAGGTGTCCTGAGGTGGTGGCTGAGTGTAGTGCTACTACAACTGCTGAACAGGATCGCCTGGATGTGGTGAACCTGGCGGTACTGGGCAGAGTGCTGGGAAGAGCTGCTGCTGCTGGGATCAACTCGTGATCTAAGACGAGGCTGAGAAGTCTCCTGTACCTCCTAGAGACACAAGATATGGGTCTTCATGTCACTAAGAGTCTGTGCCAACTGATCTATCTGTGCCATGCCCTGGCACTGCTTCTTCTTTATGATCCCTATGCGTCTAAGTTTTCGCAGATAATACCCATGTCAGCGGCTGAAGACTCTGCCTGTGCTGTTGCTGACGAAGAAATGGGTGGACCTGCATCAACCCATGCTATCCTCTGATAGGACACGACATGGGGTGGGGGTTTCTCTTGAGTGTAGAGCCTGGTCTGGGACATCACTGTGTAGTTTTCGACCATCTCCTCATAGATAGCCCAGACCTGGTCTTCATCCTTGGCGAAGTAGGAGCCCCCACAAGAAGCATTGACAAGCCCCTGCAGCCCCGGTGTTAGCCCAAAAAAGAAGCTATGGATAAGATTGGGCTTGGATATGTCGTGATGTCGACACCGATTAATGAGCTCACGGAATCGATCCCGCGCCTCATGGAATTTCTTGTTAGGGATCATGGAGAAGTTGTTGATAAGAACTCATGCTGCGTTTTTCCGACCGAGTGGATAGTACTTATTCAAGTACTCGGTCCGAAGCTACTCCCAAGTGGTAAAATATCTCCCCAAATGCTTCAGCCAATAGGCTGCTCTGTCGACCAGGGAGAAAGTGAAAACTATCATCTTGATAGTGTCCTCGTCCACGAATCTGTCGTGGACCATACTACAGATCATCTCGAATTCCTGTAAGTGCAGATTTGGTTCCTCGGTGGCTAGCCCATGGAACTTGGGCAAGAGCTGAATTGTTTGGGGGCCGAGCTTGAAGTCTCCCAGAATCTCATGGAGTTGAATCCATCGATGAGTGAGAGTTGCACCAGGGTTGTGCAACTATCTCATCGGTCGTGGCTGTCTAGCTAGCTCTAACTGATCCTCCAGGTGTCTGTCCGCTCCTCCTTTAGGTGCTGGGATATCTCCATCTATTGCTCGATGTGGCTCTCTTCTATAGACTCACATCTACGCTAACTCACGATGCACCTCAGCCATAAATGCTCCCTGATATCCGATCTGTCTCTACATCGTCTTCAGGGAGGCTAGAAGTGTGTTGTTGCTGGCACCCTGATCAAGAATGTACGTGGAACCCTGGGGCTACCCATTGGTGCATTTCTCACTGTTGGTCATCTTGCGGGTCTCTGCAAATGCAAAAGACCCCAACTTAGGTGCTGTCGAGTGAACATAAATCTGTGCTGGCCTCTGCTCTGGCACCTCAGGACTGGTGGAAGAAGGGTGGTCAAGGGGGGATAGGGTGGTAGCAAATTCAAGTTCAGAGAACGGGTCTAAGCTCTCCGAAGTTGTCCTAGATGAGTGGGGAGGAGTGCTCGAGAACGGTGTTGCCAGAGGCAGCCTAAGGGATCTCCTGCCCATCATCGTAATGTCGGAGTAATGCAGATGAGATCTGAACACAAACAAGATCAGAAGTCAAACCCCCAATTCACTTACTCAACACGAGCCGATGACCGTAAATGTTCAGTTGTTTATCTTGTCAATTTTATTTTAAGTGATAAATCAAGCTTCCCGATGATTAAGCAAGATGTTGGGAACTCGATGCTCCTAGAAGATTGGCCCAATCCCAAAGCTAGATCTTTCCTAGCCAGTATGAATCGGGGACCGTTTACCGGCTACCCGATCAATTCAATCTGTTAAGGACGTCGCGGGTGATAAACACGAAATTGAGAGGGTCGTACGATTTCACAAGGTGAAACCGCAGTCGGAGTATTGACCGCTTCAAAATCCCGTATTTAATCAACAATGAACCCACAATCAAATATCAAACAATGACAAACAAATGTGGAGTCAAATTTATTTTTAACTCTGCATAAAAGATGTATAGATGCAAGTACGTAGAGAGTTCGAACACAGGGAGCAAGGCAGGATTAATCAACAATTGTGCAAAAAGTGATGAGATTAGTTGTCTACAATATGCCAATGTTTTTGTGGGTTTTTAATTTTTAAATTTTTAATTTTATTTTTTTTAATTTTATTTTTTTTTAATTTTTAATTTTGTATTTTGATTTTTAATTTACTGATTTTGTATTTTCTTTTTATATTATATATTTTTTCAACATTGGAATATATATATAATGTAAGAAAAGAAGTGATAAGCTATTTATAAAAATGAGGAAAAATGCTCAAAAATTAGGGAAAAAATGTTTTTGGTATTTTTATATTTTTATACTGTTTTTATGATTTTTGGGGATTTTTCAGAGTATCTTTGGTATTTATAAAAGCCAAAATAAAGAAAACAGTGAATATCAACGCTGGCCAAAATTAAAATGGGAATAAAAAACAGCAAATAGTGGCAAAATGTTCTCAAATTAATTTTAAATTAAAGCTAATAAAATAGGGAACCTACAGGACCTGAGTTTATATTTTTAGGGGTTTTTCTAAAAGTTTTATTGATTTTTATGAAGTTTTTAAGTGTTTTCTAATTTTTAAGGTTTTGGTTTTGAAATTTTTAGTGATTTTTGGACTGACACTAAAAGACACTGAAATAGACAATAGGCAATTTTTTGGAATTTTTCAAGGTGTTTTGATAATTTTTTATGGATTTTCTAAGATAGACAGTACTGAAAATACATGTTTTTGATTTTTATTAAATATCAAAATGCAATAAAAATGCAATGCAAAAATATGACGTGGATCAGCAAGTTAACAAGTGCTTATGAAATATTTTTGGGAATTTTTTGAGTTAAAATGATGCGTGAAATAAATAGAGAAAACACACAAAATTACACAGTCTAGCAGGGGTATAAATGCAAATAGACAGACAACCACGACTAAGTTGCAATTTTCACACAAAATTTATAAATAAATTAAATATTTAATATACCAAACATAAATATCCAGACCCGCAAGGGTATCTCAGCAAATTACCCAACCAGGCGCGTGACTTGCACGCGCTTGGGAAGGACCTGTTCGTAATTTCCAAAAAGACAGGGGCCAATGTGAAAAATACACAAAATATAATACACTGCAGATGAAAGTTTTTGGATCAAAACTAAATACCCGAACCCTGGGGGTTCCTTCGCAAAATGCCCGCACCTCACGTGTACTAGTCACGTGAGGTGACATGGCGTAGACTGGAACGCAATATTACAAAGGGCTGAGGGTATCAATGCAAATGTCACAAAAATATACAACAGCCGATGAAAGTTTTAGTACTTAATATAAAATACAAAAATCGGCGGGGTGTGAAGCGAAATTACCCACGCCTGGGCGGGATCGGACGGTTGGGGACCGTCCACTTGACGCGTGGCGCGCCCTCGACGCGCGATGACGGTTCGGCTGCAACGGCTGAGATTAGATCACCAAAGAAAGATCGACGGCTGATGGCGCAGGTGATCCAACGGCTGCTGCTCGCCTGGGCGGAGGCCTTTGATCGGACGACTGAAAGGTGAAGAGTGACGCGTGGCGCCAATCCGACGGCTAGCGGTAGGGCGCGATCCAACGGTGTGGCCCGAGCCACTTATCCACGTGGCAACGCGTGGATGCCTGATGCTGTTTCACCTCCCAACGACCAAGATTAGATGCAAGACTGATGATCCAACGGCCGAGGCGTGATCCGATCCAACGGAAGCTGTGCACCTGGAAGAACGAGGGCTGATCGGACGACAAGGAAGGATCGACGAAGAATTGGGATGAACTCGCCGCAAGGTGAGTTTCCCAGGGCCTGATCGTCCGCCTCCGCCGCTAATTGAAGCTCCAAAATACCCAGGAAGCTTCCTGGGAGGTCCTTGCTTTGACTAGGAGGCTCAAAAGGACCGGAGGGGCTCCGGCGTTCACCAGCGAGGAAGGAGGAGCGGATGTCCTCCAGGTACCACCGGTGGATGAACAAAATGCTCCCAGTCACGCGAGAAAACTCGAATACCTGCAAAAAGGTTAGGTGTGGTCGCGGGCAAAATGCCGCAACCTCCAATAGGTTCTCACAAGGGGCGAACAGTGATATCGATGCTCGTGGGAGCTTGCTCCGGCAAGAGGAGTCGATTGAGTGAATCCATGGGTAGTAGTTGATGATTAAGAGGCCTACGTGAAGCTAGGACTACAATGGATGAAAGGATGAAGGAAAACTAGGGGAATAAGTACCTCAAGGGACAGGGCCCGAGGTGAAAGTACCTCGACGACGGAGCTCGCCGGAGGTGCTGGAACGCGCCCAAATCCTCGAAGCTTTGCCTCCTTGAAGATCTGATCCTGGAGCTGTCACCTCCAGGTCTCAAACACGAGCCAAAAGTGGAAGAATCGGGACAAAAGTGGGGTTCAAAAATCGAATCGAAGGTCGGGGGTCCATTTTATGTGGTTTGACTTGGTGACTTGGGTGCGTCAAAGAACGAGGAACCTTGACGCGATCAGTGATTCACAGCCCAAGAAAACATCTGGGCGTGAATCACCAATGGTCAAGGCAAAAAGTCTCAGAAGGAATCTTGACAAGAAGGTGCAAGATGCGCCTTCGAAAAAGGCGAGAAAACGGGTCAAAGACTAGCTCTGACAAGCTACAGGGATGGAGGACGACCAGTTGACCGCAGTCAACTAGGGCCAGCACCTGGTTGGTCCACGTGGACCAACCAGGAAAAACTCCCAAAAATTACTTTGTAAATTCATTTAAAAATAGAAATGAACGAATTAAATTTTGACTATTAAATAAAAAATGTTTATTATTTTATAAGGTATTTTATGGTGATTTTTAATTATTTTTATGAGGTATATTTTTACAAGTTACCGATTATGCCCTTTATAGGTATAATATCTATATATTTTATTCTTTTATTTTTATCTTGTGTTTTTAATCTATTTATTTTTGTTTATTTTTTTAAAATTTATAAAATACTTTTATATACTTAAATATATTTTTATTTTATTTTCTGATGTGTTTTGTACCTTTAATATAATATAAGTATGTATTGTATAGGTATATCTATAGGTATAATACCTATGTATTTTATATAATTATTTTTTTTGAGTTTTATTTAGGTTTTTATTCTGATTTTAATGTACAAATATAGTATAAGTAATATTTACAAAATTATGAAAATATAAAAATACAAAAATAATAAATAAATAATAAATTGAATATTTTAATATGTACAAGTATACAATAGGGGTCCCAAAGTCAACTTTCAAACCGTAGCTCCGCCAAATGCGAACCTACCGCCATTAAATAGCTTATTTTCTAACTATATACAATTAAAGGTGAGTTTGTTGCATTTGATGTTTTCATTTGTGAGATACGGGTCTGTGAAGTTGGGATTCTGGATTTTTATTCAGACCATAACTTTTTATCTGTACATTATTTTTGAATGAAATCAATTTTATATTTTTCTTTATTTAATTATCTATAACTTTCATGTTCAAAGTTTCTTTATTTGAGGTATAAAAAGTAGAACCAAAAATAGGTTCCAAAATGAATAAAGAATGGATAAAAAGAATAGGTATTTTGACCCTTATCTCCCCCTACTTTATTCCTGTCGACCTATTCATCAAGATGCGTAGGTCTCAGGGTTTCGGGTCATAAAATATTTACAATATTTTATTCTTTTTCTTTTCTTTTATTTATTCTATAATTTTGGCTTTAATTACAATATTTTATACACTATTTACATGCACATGCATGAATGCTAATATGCTCTAATTAAGGATATTTACACGCATTTGCTAGGGTTTTTGAGGCCAAAATGATAGAATAAAGATGATAAAATGTGGATTCATCATCCCCCTATACTTTACCTTTGCTAGTCCCCAGCAAACACTTATGCAATAAGTGCAGAAAAGAAAACTAAGAAAAGAAAAAGAAGAAAAGTGGATTACATTTAATTATCAAACTTGTCTTCACAAAATCAAAGTTTGGAGCTTAAGTCGGACCTTTGGAATTTTAGTACGGGCGGAACCTTAATGAGAACTGAATTTAAAATCCAACAGTCCCTGAGAATCCTAAAACTCTGCCCAAGTCTCCTCAATAGCCAGGTCAGAAATAATTCAACTCATATGCAAACCCTTACGACTATGAATCTGACTCGGACAGTGTAAGTGATAGTGGATCTCCCCAACTAGAATGACAAAGAGACTGACTTTTCCAATATGACAACCCAATGATTCCCCAATCCAATGACTCCATCCTCGAGGAGCGGTGTATTCTCTTCTAAGTTCAAGTGGCAACCAGCTCGAGAGGAGGGGGGTGAAGAGAAGAATGGACGGTAGCCAGTGTAGCTACCTATCCTAGATGCAAGACCAGTGTAGTCAAGTCATCCAGCTGCAGGCTCACATATTTGACTTTGGAACTCAAGCTTGCTTATTGGCTTTACAACATTTGTACATACTTTACAGGCTTTTTATTTTTGTACATGCCTGACCATTTTTTTGATACTATATACAACGACATTTACATAGGGAGTTTTTCCTCTTGAGCCAGTAGACTATCCCTCTTTTGAAGCTTTATCGCAACCCACACTCTCCTGTCTTTAGAATTCCTCATCACTGGACGGGTTGGGATGTACTTCCTCCCTAGAGGAGGACAAATGCTTCCACTTGTGTGCGTCTCATACCGGCAAATCCAATCCCCTCACCACTCCAACTGAGTTGAGCCATGTGAAAGGTGCAGGTGTCCAAGTTAGGTCATTATCAACAAGAGTTGTACGTGTATTCCGAAATACTCTACTTAGGCAGTCAAGAATCCATTGAACCAAGTCTCGTGATCCTCAAAGAATTAAGTCAACAAGACCTGAAGTACCTCAAACCCAGTTCCTATAAGGTTCCTGTTATTAGGTAGATTTTAAGGTCCAATCAAGCTCCAATCTCTGGATTTTATTTAGACTTGTTCAACTATTAAACTCAATCCGAAAAATGCGAATGCTATGCAGAATGCAGAAAATATTTTTCTGATGCAATTTTCAAGATTTTGAGCTTTTTATGGGTTTTTGAAAAGATGATGCATATGCATTTTTTTGTATTTTTCAAAAAGATTTTTCAAATGTTTTGGAATTTTTGCAAATGTTTTTGGGATTTTTGAAAACAAAAGGTTTTGGCTAAAAGTAGGTGAAAAGATGTACACGGGAGTGCTTCTTATATATACAAGAAGTAGATTTTAAGAATTTACAAGGGTAAGTGGTCAATTTTATATATGTATACATATAGTGGATTTTGGTGTGATGTAAATATTCCTCAAACTTATTTGACACAGGTTTTTCAAATAATTTTTGAAAACTATAGTCCAAAATAATTTTTACAAACATTTTTACAAATATGTACACACATTTGAAAATCATTTTGCAAAGGTTTTTCAAATAGTATAGATAGATTTTTCAAAATATTTTTGCAACCATTTTTCAAACCATTTGCAAATCATTTTTCAAAACATTTTATTTCACACAAAGAAAATAAATTTTTCAAACAACACATTTTTACAAAGGTTGAAAACATGTAACAAAATATTTTCAAAATAGTTTTCAATAAATATTCACAAAGATTTTCAAACTATTTTTCAAACATTTTGCAAAAAACATTTTCACCTGATTTATTAATCAGTAAATACAAAAAAGAATTTGAGGAATGATCAACATCTTTTTATTACAGCGTTTAATGATTTTTAAAGAATGGTTAGCCATATTAATGAGAAAATACGAAAGTACGAGTTATGGCTAAAGTATATACATAGTATATACGACCCCCTTATACTTAGCTTGAGCTATGTCCTCATAGATCGGAGAGAAAAGAGAAGACATAACTCATACGAAGTATATGCAAGTATAAAGAATAAAGGAATGAATGAACGAACAAAAGAATGAGAAGTTGATCGTCCCCCCTATACTTAGGATCAAATAATCCTAAGTATAATAGACTGTACACAATGCAGGGAGGGTCAAGGGTGGGAATGAACAGATTGTACTCAAATTGTCTCCCCCTATACTTAGGGTAAGATATCCCTAAGTATAGATAAGAAGAGGAGACAATGGAGAGGATCGAAATGAATAGAGAAACTCGGGATGCACACCCCCTATACTTAGGACAAAGTACGTCCTAAGTGTAGAAACTGACAACAAGGGGCGTCACCTTTTTGATAGATAAAGAAATAGAAAAGGAAAAGAAGAAAAGAAGAAAAGATATCAACAGATGAGAGAGTGATATAGGCAGATGGATCTATACATCAGAAGATGTAAGTGATCAACATGTATGAGATGCAAATGATCTGAGTCAAAGAACACATCTCATACCAGAAGAATTGGGGCAACGTCAACGGTTGGCGGATCATGATCGAGATATAGCTTCAGGCGCTGACCGTTAACACGGAAGGTAGAAGAAGATGATGGTTAGAATATGTCAATACTGCCATTGTCATGTACCTTCCTGACCACATAAGGACCTTTCCACTTGCTCTGTAGTTTTCCTGGGAATAATTTCAGCCTGGAATCAAACAACTATACGCACTGATCTGGCTCAAACTGTTTATGGCTGATATGGGAATTGTACTAAGTTTTCACTTTCTCCTTGTATTGTAGGCTGCTAGAAAAGGTTGTATCTTTCAGTTCCTCCAGGGCTGCCAACTCTGCTCTCCTCTGTTCTCCTATACTCTCGGGATCCAACAATAACTCAGTGACTGCCCAAAGTGACTTGTGCTTTTATCCACTGGCAAATGGTACGGCTTGCCATAGACGAGTCGAAAGGGAGATGTCTCTAATGGATTCTTGAAGGACGTCCGATAGGCCCACAAGACCGAGTCCAAAAGCTGTGATCAATCCTTTCGGTCTGGGCGGACAACCTTATGTAGGATAGTTTTGATCTCCCGGTTCGATACTTCGGCAAGGCCATTAGTCTGAGGGTGATACGGTGTGGCAACCCGATGGTCAATGTCGAACTCGTCTGCAAGAGCCCTAACCTTGTCATTGATGAAATGAGACCCCCATCTGAAATCAAGACTCTGGGTACCCCGAACCGTGAAATGATATTTTTCCTCAAAAATTTACACACGGTCTTAGCATCTGCGGCTCGGGCGGGGATGGCCTCAACCCATCGGCTGACATAATCTATAGCGAGCAAAATATGCTCGAATCCCTGACTCTTAGGAAATGGGCCCATGAAATCAATCCCCCATGCATCAAAAACCTCACAAAAGTGAATGGGTTGCATGGGCATCATGTCTCTCTGTCCGCAAGTACCCATCTTCTGACAGTCAGTACATCTCTTCACGAACTCATCTGAATCCTTGAAAAGAGTAGGCCACCAAAGGCCAGATTGAAGCACCTTATGTGCTGTCCGTCTCCCAGAATGATGTCCTCCTGCCTCAAGCTTGTGGCAGTATGTGAGGATGCTATGCTGCTCTTCTTAAGGAATGCACCTCCTCCAGATGTTATCCCCTCCTTCATGATAAAGGACGGGATCCTCCCAATGGTAAAGCTTGGCCTTCGCCAGGAAAGTCTCAAGTTTCTTCCTGGGCCAACCTTGTGGAACCGTCTTGGCAACAAGATAGTTCACAATGTCGGCGTACCATGGGAGCGAGGTGATAGCCACGATCGCCTCATCTAGAGACGTCTCTGTGATAAGCGGGATAGATGATCCGCCACCACATTCTTAACTCCAGGCTTATCCTTAATCTCAATATCAAACTCCTGGAGCAGAAGGATCCATCTGGTAAGGCGTGCTTTGGCATCCTTCTTGGCCATTAAGTACCGGATGGCGGTGTGATCTGTGTAAATGGTCACTCTAGATCCAAGAATATATGATTTGTTCTTATCCAAAGCAAAGACTACGGCCAGCATCTATTTCTCTGTCATAGTATAATTCCGTTGAACGGCATCCAAAGTCCGGCTGGCGTAGTGAATGGCAAACGGTACACCATCCCTCCTCTATCCAAGCACATCCCCAACGGAAAAATCAGAAGCGTCCGTCATGATCTCGAATGGGAGAGACCAATCGGGTGGCTGAAGGACAGGAGCCGTGACAACCATATTCTTGAGAGTCTCAAAAGACGCCAAACACTTATCATCTACAATGAACTCGGTGTCTTTCGTTAGCAAATCAGTAAGCGGTCGGGCAATTCGACTGAAGTCCTGAATAACCGTCGGTAGAACCGACATGCCCTAGAAAAGACCGCAACTGGCGTAGATTGGACGGTGGATTGAGTTTTCTAATGATATCTACTTGGCCGGATCGACCTCCGTGCCCCTGTTGGAGATGATATGACTAATGACCGTCCCTTGAGTCACCATGAAATGACTCTTCTCCAAGACAATACTAGGTTGACCTCAATGCAGCGCTGAAGCACACGGTCTAGGCAGTCAAGACAAGCATCGAACCCATCGCCATAGACCGAGAAGTCATCCCATAAAGACCTCTAAAGAGTCACCCACCATGTCTGAGAAAATGGACAACATGCACCTTTGGAATGTCGCTGGAGCATTACATAGACCAAAGGGCATCCGTCTGAAAGCATAAGTCCCAAACGGACAGGTGAATGTCGTTTTCTCCTGGTCTTCGGGCGCAATGGCCACTTGATTATAACCGGAGTACCCGTCAAGGAAACGATAATGACTCTTCCCAGCTAGCCTCTCGATAATCTGATTAATGAATGACAGCGGGAAATGATCCTTCTTGGTGGCCTCATTCAATCGTCTGTAGTCCACACAGACCCTCCAAGAAGTGGGTACTCGGGTAGTGATCTCCTCTCCATACTCACTCACAACTGTAGTGATACCCGTCTTCTTGGGTACCACATGCAATGGACTAACCCACTTGGATTCAGAGATGGGGTAGATAAAATCGGCGCTCCACCACTTCGATATTTCTTTCATGACCACATCTCGAAGATTCGGGTTCAGCCGTCGCTGGAACTCACGCGATGGCCTAGTGTCCTCCTCAAGATAGATGTGGTGGGAGCACAGAGCCGGACTAATCCACTGGAATTCAGCTATACTCCATCCTATCGCCTTGCAGTTTCTTTCAAGAACCTCCATCAAACGAGATTCTTGCTCTCCAGTCAAACCTGCTGAGATAATGACTGGGTGCATATCTGGCTCACCCGCAAGGAATCTATACATCAGCGACTGCGGCAAAGGTTTCAGTTCTGGACAACTGGGAGGTGGCCAGATCTGGCTTCTGATAAGTCTGTGTGAAGGCGACCAGGTCTGCATGTGAGAACTCTCGCTCTGTTAAAATCTCTGACGAAGGGAACCCTGCTGAATCATCAATAAACTATACTGGCTCACACTCTGTCCTAGCTGTCGGCTCAGAAGGAATCAGACATGGCAAATATTCATCAAAATCATCCCAATCAATGTCTGAATCCGAGGGATCTGAAGTAGATGAACAAGACTAAAAATCATCAGCACCATTCGTCCCAACACTGTCAGCCTCAACGGTATCCTCATCCAGGGGTGTGCTCTCCAGGCTCTCGACTGCCATAAGCTTTAAATATAGTGAATCTGTAGGCAGGGCAACGGTCTGTGCTACGAATCTATCCAAATGGATTTCATCATCTGTCATCACAAAGTAACACTCCCTGGTGGATGTCTAGCTCTTCCTCTGTCATCTGCGCGGCTTTGCTGGACTGCTCTGAGCATTCTAATTCTCTCGCTCTGGTTTCTTCGATCGTCTCTATTTGTATGGTTTCACCCTCTACGCGAAAACATACCTTCCCACTATCATGATCGGTCACCGCATTGGCTGTGGCCAACAATGGGCGTCCAAGTATGATGGGGGCATTGGTTACCGACTCAGGGATCTCCATGTCTAATACAACAAAGTCCACAGGGAATTTCAGGCCCTGAATGGTAACGACCATATCTCTCAATTAACCCCTTCGGGCTCCTAGTCGATCTATTAGCAAACTGAAGGACTGTCCTGCTCCTAAAAAGAGGACCAAACTCGAATCGGTCGAGTAAGGCTGCCGGAAGAAGGTTGATAGAAGATCCACTGTCTAATAGAGTACGATCAAACTGCTGCTCCTGAATCTCACATCTGACATAGGGAGCTCCTGCATCTGGTCTCTTGGCTGGCAGTTTGTTCTGAATGGTGCAGCAAGTGGAATGAGTGAGCACATGGATTTGATCTCTGTGGTTCCTCCTCTTCCTGCGGACTGTAGTCTTCTCTTTCAAGTTCTTTTTGAAGAGGGGGATGTGCTCGAGTGCTTCCTGTAGAGTCAGCTGAATGTGGAATCTGTCGATCATCTGGTTGCTGAACTCTACCTGCTGGGTCTTTTTAGGATTTTTCTTTTATTCCCCTTCGCCCGGTGAAGTGCTTCAGGGAAGGGGATGGTCGGGGCCTCCTCAGATGGAGGGCTAGGACGAGGTTCCTGTACCTGGGAAGGAATTGAATCCCTACAATGATCATCATGCATCACATATGGATCTGAAGTGTAAACATGAGCCTTTCCTTTATTCATATTTTTGTTCTTTTTCTTGTTACCACAGTCCATAGATACAAAAGGTGGTAACACCGCAGAAGGAAGCTTAACAAAAGTAGATGTGGTGGCCTCAGTACCACCACCGGCATCTGACTTTGCGGCATCAGCACCGCGCTCTGGCTCTACGTCTAAAATGGTGGCATCAGCACCACCGTCTGCATATGGTATCACGACGGCCTCAGTACCGTCGTTTAGATCTCCATCATTGGTGGCATCAACACCACCGTATTCAACATCATCATTAGCAGCATCAGCACCGCTACCTGGCTCATCTAGTGCTCGTTGTTCGGCTTGTGGTTGTCGCTCAGATGAGGTGCCACCGGCTGGCATCCTACCACTCCTAGTAGTCACAAAATCAACATCATACAAAGAAGAAGACATGTCACTCAAATAATCACTAGGAGAGGTATCCTCTGTGAACTGTACATGCTCAGACTTTCTTTTCAGATTGTTCGGATTTGGTTCAATCTGAGCTAGTATGGCGGCCTTGCCTTTGATTAAATCCCTCACCTCCTGCCGGAACTCATCCATGTTCCGCCGATAGGATTCTCGATGTTTAGAGAGCAATCGGGCGAGGTCATCTAATGCTGGGTTCTCGAAGGCAGGTGCCTGAGAACCGGATGTATTCCCCTACTGGAAAGCGAGGCTGCTGCTGCTGGTACTGGGGAGGATGGGTGTATGACTGCTGAGGCGGCTGACGCTGCCTCCACTGTTGGTTGTGATAGGTGGGACGGGGACCATGCTGGTATTGCTGTTGGTGGGCATACTGGGGTTGTTGCTGCTGTGGCTGGCTGTTCTGCTGTCCCTGAGCCGGAGGCTGTTGCTGAGATGAGGTACCACCATTGCCCCAACGGAATATGGGGTGATCGCGACGAATCCCGGGCTGGGGGTACCGGTCGTACCATATCCCATTGACTTCCATCAATGGCTCCTGCTCAAAGGATGGTGGAGGTAGAACTGCCAGTGGCTGATCCGGCTGATAGACCACCATCTGAGTGTCCTGAGATGGTGGCTGCGATGGGTAGTACTATAATAGCAGAACCGGCTCTACCTGAATGTGGTTGACCTGGAGGTACAAGGCAGAGGGTTTGGGATGAGCTACTACTGCTGTATTAGCTCGTGACCTGGGAGGCAGCTGCTGGGAGAGGTTTGTGCCTCCTGAACGTAAAGAATCTGCGTCTGCAGGTCACTCATGGTCTTGGCAATCTGGTCCATCTGGGCCATTCCTTGCATCTGCTTCTTCTCGAGGATCTCGAGACGGTCTAGCTTTTCACTAATAATGCCCATGTCGGCTGCGGCTGATTCGGCTTGGACTGCGGCTACCGATGGAGGTTGAGGATCGGCATCGATGCGGGCGATCCTCTGAAATGATCCCGCTCCTTGCGGGGGCTTCTGCTGTGTGTAGACGCGGGCTTGGGCATAACTGTTGAGTTTTCTGCCATCCCTTCATAGATGGCCCAAACATCGTCTTCACCCTTGGAAAAGTATGACCCACCACAAGAGGCATTTACAAGCCCCTACAGCTCTGGTGTCAGCCCACAAAAGAAACTCTGAATCAAATTGGACTTGGAAATATCATGATGTGGACACCGGTCGATGAGCTCTCTGAATCGATCCGAGCTTCATGGAACTGTTCATTAGGGATCATTACGAAGTTGCTGATCATTGCTCTTGCTACATTCGTCCGGTCGAGAGGGTAATACTTCTTCAAGTATGCGGTCCGGAGATCTACCCAAGTGTCGACGAACCTCCCCAGGTATTTCAGCCAGTACGCGGCTCTGTCAACCAAAGAGAAGGGGAATGCTATCATCATAATGGTGTCCTCGATCACTAGCCTCTCATGAATTATGCTGCAGATCATTTCGAATTCTTGGAGGTGGAGGTGTGGCTCTTCGGTCGCCGGCCCGTGAAATTTGGGAAGTAGCTGAATCGTGTGTGGGCGAAGCTCGAAGTCTCCATGGATGGGAGGGAGTCGGATCCACTGATGTGTAAGGGAGGCTGCTGGATTGTGCAATTCTCTCATGATGGTCTGTGGCGGCCTCTCCATGTTGGGTTCTCCTCCCTCGTTCTCTACAACTGGTATATCACCTCCACCGCCACCGCCCCCAGGTATGTTCTCTCGCATCTGTGCGATCTCTCTCATGAGGTCACCCATGAATACTCTCTGGTCCCGGATTTGTCTCTGCATGGTCTCCAGGGATGCTAGAAGTGAATTGTTGATGGCGGCTTGATCATATAGAAATGGAGGGTGCTCATGCTCATCAGGGTGATCTCCTCTGTCAGCCATGTCAGGATTCTCTGAAAAGGCAAAAGAACCCATCTCAGGTACTGTCAAATGCTCGGAGCTCTGTGATGCACTAAATTCTGAAACTCTTGGACTGATGGAAGGAGAAGGGTGGTCGAGGGGGAACATGGTGGAAGTGAACTCAGGCTCGGAGAGCGGACTCTCCGAGGTTGCCCTAGGTGAATAGGGAGGGGTGCTGGATAGTGGTGCCGACAAAGTCGGCCTAAGAGATCTCCTTCCCATCATCGTGATTATTGAGAAGAGCAAGGTAAATGAAAAAGAAGAGGGAAGTAAAATTGCGCACAATTGTGCGATGTTTTTGATCTTGACCTAGATCCAACTAGCAATCAAACACAGAACAAGGGGATTCACCAACTCAACGCGTGAAGATGTGAAGGTTCGACTTTTATCTTTGTAGTTTTTAGCTTGTTTTCAGGAAGTTATCTTTTAACGAGTCCTTAGAGCACTACGCCTATAGGAGAGAGAGTACTGCCGAAAAAGTATTGCCGTACTTGTCCTCCTCCTGTGTAACATGTAGCTTGCGCTTTTTATGGTCCTTGTAATCCTTCCTGGGTCCCTACTTAGTCAAAGAAAAGAGGGAGGAAGCCGATAGGCGAAACCGATACTTCGGATCTCGCTCGCAACGGAATCACCCGTGAGCGTGCAAGATCCTACTCGGACATAGACGGTGAGACAGACATACCCGTGAAGGCGTGGCCTAGGCTCGATACTTCGGACAAGGTCGATGCTCACACAATAGTGAGTCACCAATGATAACCAAGTCCTACTCGTCTACGTACGATAGTAGCGCCAATACTTCAGAAATCCAAGCGATACACAAGGCAGCCACAAGCTGGGTTTTTGGTTCTAATTCTTACGAAGCACTCTGCTCACTTGGAAGGAGACCTTCCCATGCAACCTGAATACAAGTGAGGGTGTTACTCTCCCCAAACAATGAATCCAATTACCAATTTTATTTAGGTCAAATTTTCTTAGCAGTCCCTTTTTAAAATTTTTGGTGTTATCGCTTCTTTTGAGTCAATTCAAACAAGTGCCTAATGATTTTTGTATTTTCTTGATTCCTACTTGATCCAAAAACATGGGGAGAAAAGAGTCGGAAAAGCCGTGCAAGTCGGCACCAAGATGGAAATCTCACCTTTGTGCCTATATGATGAATGCAAAGATAGAAAGACTTACAGCGCCTCCAGCTCTCTCCATGCGGGATGCAAAGCAGAAATTTTTAAACCTAATCTACATGCCGATATGCACACGAAAATCGTCCTAAGCAGGCAATTGATAACGTGAAGAACCACAAGTTTATCACCAATCCCCAATCCTAGAGTCCGGTCTAGGCTCACCCCTCCTCCTCTCGACAAATCGAGTTCAGGAGAAGCGCTTGGCGGGATGAGCTCGCGGCGCGACGGATCGAAAATGATGAGTCAACTGTTTAATTAAACTAAGTCCAAATACACACTATAGGTACATGCAATGGTTATTAGGGTGTTTGGACCTAATCTAATCGATCAAGCAATGCCTAAAATCTAAGGGCTCAATCCACAAAATAAAGGAAAAAGAAATCAAAACCGGAAAATGACATCGAGAAACGCGATAAAAACCGCGATGAGCCTCCGGGTGAACAAACACCTGGAAATTAGGCCCGAAGTGTCCTGAGTGTCCAAGTACATGTATTATTACAAATTCAAATGAATCTCTCTCTCACCAAAAAATGGAAAACTATCTAACACTCTCTCCCCTCCTGCTCTCTCCTATCGGCTTGGGCTAGAAAAGCCGACTCTGCTTCCCAAGGATGCACCGAATCATCTAAGTGATCCTCCTCGCTCCGCGGTCCCTCGCAAGAAGACAAGAAAGAATGGTCAGAAAGCTCACAGATAAATATAAAAAACAAGAGAGACAAAGCAAGCAATGGTGTAAACAAGCAATCACAATCAATCAAAAATGAGAACTATACGTTGTTGCTCCCCGGCAACGGCGCCATTTGATAAACACAAAATTGAGAGGGTCGTACGGTTTCACAAGGCGAAACCGCAGTCGGAGTATTGATTGCTTCAAAATCCTGTATTTAATCAACAATGAACCCACAATCAAATATCAAACAATGACAAACAAATGTGGAGTCAAATTTATTTTTAACTCTACATAAAAGATGTATAGATGCAAGTACGTAGAGAGTTCGAACACAGGGAGCAAGGCAGGATAGATCAACAATTGTGCAAAAAGTGATGTAATTTGTTGTCTACAATATGCCAATATTTTTGTGGGTTTTTAATTTTTAATTTTTTAATTTTAATTTTTTAATTTTTAATTTTGTATTTTGATTTTTAATTTACTGATTTTGTATTTTCTTTTTATATTATATATATTTTTTCAATATTGGAATATATATAATGTAAGAAAAGAAGTGATAAGCTATTTATAAAAATGAGGAAAAATGCTCAAAAATTAGGGAATAAAATGTATTTGGTCTTTTTATATTTTTATATTGTTTTTGTATATTTTGGAGATTTTTCATAATATTTTTGGTAATTTTAAAAGCCAAAATAAAGATAACAGTGAATATCAATGCTGGCCAAAATTAAAATGGGAATGAAAAATAGCAAACAGTGGCAAAATTTTCCCAAATTAATTTTAATTAAAGCTAATAAAATAGGGAACCTACAGGACCTGCGTCTATATTTTTAGGGTTTTTCTAGAATGTTTTTGATTTTTATGAAGTTTTTAGGTGTTTTCTAATTTTTAAGGTTTTGGTTTTGAAAATTTTAGTGATTTTTGGACTGACACTAAAAGACACTGAAATAGACAATAGATATTTTTTTTTGGAATTTTTCAAGGTGTTTTGATAATTTTTATGGATTTTCTAAGATAGACATTACTGAAAATACACGTTTTTGATTTTTAGTAAATATCAAAATGCAATAAAAATGCAATGCAAAAATATGGCGTGGATCATCAAGTTAACAAGAGCCTATGACATTTTCTTAAGAATTTTTTGAGTTAAAATGATGCGTGAAATAAATAGAGAAAGCACACAAAATTACACAACTTGGTAGGGGTATAAATGCAAATAGAAAGACAACCAGGGCTAAGTTACAATTTTCATGCAAAATTTATAACTAAATGAAATATTTAATAGACCAAACACAAATATCCAAACCCGCAAGGGTATCTCAGCAAATTACCCAACCAGGCGCGTGACTCGCACGTACTTGGGAAGGACCTGTTCGTAATTTCCAAAAAGACAGGGGCCAACGTGGAAAATACACAAAAAATAATCAACTGCAGATGAAAGTTCTTGGATCAAAACTAAATACCCAAACCCTAGGGGGTTCCTTCGCAAAATGCCCACACCTCACATGTACTAGTCACGTGAGGTGACGTGGCGTGGACTGGAACGCAATATTACAAAGGGCCGAGGGTATAAATGCAAATGTCACAAAAATATACAACAGCCGACGAAAGTTTTAGTACTTAATATAAAATACAAAAATCGACGGGGTGTGAAGCGAAATTACCGATGCCTGGGCGGGATAAGACGATTGGGGACCGTCCACTTGACGCGTGGCGCGCCCTCGACGTGTGATGACGGTTCGGCTGCAACGACTGAGATCAGATCACCAAAGCGAGATCGACGGCTAATGGCGCAGGTGATCCAACGGCTGCTGCTCGCCTGGGCGGAGGCCTTTGATCGGACGGCTGAAAGGTGAAGAGTGACGCGTGACGCCAATCCGACGGCTGGCGGCAGGGCGCGATCGAACGGTGTGGCCCGAGCCACTTATCCACGTGGCAACGCATGGACGTCCGATGCCGTTTCGCCTCCCAACGGCTGAGATTAGATGCAAGACTGATGACCCAACGGTCGAGGCATGATCTGATCCAACGGACGATGTGCTCCTCGAAGAACGAGGGCTGATCGGACGGCAAGGAAGGATCGACGAAGAACTGGGATGAACTCGCCGCGAGGCGAGTTTCCTAGGGCCTGATCGTCCGCCTCCGCCGCTAGTTGAAGCTCCAAAATGCCCAGGAAGCTTCCTGGGAGGTCCTTGCTTCGACTGGAAGGCTCAAAAGGACTGGAGGGGCTCCGGCGTTCACCAGCGAGGAAGGAGGAGCGGATGTCCTCCAGGTACCACTGGTGGACGAACAAAACGCTCCCAGTCACGCGAGAAGACTCGAATACCTGCAAAAAGGTTAGGTGCGGTCGCGGGCAAAATGTCGCAACCTCCAGTAGGTTCTCACAAGGAGCAAACGGTGATATAGATGCTCGTCGGAGCTTGCTCCGGTGAGAGGAATCAATTGAGCGAATCGATGGGTAGAAGTCGATGATTAAGAGGCCTACGTGAAGCTAGGACTACAATGGATGAAAGGATGAAGGAAAACTAGGGGAATAAGTACCTCAAGGGGTAGGGCCCGAGGTGAAAGTACCTCGACGGCGGTGCTGGAACGCGCCCAAATCCTCGAAGCTTCGCCTCCTTGAAGATCTGATCCTGGAGCTGTCACCTCCAGGTCTCAAACACGAGCCAAAAGGGGAAGAATCGGGACAAAAGTGGGGTTCAA
The DNA here is from genome assembly GCA_037367405.1 of Ottelia alismoides. Classification (NCBI taxonomy): domain Eukaryota; kingdom Viridiplantae; phylum Streptophyta; class Magnoliopsida; order Alismatales; family Hydrocharitaceae; genus Ottelia; species Ottelia alismoides. Next base: position 1,312,532 of record JAZKJV010001492.1, read on the forward strand.
AAATCGAATCGAAGGTCGAGGGTCCATTTTATGTGGTTTGACTTGGTGACTTGGGTGCGTCAAAGAACGAGGAACCTTGACGCGATCAGTGATTCATAGCCCAAGAAAACATCTGGGCGTGAATCACCAATGGTCAAGGCAAAAAGTATCAGAAGGAATCTTGACAAGAAGGTGCAAGATGCGCCTTCGAAAAAGGCGAGAAAAACGTGTCAAAGACTAGCTCTGACAAGCTACAGGGATGGAGGACGACCAGTTGACCGCGGTCAACTGGGGCCAGCACCTGGTTGGTCCACGTGGATCAACCAGGAAAAACTCCCAAAAATTATTTTGTAAATTCATTTAAAAAAAGAAAATGAACGAATTAAATTTTGATTATTAAATAAAAATGTTTATTATTTTAAAAGGTATTTTATGGTGATTTTTAATTATTTTTATGAGGTATATTTTTACAAGTTACCTATTATGCACTTTATAGGTATAATATCTATATATTTTATTCTTTTATTTTTATCTTGTGTTTTTAATTTATTTATTTTTGTTTATTATTTTATAAATTTATAAAATACTTTTATACACTTAAATATATTTTTATTTTATTTTCTGATGTGCTTTGTACCTTTAGTAAAATATAAGTATGTATTGTATAGGTATATCTATAGGTATAATACTTATGTATTTTATATAATTATTTTTTTGAGTTTTATTTAGGTTTATTCTGATTTTAATGTACAAATATATTATAAGTAAAAATTAAAAATTATAAAAATATAAAAATACAAAATAGTAAATAAATAATAAATTGAATATTTTAATCTGTACAAGTATACAATAGGGGTCCAAAAGTCAACTTTCAAACCATAGCTCCACCAAATGCGAAAGCACCACCACTAAATAGCTTATTTTTAACTATATACAATTAAAGGTGAGTTTGTTGCATTTGGAGTTTTCATTTGTGAGATACGGGTATGGGAAGTTGGGATTCTGGATTTTTATTTAGACCATAACTTTTTATCTGTACATTAGTTTTGAATGAAATCAATTTTGCATTTTTCTTTATTTAATTATATACAACTTTCATGTTCAAAGTTTCTTTATTTGAGGTATAAAAAGTGGAACCAAAAATAGGTCCTAAAATGAATAAAGAATGGATAAAAAGAATAGGTATTTTGACCCTTATCTCCCCCTAATTTATTCCTTGTCGACCTATTCATCAAGATGCCTAGGTCTCGGGGTTTCGGGTCATAAAATATTTACAATATTTTATTCTTTTTCTTTTCTTTTATTTATTCTATAATTTTGACTTTAATTACAATATTTTATACACTATTTACATGCACATGCATGAATGCTAATATGCTCTAATTAAGGATATTTACATGCATTTGCTAGGGTTTTTGAGGCCAAAATGATAGAATAAAGATGATGAAATGTGAATTCATCAGCGAGCCATTTTACCGTCTACCGAAGAGATCCTCACTGGAGAACAACTAACCCCAATACCAGTAGTCTAACGGAAGTTCAGATGTGGCTCTATCCTAGTGTGCGGGTCACTCTCTCGCTCTAGAAAATCAAACAATGAGGGGGTGACTCTTCCCAAAATAAATATTTTTTGATGAGGTGATTTTAGGGTCAAGTTTGCATTAACAGTTCCAAATTTTATTGCTTTCACTTTTTTAAATATTTTTCAAAAATAAACAACGCCTAATGAATTTTTCGATTTCCTTTGGTTATATTGAGTTCAAAAACATGGGGAGGAAGTCGAAAAAGCTGATGCGCGGTCAAACACAATGATGCATGTAGAGATAGAAATGCGTACCTTGCTCCAGCACTCTACATGCAATATAATCTGTGCATAAATTAAGTACTAAAATGAAACTAATTATATGATGCACGAAGAAACCGGCCTTATATGAGAAACTTCTATTGATCGTGAAGAATAGATTGCTAGCTAATCAGAGAGAAAGGCCTGAGTCCGGTCTCAGATATCGATCGGTGTCCATCACAACGGATCCTGCCAGCGTTGTATACGACCTCTAGCGATGTGTGACCTCTCAACCGATTAAGTTAACTTTTTCAATTTATTTTTAGCTAGGTCCAATTATGTTATATAGGCACATGCAAGCAATTAGGTGTTGGGCCTTAGCTAATTACGTCACAATCAATCAAAATCCTACATCTAGGGGCTAAATCCGCGAGAATCAAATAGAAAGTAAGGCGGTGAAATCAAGAAAATATGAAAACAGTAGTGAGGTCCCCCAAGTGCACCGGCACTTGGCGAAATAGACCCGAATAATATCCAAGTCCAAGAAGAGTCCAAGAATATCTAAGTTATTGCAACAATCTCAAAATGTTCTCCATAGAACAACTGCCTCATGCTCTTCATCTGCTCCACCTCCTGTGCGGGTCCTCCAAAAAGAAACTCCAAGTCATACTCCAAGCAGTTCTTCACACAAAAAGCAAACATACGATGGTCAGAAAACAATTATAATATGTAGAGACAAGAAAGGCTGAAATATGACTACTAAGCCGTGCTCCCCAGCAACGGTGCCATTCTGATGATGCGCCTGACAACTCGGGTTAAGTATCAAATAATGAAGGGTCGTTGTGACCCGAATCGCCAAGCGTGATCAATGAGAAAAATATATAAATCACTTAAGAGAAAAATCAAGCAATAGAATGTAAGCGGTTTTCGCTATTCAATTTACCTGGCATAGCGACTAGGGTCGAACACAAGGAGCATGATTTAAAAATTAAGTAGTCTAATTTTGAAAATAAAATTTTTAGTGGTTTTTTCTTTTCCATTTTTTTCAAATAAAGCACAAGTCACAATATGCACAAGGGAATAAAGACACACACACACACACTCTCTTTTTGTATTTTTCGAAATATCCAAAAATACTTAGAAAAATCCAGAGAAAATGTTTTGTGTTTTATATATTTTAAAATATTTTTGTTAATTTTTTCAAATTTTTCTGTTGTCTTTGTGATTTTATAAAAATCAAATAGTGACAACAACACTGAACAGTGCACAACCAAGAGTATTTTGCAACTTAAAAATACTTTAAGTACCCAAAACTCTGGAAGTTATTTTTACATTAAAGTACAATTAAATATCTACAAATAGAGACTAAAATTAGAATTTTTGGATTTTTCAAGAATTTTCTGTAATTTTTTACTATTTTAGGTGTTTCGTATTTTTTTTGGTTTTTATAAATGATTATTGCACGAAAATTGGAAAGAAATTAAAGGGGTATAAAATACACCTACAATATTTTTTTTGGAATTTTTAGACAAATTTTCGAATTTTTACGATTTTTGCAAGTTCGAGAAGACAAAAAGATACTGTTTTTGATTTTTTAAAAATATCAAATGACAAGAAAATGTAATGAAAATTGTATACAATGTTCAAGGACATAACAAAAATATTCATAATTATTTTGAGAATTTATTGACTAATAAAAACATTTATTCAACAAGAAAAGCATGCAATTTAATGGTCTGGATACATAGAGACTAAATAGCAATTATTTAAACTTTCTGCACTAAATATAAAAATAAATAAAAGGTGGGGTGTAGTCGTAAATTAAAAAGGACGTACGTGTGACGCACGTGATAGGGCTTTGGAGTATAGGGATTTCTCTGCAATTTTGGAATACACTAGGAGCTTGAATGTTATTTCTCCAAATATTTTATTCCCCCCTAGGGTTTCTTGTAGATGCCTTCATTGGATCGAAACCAACAGGGAGGAGAGAGGGGACGCCAAAGGCGGCACTGCTTTCGTCGGTGGCCGATGACGTGGGGCGCTGGCTTCGGAGACAGCAAGCGGATGGAGGGGTCGACGCAGGTTGGTGGCGCATGGACCGCACGGTGAAGCGTGACCGAATCGGATGGTAGTGCCACTGGGAGCGACAGCGCGAGTGGAGGCACCGCTCGCGCGGAGGCGGGCAGTGGTTTGAGGCGCCGCTAGCGCGAAAGATCTAGTGGGGGGCCGGGTGTCACCTCGCGCGGAGGTGGGTGGTGGCTTGAGGCACCGCTAGCGAGGAAGATCTGGTGGGGGGCCGGGCATCGCCTCGCGTGGTGGAGCGTATGAGGATCTGGAGATCATTGGGACGGTTGCACGCTGGGCACGGGGAACGACAGCTGAGGCGATGGCGGGTCGGCTGATAAGCGTCTAAAGAATCGGTTTCGCGGCCTTCACTTTTTATTAAAGAAGAGAGTCGGTTGTAGCGGAAAGCCGCGAAACAAAAGAGTTTCGATCTTTAGACCTATCAAACAAATTTACGGTTTCCTGTCGGAAAACCGTTCACTAATATTTAACCAGGCAAGTGTTCCTGGGTCGAACTCAAGGAGGCAGAATATATTCCCCAATTTTTCTTCTCGTGATTTTATTTTAATTCTTCTCTAAGTCAGAATGCCTTTTTTAGTGGTTTTTATTTTTGTAATTTTTATTTGATTTTATTCTTTTCAAATTTTTATTTAATTTTCAAAAAGGGATATTTTTCAAAAGATTTATGTATTATATAATAGGTGAATAGAGTATAGGTGGTACTATATAGTATAGGTGATCGAGGTTCGAGCCGCGTACTCGAACTACACAAGAAATCAAAACAAAACGAGGCGGTTTTTGAGAAAATCAAAACACGTCGAAAACTCGTCGAAAAGCCGCGAAAACTTTATACTATGTAGCTGGGGTAGTTGTGTAACTACCCTCCAAGAATCGTCAAAATCCGAGGTCAAACGAGCAAGATACAGCCCCTACAGCCCAGGGGCATAAGCGTAAGAAAATTCTAATTAAAATGTTCTCAAAAAGGTCCTCAGGGACTGTTCTGTAAACAAAACTAACAAACTATTACACTTAGGTCCCTGCGGAGGGACCTAGATGTAATTATTAAAAACTTAGGCGGCGGGATGAAGTTCTGGAAATTGGCTGGGCTTATGAAGCAATATTTCCACCGTTTCGCTGTGAACGGCCGAGATTAGAAGCTTCCAGGCGTGATCGAGCGATCCTCGCGGTGCCACGTGGCGCAAGCCTGTGCGCCCACTGTTCTTGGTCAGTTGGATTTCTTCGCGGTGACGCCTTCTTCTCCGAATTATCGCGGCCAGCTGACGTCGATTCGGTCACTCCGGCGGGGCCAGAGGGGTGGCTCCTCCACCCCTCGAGCTCGCCCGCTGTAGGGTTGGCTGAGGCGGTGCTCCGAGCGGCGGCTGAAGCTCGAAGAAGATGGAGGTCTCGGCGGTAGTGGCTCTGTTCAGTTCTGGAGCTCGATCTTCAATAATGATTCTGATGACGTTGAGGGCCTTCCAGATCCAGAGGAATGGCACGCGATGAACCTGGATCTGCAAGGAAGATTTTCATGTGCTCGATTCGATCTGAATCGGCCAACAAAGTAAGATATCGAGCTCTAAAAATGGTGAAAAATATTAAGTTTCTAGTCAAAACTCCAGATGCGTGAAGACGGCGATGAAATGAAAGCAATTTGGAGACGATTGCGAGACGAATGGAAAGAGATTTCGCTATGGCGTTAAAGCTAAGTGATTAACCTATCTAAAACAGCGATTAACCACGCTAATCGTGGTTCGTAGATCGAGAAACAAAATCGAAAAGATGAAGGCAAAGGTCTGGGATTTCCAGGTGTATTACCTGGAAGTATTGCTCGACGGTCGACCTTCGAGCCGGAGCTGACGCACAATGGTGGCGATGCAAGGTGGTTGTACACCTTGGAACCCTTCTCCGACTAACCCTCCTCCTCGCGAGCCCTTCCCGTGGAGCTGTCACCTCCTGAGTAGGTTGGAATCAAATGGGGAAGTTAGGTAGTCGGTGCACTGGAGCTGGGGAGCTTTGAGCTGGAAGAAGTTGTTGATTAATGGCGTCCTTGGAGGCCTTTTATAGGGAAGATGCTTGGGCTCCAAGTAGAATCGGAGGGTTGGCGAGGTAGAGGGTTGTTAGGAGTAGGGATCCAAGGGTTTAAATCGATCAGAATGTTCGCGAAGCGCGCGGGAAAAATAGGGAAAGGTGGGTGGTTGAGCAGCTGGGCACAACAGATTCTTGAAGAAGAAGGCTCCAGGTGCTGACACGTGTCAGCACCTGGTTCGCCCAGACTTATAAATACTTATAAATTAGTTATAAAATAGATATATACATTATTTCAATTAGGTATAAATACAAGAAAGTTAAATAATTTTATTTTCTAAATTATAGTATAATTACTTTTAATAAATAATAAATATTATTTCAAATATAAATATTTTATTAATAACTATGTATTAATAAATAGGTTTTGTATTTTTAATTTAATAAATAATTAAGTAAAAATTAATTTTATATTTTCTTAATTATTAGGTCATTAAATAAGACTTATACAAATTTTTATAGATTTTTATGACTTAATATACATATTTTAAAAAATAGAGGAAGTGTCTCTATAGGTCAAATATACCTATATTTTAGGGTATTTGATTTTATAAAAATAATAAATAGTCTCCAAAAATTATGAAATAATTTATGGTGAAACTAGAGGATCATGAAATAATTTAGAAATTATAAAATTAAGAAAATAATAAATAAGTGTGTTACATAAAATAAATAGCCCAGAAACCCCTTTGTCTTTTGGTCCCAAAACCGACTTTTTGCAAACGGACTCCGAATTCAGTGAAACCACCTTTATTAATTAGATAATATTATTTTATGAACTTTAAAGGTGAGTAGAGTGAAATTGGAGTTCATATGAGGAAGTTATGATGTTCGGAAGTTGAGATTTTGACAAGTTGTAAGCTGGATTTCTTGGCATATTTACAGGGTAATATTTTTAACTTATTTTTATATTTTTATTTACATTTTTATGAATAATTGGGAGAAAGATTTGGTGAAGAATAGGTTAAGATGAAATAATTAAAATTCTTTAAAGTTTTGTATTTATTTTATAAATAGTGGAAGGTGTATATTCATGAGATAAATTATTTTTATTGGGTTTTCTTTCCTTATCTCCCCCTACTTATTGGTTTGTCGACCAATCCATGCTGACTTGGTCTCGGGGGTTGGGCTATAAATATATCTTACAGTTATATTTATAGTTTAAGTCATATTTCATATATATACATATATTCCATATGCCTTTTTCTTTCTTTTTCTGGTTCTTTATTTATTTACATGAATTTAGTGGTTAAAAGTGAATATTTACACATGAATGGGGTTTTGTTAAAATATGAGAATTAGTGAGTATTTACATGTATTTGTTAAGGGTTTTAAGACAAAATGAGACAGAAAAGTTAATGAATCATGGATTCATCATCGGCTCACGAGGGACAGAGGGCTTCAGCGGTGCCGCCTCACGCGGCGGTGCGCGGAGCAGCGCCGTGCATTGGGTCGCGGCTGTGCCTTGTGATGTGCAACGGACGGAGCAGCCATCCGACTTTCCTATTTTTTTGTTTTTTTTATTTTTTTATAAAAATGTAAACATGAATATAATTTTTTTAATATCAGGAACTGTAACCAGAAACAAATTTTTTATATTTATTTATTTATTTTTAATTTTTCTGCAAAACAAATGTTAGAGATAACGACAACTATGTAATTTTTTATTTATTATTTATTTATAAACAAATGGGGACATGAGCGGTTGTAGATCTTGGTGTAGAGGAAGATAGATCCGATGATCCGACCACCGTGCGTGGTAGGATGTGAAAGGTTGTAAGAGATAGAACGAGAATGCGTAGAGATCGAGAAAATGGCGTGGAAATCGGATTTGGATGACAAGTGTGATATGGTTTTTTTTGAAATTTTAACATCTAAAGATTAATCATGACATCGATGCAAAAATTAAATTTAATATGTCTCTAGGAAAATGACGGAAAACAAAATTGGATCTCACCTCAGGATCGGATATGACGTGATGTCCTCGATGAGGACTAACTCGCTGTTACCGGACGGCTCGGAGGCTGGGCACCCTTCTTCGACAAGATTGCTCTCGAAGATCGGGCTCCTCTCCACCAAAGATTGATCAAGAACAAATGAGGGAGGAGAAGCCCAATAAAAAGAGAAGAAAAAAAGAAGGAAAGTATCTACAAATAAGGAATGTATTTATTAGTTAATTAAATAAATAAAATAAAATAAATTAATTAAAAATGAAATTCAAATCTAAATAAAATAAATAAAATAATTAATTTACAAAAATTAATTAGCCACCTTAATGGTGGCTATTTAGGGCATAAAATTAAATCTTTATATACAAGGTAAGTTTTCAATTCAAATAAATGAATTAATTAAATAATTAAATCCATATTTTGTAATTAATTTAATTAATTAATGTTATATATTTAATTTTTTGGTGATTTTTATGTAAGGAAATTAGTTGTATACATGTATTATATACATATAGTACAACATACACATGTACAAACAAGGAAATTCTTTTTAAATGATTTTTAAATTTTATTTTATTATTTTTTTATTTTTAATAAAGAAGATAATATTTATAATTATGTACATTATGTATAAAAAATTAATATGAATAAATATATACAATAGGTAAGTGGTAAAATTACACAAATCACCCTAGAAAACTGACTTTGCAACCGTAACTCCAAAAATTATGAATCCATAGCCATTTTAAAGATAATTTAATTTAGAGTACAATGGAAGTGAGTTTGATTCGATTTGAGTTCGTATGGAGCTAGAATTGGTCTTTCAATTATCACTTTGTAGTTTTTTCTGAGTGATTATTTGTAATCTGTATATTATTTTATTTTGTAATTATTTTTAATACTTACAAAATATTTTTATTTACAACTTTTGTTTAGAAAAATATTTAGTTTGAGGTCAATTTATATACAAATAAAATAGTGTAAGTTTTGTACAATATATAGGGAAAAATATTTACAAATTATTTTTGGATTTTTGAATTGAAGATCCTATCTCCCCTACTTTATTTCTAGTCGATCAGGTTAAGTCTTGACATTCTCTCAAGGTTTGGGTCCGTCTGCATTTATTTAATAAATACATCCTTTATTTTATTTTCTTTTTATTTTCTTCTTTATTCTTTTATTTGAGTATAAAAAGTGTTAAAAATGCATATTTAACAAATGCATGTAAAATGGTAATTTCATGAAATTGATAGGTATTTACAGGAGTTTGACTAAGGAAATGAAACTAAAATAAAAGAATAAAGACGATGAATCGTGGATTCATCATCCCACCACATATTTCTTGAGGACGACGCCAAGCCATCTCGTAAGTTTCAGCGCAGACTGAACCTGAATCTTCGAGAGGTGGTTGTGAAGGAAATATCCAAGTGGTGGAGCACCGATTTTATCTATCCCATCTCCGACTCGAAATGGGTTAGTCCTTTACATGTGGTACCCAAGAAGACGGGTATCACTACAGTGATCAATGAGGATGGAGAGGAGATCGCTACCCGAATACTGACTTCTTAGCACGTCTGTGTGGACTACAGACGTTTGAGAACTGGTAGCCCTGGAAGAGTTACAAGACGAAGCCTTCATGAGTAGCCTTCATTACAAGGAGCGGATGAAAGAGTGACATGATGCTCACATCAGCCACAAGCAGTTTGAGCCTGATCAGAAAGTATGGCTATTCGATGCGAGATTGAAAATATTCCCAGGGAAACTTCAGAGTAAATGGAAATGCCCTTATATTGTCATAAAGGTGTACGACAATTGTAGCATCGATATATCTGAGTTGTCTTCTGAGTCCACCTTTCGAGTCAATGGTCAGCGATTGAAACCTTTTCTCGATCATGATCCACCGACCATTGAAGTTGCCCCAATACATTTTGTATGAGATGTTCTCTTCATTCTTACATTATGCATCTCATACCCGATTTTCACGATCTATTCTGTACATATGTGTTTCCGATTTTATTCTTTCCTTATTCCATTTGTATTACACCCTTAGGATGTATCTATATTTTTGCTATACTTAGGATGCGCTTTATCCTAAGTATAGGGAGGTGTAGACACCATGTTGTTCATCTCGTTCTGTTCTATTACCCCTGTTGTTGCTTATATTTAGGGTGCACTTTACCCTAAGTATAGGGGGGTAATATCGCTCATCATCGTCTTTTGATTTTTGTCGATTTGTGTATCGTCTATTCTCTCACTTGTCCCTCACCTTTTGATTTTCTTCTCTATACTTAGGGATATTTTACCCTAAGTATATGGGGGACAAGACGAGCTGTTGTGTACATTCTCTTGACCTCGATCATCTTCAGTTTTGAGTCTGCTATCCTTAGGATCACTTGATCCTAAGTATAGAGGAGATGATCGACTTCTATTCTTTTATTCGTATTCTTTGAGTCATTGTAGTATAGATTCTTTTCACCGATCTATATTTAGCTCGAGATATGTCTTCCTTTGCCGCTTATTTGGTCACTATGAGGAAATAGTTCACGCTAAGTATAGGGGGTGTCATATATATATATGTTATATATACTTTAGAAGCCAAAACTCGTATTTTATTATATTTTTAATAATATGGCTCTCTAAAAGTATGGTATATATTTTGGATTTTTAAAAGCCACAAGAAAATCGTAAAAATGCATAAAAAACTTAAAAAATATATTAAATTTTTTTGTAAAATTCTCTGATAAAATCCTTAAAAAACTTGAAAAATAAAATCTTCGTAAATTCTTGTATAAAAGCAGTATAATCTTGTATATAAAATGTGTATAAAATTCTTTGTAAAATATACCAAATCCATGTAAAATTTGTGTAAATCGAACTAATCCACTAAGTCTTTCAAAAAGTCCCCTAAAAAAATCAAAAAGTTTAAAATTCAATAAAAATTTGCAAAAGTTTTTAAAATACACTTAAAACACTTAATCCGAAAAATTCACCTCATAAAAAAACTGTTGCATTCATTAGCATTTTTCAGAACAAATCCGATTCTTGAACCGATTGGATCTAAGTCCGAGAGATGGAGCTTGGGTTAGGCCTTAATCCACTTAATTCTAAAGGGATTTTATTAGAAACTGGAATTGAGACTCTTCAGATATTTTAAACTAAATTCTTTGGGTTCCATGAGAACATGTTCAGAATTCAACTTAAAAGTGCCTAAGTAGGACACTTGGTGTCGTCTGTTGAACTCTTCTCCATTTGAATCAATTTTGAGCTCATACACTCTGCACTTAACTCGACTTGCATGGGGTTACGAAGGACAATCCACTTCGGTGTTGCGTTTTCATCCTTGTCTGGTGGTGATGATGTCCTAAGACAGGAGAGATTAGGGTTGAAATAAAGCTTCGGATGAGAGAAGGATCTGCTGGCACAATTTTATCTAAGACCCCCAAAAAATGGACGGGATGAAAGATTCTATATCCGTCGGGGCATAAAAGACCTATACAGTGCAATAATTATCTCTACCAAAAAGAAGCTGAATACACCAAATATCAAAAATGACCACAATGGTTCGAGATTCAGAAAAGCCTGCATGTCTTCGTGGAGACTTGGCTAAACTGGCCAGGCTTCACAGGAGATGTGATTACATCAATCACACTCTAGTTCTCTTCCCGTTCTTTTTACTTCTTTCTATATTCGATTGTGGACACAACACGACCTGATCTCAGAAGGAAATACCTCCCTCCTCGAGGATTCAGTTGCTGGATAAGGGCCCAATGGGAGTGTATAACTGGATGGGTGGTTTCTTCTCTTCTCTAGAGCGGGAAGAGCTAAAACCTTTCGCACACAGTCAAATTTCTTTCAAAGATGAAAAATTTGCGTGATGAATAGGTGGATCTGAGCGGGATGTTAAGGTGAACCTGTATAAGGATTTGTGGAACTTCAAGGCTATGAAGGCTTAACTCCTAATTCTTGTAGAGTCCCAACATACTATTAATCCAAAGGTCTGAATCCAAGCTCCAGATTTTGGGTGAAGTGAAATTCAATTTAAAGAAACAATCATGTTCTCAATTATTTTCTTTTTCTTTTTCTTTTTCTTTTTGCTTGCACTTATTTATAGAATAAGTGTTTGCTAAGGGACTAGCAAAGGTAAAGTATAGGAGAATGATGAATCCATAATTCATCACCTTTACTCTTTTATTTTGGCTAAAATCCTTGGTAAAATACATGTAAATAATCACTAATTTCATCTAAATTACATTCTAACCACATTTGTTAATATTATATATTTAACACTTATTTTATATCTAAAATAAAAGAATAAAGAGAAAAATAAAAATAAAAGAAAAGAAGGTTGTAAATATGAAATATATACAGAATGATCCTAACTCCGAGAACAGGTAAATATTGACTTGGTCGACAAAAGAAATAATTAGGGGGAAATAAGGTCCTAACCTATAAAAATATCAATGAAATAAAGATCAAAAATATAAATTATCCATTTATCACATTGTTAATACTTCATCTATTTTATTTATCATCAAGACAACCTCAAATCAAAACACTTCTTTTATAAAAGTTGTTCATAAAAATATATATTATTTTATAGAAGTATAAAAAAAATATTTCGGTATAAAAATAATTAATCGTAATGAACCGAAAAAGCTGACTTCTGAGGTTCATAATTATTTATAGAAAACTCCAAATGGATCAAACTCACTTTTAAAATCTATTTTAGACATAATACTATTTATTAAAAATATAAAAAATATCTGAATAAAACCAGCGAGTTTTGGCATTTTAGACCCGTTGTCTATATGTATTATATGTAGAATCATCCCGGATTTTTAATTCATTAACTATAATCCCGATTAACTCAATTCTTTTTCCTAAAATCTTCTAAAATTGTATATAAAAATATAAAAATCTAATTAAGTCAAAATTCTAATAAAACCCGAAGCCTCGAAGTCTCTACCTAAATTTCCCAAACCTCATAACTCGGTCGTATGAACTCCGAATCGGGCAAACTCAGTTTTAAAACTCGTATTATTCGATTATCTACAAAATGACATTAGTTTCGCTAAAATCGGAGTTAATGCAAAAAACACGGTTTTCGGGTCCGTACAGTGTACCGCAACTTTTATTATTATTTAGTATGTTAATACTATATTCTTAAATCAAAATAAACATTAATTCATTAATTTACTTATTCATTTATTAATATATTTATTTACTAATTATTAATTAATTAATTGATTGATTATATACTTAATTAATTTAATAAATTATTCATTGATTAAATTCATAATTAGATACGTAATTATATACATTCATTTATACATTAATTTACATACATTTAATAACCATTAATTTATTAATTTATATTTAACTTATCTAATTAATTTTTTTTGCATTTTTTCCCTCTCCCCATTTCTCTCTACCTTTCCCAATTCTCTTCTTCCCCCGTCACCCATATCTTCTCATGTGAGCCGCCACCCATCCTCCTCTTCTCGTCGTTCGCCAACCGGCCAACGGCCGAGCGTTGGCTGGTCGTTCCTCCAACCTCCTTCGTATCCCATCACCACTCCCGGTGACCCGACTCCCCGTCATCTATAAACATCACCCGACCCCTCCGTCGCCGGGAGATCTGCCATTTTTTCCGCTTCTCCCCAGAAACTCCGAGAGAGATCGAGAGAGGGAGTGACAGTCCCTCCTTCAGTCCATCGTCGAGTGCGAGATTGAGGAATCGGAGGAGGGCAAGATCCATCGCCGACGTTGCAGATCCGCATCGCCGCGATCGAGCCTCCTTCTCCGCCCGGTGTAGAGGCTACGACCATGAGCTCGCTTTTGAGCTTTGTCACAGGCAATCCAATCATATAGGTACGATTAGATCTGTAGACTTCCTTGAATTTCCTCCTACAGATTTCATTGCAACAGCAGACCACCTTCATCCTCTAATCATTAGGTCGGAGGTCTGTCATTCCCTGTTTAATCCCATCTGATCATCCATCGCTCACGCACATCACCGATCACCTTCATCTTCGATTCCCTCCATCCCTCTTCTACCTTACGCAATCTACCGCTTCCAGCCACGCACTGTGGCTAGAGATTTATGGCTCCAATTCTTCCGCTGTCTGCCGAGTCCCGCTCACTTTTCTGGTAGTCTTTACTCACTGCACCCATCTGCAATTGTTTACACTTCCTATCGATCTAAAATTACTGAGATTAGATAATCATACGAGACTCGTAATTGATTTGAATTTGAACTGAGTAGTAATCAATATACGTTCTGGATCGTTCGGCTTTGAAATCGAATGGTTGTTGTGCTGATCTGTGAAAACCCCCTAGAGATTCGTATCTTGCTGATTGAATGTTTAGATGCTTGGATAATAATTAGCATAATATTATCATGATATATGTTCCCTTGATTTGATTTGGCTCCGATTCTGTGAGAATCAAGAGAGAGAGGAATTTCCATTTGCAGGAAGTCTATTATCAGGAGCGTCGGGGATTCTCTCCTATACTTTGATCACTGTCTTCATCGACGTTGGAAGATACCAGTTCGACCGAGTGCCATCCGCGAGACCTTGGATCACTTGCAATACTTGCGAGTAATTGCGATGATTGAAGACAACATCCGCTCGCGATCTGCTGAAAAATCCGTCGCTTGCAGATCTGGAACCATCTTTTTTGTTGCACCTAAATTCTACAATTTCTGGAGCATCTGATTTGAATTGCCGCATCATCTGTAGAGTTGAATCGATTTCCGAGCATTTCAGAACAATAAACCGTAGAGCCCTAGAGGAGTAAACCCCTCAAGTTCCTTATCCAAGCAACAATCCGTGCAACTTGATCTGGATCGAGATATCAACATCATTGCCGGATCTATCGAGATTTAAAGAAGCATTGCACGACTTCGGTATTTGGGGAAGAACGACTTCCTTCCAGATTTAACGCCAACTGTCTGATCATCCAAAGGGAGACGATCTAGAACCGTCCGATCAATGGACGAATCGACGGATCAGGTTCTTTACCGCTTATCCTCCGCTGAAGCGAAGCACGTGCAACACATATGCGAACGGAGATATTTTGGGCCAAATTGCAAAATTAGCCCCGAACTATTGCTATTCGATGAACAAGTCCCTCAGCTGCAGATCACACGATCTCATACATGACATTTTGGGAAATCTGAGTGTTTGCCCTCGAACATTTGATATTTTCTAAATAGGTCCAGGTATCCAGCAGCTTTACAGGAGCATCACGTGAGAACTCATGTGAACCATTGGCGTTTTGCAACTTTGACCCCCGCAATTTTTACATATTACTCAAATGCCCCTGCATTTTTCAGAACATTACACCAATACCCTTATTATTGTGTATTACCCATATACATTCTCTATACGTAATAAATAAAATACAAAACATAAAATAATAGAAAATACCGTATTTCATACTATCAATAGTTTTAAATAATTTTTTAAAAAAATAAAAAAATATTTTCCATTTCTTTAATAATTTCGTTAAAAACACCATAAAAATACAACAAACTTTAAAAACACATAAACATATAAAAACCTATATAAAATCGTATAAAAATTACACTTAGTATATTTTACCATATTTTACGTAATAAATCAAAAATAAAATAAAAATTGAATATTAAAATCAATTAAAAAATTACAAAATTCACAAAACTTTAAAAAATCATAACTAAATAAATAAAAATCCCCTAAAAACGTACATTATATCATTTGAAGACAATATCACCTACTTTTTAATAAAAATAAAATAAAAATACTTTATCACTATTTTCAATTTTAAAAATTCAAAATACATTACAAATTTCAATAAAAATTTCATTTTTTTTACATTAAAAATAAGCCAAACTCCATAAAAATCCATAAAACCTTCTAAAATCCATAAAAATAGAAAAACCAAATAAAAACATAAAAATAAAAAATTAAATAAAAAATCATAAAATACTTAAAAATCACAATAACAATATAAATTCATTAAAATTCAAATAAAAATCCGAAAAAATTCTTAAAAATAAAATACAAATTAGGAAACCACCCGCCAGTTCCAGAAATAAAAAAAAGTCCCCGCCTAGTGGAGTCATGTGGCACACATGTGGCCGCCGTGGGCAACTTGTAGGAAACCCCCTCCAAGTTCTATTAATTACATATAAGTTCCTTCATGAACCTTTTTGAGAAAGAAATTACTTATTTTTATTGCATTTTAGTCCCAGAAGCTTCATTTTACGACATCTTTTTCATTTGAAATATGATTTTATTGCATAATATGTCATTATGACGCTCTTTCCATGTTCTATCATTTTATATATTTTATGGACTGATGAGAAGCTCTTTGTGAATGATAATTATTTATAACCCTCTTGATCTATGCGGGCTCTCTTTTGGGATAGAGTGTGCGATATTTTACGGACAAATTGAATCTCTTTTTACAGAGATTTATTCAAGGAGAATTAATTTATTTATTTCCTTATTATTTCTTTATTATTCCTTGGGGATTAAATTATAGTGGATCTTGATTCCATTGGGAGATCCTTTGAGGATATCTGCACGCTTAACTTGAGATACATTTGTGCATACTATTTTGAGGGACTTGTTCTCTTATTGCAGGGGTTTAACCAAGGACAAAAACTATTGATTATTCATTGAGGAATCAATTTACTCCCTGATAATTTATGTAATTGAAGATTAATTTTGAGTAGTAAATTACAAGGGGTTTAGAGGTCAAATTATGGTTAGATAAATTCATCCAGTGATCTCTTTCTTTGCAGAATTATTCATGGATTGATATTTAGCATGCAGCTTGAATTGATAAATATTTCTGGATCTTATTTATTTTGAACTATGATAATTTTTGAGGAATAATTTACTTACTTGATTTGAGGATTGAAAAAACATAATCACAAATCCTAAACTTCATCATCTTCTCTGCTTGCATTTTCATCATTGCATGCCTTCATTTAATTTTCACTTTTTTCTAACACCAAGATTACCACAACAGTTAATTAATTGTTTAAATTAATTTAACACCATGCAATTAAAAAAACATTGTTCCTTGTGTTCGACCTCAGTATACTTAACAAGTAAAAATTATTCCACAATATTTAAAATTTGTGATTTTTGATGAATCGCTCTCTGCCTCCTATACTAATATTATTGATTATTAAAGAGGTGAAAATCATGCTTCATCATCCCACCCCTCACCTTTGTGTATCCACAACTTTATCTGGTCTCCATTCAAAGTCATTTATGGAGACAAGTTGATTACAGGAGTAACAATGCTCAAATATTCACCCCAAAATGACTTAGGTACCTTTGCTTTAAAGTATGACACTTGACTCTCTTCATGAGAATTATGTTCATCCTCTCAATAATGCCATTATACTGATGAGACTTCGGTGGAGTCTTCTAATGTCTAATTCAACAGGAACTATAATATATGTCAAAAGGGTCCTGCATGCGCTCTCTCAATTGTCGACGTGTATGCACTTCAACCTCTTTCATGTATACCTCTTTACGAGTGCATGAAAGTACCAAAGGTCCAATCCTACCTCTTTCGGTTATACACCCATAGCTTATGGTCAAAATAATCAGTAAAGATGATAAAATAAAGTGCATCAACAAGATAGCTAACTTTCAATAGACCATATGAATATATGTGAAACTACTCTAGAACTTATACCCTCGTAAAGGGTAATTTACTTTTCAACACAACTCTTGACTACTTTTTGACCATGCAATGAGGACATATCTATCCTTTCTTCCTTCATTTTTGAAAGAAGATTTCTCAATCAAGGTGAATAGTTCATTATTGCTCATATGGGAAAGTATCTTATGTCATAACTCAATTAAATTGTCATAATTAGTTGGGCTCACTACATTTTTGGAAATTATCGCCTGCATTACGTAGAGCTTATTGTTGTTGAGCTACTAGAGAAGTATCTTTCGTAAGCTTCCACTGTTCGCCACCAAATATATTGCAATAGCCTTTATCATAAAGTTTTGTATTTGACAACAAGTCCAAATACATGTCAGGAGCATGCCTCACGTCTTTTAATTTAAAGGACTTCGTTTCCGTTATGCAAGAAAACGTCACCCATGCTAATAATAGTAGACAAGTTACCATATGTGAAAAAACTAGAAGTATAAGGGGTTGAAACCTCAATGTTGGAGGTTACACGTATAGCAGAACCACAATCATCAAACCAAGAAATGTCATATTTGTCAACATATATAGTATTCATGTCTAACACAATGAGGAAATCATGCTTAGTAGTGACAAAAACAACATGGTCATACTCGTTCTTTTTGTGTGTCCCTTTTTTCTCTCTCTTTTAAGTTGGAAGCGATAAATATATTTGTGACATCTCTTCCTATTATAAAATTGATGACACTCCAACTTCCGGTATTTGGATCTGGATTTGCTTTTGGTTTGATCTCTTTAATCATTTCTGATTTTCATTTTGGCACTATTTTCTATAACCAAACCTCTAAAGAAGAAATTGGAGACTTTGTTCTCATCACTTCTTTTAGAGCACTATCATTGTTGGTCTCCAAGGAAATAACTCCATGTACGAAGTTGGTGAAAGATATTTGAATGTTTCAAGAATATAATAGAATGAGATTCGTTAGACAAGACTAACTAAATCGAGTGACCTGGTTTTGGGTTTAAAAGAATCACGAGTAGTCGCAGACCCAAAGATTCATCTTTGAATTTTGTTCCCATGCTGAAAAGATAACTTATTATACCTTGAATTGGAACGGAAGTACAATCCTCGAATTTCAATTGCATCAATATACCGAGTAGAACAAATAATTGTTCTATGTCTTTGAAACATGTAGGATCTCCAACTTGGATCAAAGTGTTCGTGTATGGGTCACAAAATGAAAGTGATTATACACATTCACATCCATAAACTGCAATCATAAATCTGTAAACCCTGCACGGACTTTCATTATTTATCACTC
Source organism: Ottelia alismoides (assembly GCA_037367405.1). Taxonomy (NCBI): domain Eukaryota; kingdom Viridiplantae; phylum Streptophyta; class Magnoliopsida; order Alismatales; family Hydrocharitaceae; genus Ottelia; species Ottelia alismoides. The sequence goes on from JAZKJV010001492.1 coordinate 1,331,383, forward strand.
TTGTATTATAGCTTCTCGATGGTAAAAATCGGAATACACGTGACCTTTAAAAATAGTAAGTATTTTATATTATTTTTCATAATTGTAGTTGATCTCATCTAGATTAATCATCATACTTGTAAAATAGTACATCTTATTATACATCCTTTGATTACTACTTAATGGAAACAGATGATCTGAATGGATCAAATTATGGGAAAATACAACGTCGGTAATAGAATTCTACATGGTATGTCGAATACAAAGGCAACTACAATTGCAAATAAATATAATTACAAAAAAATCAACCTTGCACAAAAATATTTTAAGTAGAAAACTATAATATGAGGGTAAAAATCACAAGGTTAATCACAACCCAAAGTCAAGGAATACGAACAAATCAATCTTCTATGAGTGGCGTACATAAGCCGATGCTCTCTACAATGTTACAAATCATCAATCAATGGATAAAGTAGAGAGGATAGATATCACTAAGCCGATAAGATTGCTTCCAAAATGTAGGGTAAATGCCAGAAAATAGCAACTTCATAGTCAGCTTTTTCCAAACTTTAATGTAGTATACATACACCTTCTTTCTTCTCCCTCCCTCCCCATTTCCCTAATTTTCTTTATTATACTATGAGAGCATGTGAGAACTTGCGTTGACATGCACCTCCTCCTCTTTATTGTTCATGCTGAGCATCCATCAAAATCTTATAATTAGTCAATCGTGAGAGAATCAAGGAATCATGGGTTTATCAATCAAACCCCCGATTTGGTAGTACATATCAAATATTTGAATTAGATGATACTTCAAACATCAGGTTTGATATGTTGAAATGCCCATTGCCTCCAAGAGAGACCCCCCATTATGCGATCTAGATGCACCCGCCTTCAATCATCAGCCATGTACAATTGTGAGTACAGATGTATGAGTTGATTTCGAGTGCTTTTGGATCCTCCACGTCCTAAATAAAAGCACCAGGTTATGCCAACTTTAAAAGCAAACTAGAAAGACTACACCAAGCGCTTCGCTGCGATCCTACTAATAATTGTTACAGATATTTATATAAATTTACGATTTCGATAGTTGCTCATACTTTAAAATATGTAGGAAACTACAACAAAGTTGTAGACAAATATTTACATCATGCATGTATCACATTTACAGATGTATGTTTTATGCGCATAGTTTTCATTTACATAAAATATGATAATATCAAAATATACATATCAAAAAATATTGGGAAAAAACAACCACGGGAGATAGTGTTTTTTTATAAAATATTTATGAAAATATCATGTAGATATTTTTAATCCAAAAAATTATTCTCCTTTTATATGGTAGTGAGATTATTTATCCATCAATTCTGCTGTGAGTCTTTGTCCATCATTGTTCTTTAGTTGTAATACAACACAAAATTAGCTATTTTTGCTTAAAATTCATCTATAGTTATATTTATATAAAGAAATTTGATGCATTGAAAACTTGTCCTTACATCTTTCTTGATCTTTTTGAGGCCGCACTAGATTCCTCTTCAATTATTTTTCTCTTCAATTTGACATCAACTTCTTTTCTATCACTACTTTTGACAGAGGAAACTGCAAGTATACAAGTAGACGTGATTTCTTTGTCATTAGCAACGACAGAATGATAAAATAAAAATCTAACAAAATGAAGTTGTTGTTTGATGGAGTTACTTTTTAGATAAGACGAGACATTCGAAATAGTGCCACTTTCTCCATACACGAACGTAACGAAATTTGATAAAATATACAATGAACCGTTGCGAATTATGTAACTGGAAAATTTGAGAAACCGATGAAAGTAGCAAATTATACCAAAGAACTTTTGCTAAAAATAAACTAATAACACATGTAAAGAAGCATAGCTTCCCAATCAAATATTCTACAAACCTCTTCCTGATAGTGTAATAATTTTTTAATAGTAGGTTAAATAAATTAGAGGGGGGGTGGGGGGGAGGGTGTCTCCCATTAGGATTCGAACTCGAGTCCTTTAAGGTGTAGGTACACCGCTCTACTCCTTGGGCTCGATGACATCATAAACTATATCTTGTGGTCAATCAAATCAATTAACCCAACAATCTATAGAGGAAAGCAAAGTATACCGGATATTTTTTTGGCAAAGTCACCGTTAGAGATGATGGCTACAAAATAAGACAGCCACACATAACCTTGAAACTCTTTCCTATATGAAGCTGAAACAACAAAAAAAAACACTCAGAAATCTCGGTATAACTCAAGATCTGGCAAAGCATGTTGAAAAGTATCATTATTGTTCTTACATGATGATATCTTATCATCTTGTTAGTCCTTCGTAACTAACAAAGCAATTTTATATTTAAAAATATCATAACTCCTTGTTACTATTGTTGTGTGATTGAAAAGGCAGCCGTTAATATTATCATTATCATATTTCCCAAACTCAGTAAGAAAAGGAACAATATTGACATAATGACAAAAAATTGGGTGATATGAGAAAGAAGCTCAAGCTGATTTAGCCAGCAAAAAATGGGTGATATGAGAAAGAAGCTCAAGCTGATTTAGCCAATATGTCTACGAGATCGGTACTGTTAAGTGGATTACCAATAGAAAAGCAAGTGGTAGAAGTCTACAAAAAGACTATATTTTCCATATTTCAAGAAGAGCTTTTTCTGTCTTATTCTTATTCGTGTTGCCTTACTTTAGGAGGATGAAAAAAAGTCCTTTAAAAACAGCTTGGTTGTTATGGATTATAACATCATTTACAATAATCCCTTTAATATCTGTACAATTATATAAAATAGTTGTAAGCAACTACAGGTCACATAATGTGTCACATAATGTGTATATATCATAAATTTTTATATACCATAGGTAGGGGGATTGATATGTATGACGTATTATTGGTAATCAGATATATGCACTTCAAAGAAGCTTCGGAAAAAAAATAATTAAGATGTGACATGGCTCTTGAAATTTACACACAACAACCTCGGATCTATTAGTTGGCGGGGAGCTTCTGGAGAACCTCCAAGGGGTGGTGCAGAACTTGTATAAGTCTTGGACCTCCTGGTTCCTAGTGCTGAGAGCCCACGACTCAAAACTCTGCGACTTGCACCGCACCTCGCACCTGTCCATCGCAGCTGATGCTTCTTTGAGCGATTGAATGCGGCATCGCAGCCTCTGGGGGCCGGGAGCCCTGCCATGGCTTGGTGGAGCCCGGCAATGGCATCGGTGTAGGACGACTTGCAGTCCCTATTGCGGTCCTGGAGGCTGGCGGGATGGAACCTGTTGAGAAGGTCGTCGATGAGGATCGTCACCAGGTTAGTTTTCTTGATGGTACCTTCGATGCCAACGGCCCCGAGCCCCGCGATGTCGAACTTCCCGGCGTAGGTGTTGTCGGTGAGGATGAAGAGGCATATGGTGTAGGTCACGTTACTACAGGTCTCGATGATGAGCGGGCTGAGGGCGACGTGGGGGATGCCACCGTGGCGCTGCGCGTGAGGGAGAGGAGGAGCAGAGGTTGCTGGAGAGGGGAGCCATCACCATGGTGTTGGTTGCTCTTCCGATGAAGTTTATTTGTGATTTTGGTGGTGGCTTCTTCTACATGCATCCTTGCTTATAAAAGAAAGGGAGCGGATCCCCTGCTGTAGAGGGTATTGCAGCAGAGGTGCTGGAAACCCGAATAATTTTTTTTGTGATTAAGATTCCAAAATCTAACCTTATAGATTGAATCTTAGGTTAATGCTAAGGATGGAAAAATGGGGGAAAGAGGTAGCCACGTGTTGCCTAGAAGGAAAAGGCCGGAATTATCCAGCTGTAGTTATATATAAGATAACAAAGATGAATAATCAAATCCTAAACCATTTGCTTCACTACAATAAAACGAAGCTTTAGCAACGAACGATTTGGGAATCATTTGCTATATTTCCCGTTTTTATTTTATATTAATAACTTTTGTTCATTGAAAATTTATCATTTATTCTTGAAGTTCGCAAAAAAACGGATGTTCATTTGTATTATCTTTTGACTTTCTCAAAAGATTTGCTTTCCCTTGTTTTCAAATTAACAAAGGCTAATACTAATTTCAACAAAAATATCCATAGATAAGTCATTGTTATATGGATTATTAGCAACGAATATGATATTTATTGCGTTCCAAAATAAAAGATAATTTGAAACTAATAATACTAACTGATATAGAGATATACCAATGGATATCTAATTATTCATAGTCAAAAGACAAACTTATTGCTATGATTATAAAAAGAGACAAAGCATCATGATTGAATATTTGATACTACAAAAAATAAAACGTCGATTGTGATGTATATTTTAGAGCATGGCATTATATCGTTCTTTCTTGCACATATAACAACAAACATTATCTATTGTAAAATTATTTTTTACACTTGACATTAACAATGAATGACATATCTATTGCCATGTCATTAGCAACTATCACCTAGCTAACTTTTCATCAAAATTTGTATAATAGTTGCTATTTTTAGCAATAATTCACATAAATTTGATGAAGACAATATACAATTGTGCCATCCATGCCATGACAAGCAATATAATAATAAAAGTATGTCATTCTGTTGGACAAGTGAGCCCACGGTGAGCCATTATGCAATAAAAGTTATTGCAGATCATTCTTTAATCTGAAATGAAGAATAACATATTTCCATAATAGGTCCCTTAGTACAATTAGGATTTTGTACCATGACCTTCTTGATAGCATACAATTGTTGATCCAAGGGTTGGATCATAGAGGCCGATAAAGGGTTGGATATCTAAAGAGTTAGATTAAGGAATCAGTTGCACCGTCAAGTTATTATCAAGAAAAAATCTCTAGTTTGAGAAGGAGATGTCAATCCTTACTCCAAAGGCTGGCATCTGATTGACTTCTTGATGCAAGCCCTCTGTATACGTGAAAAGCACAATTCTGCAAGGGTCTTATCCATTCACAAAGCGGATCAACAATCGTCTAAGCCACCACTCACAGAACTGAACTAATTCAACAATTAAGCCACAATCAATGATCGGAGAAATGCATTGTGTGGAGTTAAAATTTATTTTATTTAACTCTACAAAATGTGTGTATGGGTGCAAGTATGCAGAGTATCGAACACATGGATACAAGTCGGTGTAGCAGATATATTATTTAAAAATAAATAATATTTAAACAATATAGGTGTATTTTGCACAATATTCACTCAAATAATAAATGAATTAATTTGTGTCTTTTAAATAAAATAATTCTTTTTTATTATATATAATAATTTTCTAATTTTGTAATTTTTATTTTCTTTTTATGATTTTTTTTCGGATTTTTAATTTCTTTTTCTTTTTAATATATAATAAAGGTTTATATATAACTATATATAAAATATAAGATAATATAATTATAAATACAATTAAAAACAATCAAAATCTGTAGAATAAAGAATTTTGTATTTTATATTTTTTATAATTATTTTTTATGATTATTCAGAAATTTTTGATAATTATTAGGTATTTTTAAATTCAAAAATAGTCAAAAACATTGACTAGATAAAAATATCAAATTGTTTTGGAATTTAAAAATAGATAAAAGCTTCAAAATTTTCCAAACAATTTTTAATAGATAATATATAATATAAAGAAAATTCATAGACATAAATAAATATTTTAGGTTTTTTTAAAAGAGTTTTTACTATTTTTATAAGGATTTTGGAGCCTTTTGATTTTAGTGATATTCTTTTACTATTTTTAGGGATTTTTTGTCTAGAAGTACAAAAAAAGCTATAATAGACTAATATAAATTTTTTGGAAATTTTAAATAAAGTTTTATATATTTTGAATTTTTTTCAAAGCAAGCAGAAAATAACACACACTCTTTTGATTTTTAATAAATAAAAAATGCGTGAAATGCAAAATAAAAATTATGGCGTGGAAGTTAATTGCATCAGATACATTACCCTATTTTTTCATAGTTTCTGAAGCATGGATGGTATTTTTAGAAAATGGAAGTCAAACACAAAATTAATAGAATTAGCATGGGTATATTTGTAATTAAAATAAAAGTCAGGGGATACAATGTAAATTATCCAAAATTTGCAACTAATTCAAACTTTACAAATACAAAAAGTACAAGGAATTCTATGCAAAATGCCCAGCTCACGTGGGACGGCACACAAGTTGAGCTAGACTGGACCCAAATGCATTATCATAAAATCGCAGGGGTCTCCTTGCAAGTTTACACAAAATATTAAACAATTTAAATACTTTACATGATCAAATAGAAAATGAAACAAAAGCGGGGTCTACTTAGAAATTTAAAACCTAAAGGCGTGAATCATGCGGTTGAAGGTGCCTCACTTGTGCCCGTGGGCGGTCCAGATGCATTGATGACGGTTTGCCGGCTACGATTGATATTAGATCTCTGATGAGATCCAATGGTGTCAACTCCTCAAAATCCGACGGTAGATGGACATCTGGGGGGAAGTGATCTTGACCGAACGATGCTCGAGGATGTTGGAAGAACAGAAGATGAACTCGCACTTGGTGTGTTTGAATATGACGGAGCACACTCCTCTGACCTTCTGGGACACTACCGATGGTCCCTTCACGTTCCTGCACCCTCCCCACATCTCCCTGAGCCTTCAAATGTGTTTAGAGCTCACGGATCGAGCTCTGGAGATTGATGGTTCCGGCGAAGGACCTGGAGGTTGTTCTTAATGAAATCAGCCCTCAGATGGGCTCTTCAAGACCTGTAAGGAAGATAGAAAGAACGATGATGCAAAGAGCAGGGTCCTGACCATTATTGGTGGTGAGTTGAAGCGAAATGATGTGGGGAGTATGAAGGTGGTGGTGGTGGGTAAAAGTCCGATGCTTGAAACTGTGGATGAGACGGATATATACAAAAAGAAAAGTCAGGAGCAAAGTCCTCTTGATAAAATGGAGGTGGACCGACTGGAGAGGAAGAAGGATATGCGAAGTCCGGATTAAAATCACTCTAGTCAGCCATCTCCAAAACAAAAGACTAAGATTGGGAGAGCACGATGGTCAAGTCAAGATATGCAAGAAAAAGGTGCAAATGCATAGAGAAGATCGAGTATGCACACAAACAAATAAAACAAACAAAAATATCTCAATTCACCAACTCAACATAATGATGACCATGAGAGTTCTATCTTTTTATCTTTTCAATTTTTAGAGTTATGTGAATTTCAAAAAGTTGTACAAGCACATAGGTAGGCTTGGGATTGGGGTACTAATCCTTAGTGTGTACGTATCAATCATAAAATACGAATACAATGAGGGTGTTACTCTCCATAGGATAACGATTTTACTTTTTTATTTTAGGGTCAAGTAGAGTTAGCAATCCCAATTTTATTGGTTATCACTTTTTTGGATTTTTAATAAAAATGCATGAGTCCTACCGAGGAATGAATTCTTTTAGTATCCTAGGTGGTCAAAATAAGAGGGAGAGAGTCGAAAAAGCATTGCAAGTGTAAATCAATTATGTATTCTTAGATAGAGATGCTTAACTTGCCTCCAGCTTTCTTCATGCATGATGCTAAGTAGTATTGAAACACACTCTATATGCAATGCACGCTGATGAAATTGCCCTAGAGCAGAATATGATATTAGCATGAAGAATAAGATAATAAACACCTAGAAGGGAACCAAAGGGCCCAGTCTTGGACGCTCCTCAGTGCCCACCAAGTGCTGTATGGAGACACTCTCACGGCATGCGACTCTACGTCTACGTGAGGAGTAATTAAATTTGACTAGATCCCAATGTATATACTATAGGCACATGCAAATATAATTAAGTGTTTGGACCTATTCTATCTAGCAAGCAAATCCTAAACTAGGGCTCAATCACACAAAACAAATAAAAAGAAAGGTGTAAAACAAAGAAAAGGAAAAGCGATGAAAATGTAAAAAACATGACGAGGCCTCCAAGTGAGCAATCACCCGAGCACTAGACCTCGTGAGGCGTGCCAGTGTCCAAGTCCAAAATTATTACAAATTAATTTACAAAAATAAAAAGAAAAATCTCTCTCTCTCAGACACAAAATAAAATAAAAATGCCAAAAAGAAATTGCTCGATCTCTCTCTCTCTCTCTCTCTTTGCCTCCTCCTCCTGCTTGCTCCTAGTTGGCTCTAGTGCATCGATTTCCTAAGAAGTCGTCGTTGTCGTCCAGTACCTCGCAAGGAAAGTCAACTAAGAAAGTGGTCAAAATAGTCAAATAAAATATCAAAAATAAAAGGTAAAAATAAAAGAGGAATAATGTATAAAAATACTACATTTTGTTGCTCCCTAGTAACGACGCCATTTGAAAAGCACAATTCTGCGAGGGTCTTATCAATCCACAAGGAGGATCAACAGTAGTCGGAGCGACCACTCACGGAACCGAACTAATTTAACCATTAAACCACAATCAATGATCAAAGAAATGCATTATGTGTGGAGTAAAAATATATTTTATTTAACTCTACAAAAATATGTGTATAGGTGCACGTATGTAGAGTGTCGAACACAGGGAGACAAGTCGGTGTAGCAGGTATATTACAATAAATAAATAATAAATAATCTATGAGTATTTTGTACAATATTCACTCAAATAATAAGTGAATCAATTGGTCAGTTTTTAATAAAATAATTCCTTTTTTATATATTTTATATTTATATTTTTTAATTTTAAAATTTGTAAATTTTATTTTCTTTTTTGATTTTCTGATTTTTAATTTCCCGTTCTTTTTAATATATAATAAAGGTTTATAAATAACTATATATACAATATACGATATTATAATTATAAATATAATTACAAATAACTAACATTTGTAGAATAAAATATTTTTTATTTTTTAATATTTTTCTGTCTTTTTTGGATTTTCAGGAATTTTGCTAATTTTTAGGTATTTTTAAATTAAAAATACTCAAAAAAAGTGATTAGATAAATATGACGATTTTTTTGGAATTAAAAATAGATAAAAGCCTCAAAAATTTCTAAAACTATTTTAATAGATGGTATATGATATAAAGAAATTTAGAGAGAAATAAATATTTTTGGATTTTAAAAAAGAATTTTAATAATTTTTATAAGGATTTTGAAGCTTTTTAAATTTTACTAATTTTGTTTTTTTAGAGATTTTTGGTCTGGAAGTACAAAATACTATAATAGATAAATACCATTTCTTGGAATTTTTAAATAAGGTTTTATAATTTTTTTTGATTTTTTTAAAGCAAAAAGAAATTAAAACATGTTCTTTTGATTTTTAATAAATAATAAAATGCATGATATGCAAAATAAAAATTATGGAGTGGAAGATAATTACATCGGACACAGTACCCTATTTTTTTATAGTTTCTAGAGCACGGATGATATTTTTAGGAAATAGAAATCAAACATAAAAATTAAGTAAACTAGTAGGGTTTTATTTACAATTAAAATAAAAGTCAGGGGCTGCAATGCAGATTAACCAAAAATTTAAGACTAGTATTCAAACTTTAAATATTAAACTACAAATACAAAAAGGGCATGGGCTTCTATGCAAAATGCAAAGCTCATGTGGGACGACACGTAAGCTGAGCTGAACTGGACCAAATGTAATATTACAAAATCTTAGGGGTATACTTATAAGTTTATACAAAATATTAAACGATTTAAATACTTTACAAGACCAAATAAAAATGAAACAAAAGCCAGGGCTACTTAGAAATTTACCTCCTAGAGGAGCGAATCATGCGGGGAAGGTGCCTCACTTATGCACGTGGACAATCCTGATGCGCTGATAATGATTCGTCGGCTATGGCTGAGATTAGATCTCAGATGAGACTCGACTGTGGCGGCTCCTCAAAATCCGACGGTAGCTGGACACCTGGGGGAAGCAATCTTGATCGGATGGTGTTGGAGGATGCTGGAAGAACAGAAGATGAACTCACACTTGGCAAGTTTGAATCTGACGCAACACACTCCTCTGACCTCCTAGAACACCGCCGATGGGCCCTTCACATTCCTACAGCCTCCCCGTGCCTCCTCGAGCCTTCAAATAGGTCCAGAGCTCACAGATCGAGCATTGGGGGTCGATGGTTCATACTAAGGACCAGGGGATCGTTCTTGATGAAATCAACCCTCAGATGGGCTCTTCAAGACCTATAAAGAAGATATAAAGAACGACGATGCAAAGAGAAGGGTCCTGGACATTATTAGAGGCAAGTGGAGGCGAAATGATGTGGGGAGTATGAAGGTGGTGGTGGGTAAAATTGCGATGCCTAAAACTGTGGATGAGGCAGTACAAAAATAAATCTCAGGAGAAAAGTCCTCCCGATAAAATGGAGGTGGACCGGTTGGAGAGGAAGAAGGATATGCGAAGTTCGGATAAAAATCACTCCAGTCATCCATCTCTGAAACAAAAGACAAGGATTGGGAGAGCACCATGGTCAAGTCAAGATATGAAAGAAAAATGTGCAAATGTGCAGATAAGATTGAGTATGCTCACAAACAAATAGAAACAAACAAGAATCCCTCAATTCACCAACTCAATGCAATGATGACCGTGAGAGTTCGATCTTTTTATCTTTTCATTTTTAGAGTTATGTGAATTTTAAAAAGTTGTACAAGCACATATGTGGGCCTGGGATTGGGGCACTAATCTTAGTGTATACGTAACAAGCATAAAATACGAATACAATAAGTTGGTTACTCTACCCAAGACAATGATTTTTCTTTTTGATTGCAGGATCAAGTAGAGTTAACGGTCCTAATTTTATTGGTTATCATTTTTTTTTGGATTTTTAATAAAAATGCATGAGTCCTACCGAGGGATCAATTTCTTTAGTATCCTAGGTAGTCAATATCAGAGGCAAAGAGTTGGAAAAGAAATGCAATGTAAGTCAATGATGTATGCTCAGATAAAGATGCTTCGAAATCAGAGGAAAAGAGTCGGAAAAGCAATGCAAGCGTAAATAAGTGATGTATGCTCAGATAGAGATGCTCACCTTGCCTTTATCTCTCTTCATGTAGGATGCTAAGTAGAATTGAAATTTACTTTATATGCAATGCACACCAATGAAATCACCCTAGAACAGAATATGCTACTATTAGCGTGAAGAACACGATGATAAACACCTAGGAAGGATCCAAAGGGTCCGGTCTAGGAGGCTCCTCGGTGTCCACCACAGCGGATCCTGTAAGCGTTGTATGGAGACCTCTCGCGGCATGCATTTCCACATCTTAGTGAGGAGCAATTAATTTTGACTAGATCCAAATGTATAGACTATAGACACATGCAAATATAATTAAGTGTTTGGACCTATTCTATCGAGCAAGCAAATCCTAAACTAGGTCTAAATCACACAAAACAAATAAAAAGAAGGGTGTGAAACAAAGAAAAAGAAAAGCGATGAAAACATGGAAAACACGACGAGGCCCTCAGTTGAGCAATTACCAGGGCACTGGACATCATGAGGCGTGGCATTGTCCAAGTCCAAAAATATTACAAATTAATATATAAAATAAAAAAAACTATCTCTCAAAAAATAAAACAAAAATGCTAAAAAGAAACTGCTTTGTCTCATTCTCTCTTTCTCTCCTCCTCCTGCTTGGTCCTAGTTGGCTCATGTATGTCGATTTCATAAGAAGTCACCATTTTCATCCAGTACCTCACAAGGAAAGTCAACAAAGAAAGTGGTCAGAACAATCAGATAAAATATCAAAAATAAAATGAAAAAATAAAAGAGAAATAATGTACAAAAATGCTACACTCCATTGCTCCCAGACAATGGCGCCATTTGAAAAGCACGATTCTGCAAGGGTCTTATCAATCCACAAGGTGGATCAACAACATCAAAGCGACCACTAACAGAATCGAACCAATTCAACAATTAACCCACAATCAATGATCCGAGAAATGCAATGTACATGGAATTAAAATTTAATTTATTTAACTCTATAAAATGTGCGTATAAATGCAAGTACGTAGAGTGTCGAACAGAGAGAGACATGTTGGTGTAGCATGCATATTATTTATAAATGAATAATAAATAAATAATATAGGTGTATTTTGTACAATAGTATCTCAAATAATAAATGAATCAATTTGTTGTTTTTAAATAAAATAATTCTTTTTTATATATATTATATATTTATATTTTTTAAATGTTCAGTTTTGAAATTTTTTCTTTTTATGATTTTCTGATTTTTAATTTCCTTTTCTTTTTAGTATATAATAAAAGTTTATATATAACTATATATATAATATAGGATAATATAATTATAAATACAACTAAAAATAACTAAAACTTACATAATAACATATTTTTGTGCTTTTTATTTTTTCTAATATTTTTGTGATTTTTCAAAAAATTTTGCTAGTTTCTAGGGCATTTTTAAATTAAAAATAGTAAAAAACAATGACTAGTAAATATGCCAAATTGTTTTGGAATTAAAAGATAGATAAAAACCTTAAAATTTTCCAAAACTATTTTTAATAGATAATATATAATATAAAGAAAACTCAGATATAGAAATAAATATTTTTAGATTTTTAAAAGATATTTTATAATTTCTATAAGGATTTTAGAGAATTTTAATTTTTAGTGATTTCTTTTTTTATTTTCATGGATTTTTGGTCTAGAAGTACAAAAATACTATAATAGACTAATATTAATTTTTTTGGAATTTTAAATAAGACTATATTTTTTTGGATTTTTTACAAATAGAAAATAAAACAATCTCTTTTGATTTTTAAAAAAATAAGAAAATGTGTGAAATGCAAAATAAAAATTATGACGTGGAACATAGTTACACCAGTCACATTTACCCAAATTTTTCATAATTTTTGGAGCGAGGATGGTATTTTTGTAAATATAAATGAAAGACAAAAAATTGAACTAACATGGGTATACTTGCAATTAAAATAAAAGTTAGGCGCTAGAATGCAAATTACCCAAAAGTTTACAACTAATATTCAAACTTTAAATAGTAAACTACAAATAAAAAAGCGTAAGGACTTCTATGCAAAATGCCCAGCTCACATGGGACGACACGTGAGCTGAAGTGGACTGGACCTTAATGTAATATCACAAAATCTCAGGGGTCTCCTTGTAAGTTTACACAATAATAAATGGTTTAAATACTTTACAGTATCGAATAGAAAAATAAAACAAAAGCAGGGGCTACTTAGAAATTTACCCCTAGAGGTGCAGATCGTGCGGTCGAAGGCGGCTCACTTATGCACGTAGACGGTCTAGATGCGCTGATGATGGTTTGTCGGCTACGGCTGAGATTAGATCTCAGATGAGATCTGACGGTGGCGGCTCCTCAAAATCTGATGGTAGCTGGACACCTAGTGGAAGCTATCTTGATCGAACGATGCTCGAGGATGCTGGAAGAAATGAAGATGAACTCGTACTCAGCGAGTTTGAATATGACGCAACACGCTCCTCTAACCTCCTGAAACATCGCCAATGGACCCTTCACATTCCTGCATCCTCCCCACGTCTCCCCGAGCCTTCAAATGGGTCCAGAGCACACGGATCGAGCCCTGGAGGTGGATGGTTCCAATGAAGGACTTCGGGGTCATTCTTGATGAAATCATGCCTCAGACGGGGCTCTTCAAGACCTGCAAGGAAGATATAAAGAACAACGATGTAAAGAGCAAGGTCATATCCGTTATTGGTGGTAAATGGAGGAGAAATGATGTGGGGCATAGGTCTACAACGAAGGAGCAGCGGAAGGAGACCCGATCTCCTGATCCAGCGAGGATTAGGGTGAATGAAGGGGGTGCGAGGTGTAGAGTAAGCGACATGGGATGAGATGGAGGTGAAGTGGGATCAGAACAATGGCTGGATGACTATGAAACACTGGCCGGAGTTAAGCCTCGGCGAACTACAGGGGATTGATTCTATGCCAAATCAGCTAATTATACTTAAATCTAATGACAAGAAATAAAACAGAAACTAAAATCTATCTAAAAGCAAATGAAAAGTAACCTCGAGCGACCAGAGGCCACGAGATGGAACCTCAAGATAGAGCACCACCGGAGATGGCTGGGAACCACCCTCACAACATCTCTCCTCGCTGCAAAATGGCCAGGCAAGCTCGCTATCACCGCGCTCTAGCCCTAGGGCATGGTATGAGGGGAAGAAGCAGAGAAAAATGGGACCAAGTTCGAATGAGCTCCGATGAAGGGGTTATGTACATGGATGTGAAGATAGAGAAGAACATCTCGATTCAGTGATGCAAAGATCGATGTATGAAGCTGACTTGTAAGGTGGAGGATCGAGGCGAAAAGTCGAAGAAGGAATCAACCAAAAAAAGTGAAGGAATCAAACAGAAAAAATCGAGGAAGATGATGTCAAACGAGGTCTGACAAGCCTAGATCTGAGGTCCAGGTCAATGGAAGACGGACCCTGATTGGGCCACGTCATCCGCAAAAAGACAAGGCAGTAAATAAAAACCTTTATTAATTTGAAATAAAATATTAAATGATTTTATAATTTTTAATTAAAACATAAAAAATATTTATAATTTTATGTAGTGTTTTATTGTGATTTTTATTTATTTTATCAGTATATTTCTTATGACTTGCTTTTTAGAGGTTCATCTATATGTATATTTACCTATGTATTAGCTATTTTATTTTTATTTTGTACTTTATATTTTATTATTTTATACACTTAATTTATATATTTATAGCTTATTTTAATATACACAAATATATTTTTATTTTATTTTTCTGATATAATATGTATATGTAAAGAAATTACGGTATTTATTATATAGATATACGTATAATATATTCATCTATGTATATTTGTGTACTATTTTATTTAAGTGTATTTTAATGGTTTTATTTTATTTTAATTATGTATATATATTATAAAGAATATTTACAAAATTATAAAAATATAAAATAATGAAAATATGAAAAATAAATAAAATGAATATTTTATTCAGATATATTATATAATAGGGATCCAAAACCTAGCTTTTGCATCTTAACTCTAAATTAAATGAAACACCTTCATTAAATAGCTAATGGAAAGTTCTATACAATTAAAGGTGATTTTGTGCATTTTGAGTTCATATGGAGAAGATATGGGTCTAGGAAGTTTGGGTTTTGGATAATTATTAGAAATATATAATGCACAATATGCATTATTTTTATGTGAAATAAATTTTATATTTTCTATGTATTTATTCTACAACTTTCATGTACAAGGTTTATTTATTTTAGATATAAATAATAAAGAATAAAATAGGTCCCAAAACCAAATTATTGGGCATTTATGAATTAGGATTTTTATTGTGTTTTTGACCCTTATCTCTCACTACTTCATTCCTTATAGATCCAATCATCATGGTGCATAGGTCTCATAGTTTAGGGTCATAAAATACCTTTGGTATGTTAGTTCCTTTTATTTCCTTTTCTTTATTCTTTTTTTGACTTTAAGCAATGTATTTTATATAATATTTATACAATAAGCAATGAATGTTAATTTATGCAAAATAATGATATTTACATGTATTTAACTATGATTTAAAGATCAAAATGAACGAATAAAGGTGATGAAATGGAGATTCATCAATATGAATAGAAATTCAGAGGTATTGGATGAGCTAAGTCAAAGAGTTGACTTTGCAAGATAAACCAAGACCTATGTCGTATGTTGTCACATATAGATACACATCCTCTGATTGGAGACATATGTATTACTATATGTCTAAATATGTACATTAGGTAGACCATTAGGTTGATGACCTAATCAAGGTCTATACACCAAAGAGATCGTGTACATACAAGGGCATATGAGTAATACGATCCCTCAAAGGGATCATATTGGTTCACTAGTGAACCAGAAGACATGACTTCACTCATGAGATATTGGGATAAATCAAATTCCAATGTTGTTATCTTATTTTCGAAATAAGATAGAATTTGAAGGTATAATATTGCTTTTGGAAAGCATATGATCAATACCAACTTTCAATGATCGAATGAGAAATATAATGATAAAACCATGAAGGAGACATGTCAAATCAGTTCAAAACTTCGGGTTTATTGTCTTCCATTATGCAAGATGTACATATATTGGGGATACTCGAGGGTGTCGATTATATAATCGTGACGCTTCCATTTTGAGGAAGTGATGGAACATGTTTCGATTTTAGTGACTCCACTCAGTAGACTGGTTATCCAATCTTAGTCCAAATATTTGACACTGATTTGAATATGATTGATATACAATGAGAAGATTGGATATTCTATCTGACTTTATCAGGCATCTTTGAGAGGTCTTCTAGATTTGGATATGAAATTAGATATGAATATCCAAGTCACTACACATAAAATATATGGTTGCCATGTCCTAATCTCCAAGTATAAGGGATAAGGCATGCAATCATTGAAAGAGTTGAAGAATTGTTCCATTGGACAATATCCGAGCATTGAAAAGTTGATGATTATATAGGATTTAATAATCAATAATAATGTGGATATGATTCACACTATTTAGACATATATAGATAGGCACTGAAGATAACTAAATAAGATTTAATTATTATACATAAGAATAATGTGGATAGCACAATCCACAATAATTATAAATATCATGAATGTAATTCATAATATTATATAGAGATTTAATTGCAAATAAGATTTACAATTTATAAGTATATGTGAATTAGATTCACAATATTTAAATGTAAATTAGATTCACATTATACAATTAAATGTTGTGATTTACCTTTAATAATAGATGATTGAGTATGATTTATAACTATCAATGGCATGATTGAAATTATCACAAAATAATTTGGAATTATTTTGGTGAAAATTCAAGCAATAAAATTATTGCATGCATTAAAGATTTGGTGGAGATTGAGATCTCACCAACTAAAAATTAAATGGAGTGCACTCTACTCCTTATTAGGAGTGGACGACCACGGTGGAAGCACCAAGTGGTCGTCAACCTCCTATAAGAAAAGGAGGCACTCCCCTTTTTCTATTCCTTCTACATGTTAGTTCATTTTAATTGAAATGATTTGTTGAAGAATGCCTTCAACTTATTTTTAAAAAAATTAATTATAATGTTGTAAATTGTTGCAATAAAATCTTGACCATTGATTTCATTTAGGAGTGCATCTCCACTATCCAATTTGCTATAAAAGAAGGGTTGGCCATAACTCTTTCTTTTTCATTGAATAATGCAATTAAGTTGAAGTACAAGTTGCAACAATTTTCTCTCTCTCTCACTACATGCCATCTCTCTCTCAACCCTTGGTAGCCGTCTACCCTAGGGTTTGTTGAGAGCTCTACCATCATCACGCTGCCGTCGTGCTACCAGACTGACTGCTCATGGAACTATGCCTTCTTCGATTCCTCATGCTCTTGAAATAAGGTGGTGGATTTCCTACAATGAAATCAGGATGTTCTCCACTCAGATCACAGTCTTGGATTGTGGGAAGCACACGTTTCATCCAAACACCCAAAAGTGCTCTCTCATCAGATCGAACTTAAGACATGAGGATTCTTCCTTTAAAGGTAATGAGATCACGACCACGCTTTAAGAGGTAATTATTATAATTGTGTGATCATGATTAAATTACATAAGAATTGTTCCCATATCATATGATTTCATGTGTTTTTTAAAAATTATGTTGCCCTATCGACTAGCATGACTACTCGACTAGATATATGCGATAAGATCTTCACGCAATCGTGATGAGCGAGTCTTCATTGACTCCTTTCAAGTGGTATAAGAGCATTGATCAAAGTTCTTGTATATGATCCAAAACCTAAGAGAACTGAGTTTTGCATATCGGATGCACAAGAAGTTGTTTTTCGTGTAGATGTGACTTTGAATCGATTTTGTGCATATATATGATATATCTACTTTTTTGGATTGTTACGAAAGAATTTCTAGATATTAAATCATGTTTAGAATGTTTGGACATGATCCCAAAAGATTCGCCAAAGGTTGACGATAATTAGGCATTAATTAAGATACGAAAGTTCCTATAGTGTGTTGTTTACATGATTTTTGGATATGCAATCTGAGACTTTTAGCTATTGTTTTTCTGTATTAAATATGTTTAAAACACAATACTTACATTAAGAATAAAATTAAAAAACCGCTCAAATTTATTTCATGCGATCCCGTCTCTGTTTGCCATAATACGTGATATTTAGTGGAGATGGGTTGGTAGATGATTGGATCATATTGATGACATCTTTTAATGCATTTATCATTCAATATATAAATCATGGAAATTTAAAATTTGCCATGATTAGATGATGATTGATATATTGATAGAAATATTTGATAACCATTAATCTTCATTGAATGATGCAAACTCTAATTTGAAACTGCAATAGTTGTAGTTCAACTTTTATATGCAAAACCAACTTGTTTGCTTGATATGACTAGAAGTTTTAAGAAATTAAAAATATTTTAAGATAATTAAATTTATGAGTAATTATTATATTTCCATACATGGTTAAAATATCAATAAAACCTCTTAGTACAATTTGTACCAATTCTGATGTCTCGATTTGGAACGATGATTATGTCTAGGCCTGAATATTCTAATGGGTTACTTATTTGGCACCATGAGCTATATTTATAATGGAAGCACTCTCTGTTAGCATAATTTGTACATGTCTAGATTTTTTCATAAAAGAGTAGCATGAGAAGTCTCTCTGTACTTTTAACAACTAATTGGAATAACATAACATACTAAATGAGGGTGTGTACTATATAGTAATATCAAATAAATGAATTATTTTTTGCTTGCATTATATTAATGTTAATTTAATATGACTAAATGAACATAATCTAATTAAAAATACATAGTCTATAATTAATAAGATTGGATTTCTCTTAGAAGGGTTGATCGTGAGAATATGATTCAAATAATCAATCAAAATTTGAATGGAATATGGAGGATCATAAGACAACATCCATGGTCTCCCATCAAGGCGAAGGGTTTCTTCACTATGGATTGTACAGTGGAGACGCCTATGCAAGGTCATATCTCCAACATACAAGCACACATGGATTAGGCTCTTTCCTTCTCAAAAGAATAAGGCCATATGCATAGTGACCACAATATTGATCCCAATAATTGAGGGGACATTAGATTGCGCATAGAGAGTTTTATTCCTATTGACGGTTCATTCAATTGAGAACGAGTCAACATCACCTTAGGGGTGGTGGGCTCGGGTGTCAAAGACCAAATTGGGAAATGCGAGTTTGACTTGCTTGGTGGAAAGAGTTCTCTCTTCCTTCACCCGAGTTGAATTTTCCCATATTATTGGGATGTGACAAGATGGATGGGAGATCTCAAATCTCGCTTGAGGTAATTTGGTTAGCATACCTCATGCTTTGAAAGTTCGAAAGAGAATAGACTTTCAAGGTAATAAAAAGCGAGACAACTTTGATTTAAAATAATAATAACTTTAATCAACGTAAATATACTTATATATTATCTTATTTAAGATAAGCTGCACTAAACCTACTGAAAACTATATTAAATCATAATCAGTTTCATGGATTAGATCCATGATCAAGATGTACTACTTACAGTTGGACACATAATGTATGAGGTTGGATAGTGCAAGTTTCCTCATGATAATTGATGAATCTCCATTTCATCACCTTTATTCTATCATTTTGGCCTTAAAAACCCTAGTAAATACATGTGAATACCCTTAATTTGCATAAATTAACATTCATCCCTTGTTGTACAAAGTGTGTATTTTTTAATGTCAAAATTATAGAATAAAGAAAAGGAAAGAAAAAGACTAAAACATCAAAGATGTTTTATGACCCTAAACCCAGAGACCTAGGTATCTTGATGACTAGGTCGATAAGGAATAAAGTAGGGGGGATAAGGGCCAAGAATACAATAAAATTCTATTTATTTATTCTTTATTTATTCATTTTTAGGAATCATTTTATTTTCCATTTTTTATACCTCAAATAAAGAAACTTTGAACATGAAATTTGCACATAATAATATATAGAAAAATACAAAGTTAATTTCATACAAAAATAATATACAATGTAGAAGTTTTACTATAAATAAAAATCCAAAATCCAAACTTCCCAGACCAATATTTCCTAAATAAAAACTCAAAATATATCAAACTCACTTTAATTGTATATAACTTTTAATAAGCTATTTAATGGAGGTGGTTTCATATTTTTTTTGAGTTAACGAGTGAAAGCTAGGTTTTATACCCCAATTATATAATATACCCGATTAAAATATTCATTTTATTTATTCTTTATTATTTTTATAATTTTATATTTTTATAATTTTGTAAATATTATTTATAGTATATGTACATATTAAAACTAAAAAACACAAATAAAAATTAAAATAAAATATGTATATAAATTACATAGGTAAAATGCCTATACTTATACCGATATATATCATACTCCTATTTAATTAAGTGTATATACTATATCAGGAAAATATAATAAAAATATATTTATACATCTGAAAATAATTTGTAAATATATACAATAAGAAAAAAAATAATAAAATAAAAAATACAAAAATATAAAATACTCTAAAACATAGGTAAATATACCTATAAAATAACCCTAAAAAGTAACTCATCATTAAATACCTCTAAAAAATAAATTAAAATCATAATAAAATAATACATAAAATAATAAATACTTTTTATGTTATAACCTAAAAATAATAAAATATCTTACTGATTTAATTTAATTTATTTTTAAATTTCATTGGGATGTTGTCTTTTTGCAGGTGACGTGGCCCAATCAGGCCATGCCCCTCGTTGACCTAGGGTCAACTCTGACCCCAGGTCTAGCCTCTGACAATTCTGCATTTTTCCTCGTCTTCTCGATTTTATTTCCACTGATCCGTTGCTCGAGAAGGATTCGACCCTTCATAGGAACTCTTCGCTGTACATTCGCCATCCATACACAACCTTCTCCTAGGAAGAGCACCATTGCTTCGCTTGTGATCTATCCTTGAAGATCGCCGCTCGACCAACTTATACAAAAACCTACCCTGACTTCCTTCTCTTTTGAATCTTCTTTAGGCCATTTCCTCTCTTCTGCTTGCGCCTGAAGGACTGAAGGAGGTGATAGCTCCCTCTCCATGTAGTGTGGTTGATCGAGGAAGCGGTGAAAGGTCGTATTCCATCATCTTCACCGCACGCCGATGTCGAGGTCCAATCTCGCGGCTTAGTCCCGCTCGAGGTTCCTTTCTTGCTTTTCTAGGTTAGTTTAATCTTTAGGTTTCATTCCTTGTCATTATTTTATGTTTCAATTACATGTTTCAGCCGTTAATCGCACCCCCGAAGTTCGCCAGACTAGTGATGAATATGTATTTCATCACCTTTATTCATTTATTTTAGCTTAAAATCTCTTATGAAACACCTGTATATAATACTAACTCTATATTCTTACTAACTTGCATATGTGTGTAAATATTGTACATATATTATTATTTTAACCTAAAATAAAGAAATAAAGGAAAAATAAAGAAAAATAAAAAAGAGAGACTGTATATATGTAATAGATACATGCTGACCCAAACCCCGAGAGAAGGTCAAGACTTTACCTGATCAGCCAGGAATAAAGAAGGGGGAGATAGGGTCCTTAATCAGAAAATCAAAAAAATATTTTGTAAATACTTCTCATTTATCCAGTGTATATTTGTATTTACACTATTTTATTGTAAATAAATTGACCTCAAATTAAATAATTTTTAAAACAAATATTGTAAATGAAAATGTTTTCTAAATTATAAAAATAATTGCAAAATAAAATCATGTACATAATAAAAGTAAACAGATCCGGAAAAAGCCATAAAGCAATAATTGAAAGACCAATTTCGGCTCCATATGAACTTAAATTGAGTCAAACTCACGTCCACCATATTCTAAATAATATCTTTAAAATGGTTGTGGTTTCATAATGGTTGTGGTTTCTAATTTTTGGAATTATGATTTGAAAGATGGTTTTCTGGGGTGGTTTGTGCAATTTTACCATTTATTATGCATATCCATATATATTGTATTTGTAAATATTTATAGTAATTCTTTAAAATAAAAATAATATTTTAAAATGAAAAACTAATTTTTTTATTTAATTATGTATATAATGTATCATATGTATATAGTATATGCATATAATCAATTCCCTTAAATAACAAAACCAAAATAATTAAATAACTAACATTTACTATTTAATTTAATAAAGTGACGCAATTAAAAAAATCAATTAATTATGTAGAAATAATTTTAACTTCATTTCTTATCTTTATCTCCTTTCAAATTTTCCTTATCTTTATCTCCATTCAATTTTTAAAATTTAAATTCAAATTCAATTATTTTTCTATTTAATTGGCTCCTCCTCCCTCATTCTTTTTTGATCAATCTTTGGTGAGAGGAGCCTAATCTCGAAGAGCTTCGTAGAAAGGTGTCTAGCCTCCGAGCCTTCCGGTGACAGCGAGAGTCGGCCTTCATCAAGTCCATCACGACATTTTCCGCTCCCACGGTGAGGTCCACTTTCTCTTGTTTTCAATCTAGGTTAATCGTAATTTTTTGCATTTTTATATTCGTTATCATTTTTATTTCTAGATCATAGTTCTTAATCATAGTTCATTGTTCTCATTTTCCGAACCGATCTGATTATCCATATCATCTTCTTGATCTACCCACATTTTTCTTCTACCTCACGCGATCTCTCATCTCCGGCCACGTACGGTGGCCGGAGACTTGGTTCCAATCCATCACCTACAACAGAACCCCTTTGCCCACTAAATCCTTATTTTTTATAGACTGAGCCATCGTACTCGAGTCGTTTGTCTATCTATATATTATTTACAGGATAAAAGAAAATGATTACAAAAAAATAAAAAAAGTATATATATATATATAAGGGTTTCTGCAGTTTCTATTTTTGAAAAAAAAGGCTTTTCCACTTTCTATTTTTACATTTAAAAAAATAAAAAGTAGGCGGCACTGTGCCGCCACCGCCGTTCACGTCCGTCGCACCCTCTTGGATCTGCCACCGGTCACCGGCTGCCTCCATCCAATCTGCCACCCGTTGCCTGAAGCAACCCCATGCTAGGAGCACTAAGCTCTGTCGAAGAGCCACATCTGCTTGAAGCATGCACCGTCCGCCATCTGGGCGGAGCGTCCCATCTGTTGATCCACTTCGCCATCGTCGCCGCTTGGAGCAGCTCTCCGCCAGACCATCCAGACCGCAAGGACACTTGCTGCTGCTTGTCCCCTGCTTCACCAAGCACACGAGGATCACACCCGTCCACCAATTCAACCACCGCGAAACTGGGGGCGTGTGTCGCCCCCTCCACCACACACCTGTCGACGACCAGCATCACAACCGCCTTTCTCGAATCCGCCGTCACATTTGCTTGAACGCGAAGAAGGAAGGGTGGCGCCTGCCTCTTTCCCCTTTGGCTTGAGAACAAAGAATGAATGTGAACCCCAGGGAGTTCGTAAAAAACTGGAAAAATTGCATTCCGCCCCTTGGCCTTTTTTAAAAATATGGATAAGCCCCTGCTGTCCAGTCAAATACGTGTGTCGCATGCTAATTTGGGTAATTTGTAATTTCTATTCTGTAATTTATTTCTATTAATTTTAAATGCAAAAATATTGAAAAATTGCATTTCAATCCTTTATTTCCAGACTTATTATTGCTTGCTTTGTCTTGTTGATATAAATATTTTTATTGCTCAATAAAATATGGAAAATTCATGTTATATTCTTTTTTTGTTCCTTTCATGGTGTAAAAATTTCATTGCATTTTATTTTCATTTCTTATTATTAAAAAATAAAAAACATTGCATTTTTTCCTGTTTGAACTATAAAAAAATCATAAAAATTAAAATATTGCTTTAAAAATTCCAAAAAATGAGATTAGTTCTATTTTAATGTCTTTTAATTCTTGTCCAATTTCGCATATTAATTATTTATAAAAGTCAAAAAATTGCAAAATATTGTAAATCTTAAAAAATCATATAAAATTGTACGAAAATAAAAAAATGTGATTTCAGTTCCCGCTTGTTGATAATTTCTTGTAGTTTTTAATAAAAATATTTTTATAATTATTACATTTATTTTATTTTTTTTAAATTTCAAAATAATCCTATTTTCTCAGTGTTTGCATTTTCCCTTGCTTTTATTCATTTTAAAAATCTTAAAAAATCTAAAAATCTCTGAAAAATTACAAAAATCGTAAAAAAATAATCAAAACATAAAAATAATTTCTTTGGACATTTTGACCATTTTTCGTATTTGAAAAATAATAATTGCATTTCTTTTGTGTGGAAATTTGTTTTGAGAACTATATTTTTGAAGATTAAAAAGATTAAAAAACTAAAAATCATTAAAAATTTATAAAAATCAATTAATTAAAAAACATAAAAAATAAAAACAATGAAAGATATTTTTTTTATAAAAACCAAGGTAGTTAGCATTTGAGAATCCTTTTTCCTTTAATTAATTTTTTCGATTATTTAAATAACCCTCAGGAATTGTAGCCACCATGAGTTCGATCCTATTACTATACATGTTAATTAAATATCAAAAAATTCTCTTGCTACATTTCTTTTGTAATTAATTCAGCTTGAGAAGAAAAAAATAAATTTTTTGAGGGATTATTTGGGTTGCAACGACCACTGTGCATTTATTACATTTAATCAAAACTATAAATCTTATTCAACAAAATGGAGTCGTTGCTGGGGAGGCATAGCGAGGGTAGTTCGGTTTCTCTTTTGACCCGCTATTCTTGGTTGTACATATTTGTTTATATTTTTCCACATTTATTCCATTGTTCATATTCATTGTTTTTATTTCATTTTTCCTGCTCATATTATATAAATATGTTTCTTTCACATTCTTTCTTTCTTTTTCTTGCGAGGGCTGCAGAGCGAAGGAGGCTATCCTAGGAGAGCCGAAGCACCCAAACAAAGCGAAAGCAGCTTGATTCTTCACCGAGCCACAAGAGAGTGAGAAAGGAAGTGAAGAAGATTTGAAGGAGACCAAAAAAAATTAGACTTTGTTTTATTAATTTCTAGCATTTGAACTCTTGTAAACGGACATTCATTTGTTGCGGGGTCTGTTTCGTCAAGTGCCGGTGCACTTGGGGGACCTCACTGGTTTTGTTTTCATCACCTTATATTTCTTTGTTTCATGCGGATTTTGTGACTACCTATTGATTGCTTTAATTAATTTGCTTGAGCCAGGTAATTAATTAGGTCCAAACACCTTAAACAAGAATTGCTGTACATATAGAATAGAGCATAATTGGACTTAGTCAAATTCAATTGGTTCTTTCCAGTTAATAGAAGCTATTATTAGGACGGTTCACTTGCATCATATAGTTTGTTTATTTTTCCTGTATCTAAGTTCTGCGCAGATCACCCCACATGTAGACTGGTGGCGACAAGGTACGCATCTCTAACCCCTGCATGCATCACTGTATTTAATTGCACATTGGCTTTTTCATTTTCCCCCTCTGTTTTGTGGATATATGAATAAAAGGAAATCGAAAAATTTGTTAGACGTGTTTGTTCCAAAATATCAAAAAAGTGAAAATTGAAAATTTTAAAAATCGGGCCTGCTAATATCACTTGGACAATTAAAAATAAACGTAATTGATTGATGTTATTGTTTTGGGAGAGCAACCCCCTCATTGTATTCGCATTTACTTGCTCACATACACACTATTATTAGTGCCCCAATCCCATAAGCCAACCTAAGTGTTTGTGCAACTTGTATTTGATCACCTAACTATAAAATTGACAAGATAATTGACTGAATCTTCATGGTCTTCACATTGCGTTGAGTTGATGAATTGGGGATTTGCATTGTGTTTGCTTGTGCTTGGTGTTGAGTTAGCTACGATCTTTTCTCTCCAGATCATTAGCAATCTCTCTAAAAATCAAAAATAAAAAATCAGAATCACTCATGTTTTCCCTCCCTCCCCCTTCACCTTGAGGGCCAAAAATTGTCCAGCATTTCTCAAGAACAGAACCCTACACACTGGCAGGTCAATGATCTCTTTGATCTTGACCAGGATTTCTTTGAGCATGATATTCCTGATCCATTAGGTGGTTTTTCTTTTACTTCGAGAGAGAACGCGCTATTTGAATATAATCATTCTTTCTTTCCCTCGGATTATCCTGATTTCGCGCATCTCCTCGAGGGCTATCTGAGGGCGGTGTGTACTTTGTACTCGATTTCACTCCCTGATTGTGCATCTGATCTATCGGATCACAAGACCGAGTCTTCTGATTATCCTAAGTGTTCTGATTCTTCTGATTCTTCTGAGTTTTCTAAACTTGATCTTTCTTCTCTCCGTGACGACCCTCGCAAGGATGAGCCGACTTTTGAGTTATTCGATACAACACCTGATCTATCTTCATTACATGCATCGGATATCTGCTTTCTTATTGAGTCTTTGTATCTTGACCTTCCATACATTTTCGAGATGGTGATTGACGTGGAGGATTCCATGAAAGATCCTTCCTTCTCCAAGTCCACTTTTTCAGCTCTAACCATTCACTCCACTCTAACCATGAGCTGAAGATTTTTTTGTGCTATTGGTGCCCAATTTTATCTACACATCTATTCACCCAGTAGCAGACGCCCGCCTGATTGCATATTTGGATGTCATCATTTTCATTGTTGATCGCGTTGTTGTTATCACACCGAGACAATATCGATAGTAAGGTTTTCACACTACAGATGTCATCCTGAACCTCGATACTTCGTTGTCCTAGACTTTGCCCCTAGCTAGGGGCATAAAATCTAGCGCTTGTTGAGCTGGGGGCACCTCAACAATTTCTACCTTGTATATATGTGTTTCGTCTTGATTTGCTCCTTCCTTCTTCCGTTTATCATTCACCTCTTGTTTGTATCTGTGTTCTATACTTAGGGTGTACTTTATCCTAAGTATAAGGGGTGAATGATTTGTGTTGTTCGTATTCGTCTTTTTCATCACTCTTGTTGTTTCTTATCTTAGGGATACTCTACCCTAAGTGTAGGGGGAGTGATGTTGTTCATATCGCCCTTTTTGTGTTTTTATTCTTCTGTTCTCTCGATTGTCCCCCAACTTGTTGATATTCTATACTTAGGGCTATTCTACCCTAAGTATAGGGGGCAAGTCGAGTCGTTGAGTCCGTACATTCTCTTTATCGGGTTTTCACTTTTATACAATTATCTATACTTAGGATTACTTGATCCTAAGTATGGAGGGATCACCGACTTATATTCTTTTCATCTTTTCTTTGAGTCATTGTAGCATAAGAGTCTTTTCGCTTTTCTATACTTAGCACGATTATGTCTTCCTTTGCCGCTCTCTGATCACTATTAGGACATAGTTCGAGCTAAGTATAGAGGGGTGTCGTATATATTGTATATATACTTTAGACATAACTCGTACTTTTAAATATATTTTTTTGGAATATGTATATAAATTTGTAAAATTTGCGTTTGTATATAGATTTTGATCACCTTTTATAGAAAAAACAAAAAAAAACAAAATAAAAAATAAAATAAAACATAAAAACAAAAAACATATATATATATATATAACAAACAAAAAAATAAACAAATAAAATAATAAACAAAATCAAAAACACAAAAAAAACAAACCATAACAAAAAAACAAACCAAAAAAATTCCTTGTATGTACTTGTACATATTTTACTAACCCTTTTCCCTTAAAAAATCCCTAAAAACTACAAAACCAAAAGTCTATAAACATTTACATAATTAAAATTTTGAAAAATATATATTTTTACACGTGCATTTTTTTCTTTCCAAAAATCCATAAAAAGTTCAAAATTAGAAAATCGTTTCAAAAAAGAAGAAGAAGAAGAAGAAGATTTTGCTTTCTTTTACATTGTACATATTTTCTTGCATTTGCATGTGCATTTTTCAAGATAGTATTGACATTTAAACCAAGTCTGGAATAAAATTGAAGAATGGTGCTTAATTGGACCTTAATCTACTTAATTTCGGAGGAACCTTATAAGAACTGGAGTTAAGACTTTTCATGTCCTAGTGACTTAATTCTTTGAGTCCATAAGACTATGTTCATGTATCGTCTTGATTAGTCTAAGTAGAATATTTAACAACACATGCATGATTCTTTCAGATCGTGGCTTATCTTGGATAAGGACTCTACATGTAGCTCTTCATGGATTAGGTAGTGAGGTGGTTAAATATTTTGACTTGGAGTAGCATACGAGGGTAGTACATCTAGGCGAAACCTCTCATCTTCCTCTAGGGAGGGTTGTGCATCTCAATCTGATCTAGTAACATTGAGGTCTAAAGACAGATGCTGTGGGGTTGCAATAATGCTTCAAAAAAGGGATAATCTACTAGCTCAAGTGGAAAAACTCCTTATGTACATGCTGCACCTTGTATATATTTTCAAAAAAAAGAAGAAAGAAAGAGAAAAAAATGCAGAATCTCCAAAAGTGGATAGGCCTGATTGAAAAGTAAAATGCCTACTGGAGTGTATATCAAGTGAAAAAAAGAGAGCTTCAAAGTCAAATTTTTGTAAACTTGCAGCTGGATGACGTGACTACACTGGTCATGCATCCAATGATAGGTAGCTACACTGGTTACCGTCCATTCTTTTCTCCATCTCCTCTTCTTGATTGTTTATACTTGAACTTAGAAGGGAATATCCCTGTCCTCGAGGAAAGAGTTGGTAGACCGGGGGGACTAGAGTTACCTTGTTAAGAGAGGTTGTTTCTTTGCTACTTTTGAGATGGGGAGCTATATTTCACTTACACCGTACAAGTAAAGATTCATAGTTGTAAGAATTTGT
Organism: Ottelia alismoides; assembly: GCA_037367405.1. NCBI lineage: Eukaryota > Viridiplantae > Streptophyta > Magnoliopsida > Alismatales > Hydrocharitaceae > Ottelia > Ottelia alismoides. The sequence goes on from JAZKJV010001492.1 coordinate 1,360,226, forward strand.
GTATGTAGACTTGTTCTGACCTGACTATTGAGGAGACATGAATAGGAGTGTTGGGGAACTTAGAGGCTGTTAGGTTTTAAATCCAATTCCCATTAAGGTTCTGCCACATTAATAATCCAAAGGTCTGACAGAGCCCCATACTGCAATTTTATAAAGATGAGTTTAATACTCAATTGTCCTAATTTCTTTATTTTTCCTTTCTTTTTCTTGTATTTACTTATTCATTCAAATAAGTGTTTTCTAAGGGACTAGCAAAGGTAAAGCATAGGGGATGATGAATATGCATTTCATCATCTTTATTCATTTATTTTATCTTAAAATCCCTTATAAAACACATGTATATAATACTAACTCCATATTCTTACTAACTTGCATCTGTGTATAAATATTGTACACATATTGTTATTTTAACCTAAAATAAATAAATAAAGGAAAAATAAAGAAAAATAAAGAGAGCGAGAGAGTCTGTATATATGTAATAGATACATGCATACCTGAACCTTGAGAGAAGGTTAAGACTTGGCGTGATCGATCAAGAATAAAGTAGGGGGAGATAGGGTACTTAATCAGAAAATCCAAAAAAAAAATGTAAATACTTCTCATTTATCTTGTGTATATTTGCATAAAACTTACACTATTTTATTTGTACATAAATTGACCTCAAATTAAATAATTTTCAAAACACAAGGTGTAAATAAAAATATTTTCTAAATAATAAAATAATTGCAAAATAAAATCATGTATAGAATAAAAGTAACATCATCCGGAAAAAGCCATAAAGCGATGATTGAAAGACCAATTTCGGCTCCATATGAACTCAAATTGAATCAAACTCACGTCCAACATATTCTAAATTAAATTATCTTTAAAATGGCTAAGGTTTCATAATTTTTGAAGTAATAGTTTGAAAGATGGTTTTCTGAGGTGGTTGTGCAATTTTATCATTTATTGTATATATCCATATTTATGTTTATATATTGTATTTGTAAATATTTTTAATTGTTATTTAAAATAAAAAAATGATATTTTTAAATTAAAAAACTAATTTCCTTATTTAACTATGTATATAATGTACCATATGTATATAGTATATGTATATAATCAATTCCTTTAAATAACCATACCAAAAAATAAATAATTAACGTTCAATATTTAATTTAATAAAGTGATGAAAATAAATAATAAAAAATAATTAATCATGTAAATAATTTTAACTTCCATTATTATTTTTATCTCCATTCAAATTTCCCCTATCTTTATCTCCATTCAATTTTTAATATTCAAATTCAAATTAAATTTTTTCTATTTAATTGACTCCTCCTCCCTCAATCTTTTTTTATCAATCTTTTGCGAGAGGAGCCTAATCTCCAAGAGCTTCTTGTAGTAGAAAGTTGCCTAGCCTCCGAGCCTTCCGGTGACAGCAAGTCAGCCTTCGTCGAGGCCATCACGACATTTTCCGCTCCCACGGTGAGATCCATTTTCTCTTGTTTTTAATCTAGGTTAATCGTAGTTTAAATTTTCGCATTTTAAATTTCGTTGTCATTTTTTTATTTCTAGATCATAGTTCATTGTTCTCATTTTCTAAACTGATTCGATTATCCAGGTCATCTTTTTGATCTACCCACGTTCTTCTTCTACCTCACGCGATCTCTCATCTCCGACCATGTATGGTGGCTGGAGACTCGGTTCCAATCCATCACCTACAACAGAACCCCTTTGCCCACTAATTCTTGATTAATTTTTTTATAGACTGAGTCGTCGTGCTCGAGTCGTTTGTCTATCTATATATTATTTGTAGGGATAAAGAAAAAGATTATAAAAAATTTAAAAATATAAAAAAAGGGTTTCTGTAATTTCTATTTTTTAAAAGGGTTTTCCAGTTTCTATTTTTACATTTTAAAAACAAATTAAAACTAAAAAAGTGGGCAGCACTACTTGCCGCTACGATCGCTTACATCCGCCGCATCCTCTTGGATCTGCCACCGGCAGCCGGCCACCTCCATCGCATCCGCCACCCATTGGCTGAAGCAGCCCTGTGCCAGGAGCAAAAAGCTCCGTTGAAGAGCCACCTTCGCCTAAGGCCCGCGTCGTTCGCCATCTGAGCGGAGCCTCCCATCCGCCGATCCACTTTGCCATTGTCGCTGCTTGGAGAAGCTCTCCGCTAGACTATCCAGCCCGTGAGGACACTTGTTGTTGCTCGTCCCTGACGAACCGCAAAATCGGCCCTTTAATAATGTGTTTTTAGCACCTTAATATGTCGAAGCAGTCGGGCCGGTTTGGGTCATCAAAAGATCATCTCATTTAAATATATGCCATAATGAATCAAAATGAGATGATCGTATTTTTTTTTACTTGGTAAGATACCAAGGTCGAACTCAGGGACACGAGCCTCTCTCGTATTAATCAGAATTTAAGTGTGTTTAATCAAGTGTTGAAATAAAGCATATAGGTCAAATGATGCATAGACACAACATGACAATGCAATGCATTAAAATTAAACATGCATTTTTTCATCAATTTTAATAATGCAATTAAATGAACATGCAAAGCGAATGTTATGCCCAAATAATCACTTAAGCCATAGCAAAAAAATTGCAAGTTGAAATGAGTCCGCATTTAGAAGCATTCTACTCTCATTAAACAAGTGAGCATGATAAATAAAGAGATCAAGGCATTTAAATAATAAAATAATACATCACAGTTCATAATCTCAAATCTGAAATTTAACCATGCCATAGTGAAGAGGACGAAAAGAGCTTCGAAACGAAACTGAAATCAACTTGATTGGAGCTATATAGCTCAAGATATTCAAGTTCAAACATAAGGGCATAAATGAAAGAAAAAAAACATGAAAAGATAACTACAAAAAGGTCCCTGGGAGGGACTAAAACGCAATTAAAATAAAGACGAGTTCTTCCCTGTAATTTACCCAAACGCGCGGGGACCTTTCTGCAAATATGGAGAAGTTTGAGGGCTCCTCCGCAAATTACCCAGAAGGCACGCGCCAGGCACGCACCTTCCAGGCTCGGACGTTGGCTCGGGATCAGCGGAGGTTCGGCGTCGCTTCGGCGTAAGCTCGGGAAGTCCGAGGCTCGATGCAGGCTCGATGGAGGTTCGGGATGCCCAGGCCTGGAGGCTCGGTGGTTGAGGCTCGGTGGAGCTCAGGTTGCGCCACGTGGCTACATGTCGGCCCTTGGATAGTGATTATCCAAGGGCTGCTGGTAATTACACTTCGGGGTGACGTGGAGGCTTGAAGGCCGTTGGATCATACGCATCCAACGGCATCTGGAGACAGCTTGAGATGATGGCGTGGCTGAATCTGAGCCGTTGGATCGAGATGATCCAACGGTCGCTGCTATTCCATCTTCATCCTCGACTGGTGGCGGGGTTCGAGCTCCGGCGATCAAGCTATTCCTCCGCCGCTCTGTCCTGGACCCTGTGGTGGTCACCTGATGCTCCTGAAGGGGCGTCGAAGAAGAAGGGAGCTCAGGCGAGGTGTCGGGCTTCCTGGTTCGAGTCGCCGGAGCGCTGATGTCGAGGGTGATCTTGATGAAGTTTGCGCCGGCGAGCGTCCGGCCATTGAAGCCTCTCGTTGACCTGCATGGTTAGGCCTATAGCCGAAGCGAGCTGAAGACTTGCGTGCGTGTGTGAAGTGAGGTGGGGAGCTCCTACGGGCGTAGAAGGCGGTGAGCTCGAAGCTCCTCCGCCGCGAGGGCGGAGGAGGTGGGTCGAAGTCGATGGAGGGTATGGAAGAGGGAAGAGGTGGCCGGAGAGTGTCGCGAGGAAGGGGGAGCGGAGGCGAAGCTAACTAGGTGGTCGTCGGAGTGTGAGAGTGGCTGGTGAGGCCTAGAAAATTAAAAGAAACTAAGAAGAAAAAAAAAACAGAGGAAGATCAGAGAGGTTTACCTGGAGATTGGGCGAAGCGGAGCTTGGGCTGGACGTCGGGGTCGACGCCCGGGTCTTCGCTGAACGTCGGCAGCTACCCGACGCAGCTCGAGCGGTCGCGGAGCGCCGCAGCGACGCCGTGGACGGCGAAGGGTCATCACCGGGGAGGGAGGTCGTCTTCGCTCGATCCTCCGCCTCCCCCTGTCACTGGGAGACGGAGGAGGGCTGGGCCTCCTCCCACGTAAAGGTGGACGGGCTGATTTGTCGGAGGGGGCGAGGTATTTGAAGATGGAAGTGGCAGAGCCGATGGTTGACGACGTGGGTTTCGAAGTGATCGTGGGATGAATGGGAGCATGTTGGCGGTTAATGGAGGTGTGCGCGAGGGAGAGGGATGATGGAGGGAGGTCGTGGGACGGTTGGCGAAGGGTGAGGTAGTCGGAGGTGATGGAGAAAATGGGAAGGGGGCGAGGTGTTTGTGCGATGAATCGTGGGAGAGAGGGGCTGACGGGAGGTTGACGACGGAGATTAGCCGTTGGATCTGGAGATCCAACGGCCTACGTTTGGGCGCGAATGAGAGGCTCAGATGAGATCTGGGGCGGTGAGATCGATGGTCGATGGAGCGCCACGTGGCGTGTCGAGGGCGAAGCGCTAAGGGATGGCTCAGATGGCATCAAGAGTCTGATCGAACGGCCGATGGAATAAGTGGGTTGAGCGGCGTAGATGAGAGCTCCAGGGCGCGATCGAAGGGTTCAGCAAGAGCCACGTGGCGTGCTCCTGATGCGGCGCTGGTGGACGGCTTAGATGAGAAGGAGTGGACGATCGGATGGCTGAGGGTTGAGGCGCACGTGGAGAAAGTTAAACCGTTGGATCTGAAGGTAATCCAACGGCCAGAAGCAAGGGCGGATACTGCCAAGGAGCCGGGCCACGTGGCACACCCAGATTGGGCCACGTGGCCCAATCAGGTTATTCAGAGGATATTTCTTATTTTTTGAGGGCCTTATTGGCCGAATTTGAGAAAACTCAAAACATGAAAGTTGTAGATCTTGACGAGATCTACAAGTTTCATGTTGACCAAAACTCAAAAAGAGATCAACCACGGGCCCGAAATATTTTTGAGGGTATTTTTTTTGAGTCTAAAAATACCACGATTTTTGTTTTGCCTTTTTTTTTTGTGGTTTTTAATTTATTTAGGACTCTGTTAATTATTAGACACTAACAGGGATTTATTGACAAAAACTTAAGCAAGGGGGTTAATTATGAGAAATAAAGATGATGAAACTGAGGTTCATCACCCCCCTATACTTAAACTATGCTCGTCCTCGAGCATCAAAAAGAATGACTAAGCTGGATTAACCCCCCTTGTGCTTGTGAATACAGGATCCAATCTGATCAAGTTGACTCGGCTTCAGAGATCCAAAATTTTAGAGTTCAACCCAGCCTTAATCAAGAGGCTTCCAATTCCTCTACTTCTCTAGACTATCTCTGATGTACATATAAACTAAAGGATATGAGTTTAGTGTTGACTGCAATTCTGAGAGTAGAGTCAATTTGTCACCAAAAATCTTGGTTCGAGAAAATCTCCTAAGGACCCAATCCTCAACACTAGGGAATAAATCAAATCTTGCATTCAGTCTACCGTCTCTTTAGTTGTCAGACTTAGAAAATGTAGATGGCAAGCCAGAAAATGGAGGGCATAGGATTGTGTCAATTCTTCTCTCCCTCTCATTGGAACAAGGATTCTCTCTAGTGCCATTTTACGCAACACATTTTTTTTGGTGTTGATCAGTGCGTCCGTCAAGAGAAGTTGGAGCCGTCTGCACTTGTTTTCCTGGGAGTACACCGGGGTGTGCCTTTTTTGAGTACCTATCGTACCTTCTACACCCAGACTTGTAGCATTTACGATGCAGAGCCCTTTTTTGGTGCAAGCCCGACTCCTGGTCCTAATAGCGGTGGTCCAAGTGGACACTTTGAAATGGTTGGGAGCGCTCGCCTTTGGTGGAAGCTCTTTTGATAATTGACTTTGTGGAATGAGAGCTTTTCTTTGACATTTCATTGCTTTGTAGTATTTGTGGCTAGCTCCACTGCTTTTACCAAGAGTTGGCGCACACTGATCAACAATTTTTTATTTTATCACACCCTGGCACATAGGTAAATGTCAAGAGATAGTATAAGAACCATGTTCTCATACTGGCTAAAGATGCTGACACTCAGGTTTCATGAAGCCTTCATTGATTTTATCCCATCCTCGAGTATCATTAGATCAAATCCAAACTTGACTTCCTCATCCCAATCCCTCAGGTGAAAAATCAACTCATCTCAATCAAAACTGCAGTCGTGCATGTGATGTGCTGATCATATTCTCTTTGTCTGAGACTAAGCATGGAATATAGCATGCAGATCTAGAAACTTAGGGGAATGTGGATGATTAAGTCTAAGACCCTGATGACTAAGGCTGGTTAACCTAAAATCTCAAAGACTTCTAAAAGCTAAGTCTTCTTGACCAAATCAGATCCCGGGTGAAAGTGAAAATGTAGAGGACTAATCCAACTTCTTCATTCAGGACACTTTTTTTTTTTAACTTCAAGAGATATTAGAACTTCCTAAACTCAATTGAGCATCCGCGGTTCAGCCAGTATGGATGTAAGTACATGCCGAAGCCCGTTGCTTGAGGACGGGGCCTTGCGCGATGTCCTCTAAACCATCCAATCTGCTAAGGGCGAACCCTCACTGAACGAGGCTGACTTAATTGGGTTTAGTTAGTCATTAATAGCTCCTAAAGGTTTTTAGGGTTTTTCTCATTTTTAGGGATTTTAATAAAGTTAAAACACAAGTTAGACTCAACTTTTCTTGAACGAGATGGCGATTTTTTTCAAAACCCATGTCACACAAAATAAAAATTTTCAAAACATTTTCAAAAATCATTTTCGAAAATATTTCTATAAAATAGTGTAACATAATATCGAAAAACCGCGAAATCCTTTGAGTTCTCTTAGCCCAATGAATTTTACCTTAGCCAAAAAGTTTTTAATTTTTCAAAATTTTCAGATTTATAGCTAAAGTAAATATACGGTATATACGGTATACCCCCCTATACTTAAACTTTGCTATGTCCTCATAGCACTAGATGTTACAAGAACATAGTTCCATTTAAATATAGAAGAATATACGGGACATAGAGGGGCTCCCCTTATACTTAGGTTAGAAATAACCTAAGTATAAAGGCAAGAAAAGATGAGTAGAGAAATCACAGGGACTTGGGTCCCCCCTATACTTAGGCTGAGATTAGACTAAGTATAAAGATGGAATTTGATGTTGGAAGGGACCCAAGATGAACGAAGAAGAGGGATGAATATACAAGTGAGCGGTTTTGAATCTTGTAGATGGAATGGAGTGACTACGGTTTTGGGGTTGTGTCTCGTAAAACATACGGCTCAATCAAGCAAGCAAACCCGTATTTTCACCAACTCACACATCAAACCAACCTAAGTTGGTTTATTATCTTGTCTATTTTATTGGTGATAAAACATTTGATTTTTACGCAAAGAAAAAATGTGAAGGAAAATTATTGCGTAAGCGAGGGTATTGCTCTCCCAAAACTGAATTTTACTCCATTTTTGGTTGACTTGCAATTAACAGTCCCAATTTTATTTTAAATTATCACTGAATTATGGTTAGCCATCAATCAGAAAATCATCGTCTACCGTTCATTCCATTTTCCATTTATCCTAGGTGATCAATCTAGAAAAAATGAAAGCCGATAAAAACATGTATACGATGAAGAAAAAACGCGATCGAGGCTAAGCGAGAAATCATGCAGTGATTTGACGATAAAAGCCGCAAAAAAATCTGGGCCGTTTTGAAAACCAAAATCTAAGTATGCAAGTCGAATAAAAGCCGCACCTAATCATACATCTATTAGCGGTGATTGATATCCATGAATTTTAGCTAAGTGATGCGAGATTAAGTGCGTCTATATTTTGAGTGTGTCCTAACCTACGATCAAGCACAATAAAATATGAAAATTGAGCTCGGAGAGCCGTGTGCCTAGGTCCTAGGTCGACACTCAAGTGGGGACGATCCCCACACAACCACGATCGTTCGATTACAATCGCGAGTCTTCGATCGAAGACCGCTGTAAAAGACGAGTTTATTAACAATATAATGCAACAAAAATGAGAGACACATTTTTTTCTTTTCTTCCTCCTTTGCTCCAAGCATGCTCCTGCAGCTCCTCGCAGCGGGGAACTTCCTGCTCCTCGCCTCCTTGATCCATCAAGGGCCCTGCCACAGAAACAATTGTTAGAGATCAAATAAGGAAGGAAAAACTTTATATGCAAAATATATGACTATTTAACCTATAAAAAGAAACACTAGATTAATCACACAAAAATCCAAAAAATAAAAGAAATGAGCCGTGTCCCCGGCAACGGCGCCATTTGACGAACCGCAAAATCGACCCTTTAATAATGTGTTTTTAGCACCTTAATATGTCGAAGCAGTCGGGCCGGTTTGGGTCATCAAAAGATCATCTCATTTAAATATATGCCATAATGAATCAAAATGAGATGATCGTATTTTTTTTACTTGGTAAGATACCAAGGTCGAACTCAGGGACACGAGCCTCTCTCGTATTAATCAGAATTTAAGTGTGTTTAATCAAGTGTTGAAATAAAGCATATAGGTCAAATGATGCATAGACACAACATGACAATGCAATGCATTAAAATTAAACATGCATTTTTTCATCAATTTTAATAATGCAATTAAATGAACATGCAAAGCGAATGTTATGCCCAAATAATCACTTAAGCCATAGCAAAAAAATTGCAAGTTGAAATGAGTCCGCATTTAGAAGCATTCTACTCTCATTAAACAAGTGAGCATGATAAATAAAGAGATCAAGGCATTTAAATAATAAAATAATACATCACAGTTCATAATCTCAAATCTGAAATTTAACCATGCCATAGTGAAGAGGACGAAAAGAGCTTCGAAACGAAACTGAAATCAACTTGATTGGAGCTATATAGCTCAAGATATTCAAGTTCAAACATAAGGGCATAAATGAAAGAAAAAAACATGAAAAGATAACTACAAAAAGGTCCCTGGGAGGGACTAAAACGCAATTAAAATAAAGACGAGTTCTTCCCTGTAATTTACCCAAACGCGCGGGGACCTTTCTGCAAATATGGAGAAGTTTGAGGGCTCCTCCGCAAATTACCCAGAAGGCACGCGCCAGGCACGCACCTTCCAGGCTCGGACGTTGGCTCGGGATCAGCGGAGGTTCGGCGTCGCTTCGGCGTAAGCTCGGGAAGTCCGAGGCTCGATGCAGGCTCGATGGAGGTTCGGGATGCCCAGGCCTGGAGGCTCGGTGGTTGAGGCTCGGTGGAGCTCAGGTTGCGCCACGTGGCTACATGTCGGCCCTTGGATAGTGATTATCCAAGGGCTGCTGGTAATTACACTTCGGGGTGACGTGGAGGCTTGAAGGCCGTTGGATCATACGCATCCAACGGCATCTGGAGACAGCTTGAGATGATGGCGTGGCTGAATCTGAGCCGTTGGATCGAGATGATCCAACGGTCGCTGCTATTCCATCTTCATCCTCGACTGGTGGCGGGGTTCGAGCTCCGGCGATCAAGCTATTCCTCCGCCGCTCTGTCCTGGACCCTGTGGTGGTCACCTGATGCTCCTGAAGGGGCGTCGAAGAAGAAGGGAGCTCAGGCGAGGTGTCGGGCTTCCTGGTTCGAGTCGCCGGAGCGCTGATGTCGAGGGTGATCTTGATGAAGTTTGCGCCGGCGAGCGTCCGGCCATTGAAGCCTCTCGTTGACCTGCATGGTTAGGCCTATAGCCGAAGCAAGCTGAAGACTTGCGTGCGTGCGTGAAGTGAGGTGGGGAGCTCCTACGGGCGTAGAAGGCGGTGAGCTCGAAGCTCCTCCGCCGCGAGGGCGGAGGAGGTGGGTCGAAGTCGATGGAGGGTATGGAAGAGGGAAGAGGTGGCCGGAGAGTGTCGCGAGGAAGGGGGAGCGGAGGCAAAGCTAACTAGGTGGTCGTCGGAGTGTGAGAGTGGCTGGTGAGGCCTAGAAAATTAAAAGAAACTAAGAAGAAAAAAAAAACAGAGGAAGATCAGAGAGGTTTACCTGGAGATTGGGCGAAGCGGAGCTTGGGCTGGGCGTCGGGGTCGACGCCCGGGTCTTCGCTGAACGTCGGCAGCTACCCGACGCAGCTCGAGCGGTCGCGGAGCGCCGCAGCGACGCCGTGGACGGCGAAGGGTCATCACCGGGGAGGGAGGTCGTCTTCGCTCGATCCTCCGCCTCCCCCTGTCACTGGGAGACGGAGGAGGGCTGGGCCTCCTCCCACGTAAAGGTGGACGGGCTGATTTGTCGGAGGGGGCGAGGTATTTGAAGATGGAAGTGGCAAAGCCGATGGTTGACGACGTGGGTTTCGAAGTGATCGTGGGATGAATGGGAGCATGTTGGCGGTTAATGGAGGTGTGCGCGAGGGAGAGGGATGATGGAGGGAGGTCGTGGGACGGTTGGCGAAGGGTGAGGTAGTCGGAGGTGATGGAGAAAATGGGAAGGGGGCGAGGTGTTTGTGCGATGAATCGTGGGAGAGAGGGGCTGATGGGAGGTTGACGACGGAGATTAGCCGTTGGATCTGGAGATCCAACGGCCTACGTTTGGGCGCGAATGAGAGGCTCAGATGAGATCTGGGGCGGTGAGATCGATGGTCGATGGAGCGCCACGTGGCGTGTCGAGGGCGAAGCGCTAAGGGATGGCTCAGATGGCATCAAGAGTCTGATCGAACGGCCGATGGAATAAGTGGGTTGAGCGGCGTAGATGAGAGCTCCAGGGCGCGATCGAAGGGTTCAGCAAGAGCCACGTGGCGTGCTCCTGATGCGGCGCTGGTGGACGGCTTAGATGAGAAGGAGTGGACGATCGGATGGCTGAGGGTTGAGGCGCACGTGGAGAAAGTTAAACCGTTGGATCTGAAGGTAATCCAACGGCCAGAAGCAAGGGCGGATACTGCCAAGGAGCCGGGCCACGTGGCACACCCAGATTGGGCCACGTGGCCCAATCAGGTTATTCAGAGGATATTTCTTATTTTTTGAGGGCCTTATTGGCCGAATTTGAGAAAACTCAAAACATGAAAGTTGTAGATCTTGACGAGATCTACAAGTTTCATGTTGACCAAAACTCAAAAAGAGATCAACCACGGGCCCGAAATATTTTTGAGGGTATTTTTTTTGAGTCTAAAAATACCACGATTTTTGTTTTGCCTTTTTTTTTTTGTGGTTTTTAATTTATTTAGGACTCTGTTAATTATTAGACACTAACAGGGATTTATTGACAAAAACTTAAGCAAGGGGGTTAATTATGAGAAATAAAGATGATGAAACTGAGGTTCATCAGTCCCCTACTTCACCAACCACACAAGGACCACGCCCATCCACCAATCCAACTGCCATGAAACTGGGGGCGCGTGTCGCCCCCCTCCACCGCGCACCCGTTGATGACCAGCATCCCAGCCGCCTTTATCGAGTTTATCGCTGCATTTGCTTGAACGTGAAGTAGGAGGGGCGGTGCCTGCCTCTTTCCCCATTGGCTTGAGAATAAAGAACGGGAAAAATTGCATTCCACCCCTTGGCCTTTTTTAAAAATACACATAAGCCCCTGCTCTCCAATCAAGCATGTGTGTCACATGCTACTTTGGGTAATTTGTGATTTCTATCCCACAATTTATTTATGTTAATTTTAAATGCAAAAACAATGAAAAAATGCATTTTAGTCCTTTATTTCCAGACTTATTATTGCTTGCTTTGTCTTGTTGATATAAATATTTTTACCGCTCAATAAAATTTGGAAAATTCATGCTCTTCATTGTTTAAAAATTTCATTGCATTTTATTTTCAATTGTTATTACTAAAAATAAAAAACACTGTATTTTTTCCTGTTTGAAGTTTGAAAAATCATAAAAATTCAAATATCTCTTTAAAAATTCAAAAAAAATTAGATTAGTTCGATTTTATTATCTTTTAATTCCTATCCAATTTTCACACATTAATTATTTATAAAAATCAAAAAAATTGCAAAATACTAAAAATCTAAAAAAATCATATAAAATTGTAGGACCATAAAAATGTAATTTCAGTTCCTGTTTGTAGATAATTTCCTGTAGTTTTTAAGAAAAATACTTTTTATATTTTTTGCATTTTATAGGGATTTTTACACCCATAACCCTCAGTAATTTTGTAATTACATTCATCACCCTGTAAAATCGTGAATTACACCTAGGACCTCGAAAAATGCTTACCTCTTACATAGCATAACCCTATGTTAGTTGGCATCTATTTTATCCGTTAACTATCACAAAAAAAATTATATATTTCCAATTTTACCCCTAAAACCATATCACATTTATAAAGTATGCCATTAATATAAAAAATCTAAGACATGCATTTTCTCAGGTTTTTGGAGGATCCCTTCCACCTCCTCCTCTCCTTATTCCAACCACCTAACCCGTTGACTCTCCCCCCCAGGCCACCTTCTGCATCCCAAGCCGGCCCCTCGCAAGACTCCCGCCGCCCCAAGCCATGCCCCGACCTCCTCCAGCCAAGGAATGGGAGACCCTGTCGCGAGCTTTCTCCAAGCCCACCTCCTGCAGCCAGTCCCCCCCACCTCTTGCAGCCCATGCCGGCACCGACCCTGGCCCCAACGCCAACCCTCCAGCCAAGCCCCCCCTCTCCCGCGCTGCCGAGAACACCCAGACGCACCGCTAGAGCCCCGAGAGTACCTGCATCACCCACCCTCCAAGCTGAGGTCCCCTCGAGAATACCCACCTGTGCCGCCCACTGACCGAGGACGAAGACCACCCCCTTGTTGGGCCTTAGAAGCAATGCAAACACTTGATCAACACCAACAAAACTGGAGTTCTTCAACTTAGATACAGGAACCACCTCAATAAAACTTCAAATTGAAGGGTCCAATAGTCAGTTCGCCAGAATACAAGGCTAGGGAGGTACCTGGAGAATGGCCATGCAGAAGAGTGCGATGCCCATTGTGCGGTGTGCCGTATGGGTGACGCCAGGTGAGTCGCTCCCAAGTTTAAGGCCGATGGCCCAGCTAGAAACTCCGAGGCCATAGGCAGAGCACTGACAGGTGACGTGAAGGTAGAACCAAGCTAGATCAGCTGATTTGAACAATCTAAGGTAGCGTGATGCCTCCTATAGGCATGAGAGTCCCCCATGCAATCGCATTCAGAACTCCATGTACCTGCAAAAAAGGATCCCATATTATCTTAACTAATATTAATTATTGTGACAGGATCATACTTATCATTATCTGATTTGGAGATGCTTTCCAAATAAAAGAGATCAATAGTTGTATAGTCATTCAATCACATTAACTTATGTGATATGGATTTATTATACAAACTTGGTACTTGAGATACCCTATAGCAGAACAAGGGGCTTCTTTATGGAGCACCTCAAATCAGGGAAAATCATGTTCTTGGCATACATAGAACATATAGAACTTCGTTTACAACCAGATAGCTCGGAAGACCCACCTGCGTCGCACACCAGCCGAGAACACCCACCTGCGTCGCCCACACTCCAGCAGAGGGCCTATCGCGACCCCAACTTCGGGCCGTCGGATCCTCCCATAACCGGATCTGGTTACTCAACAATAATTTATTCAGCAATCACAACTAACATTCAGAAACAGACTGCTAATAAAGTATATTCAGATTAAAGTATTTCAAAACTTTTCCATTCACAAAATAAAGTTCATATGATACATTGTCCCACTATAACCATTTACATGTACATCAGCTTGAAAGGAAAATATACAAAAGATTACTAACTACCTTACAAAGTAAAGCTATTGTGGTTGGCTGGATGTCTACTAAGGTCCTTGCGTTGGCTCACCGATACCTGTTGGGTTTTCCATAAATCATAGGATAGAAAAATTAGTGAATGCTAAGTAACGAAGAAGAGAAAAATAAACAAATGGATAATTTTGCAAAACTTGTTATCACAAAAGGTTTCATTCCTTTTCATTAATTTATGTCATATTCCCATTCTATTCCACATCAGGGATTAGTCCAGGGAATTACCTCACCACTATAAGGACTTCGAAGTTGTGGACACTCTGGGATTGGAGATTGCGTTGATCTTGGTAAGATTATGCCGTCGCATGTCGCCTCAACCAATCCTCCAATACTACCCTGACAATTTTCTTTAATTTTATTAAACAGGGTTTCAAACCCTCAGCCCGGAAAACAAATGAGCACACCGTCCTCGAGGACTCGGTTGCTTAAAACCTCAGGCTAACATTTAATCATATAACCTAGTGGCTTTAAAAAACATATTATCGTGACCCAGCCGCTAGTGAACCACCCGTGCCTCCACATGGCACGACCACATCTTCTGTCATTCAACCCGAAGATATTGGCTCCCGGTACCACGCGTTGCAAAACATTCATTTCTTGCGCACTTATCATAATAGGGAAACCGTGTACCACCTAGGTAGGGAAACACCAATACGGGTTCCTTCCGACAAACCTACAGGTTGCATGTCCGACCTGTAGTTCTACTCCCAGCCATCCTTAACGTGACACATGATCCTTTTCAGGATCCAACTCAAACCACATCAATTCACATAATGTAATTCTTTCGTTAAGTCTTCAATTTGCATAATCAACAATAAGTATAGACTCACATATATATTATTCATATGCATATATACTCGTATTTATGCCTATTTTAAATCCCAAACCCTAACTTTCAAAGCCACCGCATCGATTTGATGCTTAAACCTTATTTTTGTGGGAATCACAAAGCAATTGTTCAGACTTTATCAAAAATTGCCAAAATTAAGGTTCCTTATAGCACAGAACATAAAATCAAGAATTTCAATAATCTCGTTTGAAAACCCAACAGTAAAAGGAAGGATTTCGTTACCTAATCGAGCTTTCTCTCGTGTATGCAAGGCTTTATCGTGTTTCGTTTTTAGAAAGGATGTTTTAAGGCTCCTGAAAAGATCGAATTTCATTTTCGTATCAAAAATGCTGAGAATGTGTCAAGAACGCGAAGAACGAACGAAGAACACGAAGAACGTGAAGAACACGAAGAACACAAAGAACGCCAAGAACATATTCTCTCTTGAAATTTCAGTAGAGCTTCCCCTTATACGGGGTGATATTTCTAGGAAAATTT
The DNA here is from genome assembly GCA_037367405.1 of Ottelia alismoides. NCBI lineage: Eukaryota > Viridiplantae > Streptophyta > Magnoliopsida > Alismatales > Hydrocharitaceae > Ottelia > Ottelia alismoides. Next base: position 1,375,326 of record JAZKJV010001492.1, read on the forward strand.
CGGCAAAGTTTCCCCTTATATCGGGACATATTTCTCGGAAAATTTCGATAGAGTTTCCCCTTATATTGGGACATATTTCTAAATAAAAACGAAAAGAGTTTCTTCTATAAAATCAATCGTGAGGAAAACAACAGCAAAACTGAAAGAATATACTCAAACAACAAGAGATGAAGAATCGGTAGACACCACACATTTTAGGTGAGTGAATGTGTGACGAATCACACTAACGTGCATAGCCGCCCGCACCTAAGTAGGTTATTACACAGATTTCTCCATCAAAATAACTGTAAAAGCATAATTGAAAGAATATAAACATAAGTGATGGAGAATCGGTAGACACCACACGTCTTAGATGAGTGAATGTGTGACGAATCACAGGGTTCACTGACGTGCATAGATGCCCGCACCTAAGTAGGTTGTTACACAGATTTCTCCTTGAACCACAACAGAAAACGAATCGGAAAGAAATATGAATCAAGAACAAAGCTTGGAAGAAAAGAGGATGAATTGAAATCCTAGCTTACGAAACAAACTAAGAGATGATCATACCTTTCTCCTCCTCGTTCTCCCGGCAGCGCTTCGCTAGCGCTCTCTCCCCGCCTCCCACTCCTCCTCCCGACCTCTCAACCCTAGCCCTTGGGTAGTGGTGGTAGCGGAAATCGTAGAGAATGAATGGGTGGGGGGGGTATTTATAGGCTCCAGAAAACCACTAATAATGGTTAGAAAACCATGGTTTAGACCTTAATCATGGTTTAGCGACCCATGGTTTTGGCCAAAACCTATCTCAAACTTGGGGCTTAAGTCAGAACATTCCAGATGATTCTAGATTCGCTAATGACGCTTAATTAACACTAATCGTGATTAACCTTCACTAATCGTGATTTAACTTTCGCGGCTTACGCTTATCTTTTGCTAACTATTGATTAGTGTTTGCTAATGATCATTAGCGGTTTTCAATCCGTCATTAGTTTTTAAATCATGCTTAATTAGTCTTAATGACAGTCATTATGGGTTAATAACATCTTAACCCTCCTTACTTCTCTTTCTTCCAAAAATCATAACAAATCGAAACGAAGTCCGATTCACACGAAACAAATTCCGTTGGTTTTCTCTTGACGAGTCAGATCTTATGATATAGAATCCTAGGGATGCAAGGTTCATGGCTTTACAGCCACCTGCGCCACCCACTAGTCGAGGAATGGAGGGTTGGGAGATAGACTAGGAGATGGAGTGATAAGAGGAATGGAGGTGATCGATCGGAGGAGTTTTTTGAAGGTGGCAAGGATGATAAGGTTGGTGTAGATGAAGGAAACAAAAGAAGAAGAACAAGAGGAAGTATTGGGAATGGATCAGGAGTGAAGAGGGGTGGAGCGGGTCACCTGAGAAGGAGAGAGAGCTAAAGCTCCTTATTTGTAGCTAGTTCATAGAGCTTATGAGCTCACGTCACGAAACATGAAGGAGGGGTGGGGCCTAGAAGGTTTTTTATTTATTTTTTGCAATTCTTTAAAGCCCTTAGATAGATCATGGGTTAGATTAACCCATGATGTGGTTGAGTTAACTACCCCTTTAACGAGAGGTTATAGGTGTGAGACGGAGGAACTATTCAGGGTTTCTCGTGTAATTCACGATTATGCAGGGTTATGAATGTAATTGCAAAATTATTCAAGGTTATGGGTGTAAAACATACATATTTTATATTTTAAATTGTAAAATAATCATGTTTGCTCACTCTTTGTATTTTCCCTTATTTTTATTCATTTTAAAAATCCTAAAAAATCTAAAAATCTCTGAAAATTACAAAAAAACAGTAAAAAAATTTCAAAACACAAAAATATTTTATTTGGACATTTTTCAACATTTTTATCATATTTAAAAAATAAAAAAAATACATTTCTTTTGTATAGAAATTTGTTTTGAAAACTATCTTTTAGAAAATTTTAAAAAATACAAAACCAAAAATCATGAAAAATATATAAAAATAAAAATTAATAAAATAGAAAAAAATAAAAATATTAAAAAGATAAAATATTTCTTATAAAAACTTAGATAGTTAACATTTGTGATTCCTTTTTCTTTTGATTAATTTTTTCGATTATTTGAATAACCCTCGGGAATTGTAGCCTCTCTGAGTTCGATCCTGTTGTTGTACATGTTAATTAAATAGCAAGAATTTCTCTTGCTACATTTCTTTTGTAATTAATTCTGCTTGAGGAGAAGAAAATACATTTTTTTGTTGCAGGATTATTTGGGTTGCAGTGACCACTGCACATTTATTACATTTAATCAAAACCTCAAACATCTCGTTCAACAACTAGCCTTCGGCGAACCATTCACATGTGCTCCGCTATTTTCCGCCACACCTAGCCAACCCACGATCTTCCCTCACGCTTCTTCTACACCCACCATATTTTCATTCCTCTAGATCCACCGTGGATATGGACTTCAGCTCCTCTTCCTCCGCCATTCATCGGAGGAGCACCACTCAACTTCCCACGCCTTCATTCACCCCACCGTAGGGTCGTGGCAGTTTTCCCTCAACCCTCTAACCCTTCCTGTAGGTACCTGGAGCTAGAAATACGCCTGGGGGAAATTTTGGCCTCTCGCCGGAGGCACTTGGGACTCTCTCTCAGCCTCGTGGTCATGGGGGATTTCTGGTTGCCTTCCTCGCATTCTAACACCCCCAGTCGATAGAGAAGGACCATAGGAGGCAATCATAATGTTTTGGAGCTTTGAAGAACGCCAGTAGAGCATGATCTTGCCAGAGAAGCCCGCATCTGCAGGTCTTCTTCCAAGTTCGTCCTCCTCTCTCCGTCGTTGTTGGTGAGCCCTGTTCTTCATGGTCTACAACATCCATTGGATCAAGACGCAGCATCACCATCCGATCTAGCTTGGTTGATCTAATCCAGGCCGTACATCACCGAACCGTCATCGTCCTTCACCGTGCTGCCATGTGGATTATTGAAGGGAGGACAACCATTCGATCGCGCCTAGTGTTGTTGGGTAATTTGCACTATTGACCCAGCCATTTTTGATATTTAATAATTAGGTTATAAACTTTTTTGACTGTTATAATATTTGTGTAGTATTTACGAAATATCCCTCATACTTTTTGTTATTGCACTTTGATCCATGCCACATCACCTCAGTGACACCCTACAAGAAAAACCCAAAAAAAACTTTACAAAAATTTATGAAATTCCTAAAAATTCCAAAATATAATTTCTATTTTATATTTTTATTTATATTATTAGTTAACTAATAAAATTGATTTCGAAAATTTTGGATTCAATTTGCTAATTTTACTTTCCATTTCAATTTCAGGTATTTATTTTATTCCTGTTTCACGATATTTTTGACTTTAAAAATATATAAAAATTTAAAAAATTAACTAAAAAAATCACAAAAATAGTAAAAAATATTTTAAACCCAAAAAGATTTTGTCCCCATTATTTTAACTATTTTCATTAGTATTTATATCTATATTAGTATATATTGTATATATATACTCTTATGTAGCTATATTGTATTTATAAAAAGAAAATGAAATATAGAAATCTAAAAAATATAAAAAGAAAATATAAAAATAAAGAATTAAAAATTTAAATACAAAAATATAAATTCAAAAATAAAATAAATTTATAAAATCGAAACCCGCAAAAAGAAAAATAGGCAAAGACCTCACAATCACATTTGTGCATTAATCTGCCCAATCTATCTAGTTTGCTCCCAGAGTTCGACCTCTACATACTTGCACTACACACATCTATTATAGAGTTATAATAAATTTAACTACACAAATTTCACTCTTTATTACTTAATTATTATTATGGGTTAATTGTTCTCTGAAGTCTAAGTTTCTCGCGGGTCGCCACAGCGACTGTGTTTTCACCTTGTGTGAGGCATATCTAGACTCGTGAAAAATCTGCTTCAACAAATGGTGTCGTTGCCGGGGAGCAACTCCGCATAGATTGATTTTTTCTTGATTGTGATTGATTTGTCTATAATGCTTTATTTATTTTCTTATTTATCTGATATCATTGTTTATCTATCTAATCATATCTTCTATGTTAACTTTGTTGTGAGGGATCGTAGATCGAGGAGGATTGCCTATGTGTTTCTGCACGACCGTGGGAAGCGGATTCGGTATTCTGCCCTAGCCAGCAGGAGAGAGAATCAAAGGATACTTAGAAGATTTTTGAGAGACAACTACACTTTGTATTTTTATTCCATTTATTTGTAAATTCAAGTGAGAGAGACACTTAATTTGTAATAATACAAGACTCTCAGGACTCTACACTTTATGAGGTCTAGTGCCCGAGGGAGTGTTCCCTTGGGGGCCTCGTCAGCTTTTTTGTTGTTTTCATCGCATTTTTTATTTTGTTTTCTGATTTTTATTTTTCTTTATTTTATGTGAATGAGCCATAGCATTAAGATTTGCTTGACGATTGATTAAGGCCAAACACTTAATTACATTTTCATATAGCTATAGCCTCGTTTGGACTTGGTTAAATTTTGAATTGCTATCTATTTGGATTTGGGATCGAGTGCCGAGAGAAGTGCTATATAATGCTTGCAGTATCCATTGTGGCGGACACCAATGCACTTCAGAGATCGAACTTTTGGATCTCACTTCTAGATATTTAGCTTATTGTTATTCACGCTAATAGCAATTTCTATACCTAGGGCGATTTCATCGGCTTGCATTGCATATAGTTAGATTTTCAATTCTGCTTAGCATCCCTGCACGAAGAGAGATCGAGGCAAGGTGAGCACTTACGCTTTAGCATGCATCATTTGTCGCTTGCATTGCTTTTCTGACTCTCGCCCTCTGATTTTGATCACTTAGGTACTAAAAGGAATTGATTCCCTGATAGATGTGTGCATTCTTATTAAAAATATAAAGAGAGTGATAATCAAATAAAATCAGGAGTGTTAATATAATTTGACCCTAAAAAAGATCTAAAAGAATATCATTGTCTTGGGACAAGTAATCCCCTCATTGTCTTCATTTTAATCGCTCGCGTACACACTAATGTTAGTGGCCAAAAATGCCAGAAGCTGATGAACGCGAAATCCACCTCTTTAATATCGATGAACTGTAGTATAGGAGGTGAAAATCGGTCGATCAAAAACCACAATCTTTGAATGTTGTGGAGTAATTTTTACTTGATAAGTGTACCAAGGTCGAACACAGGGAACGGTGATTTTTAGTTGCGCGGTCTTAAATCAAATTTAATTGATTAATGCTCGGTTAATTTTTGTGTTGAGAAAAATATACAATGCAATGATGGAGATGCGATGCAAAGAAAATTAAACAGAGACTATGCTGCCCAAGATCTGTGATTTTAAACGAATTAATTCCTCTAATAAACTGATCAATAGTTTCACAAGATTAATCACAAATCAAAATTGATCTTAACTTGATGCTCAGGGGTAATGAATTTAAGCTCGGAATAATGAGATATCAGGCCTCCAAATATCCTTGATTAAAGTCCTCAAAATAGTCAGCAAAAGTCTGAGAGGAATAAATGTTAATTAACCACATGTGAAGATTTTACTAATTAAAGATTACAACGGTTTAATCAGAGTAAAATCATCTTCCGAATTCCTGCAAAAAATGATCATTGATTTCTCAAGCACCAATATGTCAAATTTAGCCTGCAATGGTCAGTGATGATCCTCAAATATTAATTGACAATAAACACCCCCAGATCTGATCACAAGCTATGCTAAATTGTAGAGCACGGAATTAGCTTCGAAATGACATATTATATGCTAAAATTGGAGTCCGTATGACAAAGTTATGATAAAATGAAATTTCAGGGACTGAAGTGTAAATAAAATAAATATTTCTTTGCAAAGAGGTCCCTGGAAGGACTTATCTACAATTTATTAAAGTCGCAGGGGCTTGAGTGCAATTTTCCCAAGAGCGCACGTGCGTTGCACGTGCGCCAGGAGGCTCGGTGATGGAACCTGAGGCTCGGGTGGCCGAGCCTCTGGTTCGGGCCCGGGCCTGGAGGCACGGGCGTACGAGGCTGAGGTCGGGGTCCGAGCCTGAGGCTCGGGTCAAAGCAGGAGGCTTGGTCGACCGAGCCTATGGTTCGGGGGCTGGCTCGGGGTTCCCGAGCCTCGAGGCTCGGCTGGGCGCGTGGCGGCTCGACGACCGTCGGATCAAGGGCTGATTAGCCCGATCCGACGGCAACTGTGCCTCGTGGTGGGGCGGGGGCGGTTGGCGAGGCAGCGGCCGCGCTCGGCCGACACACGGCCGAGCGGAGGCGGAGGGCGGTGGCGAAGACAGTGGCGCCGCGGTGCGAGACGGGCTGGTGGCGACCGGGAGGCGGCGAGGCGGAGTCGAAGGGCCTGGGCGGAGGTGGAGCCTCCGCGCGAAGGCGGAGGTGCCGCGAGGCGGAGGTGGAGCCTCCGCGCGAAGGCGGAGGTGCCGCGAAGTGGAGGCGATCTGCGGAGGTGCGTGCTGTGCGGCGAGGCGCGACGGTGGTGCTCGGTGGTGGTCTGGAGGGGAGATGCGGTTGAGAGGCGTGAACCTGCAAGTGATTAGGATAAAATAAAAAAAACGAAGGGGGGGAAGTCGAGTTCGCCTGGAGGGGGAGGAGCAGGGCTCTCTTCCGGTTCTTGCCTCAAGGGCCGGCGTAGGCCAACAAAGCTCGGCCGCTTAGAGCGGCAGCAGAGGTCAAGTCGACCACTGGATCACGCCGGGGTGAGTAGCCGCTGTCACCGGCACTGTAGGAAATGGCGGATCCTGAAGAAGGTCGGCGATGGAGCTGCTTTATAGGAGGTGATCGGAGGGGCGTTATGCGCGAGGGGAGTGGCCGAGAGGCAGCGAGGAGGAGCATTGGTGGTGGGCCGTTACGAAGGCCGCGCATGGCGGCGGCGTTAATGGTGGGAGATGCAACGGTTGCGGGAAGAAGAGGGGGGCGGCGATGGGCGTTACAGGAGGAAGGTGGAGGAGGTCACGTGCTAGGCACGTGACCTGGGGGCAGTGAGAGAGAGCAAGTGGGGGTGCCACGTGGCACGCCCAGGGGCTGCCACGTGGCGCCCCCAAAAAAATTCCGAAATAAAATTAGAAAAGAATTAGCAGGAGGCCTCGGATCGAAAAATTTCCTTCACGAAAGTTGTTCGTCTCGACGAGATCTACAACTTTCATGAAGGGTCCGGGAGCAAAAGAGGTCACCTGTGAGAAGTGGTATTTTTGGCGGCTTTCCATGTGTACGAAAAACCGCATTTTTGGGATTTTGTATTTTTTTGGTGGTTTTAGATAGGATAAAAATTCTATAAAAAATACGATAAAATAGAAGAAAATTATTTACACATTAATCTAATTTTTTTGGAATTTTAAAGGATAAGAAAATAGGAAAATAAAATAGAAGTCAGAATCACACGACTTTTGTGCAGACCGACAACGGACACCCGGACTTGGTCAATTTCTTTGATCTTAGTTTTGATCTGGATTTGGATTTTTGCGTCGCTTAATAAAACTTTCATCAAAGAACACAAATGAAACAGAAATAAAATTAAAAGAGTTAATTAAGGACATAAAAACTCAGGTCAAAATTGGCAAAAAGTTAAAATGCGCAAAAGAGGCCCAAAACCCAACTTTCACATATGAGCTCCGAATTTTATGAAATTGGTCTTGTTTTGAAGGTATTTGAAAATGGAGTACTTTAAAAGTGAGTAGACCAAAATCGGACACTGTATGAGGGAGATATGCTCGTTTTAGTCCGTCAGATGTGAAATTTGACTTTGGGATTATTTGACACTTATTGGGGTTAGTAATTTTTTTTGTATTTTTTATTTAATAAGGTTAGTAATATCTACACAATGGAGGTGGTTTTGAGTCAATCGGAGTTAGGATGAATTAACTAAAAATGTGAGAAGTTAGCGGCTTTTTGGGCTAATTTACACTGGGAATTTTAAATGCAATTATGCATGATGAAATGCTGGTATTATTTATACATGCATGATGGCTAATAATGCTCTATTAATGAATAATTACAGGTGGATGATGGGGGACAGAGCCTAAATGACCAATTTTAGCATGATGAATACGAGATTCATCATACCCCTATACTTAGACCATGCTCGTCCCCGAGCATGAATGAATGACTTAGTTGAATACATCCCTGACTGTGTGAGTGAATTTTCAAGGCTTAATTCATAGAAGACCCTTAATTTGAGTGATCATAAGATTCCGTGCTCAACCAAGCTTTAATCAAAAGGAACCCAACTTCTCTAATTTTCAGACTCTCTGTTTGTACATATAATATAAGGATGTGATTTTAAGTGTACTGCATTTCATGAGAGTCGAGTTGGGGCATCACCCAAAGTTCCAATTCAAGAGACTCTCCTCTAGACCTGACCCTCAACCCTAGGGAATAAGTCTATTCTTGCTTCAGTCAACCGTCTCATTAGTTTGTCAGACTTGAAAGTGTAGATGGACGGCCAGTTGATGGAGGGCATAGGATTGTGTCTGTTTTTCTCTCCCTTTCATTGGAACAAGGTGCCTCTCGAGTGCCTTAATACTCAACACAAATATATTTTATTTTGTTGATCAATGTGTCCGTCAAGAGAATTTGGAGTCGTCTGCACTTGTTTTTCTGGGAGTACACCGGGGTGTGTCTCTTTTGAGTATCTAAGATACCTTCGACACCCAGACTTGTATCGCTTACGATGCAGAGCCCTTTTATGGTGTCAGCCCGACTCCTTGGTCCTAATTAGCGCTTGGTCCAAGTGGACACTTTGAAAATGTTTGGGAGCGCTCGCCATTGGTGGAAGCTCATTTGGAATTTTGACTTTGGATGATAGAGCTTTTCTTTGACTTTTTTTTTTTTGGCTAGCTCCACTGCTTTTACCAAAAGTTGGCGCACACTGATCAACAATTTTCATTAAGTTTCATCACACCCTGGCACTTAGGTCAATATCAAAAAGATAGCATATGAACTTGTTCACATACTGGCTGGGTTTTTGCTGACACTCAGGTTTTCTGCAGCCTTCATTAACTTTATCCCATCCTCGAATATCATCAGATCGGATCTAGACTCAAATCTCTAGTCCTAGTTCCTCAAGTGATATCTCAACTCATCTCATCAATCATGCAGTTGTGGGAGTGATTGTGCTGATCATATTTTTTTTGGAGGTAGAGATGAAGAGTGCAATATAGCGCTCAAATCTTTCAAACTAGGGAAGTGTGGATTATTAAGTTCTAAAAACCCTAATGACTAAGGCAGGCTAACTCAGAATCTCAAGATTTCAGAAATCAAGTGTCCTCAAAAATCCTCAAGCCTTGAGTGATAGTGAATGTGCCAGGAATATATCAACCAAGGAATGCATGAAATGCTTGATGAAATGCAAGACCATGAGTGATGCGAATTTTTTTTTTGGTGTTTCTTCTTTTCTTTTCTTTTTTTTTGTGTGTGTTTTTTTTTTGTATGAAAAACAGGAATTACACACACTACTTGTACCCATCCCCGATGTTAGATAAAAACGATTAAAGTACGAGCTATGGATAAAGTAGATAAAATATATACAAACACACCCCCCTATACTTAGCTTGTGCTATGTCCTCATGGCACAAAGTGAAATGTTGACATAGCTCGTACTAAATACAGAAGGATTAAAAACAAAAGAAGAGAAGTGAAGTATAAACAACGGTAGCGGTCCCCCTATACTTAGGCTCAGGTCAGCCTAAGTATAATCGGATAAATACAGATGGAGAACCGGGTAGATTTGCGGATGTACAAGATCAAGGAGGTTTGCGACGGACCTTCTTGCGGGAGTGTGGAGGGAGATAGTATGGAGATGTGGAGTGTGATGAAGAGGGGGCCGATGAAGAAGACCAGCCATCGTCGGAGTCATCCTCGGGAGAATAGTAGTTGTCTGCAGAGGATCTCCAACTTTTGTCGATCAGAGGTAAGTGCCCTTGGATCAGAGCTGTACCTATTGCACTTATCTGATGAACTACATCATGATCGGACGAGGACTCTTCAGAAATCACCTGATGTCTAAGGTCAAAGGTAATTTTCTTGGTCGGTTTGTTTCCTTGAGAAATATTGGGAGGAAGTTGGACAGTCTTCATCTTCCTGTCTTGAGTAACCGATGTGGCATTTGTGAGTTCCTCATCAGATGAATCCCCATAAAAGTCGACCAATTCTTGAAGGGTCATGCACCGCTTCGGTCGAGGGAGATTGTTCCTGGTGTTTCTGTGGTTTAAGGCTGGGGGCGCTGATGTCACGTTCGTATGATCATGAATTTTGGTGACATCGGATGTTTCCAGAGTCGGTTCCTTATATGGTTCAATTATCTCATGAATTACTGCCGACTCAAAGATTGGACCACTCAAATAATCGTGGTGATCTTCAAAAATATGGTCCAATTCTTCAGAAGCTCCAAAATCTTGAATTTTCCTAGGAGCAGTGATAGGGTGGTGAGAATCCAAAGTTTGTTCAACAGTCAGTTTGTTGGGTGACTCTCCTATTGTTTTTATCAGTGTGTCATGCGAAGATGTCTGATAGTGTGAAATATCCTGATCATAACTGTTGGTTTCAAGTTGGTTTTCCTCAGAGCCGGATGTGTCATTGGGTTCGTATTCATTGTGATCCGAGTTCGGGAACTTGATTTCCTGAGTCTCGCAATCGACGATCGCCTTAGCGGAGGCTAAGAACGGCTTTCCTAAAATAATAGGAGACTCAGACATCCTTCCGGGGTGCTCAATGTCAAGGACAATAAAGTCCACTTTGTGTTTTTCCCCTCGGAAATTTACGACGACAGAAACGATCCCCCGCGGTCTTTTGGTAGATCGATCGGGTAATTGAACGACCACCCTAGTCTTTTTGAGTTGTCCGAGTTTGAGTTGGTCAAAGACGGACTTGGGGAGGATGTTTAATGTAGAGTCGTCGTCTAACCGAACATGAGTGAATATAGAATCCTCAATTTCACATGTGACCCGAGTCAACCGCTTGACTTTGCGGCTTTTGAGTTTATGATTCATCACCAAAGAACTAGCCATAGATATGACATGATATTCAGTCCTGGATCGTTTCTTGCCCGTCTTTTTGGGTATCAGTCGACTCTTCACAAATCTCTTAAGATCGGGCACATATTCTATGGCTTTGATTAATGGAAGCTCTAAGATCAGACTCTTGCAAAACGCTTCCATTTCAGAATTGTCCAATTTTTTTGAATTTTCAAAATTTTCAATTTTTTTGGTATTTTCTGTAATATGGTCAGTCGGGGGGTCAGAGGTCAGTGGTTGTGTCTGATTGTGATGATCCAGTGGTTCGCATGGTGGTGGCCTCACTTCTTCTGAATTTTGCATTGACTGGATGAGATCATATATTCTCATAGTTAAGGTGTCTGCTCGATGATTAATCCGAGCAATCTCATCCTCAAACATCTCATGACTAGTGATTGAATAATCAGTCTCCATGTGTCGTGATTCTGGCATGTAACCTCGAGTAGAGTGTTGATTGTTCATAAACATTATGGTCTGGTCATGAGTTGTATTTCCTTGACTTTGGTTTTCTCGTGGAGTGTCGAAGGAAAATTGATTATACTCAAGAGGATATTCATCCTGAGTAGAGGATGGTTCAAGAGGTTGTGAGATCCTAGTGACCGGAAATTGTGTTCTTCTATCAATAGCGGTCACTCTATTGTTCATCCTCGATTCTGGTCTCTCTCTCGTGTCCATAAAATTGTCAGAATGTGAGAGAGGACTATTCCAAGAAGAAGAGTGGTCATAGGGTGGGATGTATGGGCGGGAAGAGAATGATGGTTGAGGGGAAGAAGGATATCGGGACATGGTCGTGGAGATCGGGAAAGAAGACCACTGTGCTGACATCTTCTCAAGATGGATGGAATGATTAGCGAACCACAATTTGCTTGCAATTGCAAGGTCTTTGACGCACACAAATCAAACACAAAACAAACACGTTGATTCACCCACTCAACTCAGGTGAAGGCACGTTAGGGTTCGGCCGCTTATCTTTTCAGTTTTAATTTAGTGACAAGACAATCTTGCAAATTAAGCGGAGCTGTTAGGTGCCGAAATATTTCATAAAGACTGTCCCGAGTTCATACAACTAGTTGCACCCACTTTCAGCCAGTATAGGTGTAAGTACGGACCGTATAAACGGCTACCTGTGTTACTTGAGGACGGTGCCTTCCGCGGTGTCCTCTAAACCACCTACTCTGCTAAGGGAAGTCGGACCGTAAACGGCTACCCGAGACCCTCACTGAAAAGTAGCTAATTGTTTTTAAAATCAGTAGTCTGAATGAAGTATTTCGGTTTTTGGCTCTACCCTAAGGTGTGCGATCTTGTCCTTAGACAAACAATGAGTGGGTTTCTCTCCACCAAACAAGAGTTAATTTTAGGTCAGTTTATTTGCAGTCACCTTGATTAGCAGTCCCAATTTTAGATTAAGGTTATCACTGTAGTTTAAGTGAGCACAGAAATTCATGCCTAACGAGCAGTCCCAATTCCGTTAATTCCTAAGTTGTAAAACTTGAGGAGGGAGAATCGAAAAAGCCAATGCAAGCGTAAATCAATGATGCATGCTTAAGAGAAGGACTTACAGTGAATCCTCGCGTTCTTCATGTGGGATGCAAGACAAGGAATTTTAAATTTACACTAAATGATATGCACAGATAAAAAACGCCCCAAACAGATAGTTCTATTAGCGGGAAGAATTGATTTAAAATTTGGCTAATGTTGAACGATCTATAGTGCGTTTAATTAGTGAAAAAGTGTGGCCTAGAGATTACGAGCACAATCAAAGATAAACAGGTAAGCGTATATGTGCCTAAGTCCTACGTCACTCAAGTCGGGTCCCAACCACACAGAAGGGGTTGAAACAGACCCGACACACCACAGAAATGTTCAGTCTTAATTATTACAAGGGTTCAAAGAGAGGGACCCTGAGAATATTGCAGAAAATAAAATCTACTCTAAGCTCTCTCTCTCACAGGAATTAAAATTCAAATTTTTGTCCTTGCAGATCCTTGATCTAATCTCAAATTTTAGCTCCCAGTAGTTTGATGGGCCTGGGCGGGGAGGCCGGGGAGGCGGCGAGGCGGAGTCGAAGGGCCTGGGCGGAGGTGGAGCCTCCGCGCGAAGGCGGAGGTGCCGCGAGGCGGAGGTGGAGCCTCCGCGCGAAGGCGGAGGTGCCGCGAAGTGGAGGCGATCTGCGGAGGTGCGTGCTGTGCGGCGAGGCGCGACGGTGGTGCTCGGTGGTGGTCTGGAGGGGAGATGCGGTTGAGAGGCGTGAACCTGCAAGTGATTAGGATAAAATAAAAAAAATGAAGGGGGGGAAGTCGAGTTCGCCTGGAGGGGGAGGAGCAGGGCTCTCTTCCGGTTCTTGCCTCAAGGGCCGGCGTAGGCCAACGAAGCTCGGCCGCTTAGAGCGGCAGCAGAGGTCAAGTCGACCACTGGATCACGCCGGGGTGAGTAGCCGCTGTCACCGGCACTGTAGGAAATGGCGGATCCTGAAGAAGGTCGGCGATGGAGCTGCTTTATAGGAGGTGATCGGAGGGGCGTTATGCGCGAGGGGAGTGGCCGAGAGGCAGCGAGGAGGAGCATTGGTGGTGGGCCGTTACGAAGGCCGCGCATGGCGGCGGCGTTAATGGTGGGAGATGCAACGGTTGCGGGAAGAAGAGGGGGGCGGCGATGGGCGTTACAGGAGGAAGGTGGAGGAGGTCACGTGCTAGGCACGTGACCTGGGGGCAGTGAGAGAGAGCAAGTGGGGGTGCCACGTGGCACGCCCAGGGGCTGCCACGTGGCGCCCCCAAAAAAATTTCGAAATAAAATTAGAAAAGAATTATCAGGAGGCCTCGGATCGAAAAATTTCCTTCACAAAAGTTGTTCGTCTCGACGAGATCTACAACTTTCATGAAGGGCCCGGGAGCAAAAGAGGTCACCTGTGAGAAGTGGTATTTTTGGCGGCTTTCCATGTGTACGAAAAACCGCATTTTTGGGATTTTGTATTTTTTTGGTGGTTTTAGATAGGATAAAAATTCTATAAAAAAATACGATAAAATAGAAGAAAATTATTTACACATTAATCTAATTTTTTTGGAATTTTAAAGGATAAGAAAATAGGAAAATAAAATAGAAGTCAGAATCACACGACTTTTGTGCAGACCGACAACGGACACCCGGACTTGGTCAATTTCTTTGATCTTAGTTTTGATCTGGATTTGGATTTTTGCGTCGCTTAATAAAACTTTCATCAAAGAACACAAATGAAACAGAAATAAAATTAAAAGAGTTAATTAAGGACATAAAAACTCAGGTCAAAATTGGCAAAAAGTTAAAATGCGCAAAAGAGGCCCAAAACCCAACTTTCACATATGAGCTCCGAATTTTATGAAATTGGTCTTGTTTTGAAGGTATTTGAAAATGGAGTACTTTAAAAGTGAGTAAACCAAAATCGGACACTGTATGAGGGAGATATGCTCGTTTTAGTCCGTCAGATGTGAAATTTGACTTTGGGATTATTTGACACTTATTGGGGTTAGTAATTTTTTTTGTATTTTTTATTTAATAAGGTTAGTAATATCTACACAATGGAGGTGGTTTTGAGTCAATCGGAGTTAGGATGAATTAACTAAAAATGTGAGAAGTTAGCGGCTTTTTGGGCTAATTTACACTGGGAATTTTAAATGCAATTATGCATGATGAAATGCTGGTATTATTTATACATGCATGATGGCTAATAATGCTCTATTAATGAATAATTACAGGTGGATGATGGGGGACAGAGCCTAAATGACCAATTTTAGCATGATGAATACGAGATTCATCAGAAGCCAAACTAAGTGTCTGTACAATTTTTGACATCTCACCTAACTCTAAAATAGACAAGATAAAAAGACCGAATCTTCACGGTCTTCACCATGTTGAGCAGATGAATTGACGGGTTGTGTTTGTTTTGTGTGTGTTTATTTGTGATTGCTTGTGTGCATAATCGATCCCTTTGCGCATTTGCACCTTTCTTCTCATATCTCTTGACTTGACCATTGTACTCTCCTGATCATTTTCCTTTTGTTTTGAGATGGTCGACTGGAACACATATTATCCGAACATCATGGATCCCTCGTACCCTCCAGCTGATCCACCTCCTTTTTTCCAGGAGGATTTTGCTCTTGATTTTTATACATATCCACCTCAGCCACAGTTTCAAGCCTCGGTTTTCTATCCACCACCAACTCCACATTTTCCACCATTACATCCACCCGAGACTGACTTGTTGGAGTCACCTCTGATGGTATCCACACTTGAGACCTTGACCCAATTCATGGAGCATATGAATTCGAGTATTGATGACTTCACTTTCCTAAATAAAAGCCACATTAATGCTTAATGACCTAATGATATGGTTTCATTTAAGGATTTCCATGAGAGCTTGCAATTGCCCAAATTACAAAAATGAGAAAATTTTGAAAATCCAAAAATAATTCGTGAGACACTTGGTTGATTCCGACTGTAAAGAGAGTGCCCACATGATAGACCCTTTGACCACACACATATTCACACCTTGTCCCATCCTTGACCCTGAGGATGACACCGTACAAACTTCTTTCCGTCGTCCTTGTGTAGATGTTGATTCCGATCTCCTCCCTTCTACAGAGAAGATCCAAAAATTCAAAAAATCTGGATTGAACCCGAAGTAGTGGTCACCATTCATGAGATCATCGATGCCCCACTTCGTCAGGCCATGATCCATTTATCTGCTCCTCAACCCAAGAAGAGAAAGTGGAGGAGAAGATCTGAGCATCATATTCTAACAATGGCCTCTGCCCATGCCATCACACACCATTCACCTTTTAGGAAAGGGAACACTGCTACACTACTATCTTTGACTACACATGCATGATCACACTCTCCTTGACGGTGGTGCTTCGATTAGCATCATACCCTTTTTGCTGATACAAGCTCTTCATTTAGGACCTCCAAAGAAAATCAGGATGGCCGTTCAATTTGCCGATGGATCAATAAAGTGGCCAAAGGGTATTCTAGAGAATGTTGTCATTTTGATTGAGGGCATGAGCTATACCATCGACTTTGTCATATTGCCCATGGAGACCTACATTGGGGAGCACTCTCTAATCATCCTAAGACGACCCTTTCTCGCCTCTGCAAGAGTTATTATTGATTATAGATCAGGAGAGATTCATTTCCATTTTGAGATGGGGAGCAATATGTTGATCACCGCACCTATTGCCGACCAAAGACCTACGTCTGATGTGAATTCACCAATTTTGGATGACCCCAAGGAGTATGACCTTGATGAGATGATCAAGGATTTTTGTTGTATGTTAAATTCCATTGAGACCCGAGAATTCCTCCCCATGGAGGAAGACTTAGAAAGCATAGACCTTGGAGTTCCTTCTTCTGGCACGTGGTGATGTGTTGATGACATCCGCGGGATTTACACGATTGACACCTTAGAGCGGAGGGCAGACTTTTATGAGACTGAAAAGGTCGAATTTGATTTTGTTGCATTCATCCGTGAATTCGGGCCTTTTGACAAGAATGATGATCCGGTTGACACTTTAGAGAACGAACATGATTGGACTACTTCCACAGATGAGTTCGTTCCTTTTGATTTTGACTTAGGAGAGACCTCGCAGGACGACCTCGAGTCTACTTCTTCCGATGATGAGTTCATGTCAGCCTGTAGCTCGATGACTTGACTACACTGGTCTTGCATCCTATGATAGGTAGCTACACTGGCTACCGTCCATTCTTCTCTTCACCCCCTCCTCTTGAGCTGGTTGTCGCCTGAACTTAGAGGGGAATACCCCGCTCCTCGAGGAAGGAGTTATTGGATTGGGGAATCATTGGGTTGTCATGCTAGAGAAGTTAGTATCTTTGTCATTTCAGTTGGGAGAGCCACTATCACTTACATTGTATGAGTCAGATTCATAGTCGTAAGGGTTTGTGTATGAGTTGAAGTATGGCTATTGAGGAGACTTGAGCAGAGTTTTGGGATTCTTAAAGGCTGTTGGATTTCAAATACGATTCCCATTAAGGTTCCGCCCGAACTAAAATTCCAAAGGTCTAACTTAAGCTCCAAACTTTGATTTTGTGAAGACGAGTTTGATAATTAAACTTAATCCATTTTCTTCGTTTTCTTTTCTTTGTTTTTCTTTTCTGCACTTATTGCATAAGTGTTTTCTAGGGACTAGCAAAGGCAAGTCTAGAGGGATGATGAATCTACGTTTCATCATCTTTATTCTATCATTTTGGCCTTAAAAACCCTTCTAAATGTGTGTAAATAGGCTTAATAGAGGCATTTTATAATTCATGCATCAATGTGTAGATAGTGTATAAAAAGCAGTTTTTAAAGCCAAAATTATAAAATAAAGAAAAGAAAAAAGAATAAAATATTGAAAATATTTTATAACTCAAAACCTCGAGACCTAAGCATCTTGATGACTAGGTCGACAAGGAATAAAGTAGGGGGAGATAAGGGCCAAAAACCAATAAAAATCCCTTTTATTTTATTCATTTTCCTTCATTTTTTGGGACTTATTTTTAGTTCCACTTTTTATACTTCAAATAAAAACTTTAAACATGAAAGTTGTAGATAATTAAATATGAAAAAAACAAAATTGATTTCATACAAAAATAATGTAATGTACATATAAAAAGATATGATCTGAATAAAATTCCAAAACTCCAACTTCCCAGACCCATATCTCTCAAATAAAAACTCAAAATATATCAAAATCATTTTAATTGTATATAACTTTTAATAAGTTGTCTAATGAAGGTGGCTTCATATTTTTTGGAGTTACGATTTGAAAGTTAGGTTTTGGACCCCTATTGTATACTTTACCCAATTAAAATATTGATTTTATTTATTATTCATTATTTTTGTAATTTTATATTTTTATAATTTTATAAATATTATTTATAATATATGTGTATTTTAAAATAGGAATAAAAACATAAAGAAAATGTAAAGATAAAATACTTGTATAAAATACATAGGCATAATATCTATAAGTATACCTATAAAATAAACACATCTATTTATTTAGTTGTATATATCACATCAGAAAAATAAAATAAAAAATATTTAAGGGTATAAAATTAAGTTATAAATATATAAAATAATAAACAAAATTAATAAAATTAAAAATACAAAATAAAAATAAAATATTATAATATATAGATAAATATACCTATATATAGCCCCTAAATGGTAATTTGTAATTTTAAACCTCTAAAAAATAAATAAAAATCATCATAAAGTACTTCATAAAACAATAAATATTTTTTATCTTATAACCTAAAATCAACAAAATCATCTATTATTTTTAATTGAATTTACATATCTTTTATTTATTTTTTGTCCTTTTGCAGATGACGTGGCCCAATCAAGCCATGCCATCCGTTGACCGGGGTTCAACTCCATGGCCCCAGGTCTGTGATCGTTGGACCTGTACTTTCACCCGTTTTCTCGATTTTTTGACGGTCAGATCTTGCACCATTTCGCCTCGCTCCCTTGACGACTTTTTCTCCTCGTCAATTAGTCTTACATGCCGAGCCTTCACATCGAGGAGTGGACCGGTGATTTGCGAGATCCTCCTCGATCTTTGAGCCCCTAGACCTATTGTACGTTGTTGGATGCCTGTGCGTGGGTATTTTGCATCTTCAACCCTGCTACTTTTTTTTATTTAATATATAGCATAGAAACTTTCTTCTGCAGTTAAATATTTGTGTAATATTTATAGTAAAGGCCCCTGAACTTGGTGGTATTTGTACGTAGGTCCCAGCCACATCACCTCACGTGAGCAACCACATGAGGAGACTTTTTACGGCCATGCCCTTTGG
This sequence comes from Ottelia alismoides, assembly GCA_037367405.1. Classification (NCBI taxonomy): domain Eukaryota; kingdom Viridiplantae; phylum Streptophyta; class Magnoliopsida; order Alismatales; family Hydrocharitaceae; genus Ottelia; species Ottelia alismoides. Next base: position 1,394,179 of record JAZKJV010001492.1, read on the forward strand.
CCTTTAGTTCTTTCAGTTTAGTCCACAAACTTTTTATTGTCTTTATAACTATTTGGATAATTTGCAAGAACGCCCCTAGGTTTTTACAAATTACGTTCTAGTCCCTGTTAGGCTCACGTGTCGGTCACGTGAACTATGGCGAATTTAAAGGGAAGGACCTGGGAGTTTGTTCATTTAAGACTAGTCCATAAATATTTTTATTGCATTATAATTTTTATGGGAAAATTGTATTTTTGTGGGAGTTGAATTTTCTCTTTGTTTCTAATATTTATTTCACACATCTATAAAATTCAAAAAAAAATCCCCAAAATAAGATTTAAGTTCCTGTTGCATAGCAATTTCATGCCTATATTTTTATTTTGCATTTTGAGTCATTTTAATATTTATAAAAATAAAAAAATATGCATTTTCGTCCTTGTTTGAACCAGAAAATACATAGAAGTTATAAACCTCTTTGAAAAATTCCCCCAAAAAATATATTTTGTTTATAATTCATGTTTTACTTACCGACTATAAATCAGTAAAAATATAAAATAAAACTCATAAAAATTGAAAAACCCCTAAAACCTTTAAATAAAAATATAGAAATCGTTAAAAAATTACAAAAATATAGTTTTTATCTCTGAATTTCATTTTTAATATTATATTATATAAAAATTAATTTAGAGAATTTTTGACTATGTTTGGTATTTTTATCTCTAATTTAATTTTGGGTATTTATTTTAAACCTGTTTTGGGTATTTATGACTTTAAAAATCTTTAAAAATTTGCAAAAATTATTAAAAAAATACAAAAATAGTAAAAAAGTATATAAAAACTAAAAATATTTATTTCCTATATTTCTGATTATTTTACCTATTTATATATATTATCTCTCTCTTACCTATATTGTATATATATTCTATATTGTTCTATATCCTTATTAAAAGAAAAAGAAAATATAAAAAATATAAAATATAAAAAGAAAATACAAAATCAGAAAATTCAAAATCAAAATATAAAAATATAAAATCAAAAAAATAAAATAATATAAAATTGAAAACCCACAAAAGAGCATACATAGATAAAAAATCATAGTCAATTTTGTGCATTTTCTGCCCCGATCTACCTGCTTGTTCCCTATGTTCGACACTCTACACATACTTGCACCTATACACACCTTTGTTGTAGAGTTGTAATAAATTTTAACTCCGCACTGCTTTTCATTGTTTGATCATTGTTGTGGGTTAATTGTTGATTAATCGAGGTTTCGTGAGTGGTCGCCTCAGCGACACTGTGGTCCCGCCTTGTGTGTACTATTTTAGACCCTCTCCAAATCTCTATTATCAAATGGTGTCGTTACCGGGGAGCAACATTGCATAGATTGGCTTTTTGATTGATTGTGATATTGTCTATATTTTTGCCTTATTCATTTTCCTAATTTATTTGATATTTATTATGAATTGTCTAGTCCACCTCTCTTGTTTGACTTTTTGTGAGGAACGTGAATCGAGGGAAGTGCTCTCTTCTAAGGTCGCCTGCGCACCCACGTGAGGCGACTGGACCTACCACTAAGGTGAACTTGGAGAGGATTTTGAAGACGACTTTCTTGTATTTATTTATTGCATTTATTGTGTAATTTGAAGTGAGAGAGAGAGAGACTATTTGATCTTGTAATAATTCAGGACACTCTCAGGACTCTACCACACTTCACGAGATCCAGTATCCGAGGCATTGTTCCCTTAGGGGCCTCATCGATATTTTCACAGTTTTTATCGCCTTTTTTTATTTTGTTTCCCGGTTTGGTTTTATTTCTTTTGTGTGATTGAGTCTTAGTTGTAGGAACCGCTTGACGATAGATTAAGGCCAAACACGTAATAACCTTGCATGCACCATAGTCTCATTTGAACTTAGTCAAATTTTGAAACATTGTTCTTCCCACTAATAGTAGTTTCTCATCTTAGGGCGATTCCATCGGCTTGCATCTGCATATAGTTTAGGTTTCAACTCTGCTGAGCATCCCTGCATGTAGAGTGCAGGAGGCAAGGTGAGCATTTACGCTTTAGCATTCATCATTGTTTTTCGCTTGCATTGCTTTCCCGCCTCTCTACCTCTGATTTTGATCACCTATGTACTTAAAAGAATTGATTCCTCATTAGGCTCGTGCATTTCTCACTAAAAATCCAAAAAAAGTGATAACAAATAAAATTGGGACAGTTAACATTACTTGACCCTAAATAAAGATCAAAAAGAAAAAAATCGTCTTTGGGCGAGTAGTCCCGTCATTGTCTTCTTTTTACATTGCTCGCGCATACACTACGAATGAGTGCCAAAATCCCATTCAGACCCCTAAGTGTTTGTGCAACTTTTGGACTTCTCATCTAACTCTAAAACAGACAAGATAAAAAGATCGCATTTGCGATCTCTACCGAGTTGAGTGTATGAATTGAGGGTTTGTTTTTCGTGAGTTCTATTTGTGTTTGTTTGTGTGAATTCTAGATCGCGTCTGCGCAGTTGCGCCTTTTTCTTCACTCTCTTGAGTTTACCTTCATTCTCTCCCCACTATCCTTTCCTTTTGTTTTCGAGAAGGACCCCTGGAGCAATTTTTATCCGGACTTTGTGGATCCCTCGTACCCTTTAGTCGGTCCACCTCCCTTTTATCAGGAGGATCCTCCTCCTATTTTTTCTGATTTTTGTACATACCCGCCTCAGCAATAGTATCAGACCTCGGACTTCTATCCACACCCACCTCCACCTCTGTATTTTCTACCTTCACATCCACCCGAGACAGATCTATTGGAGTCACCTCTCATGATTTCCACACTTGAGACCTTGTCCCAGTTCATGGAGCAGATGAATTCGAGGATTGCCGACCTCACTTGCCTTAATAAGAGCCATATTGATGCTTCACGATCTGATAATTTGGACTTGATTGCGAATTATCATGAGAGCTTGCAATCACCCAAAATACAAAAAATGAGAAAATTTAAAAATCCAAAAAGAATCCGAGAGATACGTGATCAATTCAGATTGTGAGGAGGGGTACCACATGCCAGACCATTTAACCACACCTGCACTCACACCTTATCCCATCTTCGACCCCGAGGGTGCCGCTGTACAGACTACTCTTGGCATTCCTTATGTATATGATGATTCCGATCTCCTCCCTTGTATGGAGGAGATCCAAAAATTCAAAAAAAAATGTTGACTGAACCTGAAGTAGTGGCTACTATTCATGAGATCATTCAGGCCCCACTTCAGCAGGCCATGACCGATTCATCTGCTCCTCTTCCTGAGAAGAGACAACCGAGGAGCAGATATGAGCGTCACATCTTTACCATGACCACTGCACACGCCATCACACACCGTCCCATTTCTAAGAAGAAGAACACAACCATACCTTTCATTAGCTACACCATCTCTGACCATACATGTGATCACGCTCTCCTTGACGGCGGCTTCTATTAGAATTATACCCTTCTCACTAGTACAGTCTCTTCACTTAGGGCCTCTCAAGAAAACCAGGATGATCGTTAAGTTTGCTGATGGATCAATAAAGAGGCCGAGGGGTATCCTTGAAAATGCCATCATTTCTATTCAGGGCATGAGCTATAATGTCAACTTTGTCATTTGGCCCATGGAGACCTCCACTAGGGAGCACTCTCCAATCATCCTAGGACGACCATTCCTCACATGTGCGAGGGTCGTTATTGATTACAGATCAGGAGAGATCCACTTCTATCTTGTTGAGCTAAGTGATCATCACTGCACCCACTGCCGATCAGAGACCTGCACCTGATGTGGCTTCATCGATCTTAGCTGACCCTGAGGACCATGACCTTGACGAGATGATCAAAGACTTTTGCTGTATGTTGGATTTGACTGAGACTCGAGAATTTCTCCTCGTGGAGGATGACTCGGAAAGCATGTACCTCGGAGTTCCTTCTTCAGGGACTTGGCGTTATGTTGATGACATCTGCGTGATTTACACAATTGATACCATTGAGCGGAGGGCAGGTTCATAGACTAGACATGACAGACATGACTTGATTACTTTCACTGATAAGTTCGTTCCTATTCACTTAGATTCAGATTAGACAAAGGCCGAATTTGATTTGGTTGCTTTCATTCAGGAATTCGGGCCTTTTGATGAGAGAGACGATCCAGTTGAGATTGTTGAGGAAGAACATAGTTCGACTACTTCCACTGATGAGTTTGTTCCTCTTGGTTTTTACCTAGGAGACACCTCGCAGGACGACACTGACTACACTTCTTCTGATGATGATGAGTCCGTCCCTTTCCATGATGACATCTGCGAGACGACCAAGGCCGGACCTAGCAGCACTACTTCCACTGACCCGTCTATGCCTTCACACCCTAGGACAACTGAAGACCCTCACTATGTCGACCATGATCGGTTAGTGTCATCTAAGGACCCTGATGTCGACCTACACCTTGCCAGATCCATTCCTAAGCGGTCCTGCAAGAAGGTTCGCTTTAAACCTTCTTGATCTCTGTACATTCATCTCTGTAGTGTATCTGCTTTTGTTCATCTCCGTACCTCTCTCGTTTTGCTCATCCACCCATTCTCGTGTTTGCCTTGCTTAGGATGTACTTTTTCCCAAGTATAGGGGGGTGGATGAGTCGAGAGTTCAGTCTTTGTTCCGTTTCATTACTCCTATTGTTGCCTATACTTAGGGTGTCTTTTACCCTAAGTATAGAGGGAGTGATGTATTCATCCTCTTCTATCTTCTTCCATCTTCATATCTCTTTTCTTCTTTTCTTCTTTTCCTTTTCTATTTTCTTTTTCTACCGAAAAGGTGGTGCCCCTTGTTGGCAAGTCTTCTATACTTAGGATGTACTTTGTCCTAAGTATAGGGGGTGTGCATCCCGAGTTCTTTCATTCTTTTTGATCCACTCTATTGTCTCCTCTTTTTGTCTATACTTAGGGATATCTTACCCTAAATATAGAGGGAGACAGTCTGAGTACGATCTGTTCATTCCCACCCTTGACCCTCCCTGCTTTGTGTACAGTCTGTTGTACTTAGGATTATTTGATCCTAAGTATAGGGGGGACGGTCAACTTCCTATTCGCTCGTTCATTTCTTCATTCACTTATTCTTTAGACTTTTCTATACTCAGTACGAGTTATGTCTTCTCTTTTTCTCTTTGATCTATGAGGACATAACTCAAGATAAGTATAGGGTGGTCATATATACTGCGTATATACTTTAGCCATAACTCGTACTTTCGTATTTTTATTAATAAATATGACTAAAAACACTAATTAAATTCATTGAAATCACTTAATCAAAAGATGTTATTATTCCTCAAATTCTTGTTATAATTATTGATTAATAAATCAGGTGAAAATGTTTTTTGCAAAATGTTTGAAAAATTGTTTGAAAACTTTTTGGAAAACATTTTGTTCAATATTTTCAAACTTTGTAAAAATTATTTTGATTGTAAAACTTATTTTACTTGTGTGAAATAAAATGTTTGACAAACAACTTGCAAATGGTTTGAAAATGGTTTCAAAGATGTTTGAAAAATCTATATATACTGTTTGAAAAATCTTTGCAAAATAATTTTCAAATGTGTGTAAATGTTTGTAAAAATGATTTTCAAAAATTATTTTGGACTATAGTTTTCAAAAAATTGCTTGAAAAACCTTTTTTAAACAAGTTTGAGGAATATATACATCACACCAAAATCCTTTATTAAAATATATATATTTATAAAATTGAGCACTTACCCCTTGTAAATTCTTAAAATCTACTTCTTGAAAATATAAGATACATTCCTATGTAAATATTTGTACCTAGTTTTTATCCAAAATCTTTTGTTTTTAAAAATCACAAAAACATTTGCAAAAATAAAAAATCATAAAAAAACATTTGCAAAATTAAAATACAAAAAATTGCATATGCATCATCCTTTTCAAAAATCCATAAAAAGTTCAAAATCTTTGAAAATTGCATCACAAAATTTTTTTTCTGCATTCTGTATAGCATTTGCATGGCATTCGCATTTTTCGGATTGAGTTTGATAGTTGAACAAGTCTGAGTAAAATCCGAAGATTGGAGCTTGGTTGGACCTTAACATCTACCTAATAACAAGAACCTTATAGGAGCTGGAATTGAGGTACTTCAGGTCTAGTTGACTTAATTCTTCGAAGATCACGAGACTGTGTTCAATGGATTCTTGACTGCCTCAGTAGAGTATTTCGGAGCACAGGCACGACTCTTGTTGATAATGACCTAACTTGGACACCTGCACCTTTCACTTGGCTCAACTCAGTTGGAGTGGTGAGGGGGTTGGATTTGCCGGTATGAGATGCACACAAGTGGAAACATTTGTCCTCCTCTAGGGAGGGAAGTGCGCCTCATCCCGTCCAGTGATGATGAATTCTAAAGACAGGAGAGTGAGGGTTGCAATAAAGCTTCAATAGAGGGATAGTCTACTAGCTCAAGAGGAAAAACTCCTTATGTAAATGCTACTGTAAATAGTATTTTAAAAAAAGAAATGAAAGAAAAGAAAAAAAAGTGGACATGCCTGTATAAAAATAAAATGCCTGCCGGAGTGTATATATGTTGTATAGAAAATAAGCAAGCTTGAGCTTCAAAATCAAATCATGTGAGCCTGCAGCTGGATGACTTGACGACACTGGTCTTGCATCCTAGGATAGGTAGCTACACTGGCTACCGTCCATTCTTCTGTTCACCCCATCATCTTGAGTTGGTTGTCACTTGAACTTAGAAGGGAATAACCCGCTCCTCGAGGAAGGAATTATTGGATTGGGGAATCATTGGGTTGTCATGCTGGAGAAGTAAGTCTCTTTGTCATTTCAGTATGGGAGAGCCACTATCACATACACTGTACGAGTCAGATTCATAGTCGTAAGGGTTTGCATATGAGTTGAAGTATTCTGACCTGGCTATTGAGGAGACTTGAGCAGACTTTTGGGATTCTCGAAGGCTGTTGGATTTCAAATCTGATTCCCATTAAGGTTCCACCCGAACTAAAATTCCAAAGTTCCGACTTAAGCTCCAAACTTTGATTTTGTGAGTCGAGTTTGATAATTAAACTTAATCCATTTTCTTCTTTTTCTTTTCTTTATTTTTCATTTTTCCACTTATTGCATAAGTGTTTGCTAGGGACTAGCAAAGGCAAGTATAAGAGGATGATGAATCTCCATTTTATCATCTTTATTATATCATTTTGGCCTTAAAACCCCTAGTAAATGCGTGTAAATAGGCTTAATTTAGGCATTTTATAATTCATGCATCATTGTGTAGCTAGTGTATAAAAACAGGTTTTTAAAGCCAAAATTATAGAATAAAGAAAAGAAAAGAAAAAAGAATAAAATATTGAAAATATTTTATAACCCGAAACCCCGAGACCTAGGCATCTTGATGACTAGGTCGACAAGGAATAAAGTAGGAGGAGATAAGGGCCAAAAACCAATAAAAATTCCTTTTATTTTATTCATTTTCCTTCATTTTTTGGGACCTATTTTTAGTTCCAACTTTTATACTTCAAATAAAGAAACTTTGAACATGAAAGTTGTAGATAATTAAATATAGAAAAATACAAAATTGATTTCTTAAAATATAATGTACAGATAAAAAGATATCATCTGAATAAAATTCAAAAATCCCAACTTCCCAGACCCATATCTCTCAAATAAAAACTCAAAATATATCAAAATCACCTTTAATTGTATACAACTTTTAATAAGCTATTTAATGAAGGTGAGTTTCATATTTTTTTGGGTGTTACGATTTGAAAGTTAGGTTTTGGACCCCTGTTGTATACTTTACTCAATTAAAATATTCATTTTATTCATTATTCATTATTTTTGTAATTTTATATTTTTCTAATTTTTTAAATATTATTTGTAATATATGTGTATTTGAAAATAGGAATAAAAACATAAGAAATTGTAAAAATAAAATACTTTATAAAATACATAGGTATAATACTATAAGTATACCTATGGAATAAACACATCTATTTATTTAATTATATATATCACATCAGAAAAATAAAATAAAAATATATTTAAGTGTATAAAATTAAGTTATAAATATATAAAATAATAAACAAAATTAATAAAATTAAAAATACAAAATAAAAATAAAATATTAAAATATATAGATAAATATACCTATATATAACCCCTAAACGGTAATTTGTAATTTTAAACCTCTAAAAAGTAAATAAAAATCATAATAAAATACTTCATAAAAATAATAAATATTTTTTATTTTATAATCTAAAATCAATAAAATCATCTATTATTTTTAATTGAATTTAATGTTTTATTTATTTATTGTCTTTTTGCAGATGACATGGCCCAATCAGGCCACGCCATCCATTGACCGGGGGTCAACTCCATGACCCCAGGTCTGTGACCGACTGGACACGCAGTTTCACCTGTTTTCTCGATTTTTTCACGGTCAGATCTTGCACCATTTCGTCTCGCTCCCTTGACGACTTTTTCTCCTCGTCAATCAATCTTACACGTCGAGCCTTCACATCAAGGAATGGAGCAGCAATTCGTGAGATCTTCCTCGATCTTTGAGCCCCTAAACCTATTTTACATAAGACACCCCCTGATCTTTCCTTGAGTTTTTGAATCCCATTTGGCCGTTTTTTTCTCTCTTCTTGCGCCAAAGAGTTAGAACCTAGTGATAGGAGGTTTGCCAGCCTTCGAGGTGGATCAAAGTAGTGGTTGAGGTGGTAGATTCCACATCTCCGACGAGACATCATTGTCGAGGTGCACGCTCATGGTTCCATGCCATTCGAGTGAGTTTTCCATCATTTTTCCTTCTGCCTTATGTCAGAATTGCTTGTAGGTTGAAGTTTTAGGCTTTTAGATCGTTCCTTGTAGTATAAATCGCGTCACCAACCTTCTCCAGAGCTCTCGAGCTCCGGCCACCTTCCTTTTCACCAAAACCGCTACCATCTACCCTCCAAACTTGGCCAATAAAAGCCCAGTAGCTCCACTCTTGTCTCGCCCATCTTTTCGTGCATGTACAACTTCTGGATGGGGGCATCTGAGCCCCAACTTGGCCCTTGCAGCAGCCCCAGGTCGTGTGCGCATTCCTAGCCACCAGGACCCACTCCTCGGGTTCTTGGCTCTTCTCCGACCTTCGGCCACCTCTGGCATCGCATCAGGAATCTCACCGGCTCATAAGTTGCTCGAGGGACCGCCGGAGGAGCCCGCTTACCGTAATCCAATCTCGTCGGGAGGTTATTCTTTGCAGGTTCCTCCATCGTGCCTCGCAACCGTGTGATGAAGAACACACCTCCAGATTGATCGTCGATCGTCCGATGAAGCATCGTGTCAATCGTTGGATCGTTCCCGTGATCTAATCCCAGCCACCCGGTGCGAAGGGGCATCGGAGGTCTCTGTGGAGACACCTGTTTAAGTGAAAACACCCCAGCCTTGGATGCATGTGCGTGGATATTTTGCATCTTCGACCTTGGTAGTTTTTTGTATCTAATATATATCATAGAAACTTTCTTCTGAAGTTAAATATTTGTGTAATATTTATAGTAAAGGCCCATGAACTTGGTGGTATTTGCACGTAGGTCCCAACCACGTCACCTCACGTTGGCGACCGCGTGAGGGGAATTTTTGCTGTCAGGCCCTTTGGCCTTTAGTTCTTTTAGTTTAGTCTACAAAATTTTTAATGCCTTTATAACTATTTGGATAATTTGCAAGAAGTCTCCCAAGTTTTTATAAATTGCGTTTCAGACCGTGTCAGGCTAACGTGTCGATCACATGAACTTTGGCGAATTTGCAGGGAAGGCCCTAGGAGTTCGTTTATTTCTGATTGGTCCATAAATATTATTTTTGTGTTATAAATTTCGTGGAAAAATTGCACTGTGGCCCCCAAACTTATTGATATTTATAAAAATACACGTGCTAGTGTTGAATTTTCTCTTTATTTCTAGTATTTATTTCATGCATCTATAAAATTAGAAAAAATCCCCAAAAATAGATTTAAGTTCTTGTTGCATAGCACTTTCATGCCTATATTTTTATTTTGCATTTTGAGTCAATTTAGTATATATAAAAAATCAAAAATATGCATTTTCGTCCCTATTTGAACTAGAAAATCCATAGAAATTATAAAACACTTCGAAAAATTACAAAAAAATATATTTTCTTTATTTATGCATGTTTTACTTTCGGACCAAAAATCATTAAAAAATATAAAAGAAAGCTCATAAAATTGGAAAACCACTAAAACCTTCATAAAAATATAAAAAATCATTAAAAATCACAAAAATATAATTTCTATCTCTGAATTTTATTTTTATATTATATTTATATAAAAATTAATTTAGAGAACTTTTTACTCTATTTGATATTTTATCTCCAATTTAATTTCATGTATTTATTTTAGACATTATTTTGGGTATTTTTGACTTTAAAAATTTGCAAAAATTACAAAAAATCACAAAAATAGTAAAAATTATATAAAAGCCAAAAATATTTATTTCCTATATTTTTGATTATTTTTACCTATATATATTATCTCTCTCTTACCTATATTGTATATATATTCTATATAGTTTTATATCCTTATTAAAATAAAAAATATAAAAATTACAAAATATAAAAAGAAAATACAAAATCAGAAAATTAAAAATAAAAATATAAAAATATAAAACCAAAAAAAATAAAATTAAAAAATTATAAAAATTTAAAAACCCATAAAAAAGAGCATATATAGATAAATACATCACAGTCATTTTTGTGCATTTTCTACCCCAATCTACTGATGAATCTCGTATTCATCATGCTAAGAACTCCATATTAAAATCCCTGCTTAAACAAACCAATAAAAATCACCTCTAAAACTCTATTTTTATCATGTATTATATTGTCTATATTTAACCTTAATTATTGTGTATTTAATTGTCCTTATTTTTCTGTAATTATTTTATCACTCAAAAACCCCTAAAAATTAGGTAGATAAGTTGTCTATAATTCACTGACCTTTAAAACCACTAAAAAATGAAAAAACAACTCAAAACCACAAAATCGGTGTTTTTATCCCCTTAAAAATACCCCCAAAAAAATAAGCTTTTGTACAGATGACCTCTTTTGGCTTTTTGCCCAACATGAAAGTTGTAAGATCTCATCGAGACGAACAACTTTCATGTTTTGACTTTTTCCAAATTCGGCCTCTAACTATTTCTTTTACATTTTTCTTTGTTTTTAATTCTGAATTAATCTGATTGGGCCACGTGGCGCTCTCTGGAGCCGCCACGTGGCCTGCTTCTCCTCTGGCCACCCGGCGGCCTCCTGGGCCGTTGGATCTCATCAATATCGCCTCCATCCCCACCGTCCAACCCCGCCTCATTCACAGCCCTTGGATCTGATCTTCAGATCAGATCTCCACCGCAAACTCGCGCCCAAACCATAGCCCTCCGATCCCTCTCCATCCAACGGTCGTCCTCGCTCCGCGTCATCCCTCTATCCCTCACCGATAGATCAACCCTCGCCCTTCATCCAAACCGTCCTTCAGCGCCTCGCATCCAGCCGTACGATCAGATCTAATGATCTGATCGCAGCCATCAGCCCGCGCTCGCATCCGGGCCGTTGGATCTCACGATCCAACGGTCGTGGCTCGTCGTCAACCTCCGAAAGCTTCTCCCCCCAAGCGTTACGCCTCTCCGATCGGCCGCCCCCTTCCTATTATGGAAAGCGCTCCAGCCACCCACCTCCTCTCCTAACGGCCGCCCCGCGTTCCCCGGACTTCCGCCTTCCTCGCGCCACCATCAGCATCGCCCACCATTACTTCCTCATTAAACCCTCGCCCCTCCAAAAACCGCCTCCACCTCGCATAACCCCCGGTCGCCTCCGACTATTTAAGCCAGCCTCCGCTACCACCGCCACTCGTCCACCATTTGGGCTTAAACCCTAGCTTCCTCCGCCCCTCCGGTGACAGCGGAGGGGCGGAACGTCGAGGCGATCATGGCTTTTTGCCGGTGTTGACCCGCGGCATCTCCGCCGTGTATCGGTGGCTTTCCGACCACCCCTGAGCTCCGAGGACCGCAGCTGGCCTCGCGGGCAACGACCCGAAGACCACCCGGTCCTCAGCCCAAGCTGCTCCCCTCCGCCAACTCCTTGCTCCGGCAAGGAGATTTCGTCCTTATTTTTCTCCTCTTTAATCCATCGTCGACATTCACCGCCACCTTCATCTGATCGCACCCTCATCTTCGCCCAACCTCCAGCACCGTCGCGTACCCATCTTCTTCCTCCAGAATCCCCTCGCTCCTCGACCCAACTTCTCCGCCTTCACGGCGGAAGAACCCAACTGAGCCACCGCCTTCTCCATCTCCGACGGCTCATCACCTCACTCCACTCACTTCGCACGTCACGCGCACGAACTTCAGCTCTACTAACAAGTGCAGGAACCTTCATTGGCCGAAGTTCGCGTCGGAGCTTCTTCAAGCTTCGATCCTCTGGCGAAGCTCACCCGATTGCCCACGACAACCCTCTCCGGAGCATCGCCGCAGCACCAGCTTCTTCGCGAGGTCCCCATCTTGCTTCTCTGATAATCAGGGGACCTCGCGGAGCTTGGCGGAGCCCTAGGGAGCTCACCGGAGTCCCGCCTCCTCCGGTGGGCCGCGGCGGAGGAAGACGCACAGATGCCGTTCGATCTCCATGATCGAACGGGTATGATGAAGACACGTGGTCGACCCGAGCCTCTTCCCCGACCTACAGGCTCAGGTCATCCGAGCCTCCCGACAGATCTCCAAAAGAGGCCACGTGTCCCGAACCTGAGGTGGCACCCGAGCCTAGGCGCCTCGTGTGCGTAGCACGTGGGGGCCTGGGTAAATTGCAGTGAAGACCCCGAAGATTTTATATTTGCATTTTGGTCCCCAGGCACGTGCCTCACGTGCATGCCTGGGTAAATTTCAGGGAGGCCCTCAAGAATTTGAATAATTGCAAAAAGGCCCCTGCGCGCATTGGGAAAATTGCATCTGGGCCCAGGCGGTTTTCACTATTTGCTTTTAGGTCCCTCCAGGGACCTAAATGCAATATTTATCCTTTATTTTATTGCATTTTTATTACATTTATGCCCTTGCACTGTTTTTAGCATAACTTGAGCATCGTAGGTCCAAATTGCATGATTTTAGTGTCGTTTTGATCCTTGTTTTGTCCTCTACAATCTAGCATACTTATTTGTCTCATTTGACACTGTTTTAAATTAAGTGATTTTTTATGTCAAGAATGGGACCTAGCTCTACTTGTTTTGCTTGATTTGATGACCGATTTTTAATGATGTGTTCAAAATGGCTCTAACTTCATTTTATATTGTGTTGCTCATATTTTAGGGTATAATTGTAGCATTTGATTCATCATGCATGTTCCTTTGCATTGTTTGCCCATGCATCACTTTAATTTGCATAAAAACCGATAAAAATACATGCATCATATCATCACTTAGCATAGTGCTTCATAAAATGCATATGGACCTGGAATTGAGATTAATTGACATTGAACTTCACGAATCAAAATTCAAAAGCTATAATTAAGCAGCTGTATCCCTGTGTTCGACCTTGGTACACTTACCAAGTATAAATATTCCACAGCATTCAAAGACTGTGGTTTTTGCTGAACAAAATTCGCCTCTTGTGCTACAGCGTAATTCATCATTATTATAGAGGCGAATTTTACCTTCATCAAATGGCGCCGTTGCCGGGGATACGGCTTTGCTTAATTTTTGAATTTTGATTTGTAATTTCTTGGTCCTAATTTCATGCATCATTTCTTTGCATTATTTTGCTGATTTAATTTCTCAGAGTTCTAACTTTTCTCTTTTGTGGCAGGGCCCATGAAAATCGGGGACGCCTGATCGTCATGGAGGCGCGAAGTTGGGAGCTTCAGCTGAAGAGGCCGCAAAAGAAGCCGTGAAGATTTCTAAGATTTTTATCAGTCAAATTTTGCATTGCATATTGTAAAAAAAAAAATATTGCATCTGCATATTTATTTCCAGTATTGCATTTTGTAAAAAAAAAATCCCCCCCCGCACACACACACACACACACCTACACTGCACATATTCACCCCCACCCACCCCCTGTATATTTCTCTCTCTCTCTCTCTCTCTCTCTCTGTGTGTATATCTACTCTTCAAGAACCCCCTCCCCCTCTCCCTTGTATCATAGAACCCCCCCCTAATGCAGACCTTACTTAGGCTATTTGTAGCCTAAGTATAGGGGGGACCTGCCTGCCCTTCATTCCCTCGTCCCGTCTTCTTGTACTTAGGCCAATTTTGGCCTAAGTATAGGGGGACCCTCCTCCTCAGTTCCGCTATATCACCCTGTACTTGAACCGAGCCTTGGCTTCATGGCACTTGTGCTATGAGGACATAGCAAATTTTAAGTATAGGGGGGTATACCGTATATTATTGTTTATTACTTTAGCCTTAGCTCGCGTTTTTAAAACTTTTTAAAATTCATTTTTCGGGCTGGGTTTTGGTAAACTAGTGAACTGAGTAAAATCCTGTAAAAAATTCAAATTTGAGGGATTAATCTTTGTAAATAACCTTTGTTCAAAAAAAATTGAAAAATTAAAAATGTTTTTCGGAATTTGGCTCTGACTACTAGGCTTAGTAGACATTTTCAGTGAGGGAACTTCGGTCTCCCTTAGCAGAGTGGGTGGTTTAAAGGACACCGCATATGGCACCGTCCTTAAGGATCACGGGTCTCGACCCGCACTTACACCCATACTGGCTGAGAGTGGATACTTTTATTTATTTGAGCCTGGGCCAGTCATTGTCTCTCCGAGGAATTTAAAAAAAAAACTATAAAAATTTGCAAAAGATGAAAATCACACAAAAAATTCACTAATCCTTGGAGTTGGTGTATTCCTGACACATTCACACTCACGCAAGGCTTGAGGATTTTGAGGACACTGGATCTCTGGGATCTAGAGAGTCTGAATTAACATGCCTTAGTCATTAGGGTTTTCATAACTTAAATATCCACACTCCTAGTTTGAAAGATTTGAGTGCTATATTGCACTCTTAATCTCTATTTTCAAGAAAATATGATCAGCACAGTCACTTCCACAACTGCATGATTGATGAGCTGAGATGAAATATCACTTGAGGAACTAGGACCATGGATTTAAGTTTAGACCTGATCTAAGGATATTCAAGGATGGGATAAAGTTAATGAAGGCTTCAGAAAACCTGAGTGTCAGCAAAACCCTAGCCAGTATGTGAACAAGATTCATATGCTATCTCTTGATATTTACCTAAAAGTGCCAGGGTGTGATGAAACTTAAAGAAACTTGTTGATCAGTGTGCGCCAATCTCTTGGTAAAAGCAGTGGAGCTAGCCAACAAAAGAAATGAAATGTTAAAGAAAAGCTCTAAAATCAAAGTCAATTCCAAATGAGCTTCCACCAATGGCGAGCGCTCCCAAAATTTTCAAAGTGTCCACTTGGACCAAGCGCTAATTAGGACTAAGGAGTCGGGCTGACACCACAAAAAGGGCCCTGCATCGTAAGCGATACAAGTCTGGGTGTCGAAGGTATCTTAGATACTCAGAAAAGACACACCCCGGTGTACTCCCAGAAAAACAAGTGCAGACGACTCCAACTCTCTTGACGGACACATTGATCAACAAGATAATAATTTACAAGTGTTGAGTTAAAGGCACTCGAGAGGCCCCTTGTTCCAATGTGAGGGTGAGAAAAATATACACAATCCCATGTACCTCCATCATCTGGCCGTCCATCTACATTTTAAAGTCTGACAAACTAAAGAGATGGTCGACTGAAGCAAGAGTAGACTTCTTCCCTAGTATTGAGGATTAGGTCTAGAGGAGAGTCTTTGGGACTGGAACTTTGGGTGATGCATCGACTCGGCTCTCATGAAATGCAGTACACTAAATGTCATATCCTTATATTATATGTACAAAAAGAGAGTCTGATAATCAGAGAAGTTGGATTCCTTCTGACTAAGGCGTGGATAAACCCAGAATTTTAGGATAACTTAGGTCAAGGGTCTTCGAAAGATCAAGCCTTGTATTTTTCACGCGCACTGTCAGGAATCAATCCGACTCCTTCATTCTTTAGATGCTCGAGGACGAGCATGGTTTAAGTATAGGGGTATGATGAATCTCGTATTCATCATGCTAAGAACTCCGTATTAAAATCCCTGCTTAAACAAACCAATAAAAATCACCTCTAAAACTCTATTTTTATCATGTATTATATTGTCTATATTTAACCTTAATTATTGTGTATTTAATTGTCCTTATTTTTCTGTAATTATTTTATCACTCAAAAACCCCTAAAAATTAGGTAGATAAGTTGTCTATAATTCACTGACCTTTAAAACCACTAAAAAATGAAAAAACAACTCAAAACCACAAAATCGGTGTTTTTATCCCCTTAAAAATACCCCCAAAAAAATAAGCTTTTGTACAGATGACCTCTTTTGGCTTTTTGCCCAACATGAAAGTTGTAAGATCTCATCGAGACGAACAACTTTCATGTTTTGACTTTTTCCAAATTCGGCCTCTAACTATTTCTTTTACATTTTTCTTTGTTTTTAATTCTGAATTAATCTGATTGGGCCACGTGGCGCTCTCTGGAGCTGCCACGTGGCCTGCTTCTCCTCTGGCCACCCGGCGGCCTCCTGGGCCGTTGGATCTCATCAATATCGCCTCCATCCCCACCGTCCAACCCCGCCTCATTCACAGCCCTTGGATCTGATCTTCAGATCAGATCTCCACCGCAAACTCGCGCCCAAACCATAGCCCTCCGATCCCCTCTCCATCCAACGGTCGTCCTCGCTCCGCGTCATCCCTCTATCCCTCACCGATAGATCAACCCTCGCCCTTCATCCAAACCGTCCTTCAGCGCCTCGCATCCAGCCGTACGATCAGATCTAATGATCTGATCGCAGCCATCAGCCCGCGCTCGCATCCGGGCCGTTGGATCTCACGATCCAACGGTCGTGGCTCGTCGTCAACCTCCGAAAGCTTCTCCCCCCAAGCGTTACGCCTCTCCGATCGGCCGCCCCCTTCCTATTATGGAAAGCGCTCCAGCCACCCACCTCCTCTCCTAACGGCCGCCCCGCGTTCCCCGGACTTCCGCCTTCCTCGCGCCACCATCAGCATCGCCCACCATTACTTCCTCATTAAACCCTCGCCCCTCCAAAAACCGCCTCCACCTCGCGTAACCCCCGGTCGCCTCCGACTATTTAAGCCAGCCTCCGCTACCACCGCCACTCGTCCACCATTTGGGCTTAAACCCTAGCTTCCTCCGCCCCTCCGGTGACAGCGGAGGGGCGGAACGTCGAGGCGATCATGGCTTTTTGCCGGTGTTGACCCGCGGCATCTCCGCCGTGTATCGGTGGCTTTCCGACCACCCCTGAGCTCCGAGGACCGCAGCTGGCCTCGCGGGCAACCACCCGAAGACCACCCGGTCCTCAGCCCAAGTTTCTCCCCTCCGCCAACTCCTTGCTCCGGCAAGGAGATTTCGTCCTTATTTTTCTCCTCTTTAATCCATCGTCGACATTCACCGCCACCTTCATCTGATCGCACCCTCATCTTCGCCCAACCTCCAGCACCGTCGCGTACCCATCTTCTTCCTCCAGAATCCCCTCGCTCCTCGACCCAACTTCTCCGCCTTCACGGCGGAAGAACCCAACTGAGCCACCGCCTTCTCCATCTCTGACGGCTCATCACCTCACTCCACTCACTTCGCACGTCACGCGCACGAACTTCAGCTCTACTAACAAGTGCAGGAACCTTCATTGGCCGAAGTTCGCGTCGGAGCTTCTTCAAGCTTCGATCCTCCGGCGAAGCTCACCCGATTGCCCACGACAACCCTCTCCGGAGCATCGCCGCAGCACCAGCTTCTTCGCGAGGTCCCCATCTTGCTTCTCTGATAATCAGGGGACCTCGCGGAGCTTGGCGGAGCCCTAGGGAGCTCACCGGAGTCCCGCCTCCTCCGGTGGGCCGCGGCGGAGGAAGACGCACAGATGTCGTTCGATCTCCATGATCGAACGGGTATGATGAAGACACGTGGTCGACCCGAGCCTCTTCCCCGACCTACAGGCTCGGGTCATCCGAGCCTCCCGATAGATCTCCAAAAGAGGCCACGTGTCCCGAACCTGAGGTGGCACCCGAGCCTAGGCGCCTCGCGTGCGTAGCACGTGGGGGCCTGGGTAAATTGCAGTGAAGACCTCGAAGATTTTATATTTGCATTTTGGTCCCCAGGCACGTGCCTCACGTGCATGCCTGGGTAAATTTCAGGGAGGCCCTCAAGAATTTGAATAATTGCAAAAAGGCCCCTGCGCGCATTGGGAAAATTGCATCTGGGCCCAGGCGGTTTTCACTATTTGCTTTTAGGTCCCTCCAGGGACCTAAATGCAATATTTATCCTTTATTTTATTGCATTTTTATTACATTTATGCCCTTGCACTGTTTTTAGCATAACTTGAGCATCGTAGGTCCAAATTGCATGATTTTAGTGTCGTTTTGATCCTTGTTTTGTCCTCTACAATCTAGCATACTTATTTGTCTCATTTGACACTGTTTTAAATTAAGTGATTTTTTATGTCAAGAATGGGACCTAGCTCTACTTGTTTTGCTTGATTTGATGACCGATTTTTAATGATGTGTTCAAAATGGCTCTAACTTCATTTTATATTGTGTTGCTCATATTTTAGGGTATAATTGTAGCATTTGATTCATCATGCATGTTCCTTTGCATTGTTTGCCCATGCATCACTTTAATTTGCATAAAAACCGATAAAAATACATGCATCATATCATCACTTAGCATAGTGCTTCATAAAATGCATATGGACCTGGAATTGAGATTAATTGACATTGAACTTCACGAATCAAAATTCAAAAACTATAATTAAGCAGCTGTATCCCTGTGTTCGACCTTGGTACACTTACCAAGTATAAATATTCCACAGCATTCAAAGACTGTGGTTTTTGCTGAACAAAATTCGCCTCCTGTGCTACAGCGTAATTCATCATTATTATAGAGGCGAATTTTACCTTCATCATCTACCTGCTTGTTCCCTGTGTTCGACACTCTACACATACTTGCACCTATACACACCTTTGTTGTAGAGTTATAATAAATTTTAACTCTTCATCGTTTTTCATTGTTTGGCAATTGTTGTGGGTTAATTGTTGATTACTCGAGGTTTCGTGAGTGGTCGCCTCAACGACACTGTGGTCCCTCCTTGTGTGGACTACTTTAGACCCTCGCCAAATCTCGATTATCTCGTATACGCTAAAGTTACTACCCAAAAATCCTAGAAGACAAACTAATCGTCTGTACAATTTTTGACTTCTCACCTAACTCTAAAATAGACAAGATAAAAAGACCGAACCTTCACGGTCTTCACCGAGTTGAGTAGGTGAATTGGGAGGTTGTGTTTGTTTTGTGTGCGTTTGTTTGTGATTGCTTGTGTGCATAATCGATCCCTTTGCGCATTTGTGCCTTTCTTCTCATATCTCTTGACTTGACCATCGTGCTCTCCTGATCATTTTCCTTTTGTTTCGAGATGACCGACTGGAGCACATATTATCTGAACTTCGTGGATCCCTTGTACCCTCCAGCCGATCCACCTCCTTTTTTCCAGGAGGATTTTGCTCTTGATTTTTATACATATCCACCTCAGCCACGGTTTAAAGCCTCAGATTTCTACACACCACCACCTCCACATTTTCCACCTTCACATCTACCCGAGACTGACTTGTTGTAGTCACCTCTGATGGTATCCACACTTGTGACCTTTACCCAGTTCATGGAGCATATGAATTCGAGGATTGATGACTTCACTTTCCTAAATGATAGGCCGAAGCATATTCTAGAGAATGCTGTCATTTTGATTGAGGGCATGAGCTATACCATCGATGTTTACATATTGCCCATGGAGACCTACACTGGGGAGCACTCTCCAATCATCCTAAGACGACCCTTTCTCGCCTCTGCAAGAGTCATTATTGATTATATATCAGGAGAGATTCGTTTCCATTTTGAGATCGGGAGCGATATGTTGATCACCACACCTAATGCTGACCAAAGACCTACGTCTGATGTGATTTCACCTATTTTGGCTGACCCCAAGGAGTATGACCTTGATGAGATGATCAAGGATTTTTGTTGTATGTTGGATTCTACTAGGACCTGAGAATTCCTCCCCAGGGAGGAAGACTCAGAAAGCATAGACCTTGGAGTTCTTTCTTCTGGTACGTGGTGATGTGTTGATGACCTCTGCGAAATTTACTCGATTGATAACTTAGAGCAGAGGGTAGACTTTTATGAGACTGAAAAGGTCAAATTTGATTTTGTTGCATTTATTCGTGATTTCGGACCTTTTTGATGAGAATGATGATCCGGTTGACATTTTAGAGAATGAACATGATTGGACTACTTCCATAGATGAGTTCGTTCCTTTTGATTTTGACCTAGGAGAGACCTCACAGAACGACCTCGACTCTACTTCTTCCGATGATGAGTTTGTCCCTTTTCACTTTGATATCTGTGAGTCACCCACGACCGGACCTAGCCATACTTCTTCCGCTGACATGTTTGTGCCTTCACACCCTAGGACACACGACTATTGTTGATAATGACCTAACTTGGACACCTGCACCTTTCACTTGGCTCAACTCAGTTGGAGTGGTGAGGGGATTAGATTTGCCAGTATGAGATGCACACAAGTGGAAACATTTGTCCTCGTCTAAGGAGGGAAGTGACTCCAACCCGTCTAGTAGCAGATACGTCTAAAGACATGAGAGTGTGGGTTGCAATAATGCTTCAAAAGAGGGATAATCTGCCGGCTCAAGAGGAAACCTCCCTATGTAAATGCTATTGTAAATAGTACTTCAAAAAAAGGGAGGCAAAAAGCAAAAACTCCAAAAAAGTGGAAAGGCCTGATTGAAAATAAAATGCCTGCCGGAGTGTACATATTTGTATAGTCAATAAGAAGGATTGAGCTTCAAAGCCAAATCATGTGAGCCTGCAGCTTGATGAACGTTAAATTCGCCTCTTTAATTATAGAGAATTATCGTAGTATAGGAGGCAAATTCAGTTCAGCAAAAACCACAATCTTTGAATGTTGTAGAATATTTATACTTGGCAAGTCTACCAAGGTCGAGCACAGGGGAACGAGCTACTTTAATATATTTATCAAATTTATCAATTAATGAGTGATTATCTTCTCATTTTCAGGTCTTCATGCAGATGTGCACATTAAAATATAGAACAATGCAATTATATGATGCATGTAATTTTTAGTGGATTTTTAATGCAATTGTAATATTATGCATGCGTAATATATGAATAAGTGCAAAGGAAATGCATGTGAAATATTAATTACAAAAATGGCCTACAAGTTATGAGCACAGATTTAGGTTTGAAATCAGAGTCAATTTGAGCATAAAAATTACGAGCAAACATCTATTTAATGATAAGACACTTGAGCAAGGGACACTATAAATCATTAAAAATACATCACATATAAATTAGTGTCAGATGAGAAAATTAAACATGCCATTAGATAGATGACGAAATAAGGAACAAATCGACACTGAAATCATGCAATTTGGACCTTATATGCTCAAGTTATGATGGAAATAGTGTAAGGGCATAAATGTAATAAAAATACAAGGAAATAAAGGATAAATAATTACAAATAGGACCCTAGAAGGACCGATTTGTAATTTTGCAAAATCGATTGGCCCCTTTGTAACTTCACCATCGGTATAGGGGCATACCTGTAATTTGAGAAACCTTCGAGGGCCTTCCTGAAATTTACCCATGCATGTACGTGAGGCACACACCTGGGGACCAAAATGCAAATTTCAAATGTCTAGGGTCTTTCTCGTAAATTACCCAGCCCCCACGCACAATGCATGTGAGGGGGCCAGGCTCGAGGTGTGTCGCAGGCTCGAGGACATGTGGCTGGCATCGGTGGCTCAATGAGAGGCTCGGGGAATCTGAGCCTAGAAGTTAGGCATAGGGCTCGGATAGGCCTTGTGCCATCATCTAGACCGTCCGATTGAAACGATCAGATGATAGATGCTCTTCATCGTCCGCCATTGGTCACCGGAGAAGGCAAGGATCCGGCGGCCTGCTGGGAGCTCCTCCGTGCTCCAAACGCTCGTGTGAAGGTCAGAGAAGAAGGCTGAGGCGTTCACAATTGTGCTAGAGATGTGGCGATGCTCCGGGGTCATTTGAGTGGCTGATCGATGGAGCTCCACCAATGGCGGAGCAACAGATAGGAGTGGGCATATTCGTTCCAGCCATTGAAGTCCTACGAGGTTAGGTGATAGCCGAAGCAATGTGCGCATGAAGTGCGAGTGATGTGGAGTCTCATGTGAGCGGAGGAGTAGGAGACCAGGTCTCCACCTCCGGCGGACCGAAGGGGAGTTGGAGGGGAGCTGAGGGAGGTCTTGGAGAAAGGAGGAGGGCAAGCGGAGTAGTCGGTGAAGGTGAGGGTGATCTGGTAGAGGTTTTTGGATGGTCAGTGGCCAGTGAAAGGTGATGTGTATGGTTAGAAAAAATAGAGAAGAAAGAAGGAAAATAAGTAAAAGATACTTGGCCGGAGCAAGGCGATTGGCGGAGGGATTTTTGGCTTGGGCTGAGCTCCGTTGGAGCTCGGGATCTTCATCCATCGAGGACATCCAAGCCTCGAAGCTCAACAGTGCACGGAGGTGGCCACTGACATGGTCGTGTAGACTATGGGTCAACACCGGGTCTGAGGGCCATGATGGCCCCTCGTCCTCCTCTGTATGTCACAGGGAGGAGGCGAGGAGATAGGTCTTAGACCTTGGAATGGTGGACGGGGTAAATGTGGCGGAGGGGGGTGGTTTTGTAGGAGGAGGTGAAGACGTTACAGGTGGTCTAGGGGCGCAATGGAGACGGTGGTAACGACCGGTGGAGTGAAGGGGCGGTCTTAGGGTTATGTGAAGGAGGCGGATCTCATTGCTATGGGGAGGAGCCATTAGAAGGGGAGGAGCGTGGCTGGGGCGCCTTCCAAAATAGGAAGGGGCGGAGGGGGTGTGAGGGGTAACGACCGGGATGGAGGTAGATGACGAATCCCTAGCAGTTGGACTAGGATTAAGGTGCAGTTTGAAGGGTGGAGATCAAATCCCTTCATTTGATCGGGTGGCGGAAAGTGAGGTGCGGGTGGACGGCTAGGATGAGATCTGGGGATCTCATCCAACGGAGGGATGTAAAGGGGTGACGTGGTGAAAGGGACGACGTAGGATGAGAAGGCATCTGATGGAGGAGATGTAGGAATGAGTGGCCAGCTAGTATCTGATGAGAGATCAGATCTGGTGGCTGTGAGTGGAGGGGTAAGGAACGATGGAGATGGAAGCAGGGAAAGCTTGATCCAAGGGCTAAGGATGAAGCTAGGTGGCGAGAAGAGAAGGCAGCCACGTGGTCAGCCCAGAGGGTGCCATGTGGCTATGCTAGAAAAATCAGAAAATACGAAAATAAAGATAAATTAAAAAGAATTAGTAAGAGGTAAAATTAGGAAAAAGTCAAAAATGAAAGTTGTAGATCTCGATGAGATCTACAAGTTTCATGTTGGATAAAAAGCCAAAAGAGGTTATTTGTACAAAAGTGACTTTTTGGGGAATATTTTTTAAGAGGCAAAAACACTGAT
Organism: Ottelia alismoides; assembly: GCA_037367405.1. Classification (NCBI taxonomy): domain Eukaryota; kingdom Viridiplantae; phylum Streptophyta; class Magnoliopsida; order Alismatales; family Hydrocharitaceae; genus Ottelia; species Ottelia alismoides. The sequence goes on from JAZKJV010001492.1 coordinate 1,417,853, forward strand.
TTTGGATTTTGATTTTTTTTTGTATTTTTTAATTATTTTAAGGGTTAGGGAAATTATAGACAATTATTTAGTCTTAGTTTTTACGGATTTTTAATGAGAATTAAAAACAAAGTAATTATTTACAATAAATATAGGTTATACAATATAGTACAAGATAAAATGAACGAATTGTTAGTGATTTTTATTATATTATTTAAGGTAGGGTATTAATAATTGATTTTTAGCATGATGAATACGAGATTCATCACAACTGGATGGCTTGACTACACTGATCTTGCATCCTAGGATAGGTAGCTACATTGCCTACCGTCCATTCTTCTCTTCACCCCTCCTCTTGAGCTGGTCGTAACTTGAACTTAGAAGGGAATACCCTGCTCCTTGAGTAAATAGGAATCTCTAGATTGTCATGCTGGAAAAGTCAGTCTCTTTGTCATTACAGTCGGGCAGAACCACTATCACATACACTGTACAAGTCAGATTCATAGTCGTAAGGGTTTACACTTAAGTTGAAGTATTTTGACTTGGCTATTGAGGAGACTTGAGCAGAGTTTCGGTACTCTTGAAGGCTATTGGATTTCAAATCCAGTTCCCAATAAGATTCCACCCGCACTAAAATTCCAAAGGTCCGACTTAAGCTCCAAACTTTGATTTTATGAAGACAAGTTTGATAATTAAACTTAATCCACTTTCTTTCCTTTTCTTTTCTTTGTTTTTATTTTCTGCACTTATTTCATAAGTGTTTGCTAGAGACCGGCAAAGGCAAGTATAGGGGGTGATGAATATCAATTTCATCACCTTTATTCTATAATTTTGGCCTTAAAACCCCTAGTAAAGGCATGTAAATACCCTTAATTTGCATAAATTAATATTCATCCCTTGTTGTACAAAGTGTGTATAAAATACTATTTTTAACGCCAAAATTATAGAATAAAGAAAAGAAAAAGAATAAAATATCAAAGATATTTTATGATCCTAAATCCCAAGACCTGGGCATCTTGATGACTAGGTCGACAAGGAATAAAGTAGAGGGAGATAAGGGCTAAGAATGCAATAAAATTCCTACTTATTTATTCTTTATTTATTCATTTTTGGGATCCATTTTATTTTCCACTTTTTATACCTCAAATAAAGAAATATTTAACATGACAGTTATAGATAATAATATATAGAAAAAGACAAAATTGATTTCATACAAAAATAATATACAATGTAAAAGTTATACTCTAAATAAAATCCAAAATCCCAATTTCCCAAACCCATATCTCCTAAATAAAAACTCAAAATATATAAAAATCACATTTTATTATATATAACTTTAATAAGATATTTAATGAAGATGGTTTCATATTTTTTTGGAGTTAAGGTGTGAAAGTTAGGTTTTGGACCCCTATTGTATAATATACCCGATTAAAATATTCATTTTATTTATTGTTTATTTTTTTTATAATTTTATAATTTTGTAAATATTATTTACAGTATATGTATAGATTAAAACTAAAATAAAAACACAAATAAAACATTAAAACAAAGTACTTATATAAAATACATTGGTAAAATATCTATACTTATACCTATATATATCATACTCATATTTAATTAAGTGTATATATTATATCAAAAAAATATAATGAAAATATATTTATACATCTAAAATAAGTTTTAAATATATAAAATAATAAAATCAAAAATATAAAATAAAAATAAAATGCTCTAAAATATAGGTAACTATACCTAGAAAATAACCCTAAAAAGTACTTATAATTAAATACCTCTAGAAAATAAATAAAAATCATAATAAAATAATATAGAAAATAAAAAAAATTAATTTATAACCTAAAATTAATAAAATCATTTACCAATTTAATTTAATTTATTTTTGAATTTCATTGGGATTTTGTCTTTTTCTAGGTGACGTGGCCCAATCAGGCCACGCCCCCCGTTGACCTAGGGTCAACTCTGACTCCAGGTCTAGACTCTAATAGTCCTGTATTTTTCTGTATCTTCTCGATTTTATAGTCATTGATCCGTTGCTTGAGAAGGATTCAACCCTTTAGAGGAAATCTTCGTTGTACATCCGCCACCCACACCCGACCTTCTACTGGGGCAGAGCACCATTGCTTCGCTCGTGATCTGTCCTTGAAGATCGTCGCTCAACCACCTTGTACAAAAATCTACCCCGACTTCCTTCTCCTTTTGAATCTTCTTTAGGTCGTTTCCTCTCTTCCGCTTGCGCTTGAAGGATAGAAGGAGGTGACCACTTCTTCTCCATGCAGTGTGGTTGATCGAGGAGGTGGTGTAAGGTCGTATTCCATCAACTATGCCGCACGCGGTGTCAAGGTCCAATCTTACGGCTCAGTCCCGCTCGAGGTTCCTTTCTTGATTTTCTAGGTAAGTTTAGCCTTTAGGTTTCATTACCTGTCGTTATTTTATGTTTTAATTATGTGTTTCTACCATTAATTCCATCCTCGGAGTTCATCGGGGCTAGCCTCCAGCGAACCTTTCATCTGTGATCCGTCATTTTTCGCTGCACCTAGCAACCCCACGATTATCCCTCACACTTCTTCTACACCCACCGCATCTTCATTCCTCCATTTCCATCGTGAATCTGGACTTCAGCTCCTCTTCCTTAGCCATTCTCAAAGGAGCATCTCTCGACTTCCCATACTTTCATGCACCCCGCTGCAGGGTCGATGTAATTTGCGCTCGACCCTCTAACCCTTCCTGCAGGTACCTGAAGCCAGAAATATGCCTGGGGGCAATTTTGGTCCCTCACCGGAGGCACGTGGGATTCTCCCTCGACCCCATGGTCGTGGGGGATCTCTGGTGGTCCTCGATGCATTTTGACACCCTTAGTTGATAGAGAAGGGCTGCAGGAGGAAATCAGGGCGTTTTGGAGATTTGAAGAACGTCGAAGGAGCATGATCTTGCCCGAAGAATCTCGCATCTACGGGGCTTCTTCCTAGTTCGTCCTTCTCACTCCGCCTCCATTGGATGAGCCTTGTTCTTCGTGGTCTACAGCATCCGTTGGATCATGACACAACATCACCATCCGATCCAGCTTGGTTATCTAATCCGGGTCATACATTGCCGAACCGTCATCGTCCTTCCCCGTGCTGCCATGTGGATTATTGAAGGGAGGGCAGCTGTTTGATCGTTCCTAGTGTTGGTTAATTTTCACCCTTGACCAAACCATTTTTGTAATTTAATAATTAGGTTATAAACTTTTGTTGACTGTTATAATATTTGTGTAATATTTAAGAAATAGTCCTCAGACTTTTTGTAATTGCACTTCGGTCCACGCCACGTCACCTCACGTAACACCCCCCATGAGGTGGCAAATTTGCAGGCGTGCTCTTGCGGTTGTGATATTTGCATTTAATCAAGAAACTTTGTAATTACGTTTAATATTTTTGTGAAATTTGTTGGAAGGCCCCTGTCCATAATTTTATTTACAAAATTGCCTCTGCTAGTATCGTAGTTTAATGACCAGTTCGGCCACTCGGGTTAAGTAAGCAAATAAACAAGGGTCGTTGTGACCCAAATCGCTAGGCATAATAAACGAGAAGAAATAAAAAACAATCGCAAATATCAAGCAATCAACACATGTAAGTGGTTCACTGTTTTATTTACCCGGTATAGCCACCAGGGTCGAACACAAGGAGCATGAAAATAATACAAAGTAGTCAAATTTCTAAAAATAAAACAATTTTTAGTGGTTTTTAATTTTGCAAATTTTTAATTTTTAATAAGAAACAAGGTCGACAAAAATAAGAGAAAGTAACACAACAATCTTTTTGGATTTTCTATAAGACTAAAAATACTCAGAAAATTAAGATAAAAATATTTTTGGGTTTTTTGGGTTTTAAAGTGTTTTTGATAATTTTCTGGGATTTTTCATGTATTTTTTATTCTATAATAATAAAATAAAACTAAAAAAAGGCAAGCAGTGCCCAACTAGGAGTAAATTGCAAATAAAATACTTAACGTGCCCTAAAATCCTAAATATCATTTTTGTGGTAAGATATGAATAAAAACATACAAATAGGAACTGAAAATAGAATTTTTGGATTTTTCTTTGATTTTATATGATTTTTATAAGATTTTAGGTGTTTTGTAATTTTAGGGTTTTTGCAAGGGTTTTTAAACAAATTTTATATTATAAGTAAATCAGACAAAAAGGCACCCACATAAATTTTTATAGAATTTTCAAAACATTTTTTGAATTTTTATAAATTTTCTAAGCCAAATAGGGATATTTTTGAAAGTTTTTGAATTTTTAAAAATAGAAAAAAAATCAATCTAATAAAATCATAGAAAATATTACACACTAATAGGAGTTAATGGTAATTTTTATGTAATTTTTCGAACTAGTTTACTATCTATTATGTCCACTAAAAGGCATGTAATTTATCATAGTTCACAGGGACCAAAATGCAAACAATTTACGTTTCTAGACCAAATGAATAACTTTTAAAAACTAAGGGTCTGATCTACAAAAAGCCCACTTAAATCACGCACATGCTCATTATACTACGCACAAGGGGTATACATCCAATTTCTGAAAAGTTAAAATCCTTTCCATAATAGCGGAGAAACCTAAGATGAAAACTGCAAATATCACAAAATACACGTGAGCACACACATACGAATCAAAGGGATTAAAATGCAAATATCTTAAAACACAAGGTTCAAACTGCAAAATGTCTTAAAATACAACTTTATTTACTGTACTGGAAGCAAAATATCGAAACATGCAGGATAAAAAGTGAAATATACCTTGAGGACACGCGGTGCTCGCACGAGAGGGTGGATGTGGATGGCTCTGATATTCCCTAACAAAGGGATCTGACGGTGTAGGAGCATGGCACAGGCGTACGGTGAGGATCAGCCATTACTGAGCGCATGTGACGGTTCTAACACAAGGAAACGATGTGCGGCTCGGATCAAAACTGGCAAGCTGCGTCAGATCAGACGTCATGAAAGGATGCTGGAGAAACTCCTCCTAGGTGAACTTCGTCGGAGCGATACTGGAGGTATGACGAATCGATGAGGATGCCAAGGTGTCCAGCACAAACGTGGAGGCGTTGCGCGTCGAATGGCCGGGTCCGATGAAGTGGATGGTTGGCGGATGTGCGAGACGAAGGTGGGCGTCGAGGAGCTGCTCTGCATGAGCGGGGAATGCTCTAAAAGGCTATCGAAGTGCCTCAGACCTACATGATATACTCAAGGCTTGAAGACTAAGCTTCAGCCGGGGTTATTGTGCAAGGAAATAAGAGAAGCAACGGGGATGGTACTATGGGTCTCCGGCAAACGCGGGGGATGGAAACCCGTCTTGATCCTGCTTTGATGAGAACAATTCAAGGGGAAAGGCTGCAGGAGAAGATGAGCGATGATTAAGTGTGTCGATCAGTGCAGATAAGTGGGTAAGATAGAGCTCCAACCAGCTGTTTAGAGCAGAGGAGCATGCAACAGAGGGAAATGGATAAATTGAATCAAACAGGGAACTGAGGCGGATGCAAGTTGTACCTGAAGGTTCAGATGAACTTCTGAGTTTCAAGGGAAGGCGAGCGTCGGGGTCTTGGCTTCAACCAAGATACGGCTAATTGGGAGGCTTCACGCAGTGGAGCTCCGGCTACATTGTGAGCGTCGAGTCTCCTAGCACCTCCAGACGATCCTAAACGACTCCTCGAGTGGCTGTCACTCCAGTGAAGGTGTCTAAGGAAAAAGGGGGCACGATGGACAAGCTAAAGGCTAAAGGAGTTGAGGAGAGATTTTATAGGGTTCCCCAGGGTCCAAAAAGATCGGAAGAAAGCGCAAAACTCTAAGAAGATTTGATCCTTCCTAGGGGTCCGCGGGGGTCACAGATCTTAGGAGGAGAATCAGGTGAAGAATTGAGGAGAGCGGGAGTTGGAGTCAGCTGCAAAAATTTAGAGAAGTGGCTCCGGCGAGAGGGGGGACAACTCGACTCGGCTGGAAGCGACCGTTGACTGGAGTCAACGATCTGACGTGGGCCAATGGAAAAATCAAGATTTACAAAATAAAAGATAACTCAATAAAAAATAGCAAATGAATTTAAAATAAAAAGTGTATAAAATGAAAAATGTTTATTATTTTCCAATATACAGTACATAATATTATATACAGGTATATTATACCTATGTATTATGTACAAGTATTTTTATTTTATTTTTTTTAAATAAATACTTTTATTTTATATTTTATTTATTTGAAACATAATTTTAAGAGTATAAAATAATTTTTATTTTATTTTTGCAAATTATTAAGAGTATATAATAAATAGTGGATGTGATATATACATGTGTCTTTTATACAAAGGGTTGATGATTTTATTTTTATTTTACTTTTATTTTTCTGATTTTTATTTTATTTTTATAATAGTATTAAAACTATATACACGGGTGTAAAAGAAAGAAACTATTTTGATTTTATAAATAAATAAAAAAAATATGTAGTATGTACAAGTATAGGTGATATATACATTACATATTAGATCATATCTCTCTCTACTCATTTTATTTTGTGATCAGGTCAAGGCTTGAGCCTCTTTTGGGTTTTGGGTCACTATGTATTTATTCCAAATACATAAATCTTTTTTTCTTTCTCTTTTATTCTTTTATTTTTTGCAAAAATTGCATGCTAATTATGCAAATGTCATGCAGAAAGCTAAGTTATTATACTTACATATATTTACAGGGTATTTTGCCAAGAAGACGAGCTAAAATAAAAGACTAAAGAGTGAGAATAATGGATTCATCATAGTTCCTTTATATTTTCTCTATTTATTTAGTATAGCAATTGTGCTCCAAAAATTCCCAAAAAATACGTGTAGGTTCCTGATTGCCTCTAGATTCATGCTCGAATTTTATTTTGCAATTTTGGACCTTTTAATATTTATTAAAAATAAAAAAAGAGCACTTTTAATTCCAGTCTACAGTTTAAAATTCATAAAAATATAATTTTTTTTGAAAAAAAATTCAAAAAGATAGTTTTCTTTAATATTTATTATTTTACAACTCCATACCAAAAATCCGTAAAAATTACAAAAGAAAACCCTTAAAAAATGAAAACCCCTAAAAACCTTTATAAAAATTTATAAAATTCCCAAAAATTCCAAAAATCTAGTTTTTTTATAATTTTATTTATATAATTAGTTTACTACTAAAATTGATTTGGAAAATTTTGGACTCAATTTGCTAATTTTACTTTCCATTTCAATTTTAGGTATTTATTTTATCCCTATTCAAGGTATTTTTTTACTTCAAAAATATATATAAATTAGAAAAATTCACTAAAAATCACAAAAACTGTAAAAATACTTAAAACCCAAAAAGATTTTATCCTCTTTATTTTGACTATTTTTATTAGTGTTTAGATCTATATTAGTATATATATACTCTTATATAGTATATTGTATTTTTAATAAGAGAAAGAAATATAAAAATCTAAAAAATATAAAAAGAAAATATAAAAATAGAAAATTTAAAATCAAAATACAAAAATATAAAATCAAAAATAAAATAAAAAATTATAAAATAAAAAACCCACTAAAAGAAAAATAGACAAAGATCTCACAATCATATTGCATTAATCTACCCAATCTATCTAGTTTACTCCCTGAGTTCGACCTCTACATACTTGCACTATACACATCTATTGTAGAGTTATAATAATTTTTAACTCCACAAATTTCGCTCTTTATTGCTTAATTATTATTGCCGGTTAATTGTTGTCTGATGTCCAGATTTCTCACGGGTCGCCACAACGACTGTCTCCTCCTTGTGTGAGGCATATCTAGACCCATGAAAAATCCTCTTCAACAATAATGAGGATTGACAATTAAATAGATATTAGGTCAACCTCCTAGAGTTTGTATGTCTCTACAGTCTTGATCTCTTATCAAGTGTGCTTTGATAGTAACATGTCAGTGATCATTCGACTGTCTCAACTTAAGTCTTTCATGAAGCTTCATAATATTCTTATTGTATGAATAGGATAAAGCAAGCATAAATGTTGAGATACTCTTATATTAATGTCCCTTAAGGATATGTTCAATTTAAGAGATCCTTTATCTTAAGCAATGGATGTTTAAGTGTTAACGAAGTGTAGTGGAAGCGTGGGTCCGACCCATGTAAGAAGGAGAGTTAAAGAGTTTATTGTACTTCTGTGACTTCTACACCTGTGACATCCAAAGAGTTGGATGAATGCCAATACCGCAACAAGCCTATATATTGATAATATGACTATCCAAACTATCTAGAATCCTTAGAGATGGACTCAGATAGTGCATCAACATATCCTACATCTACATATCATCATTGAAATTGACTTACTTATTAGATAAGATTAAAGCCAGATTATTGTATCTCATTCTTCTACTAATGCTTGCAATTGGTTGCACATGTTTTAGGAGACAGGAAAACTTGATCTTAAGGTTCATAGTCACCCACATGGGTTTTGATGTAGTTGTTGCAACAATCTACATAAGATAAAATATGCTACTTATTTCTAGTGGCCTCTTGCCTTCCACCTTTCCCGATAGTCCTAGGGCTAGGATCAGATAGTCTACACGTGCAGTTTGAGTTCGAGTTCTAGGTGAGCGAGGTTGGCCAGAGTGGGAGCAAGATGCCGCCTTCAACTATATCAAATTGCGAGCGGAGACTAGACCCCAACCTCGGGACGCGATATCAAAATCAAGTGAGAATCCGTAAATATAATATGACAAAGAAGAGGGAGAGGTTTGATGAATGCTCGACCGCCGGGAGAGGGATCCTAACCTAGTCGATCTAAAGGGAGATTCCAGTTTTTCCAGCACGCGAATAGTAGCCATACGTGCCACGGATGAAAAGGTGAAGTCACGTACATCTGCATCTATCCCTTGGCTACGCGATCGTGCCTAATAGTGCTCCACAGAGCCATCGGCACGTTGACAGTGCTGGAAAGGCACTATGATGTTGAGTGCTGGAAAGGCACTATGATGTTGAGTGTGAGGGTCCCCACACCCCAATCAAATAAGGAATGAGAGCACGACGACCGTTCCTTCGGAATCCGCCTCTTTCTAGGATCTAGATGTTAGAATATATTAATTCTTTATTTCTATACTTGTTAGAAAATAAACATACATTCTAAAATAAACCTATCGTAAAGCGATGTGATGGATACATTTCAAATGGTAATTTGACATATAGAGGACTCTACTAAATTAGAATATTATTGAATGGTTCACTCATTTTTCTAATATTGAAATTAAACCTTAAAAGATCAAAAGGAGGATGACAATGATCTTGCATCATGACTTGGACATATGTTTGTCGCTAGTAGGAGATATAACTTTAGATTGTTTGAAAGTTCAAAGCTTAAATACTTATGAATATTGTATTCAAAGTTCAGAATGTCTGATGCACCCTTTTTATGAGAATGGTGTAAGATACCAAGGTATTCAAGACCTTATACATATTTATGTATGTGAATCCTCTATACCATAACGAACATTAATGCTATGTGATATCTATTAATGATCATTCATGGTATTGGATTTTCTTCCTTACACATTAGGAACCTTTGAAATATTCAAAGATTTCGTGATTTAGTTCAGAACCGAAGTTAGAAGGAAAATGAAAATAATTTGATCCGTCTGAGGTCGACAGCACCTATCAGATAAATTCTATGAAGAATACGTTATAGAGAAAGGAATGATGGTCCTATCTCACTCCTCCTAATATACCTCAGCTCAATGGAGTTGTAGGTGGATGCAATAGAATTATGTTTGACATGATCTGATCAATGATGACTATTAGCATAATTACCTCTTAGTTTCTAGGTATATCCAGTAGAGATTGTAATATATATATATATATCCTTAATAAGATTCCAAAGAAATCTATATCCAAAACCCCTCATGATTTGTGGTTTACAACTAAGACCAGTTTTAGACACTTGAGGATTTAGGGTTGCTTGGTCCATGACCAAGACTGGATGCATGTAATCTAAAATCTAGCACTAAAGAGTGATACTTCATTAGGTATATAAAAAGATGGTATTGGATACCTACTTATGACCATGAGATTCTTTAAAGATTTCATCTCTAAGGATATGATTCGTAGAGGATGACTTCCTTAAGAATCAAGAAAAGAATGAAGTAGATGGACACATTCAATCCTAGGTGGATAATGAGGTTCTTAAAGGTAGAGACCTTCAAAGCATGGTTCGTACACAGTGAGAAGACATAGCTTGTCTTCAATGATCATACTCATACCCATTAAAATATTTCTAACTATATCTACACAACTTGACTATGATATCTGAAAGATGGAAATCAAGATTGTATTCATCAATGAATACCCTAACAAGGATATTCATATGAAGTAGCTCTAGGGCTTCATACTTGAGGAATGCAGGGTGTGCAAGATAAGGAAATCCATCTACGAGTTCAAACAAGCTTCTTATAGTTGGAACATAAGATTTGATGAAATTATAAATGATATGATTTTAGATAGAATCTTGATGAATCCTGTGAAACTTAGTGGGAGTGTCATTATGTTCTTCATGCTAAATGTAGATAAAGGCCTAATTCCTTGAAATGATATAGGATTATAATAAGTGTTAATAATATTGTTGTCCCATACTTTTAAGATAAAAGATCTCAAGAATGCCTCTCGGATCTTAGTTATGAAGTTGTTCAGAAGCAAAGACAAGAGGACATTGGGATAGTCATATGAAGGGTACACTTTGGAAAGCTCCCACTTGGAAACGTCAAAAGGAAGGCTTATTTCCCTTATGATATGGTACTGACCTATCTAAAGGGATAACATCTCAAAGTGTTGAGCATGTGGATGCTAAAGTTGCATGCCCTTTTGTGCGTCAATTGTAAGAAGCTTGATGTATGCCATATATATATATAAGTTAGATGTCTGTCATGCAGTGGGAGTGGTAAATTGTTACTAATCCTACTATGGAGATAAAATACTTAATTGCATAAATTATAATATCTTCAAAGACAAGACTTTGAGATAGTAATATCAAAATCTTATCTTTAAGAACTTAAGATTTTGTCGATAGTTATCTAAAAGTCTTACCTATAGATACATTACAAGACTTAAGACTATCTTAATATAAGGAAATAGAGATCTCCATGTATAAGGTATTCCGATAAGGATAATACAAATCCATTATTTTTTGTAATAATTGTTGAGTTATGGTGCCATACGCTAAAACTAGCAAGATGAAAGGCACTGTGATTACTTCAACAAGATTGAGTATTGGTTTCACAGCATGCAACATTTGCATTGGATGCGAGCATTGTTATTGGGAGATATGCAAGTCTGTAAAAGGACTTGACATAGTCTCTCAGAAATGAAGTGACTAGACAGTTGACCAATCTATTTATTTAAATAGCTTATGATTAGCATGTGAGTGTGGGTTGAAACATTAGCCAATTAATGGCTCTTTGGGCCATTGGGAGATTGTTGGACATGTGAGCCCACGATGAGGCATTTTGCAATAAAATTTATTGCAAATAATTCCTTAATCTGAAATGAAGTATAACATATTTGTATAATAGATCCCTTAGTACAATTAGGGTTATGTACCATGACCATTTTGATATCATATAATTGTTGATCCAAAGGTTGGATCATAGATGCTGGTGTATGGCTGATTATCTAAAGAGTTAGATTGAGAACTCAACTGCATCATGTCAAGTGATTATCAAGAAGGGATCTCCAATATTAGAAGGAGAAGGCAATCCTTACTCCAAAGGATAACATCTGACCGGTCCCTTGATACAAGTCCTCTGTATAGGAGTAGGAATTTGAAGGTGTTGGATGAGCTAAGTCAAAGAGTTGACTTTGTGAGATTGAGATAACTAAGACCAATGTTGTATGTTGTCACATATCGACACACATCCTCTGATCGGAGACAGATGTATTAATATTATTTAAGTATGTACATTAGGCAGACCATTAGGTTGATGACCTAATCAAGGTCTATACACTGGTGAGATGGTGTGCATATGAGGCATATGATAATACAATCTCCTAAAGAGATCATACAAGTTCATATCAAACCAGAAGACTTGAGCTCACTCACGAGAGATTGCAATAAATAAAATTCCAATGTTAATCATCTTGTTTTGGAAACAAGACAGGATTTGAATGTATGATATATGCTTTTGGAAAATCATATGATCGATACTAACCACCAATGATCTAATGAGAAATTAATGATAAAACCCTGAAGGAGGCATTTCAAACAAAATTAGAACTTCGGATTTAATCATTATCTTACAATATGCATGATGTATGGGTATTGGGAATACTTGAGGCTGATGCGATCTTAATCGATTGTATAACCATGATGCTTCCATTATGAGGGAGTAATGAAATATGTTTGAATTTTAGTGACTCCACTCAGTAGGCTAGTTATCCAATCTCAGTCCAAAATATTGAATATTTGTCTAAATAAAGATTCATATACATTGAGAAGATTGGATATTCTGTCTCTCTTGATCAGACATCTCTGAGAGGTCTTCCATAACTGTGATATGAGATTAGATCTCCTTATCCAGGTCACTATACACGGATTATATAATCTCCCCATCCTTATCTCAAAGTATCGGGGATAAGGTACACTATCCTTGAAAGAGTTCAAGAAATTCCATTAGACAATATCTGAGTACTAGAAAATTGGTGATTAAAGAGGATTTTATTATCATTAATAATGTGGATATGATTCACATTATTTGGACATAAGTAGAGAGACATCTAAAGTAATTAAATAGGATTTAATTATCATAGCTCAGATTAATGTGGATAGCACTATAAATAATTATCATAAATAATGTGAATTTGATTCATAATATTATATAGAGATTTAATTATAAACAATATTTATAATGTATAAGTAAATGTGAATTGGATTCATATTATACAATTAAATGTGAATTGTATACATTATACAATTAAATGTGAGTGTGATTTACATTTATTATTGTATGATTGAATATAATTCATAATTATCAATGTCATCATTGAAGTTGTCACAAAATATTTTGGAATTATTTTGGTGAAAATCAAGCAATAAAAATATTGCACATGTAGAAGATTTGGTGGAGATGAGATCTCACTAGTTAGGAATTATGTGGAGTACACTCCGCTCCTTATTAGGAGTAGACAACTATGCTGGAAGCACCAAGCGGTCATCCACCTCCTATAAGGAAAGAATACACTCCTCTTTCCTATTCCTTCCACATGTTTATTGATTTTAATTGAATCATTTTTTTGAAGAATATTTTCAACTTATATTTTCTTTTAAAATTAATTATAATGTTTCAAATTGTTGCAACATTTTTTTAACTATTGATTTCAATTAGAAGTGCATTTCTACCGTCTAATTTTCTATAAACGAAGGGCTAACCCTAGCTCTTTCTTTTACATTGAATGACATAATTAAGTTGAAACAAAAATTTCTACAAATCACTTTCTCTCTACATGCCATCTCTCTCTATCTCTCAACCTTTGGTGGCCGTCCACAATCCGAGGGTTTGTTGGGTGCTCTATCATCATCGCACTACAATTATGCTGCTATACTGACTTCTCATGAAACTCCGGCTTATTTCGATGCCCCATGACTTGAAGAAGATGGTGGATTTCGTACAATGAAATAAAGGGGCTCCCCGCTCGGTTCGTCACCTTGGATTGTGGGAATCATACGTTTCACCCATGCGCCCACAAGTGATCTCTCATCGGATCAGACTTGAGACAGGAGGCCTCGTCTTTTAGAAGCTATGAGATCACGGTTATGCTTCAAGAGGTACTCCTTATACTTTTGTGATCATGATGAAATGGCATGGGATTGTTTGCATGTCATGTGATTTCATCGATTTTTTTGAATTCTGATACTCCATCGACTAGTATGGTCAACTTAGATCATATGCGATACGATCTCCACACTTCCGTGATGTGCGAGTCTTCATTGACTCCCTTCACGTTCGTCATAAGTTTCAAGTACAAACAATAACTTCATAATGGACTATATTTGTTACTATGCTATTTTAACAGGTTTAATGAGGCTACCCCTAGGGGAGCCAACTTAGCTACCCACCCTTTGTTTTTTATTTCTCAAGATATTTTCTAAAAATAGAGATTTAGACTACTATATGATATCTTATTCTCATTCAAATTTCATATAAAATAGACATGCTTAAGTCATCCATCTATAAGCGGTCAGTTTCAGCATCTCTAACACCGTTACATTTTGACAGCTTGATGGGCGAGATAAAAGTTTCAAATTGAGTCGAAATTTGAATGAGAACATGGTATTATATAGTGATTGCAGTCCCTCAGATGTTTTCAGAAAATACTAGAAAAAATAAGGACGGAGGTAGCCAAGTTGGTTCCCCTTGGGGGCAGCTCCATTAAACCCATTTTTAAATGGATAATATAACAACTAAATAAAAAAATAGCAACAAAAATGTCATTCAGCGTAAGTTTTTAAGTAACAACAATAATTTTGATATGGATTATATTTTATATCATAAATTTAAGAATTTTCAAGGGATTTTTACACCCATAACCTTGAGTAATTTCGCAGTAATTTTCATAACCCTGCATAATCGCGAATTACATGAGAAACCCTGGATAGTCACTTCGTCTCACAATCATAACCCTCCGTTAGTTTAATATCTTAATTCAACCATATGAATGAGTTATTCTAACTCATCCTCAATCCAACGGTTTGGAAATAAACAAAAAACCCCTCTCCCTTCCCTTCAACCTCCATCTTGCTTCGGATCAGGGGAGCAGTGGTCTGTGGGGATTCGAGCAGAGGCAGAAACTTGGGTCGCCGGGTGGGGGTGGGGGAAAGCTTGACGCTGCTGTTGGGGTGGGGACTCGAACAGGGGAGCGCTGCTGCTGGGGTGGGGATTCGAGCAGGGGAGCGCTGCTGCTGGGGTGGTTTTTCGAGCAGGGGAGCAGGAGGGGCTTCAACCTAGGGGAGCAATAAGCTTGGCACTACTCTTGGGATGTGGATTCGAGCCCGGGGTGGTGGGGATGGGCGAGTAGGGGAGGAGCAATTCGGTGAGGGGGAGGCTTTGAGCTCGTCGGGGGTGGGTTGGGGGGAGCAACCTGCAGGGGGGGATGTGACGAGGGAGCTGGACGCGGATGTGATTCGAGGAGGCATCGACGAGGGAGCTTCACAGGGGTGCAACAGTGGCGCGCTTGGCAGGGGCAGAGCAGAGGCGCGTGGGCTTGGACGAGGGAGCCTAACAGCGTAGACTCGGCTTCGACGAGGGGGGGGAGCAGATTCGTGATTACACAACGTTATGAATGTTGTTGCGAAATTACTCAAGATTATGGATATAAAAATCCCAATTTTTAAGTACCAACATTAGTGACGAACTATATCTGATATTATATATTTAAGAATAGACAATAGAATAACGAATTCCAAAGCCTACATCACCAGAGTTGCAGTTAATGGAAGCGTAAAAAGCCAAACAATAAACCCGCAACAGGAGATTTCAACTTCGTACAACCATTATAAATAGGCATTTATGTAAAAGTTCCCGCCGACGTCTCAAAGGATATCCGTGCCATGGAGAACACGAGGATCTTGAAGTAACATCAAATTTTTGTAAGAACATCTATGCAAATAAATAGACTTCTATTTTCATGTCTACATTTGGCCCTAAACTTCAATAATCAAAGGGAGATTCCTGTCCAAATCTTAGGTGTGTTCCACCTCTCATCACTATTCTCAGCCATTAAACTCCGAACAATGTTTGAGGTCATACTCTCGTACGTCATTGTGATTTATAATGGTGATAAGAGCTGTAAATTAAATTAATCTGACCCTAAATCCTAAATTATATTAATCTGACTGACAGGGATTCTAATTATCAGCGTCGGTCTCCATTTCCGTCAACGGCAAAGTTTTCATACAATTTCTCCTAATTCTTACATTTCCAATGAGATTGTGGTCTGGATTCCGCACATGTAAATCATAAAGTAGCAGAAAAAGACAAAGATGGCAACCTTAGCCATGAAGAGATGGGATCCCATTCCCACCAGAAATCGATTAGATACAAATATAAATATATGCATAATTATATTTCTATTTATTTTACAATATGAATATAGATACGAACGTTGACAGATATGAAAAATGTGTTATTATATCTTTAAAAATAAATATGATTCGTATACGAATAATAATCGAATTATTTAATAGATAATTGAAATATACATGTTTATGATGAATAACATGTAAAATAGATATGCCAAATATATTTATTTCATTACAAGTACATCAAAAACGATAAATACGATTATAAAATATTATTAAACATAATTATAAAACAAATATATAACTATATTTATGTATTAAAATGAATATATAAGCTCAGATGCTGATGTTAGTGAATGTTAAAATGATATCAATATCTATATCTATTTTAAAATAAATAAGTATATGAATGTTAAAATATGTGTATAAATAAATAAGTATATAATGTCAAAATAGAGGTGTGATCTTATGAGAACAAAAAATTGTAAAAGTATGAGAAAAATGATTCTGAACTATTAAATTTTGTATTCTCTCTTATGGTTGAATCTAATAATCCAAAATCACTACTCTCGTGCTCTCCACTCTCATAGAATCAGCCCTCGTTAAAATACATGTAAAAAAAAATATGACACGAGATCTGATATGAATATATCCATTTTCATCCTTGATTCTTATATCATCGTAGCAGATACTATTAGGGATAAATAATCTTTCTACTGATGCGCTGATTAGAACGCATCAAAAGTGACCGTGGGGACCACAGAACGGCAAAATCCTGTGGCTGTGGCCTTGGGATCTGACGGGTGCGCGCGAAGTGTTGTCCCTTGTCATCAATCTGTGTGAGCCCATGTGATGTGGTCCGCTTTTTTTCGTCGACGTCAGAGGCCCGATCGTAGGGCCCGCCCGCTCGCACCCGGGCCACCAACCAACGTAACCCTTCTGGATGGAATTGACCATTCTTTTAATTGTTTCTTCCAGCATTTTACAGGGGGAACTTACTTACGCATTTTCATTTTAGTTCCCAGCTACTCTAGTGTCCCACGTACTCGTCCCTTTCCACCGGAACGGAAACGCTCAAACAATAACTTTCCCCAAACTGTTTTAAAGGGATTCTTGCATTTGTGCCCTTCCGAGTTTCGAAGTTACACTTTTGTCACCGTCTTTTTTTGCAAGAACATGTGCACCCATATATTCTTATAAAATCAGAATTAGGTCCTTCCGCTATTACATTAATATCCTTATATTAAAGTAATGGAAGGTATAGATTTTATAAGAATATAGAACAAATGTTATTGCAAAAATATCAGGATAAAAAGTGTAACTGCGAAAATTTGAAGAGATATAAACAGGGACGAAGCCTGAAAAATACATAAGGAAAGGCAAGGAATGAATATAAAGCATTAGAAGTCGAGCCATTAGAACGTAAATGAATTGAATTTTTATTATAACACTATAAAGAAGTCAAGATAAATGCTCTTTAATATTTTAAAAATGAGTTTTTATCACTTGTGCCCATCTGAGATATCGCAATATCAGTTATGCCTCTATCTTTTTGGTAATATCAGTTGTGCCCCTCACTTCTTTCGCCGTTATCACTTGTGCCCTTCCGTCAGATTGACCGTCAATGGGTTGACTTAACCATGGTTTTTTTCAAACCTTGGTGCAGTTAAGAGGGATATTATTGTCCAGACATCTTCACCTTCTTCCTCATCCATTTGTTCTTCTTCCTTTCTCCTCATAATTTCTCTCTCTTAGTGACACCTTCATGCATCCATCGAATCTCTAAAATTTTTGCATTTTCACAGATATATCACTCATTACAAATCAAACGGTGAATTTTATTGATTTTTTTGATGAATTTTTATGAATCAATTAGTCAAAAATTTATCTTAATTTAACAAAAACTGAAAGCTCTCCAGTTTCAGGGGGAGGAGGAGGGGGGGGGGGGGGGACGGGGGCAGGGGAGGCGCGGGGGGCGACCTGGGCGCGGGGGGCGGCGGGGGCAGGGGAGGCGCAGGGCAACCTGGGCGCGCGGGGGGGGGGGGGGGGGAGGAGGGGTCAAGGGAGGCACGGGGGAGGAGGAGGTGCGGGGGCGACCTGGGCGCAGGGGGCGACGGGGGCAGGGGAGGCGCGGGGGTGGAGGAGGCGTAGGGAGCGACCTGGGCATGGGGGGCGGCAGGGGCACGGAGGCATGGGGGAGGAGCCGTCCCCCTCATGCTGCTTGAGCCTCGCCGGCATGGTCATGTCGGAGCTGCAGTGCCCGTGCTCGGTCATCGGCGGCAGCGGGGACGCACGACGTGGGGCGGAGGGAGGCTGGGGCGGAGGAAGAGGGCATGCCAGGGGTGGGGGAGGAGTTCCACGCGGAGAGGGAGGAGGAGCAGGAGGAAGAGGATGGGGGAAGAGGAGGAAGAAGAAGAGGACGGGGAAGAGGGTGTCAAATGACCATTACACCCTTCTTTTTAAAATTAATTCCGCTTATGTCCTCAAAGTTAACGTCTGTTTGCACTGTGGATGGACGGCAACTAACCCAAGGGGAACAACTGATAAAACGACAAGAAGTGAGGGGCACAACTGATATTACCAAAATGATAGGGGCATAACTGATATTGCAATATCTCGGAGGGGCACAAGTGATAAAAACCCTTTAAAAATATAGATATATAATATTGATCTTATTTCAATGTAATATTTAATAAAGTAAAAGTTATATGCGAAGATAAATAGTAATAGATATCTATTTCAATTACATATTATCAGGGGTTGGGGAGCATGCCCCCAGGTGGATTTAATTTTACATGCATCAGGGTCTATATCTTTCACATTTTTTTACTTTTTTAGAAAATATCACCATGTATATTCATCCCTACATCCCTCCTATATGCTATTCGAATTTTGTCAGAAATAGAGACTCATATGCCTTCCATATAGAGCATGCGATTTTAACAGTCTCAGAATTGCTGTAATCGACCTGTTCTAGATGGAGGGCATATGAGTCTCTGTTTCCGACGAAATTCGAATGACATAATGGAGAGATATATAAATGAATATACATGTTGATACTTTTCAATAAAGTAAAGAAACATGGAAGATATAGACCCCAGTGCATGTAAAATTACATGCACCTGGATGCATGCTCCCCAAGCCCTATCAAGAAACTATTTTTTAGCATATCTGAATAGCTAGAATGAATATATACTCGATCAATTCTAAAATACTTTCTTTAATTATTAGTACATACTTAGTATATTACTTTACTCGCCTTTCATCTTGCCGTCGCTTTTCAACGTTATCAAATAACCTTTTTTAAAAGAGCATGCATGAACATTCACTATAATAAAAATGAGTTTAGATTAAAGTTTTTTTACAAGTTGTCCCTATATTGTCCAAATTATATTTATACTTGAAATTAAGGATCTGATGTT
This sequence comes from Ottelia alismoides, assembly GCA_037367405.1. Lineage (NCBI taxonomy): Eukaryota > Viridiplantae > Streptophyta > Magnoliopsida > Alismatales > Hydrocharitaceae > Ottelia > Ottelia alismoides. The sequence goes on from JAZKJV010001492.1 coordinate 1,437,355, forward strand.
ATATCACTAACAATGCTACATATAGAAACACTTATCCCTTGCTATTTTATAAAATTTTAGCCAATTGTCACTAAGTTTTATTTCAAAATTTAGAGATTATTAGTTAAAAGTTTGAAAAATAACATGTATGGGTTGATATATGCAGTGTCACTAATAAGATAGTAACAAATATGACATTTGTTGCCAATTACAAGTAAAAAAATTACAATGAAAATATTATCATTATGTATTTAATAATAGACAATATAGTGATAGATTTTTTTTTAAAAAAAAGTCATTATAAACCTAATTTGTTGTAGTGATCCCCAGTTACATTTATGCATCAATCTCATACTTCTCTTATCAAAACATGTATTTAATTTATTCTTATTGAAAATCATACTAATATATATTAATATGTAGAATTATTTTACATGTACGAGTCAAATTTGAATGATATATTACTATCTGACTCTTAACTGTAAGTTAATAATAAGCTTCTTAACGTTAAAAGTAAACGTATATGAATGAATAATTAGATAACACCAATAATATAATCATGAGCTCATATTTTATAAAGAAAGTTATATATGAGATTTTTAACTTTTGTTTGTAAATTGTATTTAATATGAAATCAATAAAAAATATCAAAAACAACTAATTTTATTTCTTCTTATATCAAATTGATCTTATAAACAGTTTATTCAAATATGTTTCCCTATATATGAATTTATTGACTTAGATAAAAGATAATGATGTTATTTAAACACTCTATAATATAAACTATTTTACAAACAACGTGAATTGTCACGTTTTGAAGATGGAAGATCAAATGATGGATGATAAAGTACATTAATTGATGTTTAGAAATCTAATTATTTTTTAATTGTTTAGACCTATAATTTAGATTCTTTCATTTTGATTACATGAAAGGATATAAATTAATATATATATATATATATATATTAATATGTTCGTTGAAGGCACGCTGTTTAATTATTATACCAAGGTCCTTAAAGTGTGTATGTATGTATGTGTGTGTGTGTCTGTGTGTCTGTGTGTCCGTGCGTGTGTGTGTGTGTGTGTGTCCGTGTGTGTGTGTGTGTGTATACTAATGAGGTGAGCCTTTCCTGGATGTATGAAAAGCCAACCATCTCATCCGTTAGATTTCAATCTAACATTTCTTTATCCAAAAGGGTATTCTAGTCCATGTGTTTTTATTTTGAATTTGAATTTCATTTAATCCTTTTATTTTCCATTTTAGCCCGCTTGAACTGGCATTTTTTGTTGTTATTTATGCGATGAGGTTTCGCCAATGTGGTATCATTTTCATGTTATGCAGAATGTCAGAACTCTTTGTAAAATACTCATTGCCATTATTAGATTGTAACCTCCTTTGTAAAATAAAATCAAAGTTCGTAATACGTTTGTTGTTGTAATTTAGGTAATGCCTCTGTAAAACTTCGTACTTGTGTGTAATATTCGTCTGGAGATTTGCAAAAAATATAGTAATTCAACAATTATTAAGCAGAAAGAGAAAAAACATAAAAAATTGAGGTTTGTAAAAAAATATATTGTGTTCTGTAACAAAAATATATTGTTAGAAATATAAAGAACGATAAATGTAAAAAGGCAATCTAAAATTGCAAAAACGACCTGAGATTTATAATAAACGATATGAGATCGTAAAAAATGATCTAAGATTGTAAAAAAAACATTATGAGATTGTCAGAAATTGATAAGAGAAATGATAAATGGAAAAAAATAATATGATATTGTAGAAATGAATTGAGATTTATAAGAAATGATCGGATATTTTAAATAAATACCTGAGCTAGTAAAAAAGATTTGATAATGTTAGAAAATTATAAAAGATATAGTAAATGTAAAAAAATCTGAGATTGTAAAAACAATTTGCGATTTGTAAAAAAAGATATGATATTGTAAACAATGATATTGTAAACAAATATCGAAGATTGTAAAAAATGATCATAGATTGCAAAAACTGATTGCGCCCTCCTTCACCCGCATTCCTCCACCTGCACCATCTTCTACCCTTCTCCTCCATGATCACCTCCTCAACCTGCACCATTCTCTACCAACACACCGCTCCTCCACCTGCACACTTCTCCTCCATCTGCACTCTCCTTCAACCTTCTCTTCCATGATCCACCTCCTCCACATGCAGCAACTGCCTCCACGCAACACCGCCTCCATTGCATGCAAGAAAACAACATTGAAGAACCCATCTTTTTTCTTCAGATCTGAAGTACAAAGGAATACCATACCGCTGCGAGAAGTAACAATGATAGGTCCACAAAGCAACATGTCATCACCAGCCACCGTAGAGAAGCATGCCGCATCTACTGCCCAATGTTCTCCCTCCACCACTGTTGCACGTCATCACCGACATGCATCAACCTCCTTCTCACGTGCCACCATCGCGAGAGAGAGAGAGAGAGAGAGAGGAGAAATGAGAGAGAGGAGAGATGAGAGATTATTGGGGAGATATTTATTGCAATCTAAATATAGAATATGTCAAAATGACCATAATGGATTTTTCAACATTTTAAAAATATAGATAATGATTCATTAATAATAGCTATAAGATTGATTACGGATGGACAAGATGGTTGGCTTTCCACGTATCCAGGAAAGGACCGTCTTATCTAAAGTTTGTCATATATATATATATATATATATATAGGAGAAACTTCAAATGAGGCGGGGTCTCACCACATATATGGTGAGCCGCCCTCAATTTAGGCATCTTTCTAATATATTTTACAATTTCTTTTTTCATACATATAATAATAAATATTAACACAACATGTATAGTGAAATAAAATTATGAAAATATTATTATAATGGATGGAAATATTGATTTGAATTTAGATGCTATATTTTACAAAATTCATTTTTTTACAATGTGCAGTTTATATTTTACAAAACTGTTACAGAGTTTTTACTAAATTCGCAGTGGCTTTTACAATTTCAGAAAAGCACCACTTCATTTGAAAGGTCCCCTATATATATATATATGAGTAAAGGGAGCCTACACCCATGGGTGTAGGTAACTACCTACACCCGACTCATTTTTTCATAGATTTTTTATTTTTTTGAAATGAAATCTTGGGAGAATTAGATCACTATGTACAACCATGGTATCATTCAAAATTCAACTTAATTCGAGACTCCTATCATCTTCATCACGACTATCAAATTTTAACGGTCCCAGAATTATTGAAATTAACCCCTTCTAGATGAATATGTTAGGAATGTTTGTTTTGCATGAAACTTGAAACACATATTCCTCTCAATATATTAAGAAAATCCCTCAAAGGTTTCATTCAAAAAAACTCAAAAATCACGCAAAAAAAAGACCGGGTGTAGGTAGTTGCCTACACCCTAGGCTTAGGCTCCCAGCTCCCTATATATATATATATGAATATATATGAATGAGGAAAATAGGGCTGCCCCCTAGGGAGAGCTAACTTGGCTGCCCCCTAGGGGGAGGTAACTTAGCTCCCCCACCCTATTTTCTTCAAATTTTTAATTTTTTTCCAAATTTTTTCCGTGAATATTCATCACTATATCCCTATATTATGTCATAAAAATTTCGTGTGAAACAGAGACTCCTACATCCTCCATCCATACAGTCATTTTTTAACGGTCTCAGGATTTTTTAAATCGACCCCGTCTGGATGGAGGTCGTAGGAATCTCTGTTTTGCATGAAATTTGAATGACATAATATATGGATATAATAATGAATTTAAATAATTTTTATTTTCAAAAAAAATAAAAAAATACACAAAAAATGGGGTGGGGGGGCTAAGTTAGCTTCCCCTAGGGGGTATACACATTTTACCCTATATATATATGTATAAAAAATGAGGCTGCCCTCAAGGGTAGCTGAAAAAGTTCCCCCTGTCCCCATTTTCCCCATATTTTTTTTTTATTTTTTTAAAAATAAAAACATGGAAATTCATTAGTATTTCCCTATATTATGTTATTTAAGTTTCGTGAGAAACATAGACTCCTATGGTCTCCATCCAGACCGTCATTTTTTAACGGTCGCAAGATTTTTTAAATCGACCCAATCTGCATGGAGGCCGTAGGAGTCTCTGTTTCTCATGAAACTTGAGTGACATAATATAGAGATATAATAATGAATTTACACGGTTTATTTTTAAAAAAATTATGGGGAAATGGGGTGGTGGAGCTAAGTTAGCTACCCCTGAGGGCAGCCCCATTTTACCCTATATATAATATACGAGAAACTTCAAATGAGTGGGGTATCACCATATCTATGGTGAGCTACCGTCAATTTAGGAATCTTTCTCATGTATTTTACAATTTTTTATTCCGCAATTTTAATAACAAATATTAACATAACATGTATAGTGAAATATAATTATATAAATATTATTATATTGGAAAAAAGTATTAATTTAAATTTGAATACTATATTTGATAAATTTATTTTTTCCCAATGTGCATTTTATACTTTTATAAAAATTATTATAGAGTTATAAAATTAATAGTGGCCTTTACAATCTCAGGAAAGACCCACACCATTTGAAAGGTCTCCTATATGTATATAATTGGGGGGAGGGGGTGGGGGTGGCATGTGCCCATCCTAGCCCCCTTGAGTTCGTCCTTGAATGTAATATTATCTTTTCCCTATATTTTGGGGAAAAGAGTACATGCCCTAGGAGAATGTTACATGCATGCTCCTACCATTTTCCCCCATTGTTCTTTAAAATGAAATCGGACATGATGGGGAGAGGGGATTTAGTTCATCAGATATTATATGGTGTCATTCTAAGTTCAACTTAATTCAATATTTTCACCCGATCAATCAAGACTTTCAAATTTTACGATTTTAGAATTGCTGAAATTGATCTTTTCAGATGGGCATGTTAGGGGTGTCTGGTTCATATGAAATGGTTCATATGAAATTTGAAATACATATTACATTTATTATTCTAAGATTGTATTTAAACAAATAAAAAGGGTAAAAGACTGTTGTTATATGCTTAGAGGGGTATGCTCCTTTTAACACATATGTTAGCACACACATGAGCGCATATACATATATGATATATATAAGATATCTTTCCAACGGAACATAGTCCTTCCATCCCTAAGGTAGGCCGACAATATCATGCATTCGTAATTATTCTAATGGTTGTTATTGAAGGCTTGTAAATATTTTTATTTAATTAATGAAAACCCATCATGGTCATAATTCATTATCAAAATATAGTATGTAATCACCTAAAATATCTCCTCATTAATCTCTCTCCTATTTTTTTCATTTAGATTTCAAAACCCTCACACTTACGGAAAGTGGAGGAAGAGGAGGACGAACACGATGGTAACGCTGGCACTGTACTCCAAGCATTACTCATCTCCATCGTCATCACATGCCTTGTCAACCTCTTCGCCACCTTCACCTCCTTTTTACTGTCGATAGGGCTTCCGCATGCCTTGTTGGAGTAGATATGATTTCAAGTGGGACACTTTTGCTTCAAGATCGTTCAGACCTCGGTGTTTGGAGCGTGCACTATAAACAAACCCATCTTTGGGGACAATGTTCGGGGACGATCTATTAGCGACCCTCCTAAAAAATACGAATACGTACAGTTGTACAATGCCCGTCCCCCTTGACAAGGGGGACATTCAAAATCAACCGTCCTTATTCACCAATTTTAGACGAGACTGTCAAGTAAATGATTGTCCCTACTAATAGTAGAGGGGACGGTTCTGTGACCGTACCCTCTGAGTCATACATGGGACGTCTAAGACCATCGCCTCCCGCTCTCTGTGAATGTCTCCGTCAGCTCAATCTAAGGGGATGGTCGCGACGGTCCCCTACCGTGGCATACATTTTTGCGGGCATGAATTTGTGTAATTTCGGAGCTCAGAAGGTACGGTTTTAAGTAGACCATCCCCAATCAATTCCATAATGGACAGTTAGATGACCTTCCCCGATGGGCTTATAGTATCGAACAACCACCTTCCCTCCTCATTCTTCATGTTCCTCCCACCCAAACCACAGTCGCCACCTCTCAAATAATCGTCGCCTCTCGGCCATCCCTCTACCCTCTCGAGACGTCGCCTCTTTAATCGACCTCTCGACCTCCACCTTCTGCTTCGGTCGTTCTCCATCTTATTCTCCAGAATGTTTTTGTTTCCTTCGAGATGAATATGGTAACCTGCGATATCTAAATCATTTTTTTGAAATGCAATCTTATATGGTGTTAGATACAAGAATGGTGACTTTCTTTTATTGTGTTATATGCAAGAATGGTGATTTTCTTCTTCATATATGGTTGTGTTAGATGCAAACATGATTGACTTAATTTGGAAATTAGATTCACTATATGGTTGTTTTAGATGCAAGAATGATTGGTGTGTGTGTGTGAGTGTGCGTATATACGTGTGCATTGGTCCCTTACACTACTCATACGCTCCATTACATTTTTCTTGCCCATCCTTTAGAGGAGACCCATGAGTGAATTTCAAGGATGGATCTTTCCCTTGGAGGTCCTAATGAGGATGGATCTTCAGACTCTATCAAATGATGATGCTGCAGACCGGCTTTTTACGAATTTAGGTGAGAGAACACACCATGATTTAATGAGAATAGAGATGTATCAAGGCGAAAAAACTAGAGAAGATTTTGTGGTTCTTCCCTCTTATACCTTGGTTGCAACATCTTTATTCATCAATTAGAACTGCAAAATAGATGGTATGGCACAGAATATCAAAAAGAAAGATTCAAATAGTCTTATTAGACATCCTTCAGATTGAGAGTAGTGGTTAAAATTTGACGAAAGATATTCATCATTTGCCGAGGAAGTAAGAAATATAAGGTTAGGGCTTGCTTTTGATGGATTTAATCCATTTGAAAAATATGAGTACGGGCTACTCTATTTGGCCTGTAATACTAGTTACATATAACCTACCACCTTGGATGTCGATGAATTCTTCATTTATGATGATGTCCTTACTAATACCTAGGCCAAAAGGAGCGGGTAACGTAATAGATGTTTACTTCCAGCCTTTAATGGATGGCCTTAAAATCTTATGGAGTACTGGTGTGGAGACTTACGATGCTGTAAAAAACAAAAATTTTATGATGCGTGCCTCACTAACTTGGGTCATTAATGATTTTCTATCATATGCAAATTTATCGGGTTGGAGTATAAAAGGTAAGCTTGCATGCCTGATTTTTATGGAAAATACACAATCCAATGGTTATATGCAAGTATGAAACATTGTTATTTAGGTCATCAATGTTTCTCTCCTCTAAAACATTAACGGTAGAAAAGGGAGAATGACAATAATTTTGACGGGCAACTGTTCGGACATCGAATCACCTTAATTCGAAAAGCAGGAGACGCGATTTGGCAAGAGAAAGAATATATATATATATATATAGATTTGATTTGGTAAAATGAATAAGAAGAAATTAACAGGAGGTTGGTGAAAACAAAGTATATTCTTTCGAGAATTGCCATACTGGAGATCTTTACAAATTCATCATAATCCAAATGTAATGCATATAGAGAAGAATGTTATGGAAAATATCTTTGGAATACTAAAATTTTCAAGTAACATGAAGGAAAGTCTGAGATCAAGATGTGATTTGATACAATTTGGAATTCAACAAGAATTACACCCAATTGAGTCAGATAAATCTAGAATTACAACATCTGATGCAATTTATATATTACATAATGATGAGTGAGATAGAATACTAGTTTTTCTAAAAAGGTCAAAATATCAATCGAATTCGCATGAAAACTTAGCAGGTGCATAAATGAGGCAGAAAAGAAATAACATCATTGAAAAGTCATGATTGCCATGTGCTTATGCAGGTTCATTTCCCCTTAGCAATCAAAGGAGTCCTTCATTCCAACATGATGCAACCATTAATGGAACTAAGTGCTGAGATGAGATCTTCGAGGATTGATTATTAATGATATAAATTTGTCGTTGCGATCCCCAAAATTCCTGCCTCAAAAAAACAATTTTATTTTTCCATTTCTCAAGCCAATAAATATAAGAAAATGTAGCAGGAGTTTTTTGCTACTTATTTACATGTATAGCTAACAGGATCGAACTTAGGGAGGCTGTAATTCCCGAGAGTTATTCAAATAATCAAAAATCAATTAAAAGAAAAAGGAAATCTCAAATGCAAACTACCGTGGTTTTTGTGAATTTTTACCTTTTATTTTTTTATTTCTATTTTTATTTTCTCTTTTTCAAATTTTTAGTGATTTTAATTTGCAATTTTTTTACTTTTTAGAAATATGATTTTTAAAACAAATTCATGCACAAAAGAAATGCACTTTTTTGGATTTTTCAATTATAACAAAAATGTTAAAAATGTCTAAAGAAAATCTTTTTGTATTTTTATGACTTTTTTTACAGTTTTTGTAATTTTTTAGAATTTTTTAGACATTTTAGGATTTTAAAATGAATAAAACTGGGAAAATGCAAACAGTGGGCAAGTACGGTTTTTTAAATTTAAAAATACCAAATGCAATCAGAAATTGCTGCAACTATGTTTCCTAAAAACTAGAATGCATTATCTACAATCAGGAACTAAAATCACATTTTTTTTTATTTTTCTACAATTTTCTATGATTTTTGTAAGATTTTTAGTATTTTGCATTTTTTGGGTTTTATGAATAATTAATGCACGAAATTTACATAGAAATTAAAACACAACAAAAAAATTAATCTATTTTTTTGGAATTTTTAAGAAATTTTCGAATTTTTGTGATTTTTCAAAGTGCAAACATGAAAAATGACATGTTTTGATTTTTTAATAATATAAAATGACAATAAATTATAATGCAAAATTTATACAATGAATAAACACTTTGCAGGAATATAACAAAAAATTTTGTAGAATATATTGATCACAAATGTATTTATTCCAATGAAAAGATCATGCAAATTTAAAGTATGAATACAGGGAGCAAAAAGCAATTATTTAGTGTTCTGACATCAAAAGTTAACAATAATAAAAAATGCAAGAACAAAAAGCAATTTACCCAAGATGAAGCGTGCTCTTCACGTGTGTGGAGGCTCTGGAAGGGATATTTTTATTGTTTTCAGAAATTTGGGGTCTTACTACAGTTTACCCCCAAATAGTTCGCACAATGCACATGATATGGAGTTGCCGGGGATGTATGCGTAAATTCAGAACTCTGAGGGCTGGACTTGCAATTTTTCTAAAATATAACATCGGATTTTTAATTGGGGTTTCCTTCATTTCTTTGCGCTAAACAAAATGAGGGGTGCCGCCCTCTCCTTCTTCTCGCCTAAGTCGAAGGCGGCAACTGCCACGGTCGAGCTGGATGATCGAAGGCGGGCGGCGGTGCGGTGGATGTTCTTCAGATCATCAATGAAGCCTGCGCGCTCCCGTCGGCGTGTCTGGGAGAAGATGGAGGGGCGACACATGACCCTGGAGGCCGAGATGCCGGTGGCTGAGGACGACGACGAGGAATGCGGCGGAGGAGAGCGGATCCAGGTGATCGCGCGATGGTGCGTGGGGGGTGGTGTGATGGCGGGTCTTGCAGTGGAGGAGATACACGACGATGGTGCAGGAAGTGAACGATGGGGGCTGCAGGGAGTGGCGATTGGTTTGCGCGTCCGACGGATCTGGCTAGTTGAGAGACTTCAGTGGGCGGAGGTGATGCGTCCTGGCGGCGGTGGAGGAAGATGATCTGGGATGGAGGGGTTGGGTGACACGGAGGACTGCTGGCGGCTGGTTCTCGTTCCTGGTGGACGGCGATGGCTCACGTGGGGTGCATGGCTGTAGCGTGTGGATCGAAGGTGGCGGCCACGGTAGGTATAGGTGGCCGGCGGGAGAGGTATGTGGCGGGGCTGAGTTCGTGGTGGAGGTGCCCACTGTGGATGGCGACGATGCGATGGCGTGGTTGAAGGGCGCGGGCACCGCTGGTGGGATGAGCGGCGACGCCTGCACGCTGCCCCTTTTTTTAATTTTTGTAATCAGAAACAAAGATTTTTTTAAAAACAGAAACTGTAGGAATTTTTTTTAAAATTTTTATTTTATCCTGCAAAACAAATGTTAGAAGGAAAAACTATATTTTTTTATTATTTTATAAACAAATTAGGATGCGAGCACGACGGCTCAACCCCAAAATCAAAATGGAATACATAAACAGGGATCCGACAAAAAATGAGGAAAGGATCCATGTCTCCGACCACCGTACGTGACCAGAGTTGAAAGATTTCATGAGGTAGAAAAAGAACGCGAATAGATCGATATGTGAAGGTGAAAAATAGGATGGGATTCGGATCAAATCGTGATGTGTGATTCTAAGATCTAGGAAAAACATGACAACAAAATAAAAATGTGAAAAGTAAACTATGATTATCCTAGGATAAAAATAAGAGAAGAAAAGTGGATCTCACCTTAGGAGCGGAAAAGACCGTAATCGCCTCGACAAAAGTCGACTCGCTGTCACCGGACGGCTCGGAGGCTAGGCACCCTTATACGATAAGATATCTCTCAGAGAATAGGCTGCTCTCACCAAAGATTGATCAAGTGAGAATGAGGGAGGAGAAGCTAATTAAATAGAGGATTAATTGAATTTGAATTTGAATTCAAATTTAAAAATTGAATGGAGATAAAGAGATAAGAAAGAATTTGAAATGAGATAAAGATAACAAAGAAATTAGTGTTAAAAATATTTACAATTTTTTTTTGTATTTTCGTTACTTTATTAAATTGGATAATAAATGTTAATTTTTTAATTTTTGTATGGTGGTTATTTAAGAATATCAACTATATACATACTATATACATAAGGTACATTATATTCATACTTAAATAAGGAAAGTAGTTTTTTTAGTTTTTAATTTTTATTTTAAAGAATTAGTATAAATATTTACAAATACAATATGTTCAAATAAATGGTTAAATTGCACAAACCACCCTAAAAAAACTGTCTTTCAAACCGTAACTTCAAAAATTATGAAACCACAATCATTTAAAGATAATTTAATTTAGAATACAATGGAAGTGAGTTTGGTTCAATTTGAGTTCATATGGAGCCGAAATTGGTCTTTCAGTTATTGCTTTATGGCTTTTTCTGGATGAGGTTCCTTTTATTATGTACATGATTTTATTTTGCAATTATTTTTATTATGTAGGAAACATTTTTATTTACAACTTTTGTTTTGAAAATTATTTATTTTGAGGTTAATGTATGTGCAAATAAAATAGTGTAAGTATACAAATATACACAACACATTTTTTTGGATTTTCTGATTAAGGACACTATTTCCCCTACTTTATTCCTGGTCGATCGAGTCAAGTCTTGACCTTCTCTTAGGGTTTGGGTCAGCCTGTATCTATTACATATATACAGTCTTATTCTCTTTTTTATCTTTTCTTTATTTCTCTTTTATTTATTTATTTTAGGTTAAAATAGTAATAAGTGTACAATATTTACACACAGATGCAAGTTAGTAAGAATATGGAGCTTACAGATGATTTATAAGGGATTCTAAGCTAAAATAAATGAATAAAGATGATGAAATGCAGATTCATCATCTCCCTATGCTTTACCTTCACTAGTCCCTTAGCAAACACTTATTTGAAAGAATAAGTGAATAAAAGAAAAATAAAGAAATTAGGACAATATTGAGTATTGAACTTATCTTCATAAATTGTAGTATGGAGCTCTGTCAGACCTTCGGATTATTAGTTTGACGGAACCTTAATGGGAAATGGATTTAAAACCTAGGAGCCTCTAAGTTTCAGAAAACTCCTATTCAAGTCTCCTCAACAGTCAAATCAGAACAAGTCTACATACACAAATTCTTATGAATATGAATCTTTACTTGTACGGTATAAGTGAAATATAGCTCCCCATCTCAAAAGTAGCAAAGAAACAGCCTCCCTCAACAAGGTAACTCTAGTCCCCCGATCTAGCAACTCTTTCCTTGAGGAGCGGGGAAATTCCCTTCCAAGTTCAAGTACAACTGGCTCAAGAAGAGGAGATGGAGAAAAGAATGGACGGTAACTAGTGTAGCTACCTATCCTTGGATGCATGACCAGTGTAGCCAAGTCATCCAGCTGCAAGCTTAAAAAATTTTTGACTTTGAAGATCTTATTATTTTCTTTTTTCTTTATCCTTGTATACAGACTCCGGCAGACATTTTACTTTTCAATTAGGCCTGTCCACTTTTGGAGATTCTGCTTTTTTTTTCTCTTCTTATACTTCTTTTTTTTGAAAATATATACAAGGTGCAACATGTACATAAGGAGTTTTTCCTCTTGAGCTAGTAGACTATCCCTCTTTTGAAGCATTATTGCAACCCCACAACATCCTGTCTTTAGACCTCAATGCTACTAGATTAGGTTGAGATGCACAACCCTTCCAAGAGGAAGACGAGAGGTTCCGCGTAGATGTACTACATTCGTATGCTACTCCAAGACAAAAGATTTTGCCTCCTTACTACCTCCTCCATGAAGAGCTACGTGTAGAGTGCTTGTCCAAGATAAGCCACGGTTTGAAAGAATCATTCGTATGTTGATAAATATTCTACATAGACTAATCAAGATGACAAGTGAACATAATCTTATGCACTCAAAGAATTAAGTCGCTAGGACCTAAAAAGTCTTAACTCTATTTCTTATAAGGTTCCTCTGAAATTAAGTGGATTAAGGTCCAACTAAGCTCCATTCTTCAACTTTATTCCAGACTTAGTTTAAATGTCAATACTATCCTGAAAAATGAACATGCAAATGTAAGAAAATATTACAATGCAAAAAGAAGGCATTTTTTTAAACCATTTCTAATTTTGAACTTTTTATGGATTTTTGGAAAAGAAGGGAAAAAAGATGCACATGTGAAAAGAGATTTTTTTAATTATGCAGATTTTTATAGATTTTTGGTTTTGTAGTTTTAGGGTTTTTTAAAGGAAAAAGGGTTAGTAAAATATATACAAGTATCTACAAGGATTTGTTTTTTTGTTTTTGTTTTGTTTTTGTTTTTTGTTGTTTTTTGTTGGTTTTTTTGGTTTATTTGGTTTTGTGTTTTATTGTTTTATTTTGTTTGTTTGTTTGTTTTTGTTTGTTTTTGTTTGTTTTTGTTTTTTTGTAAGGTGATCAAAGTCCATATACACATACACACACTTGTGGATTTTACAAATTTATATACATATCCCCAAAAATAATCATATTTAAAAGTACGAGTTATGTCTAAAGTACATATACAATATATATGACACCCCCTATACTTAGCTTGAACTATGTCCTCATAGTGATCAGAGAGCGACAAAGGAAGACCTAACTTGTGCTAAGTATAGAAAAGTGAAAAAACTCCTTTGCTACAACGACTCAAAGAAAAGATGAGAAGAATAGAAGTCGGCGATCCCCCCTATACTTAGGATCAAGTAATCCTAAGTATAGAAGACTGTACAAAAGGGAACAATCGATGAAGAGAATGTACAAATCATGGGAAAAACACAAAAAAAGACGATATGAACAACATCACTCCCCCTATACTTAGGGTAGAGTATCCCTAAGTATAGGCAACAACATGAGTGATGAATAGGACGAATATGAACAACACAAATCATTCACCCCCTATACTTAGGATAAAACACATCCTAAGTATAGCATATATACACACACAGAAAAGGGGTGAGTGATAAAACGAAAGAAGAAAGAATGAAACAAAAGGATATACAAAAGGTTATCAGCTCATGTATCAGACGCATAAGATGGAATCAAAAGATCATCGCCTAATACCACATATGAAGAATCAACGATGGACATGAATGTATCATGATCTAGATATGGCTTCAGCTACTGTCCGTTCACAACAAATGGCTATGCATCAGATAACAACCTAGATATGACAACACTCCCATTGTCACGCACAACTCTCAGGATGAAAGGTCCTGACCATTTGCTTTTCAATTTTCTTGGAAACAACTTCAACTTAGCATAAAATAACCAAACTTTCTGATCATGAGAGAAAGTCTTCCTTCGAATGTGTTTATCATGCCAACACTTGACTTTCTCCTTATACATGAGTGCGTTATCATATGCAAAGTCTCGGAATTCTAATAATATATTCAAATACAACTTCCTGTTCTTTCATGCCTTCTCATAATCAATATTGCATACACAGAGTGCCCATAAAGATTTGTGAATTAATTCCACAGGCCACATGTCCCGGAAATGACCTCAACTGCTTCAAATTCTGCAGTGGCTCTAATTTTGAAATCACATCAATCTTAGCTGGGTCAACCTCCATACCATGTTTGGAGATGACATCGCCCAATACAACTCCATTAGTCACCATAAAGTGACTATTCTCCCACGAGAGCACTAGGTTTACCTTACAGCAAGGTTGAAGAACTCCGTCTAAATGAGCAAGACATGTGTCAAAACTATCCTTGTAGATCGAGAAATCGTCCATGAAGACTTCAAGAAAATCACCCACCATGTCGGAAAAAATGGCCAACATACACCTTTGAAATGTAGTGGGGGCGTTACACAATCCAAAGGGCATCCGTCTAAAGGCGTAGCTGCTAAATGGACAAGTGAAAGTAGTTTTCTCCTAATCCTCAGGAGCGATAGCAACTTGGTTGTATCCCGAGTACCCATCGAAGAAGCAAAAAAACTCTTTCCCTGCAAACCTCTCAATAATCTAGTCAATAAAGGGCAACGAAAAGTGATCCTTCTTGGTAGCTGAGTTCATGCATCGGTAATCTACACAGACATGCCATGAAGTAGGTACCCGAGTCGGAATCTCCTCACCACAATCATTCTTTACGATCGTAATCCCGAATTTCTTTGGGACCACATGTAAAGGGCTGACCCACTTGGAATCTGAAATGGGGTATATAAAGCCAACATCATACCATTTTCTGATCTCCTTCATGACAACCTCCCTTAGATTTGGATTTAGATGGTGTTGACATTCATGGGAGGGTTTAGAGTCATCCTCTAGGTAGATATGATGCGAGCACAAAGCTGGACTAATCCCACGGAGATCCGAGATATTCCATCTTATGGCCTTGCGGTTTCTCTTAAGAACCTCTAGCACATGAGATTCTTGTTCAGCGGTCAACTACGAGATGAGGATGGCCGAAAACAAATGGGGGAGGGACCCCAAGGAAGG
The DNA here is from genome assembly GCA_037367405.1 of Ottelia alismoides. NCBI lineage: Eukaryota > Viridiplantae > Streptophyta > Magnoliopsida > Alismatales > Hydrocharitaceae > Ottelia > Ottelia alismoides. Next base: position 1,452,526 of record JAZKJV010001492.1, read on the forward strand.
CTTATTTCAATGTTTATGGTAAAACTTTGATCCTAGGTGGGGTATGAATTGGCTCTACAATAACCTCTGCTACTGTACTGGTAGACGATATTTGATCTATACTCTGTGGACTGTCCACCTTGGTTACTAACATCTCAGCAAGTAAAATCTCTGATAGATCTGCAACGAATGATTTCTGCTTAGAAAGAAATGGCTCATCAGGGTGTTCAACATTCTTTTCAATTAGTAGTTCAAATATCTCAGTAATAATCTCAGAAAGATATCTCTCATCTGTGTATAAATCAGGAAATTTAATGAATGGCTCAGAAATCTGTACCTCAGAACTCTTAGAAGGAGGCATATCATCAGTGATCACAGAAAAGTGTGTCAAAGGAGTATCATAAGGTACCTCTAGAAACTCAGATTGATCCCCAGAAATCAGCTCCAACTGCCCATCAACAACTAGCTCAATTGGACCATCAAGGGAACTCATGTCGACTGTGCTTTCCATAGAGTTCTTTTGGGAAAGGAACTCCTGGGTATCTATAAAATCAGTGAAAAGCCGTCTATTGGAATTCAGCAAGAAAATCACAGTGATCTGGCTCTGATATAACTTCCTATGTATCATCTGCTGCTGGTGACAGTGATTGTCTAGGATTAGAGATCATCTCAATTTCACCTTGTCACTGCGTGAGTGAAAGATGATCTCTCCAGTATCATAATTAACTACTGCTTTTACCGTTCGGAGGAACGGTCGACCTAGTATGATCAGGGTATGGAGTAACGGTGTAGGTGTGTCCATATCAATGACAACAAAATCAATAGGAATTTCATTCCCTGCACCGTTACAATAATGTCCTCTAAAATGTCTCTTGGCCTCCTAATCGATCTATCAACAAACTGAAGGATCATTCTATTCTTTTTAAGAGGTCCTAACTGAAATTCAATTAGTAAAGAAGAAGGCATGAGATTAATGGAGGAACCGCTATCGAGAAGAGTACGATCAAATTCTTGATCAAAGATATGGCAACGGATGTGAGGTGCTCCCTTGTCTTTCTTTTTAGGTGGGACTGATGGCATGAATTGTGGCCATGGTCAAGATGTGTTTCTCTGTTTCCTTTCGTCTGTTTTGCCTTGGTTGACGCTTTTGTGTACATGCCTCTTTCATTCCCTTTTTTACTGTAAGCATGTATTCCATGGCTATAAGGAGTGGCATCTTTAAAAAGATGTTCTGTAAGATCTCAACCACTCCAGGATTAGATAGGGTTGTTTTTAATTTTTGAATTTTCTTAGATTTGAGAGTAGAAGGAAATGGTACAGAATCAGAATAAACATTCAAACATTCATTTCTATTATTCAAAGTAGAATCTTCATGTACAAAAGGACAACAGAATCAGTCTGTACAGTGTCGTCCAAACTAGGTGAAGGAAAAACAGAATCTTAAACAAAATGGGATGCTGCTGCTGGTGAAGAGGAAGAATCTGCGACTGGTATATTCTCCCTTGCTAATGGTGATCTACATCTGCTTGGTGAAGGTGGTGGTGAAGGCAGTGAAACTCCAGACTTGGGTTCTGCTACACTAGTCCTCTCGACTACTGGTGAAGGAGATGATGTGGAAGATGAAGCTTTCTCAGTGGTTCGATCTCCCAAGCCCAACTGGTACGTAGGCGGCTGCAATCTCCTACCGCTCTTGAGATGAATGGCATAAGTTAAACATGTAAAATCGAGGGACATACCGGTGGGCTATTGGCTACCTGCTCCTTGGTTTGAAGTTGTTGGGGTTGGCTTCGACCTGTGCTGGAATCAGTGTCTTGGTGGTGGTCAGGTCGTCGATAAACTGAGTTAGTTCATTCATGTTCTTCATGAGAAATGCAAGTTGGTCCAGTGCTGGGTTGACTGAAGGGGCCTTAGGTTGCTCATTCACTGGCTGTCGCTGATACTGATAGTACGAAGGATGTTGGTAAGCATACAGATTCTGATAATGAGGAGAAGGAGGAGGATAATGTCCATGATATGTAGTCCACTACTGGTTAGGATGTGGAAAATACATAGATTGTGAAATACGTCCCACTACCCTTGTTAATTTGAGCAAATTAATGTTCAAATTAATTAAGAATGTTCGTTGCAGTTGGATAATGAGAGCAGATCAAAAACCACTTTTAATTAAAGCAAGTCAATCAGATGTGGCAATTTTTTTTACTTGGTTGGAAGTCCAAGGTCGAACTCAGGGAGGCAGTTGTCTCCTTAGGTTGATTCGAAGCAAATTTCCAAGGTTTGATTTCCAGAGGAGATATTTTTGGTCTTTTACGTATATTTTATGCAAGACACATGCAAAATCAGGCCAAATTACAAGTTAAATAAAAATATAGTCAAATTAATTCCAAAAATTATGAAACTTGGCTAGATGATGAAATATGATGAAGTTAAGCTATACTATTTTTTTTGTAATTTTTAGATGCACGGATAATGAAAAATGCAGACTTTAGTGAACATGACTAAACCACTTTTAATAATTACCAAACGATGCTATTTCTGAGAAACAAAATTAATCTAAATAGGTCTAATTAAGAGCTATCCAAATCAACTTAAATTTCATTAAAACACTTCACGTTGATTAACTAAAAATCGATTAAGGTTTTCATTAAATGATTTTTCTAAGACAAACTATACATGCAAATGGTGTGATTTTCTGATATGTTGTAGCATATCTACCAATGATGATTTTTCATAGATTTTTTGATAAGCAGATAATGGGCAATCAATTAATCAATCAAAATGGGCAAAATGTTGCAATTTTTTCCAAATTAAATTCCATAAATAGTATGCAAATCAGAAAATTACAAATAGATACTCAAATGGTAGAACAAGAGTTATGTTACAAAATGCAATTTTCGGAATTAAAAATGGATGACAGAATGATGACAAAATAAACGTGCAAATGCAGAGGTATGAATGCAATACAAAAAAAGAAATATGAGCTCAAATGAAGAACAATGACTTACATGCAATTACCTAAAACTTAAACTTTGTTTGAAAACTTGCAAAGTGGTGCAAGTGTCCCCTTTGCAAATGCCCAATTTATTATTGTGCGATAGCCTTCCTCTGCTTTTGGAGATGAAACAGGGGAGCTTGGCGGAACTTCATGTCGACGGCGGGCAGACGGAGGCGGTATTGGCTGGCGCGCGGCGAGATAGCCACGCGCGAGGCATGCACGGCCAAGGCGCGACTGGAGGCTGACGCGGCGACGCGCACGCGAGGGGCGGCATTGAGGAGGACAGCGCGGTGGCGTTGCTGGTCGACGATGGATCCTCGGAGCAGCGTGGGGCGCGTGAGGCAGCCACGCACGCGGGGAAGGAGGCCTGCGCGAGGAGGAGGCCGGCGGAGCGGGGGTGAGACGTGCGGTTAGAGATGGAGGCGGCGACCACACGAGATTGCTCGCAGGATGGGAGCTCGTGGAGGCAGCGCGGGGCGCGCGACGGCCTGAGGTCGGGCGTGCGACCGAGGATGTGGCACGCGACCGAGAACGGTGGAGCGGGGAAGGCGGTTGGGCTCCGCCGTTGGTATGAAGGCCTGTGGTTGACGACCTCCACCTCCGTCGACACACGACGAGAGGGTGGAGGAGCAAGGACGACGACCGGGCTGAAGGTGGAGATGGAAGAAGGGAGAGGGAGAGAGACATGGGGGAGGGAACATGGGATTTCACAAAATCCCCTGCTTCACATGCATTTGTTTAGGGGGCGCGAAATAAATGATGAATTGATTGACAACAATTCATCCGAAAAATAAATAAAAATCAACGTCGCAACGTGTGATTTGTCCGTTGAAGTGTGATCGGTTTTGCGAATTGATGAACAGAAGATGATGAAATCGAAGAGAGAGAGAGAAATGAAGGAGAAGAATGAAGTTGAAGGAGGAGAAGAAACTTTACCTGGAAAAGATGGACGGATGTCTGGGGGAGGAGGTGCAAGGAGAAGCACCTCGGGTCGTTGCTCTACGCCGCGACAAAGACGGAGCTCAGTGAGCTCAAGGAACTCACTACGATGGGGGATACGTCGGATCTCGCCAATAAGTGGGCGTTGTCGCTCGATGGGAACTCTTGGACCTGTCACCTACAAGATTTCAGAGCTGGACCTCTCTTCTCTTGAGTGGCGGATGTGTATGAATGTGGGAGATGGAGAGGATATAAAGAGGAGGAGGAGGCAGTTGGAGAGGAGATGGAGAAGGTGGAGGAGATGGGGTCGGATTGGAGGTGTCAAAGAGGCTTCTCCCTTAAGTTAGGGGAGAGTGGGGGAGGAATGGTCATAGAAGAAGCTCAACCGTTGATGGAGAACCCCCTCATCCAATGGCCCAGGATGAAGGAGGGAAATGGTATTAGTGGGTGAATGAGGAGGCGACACATGGCGGCTCCAGGAGTTTCCACGTGTCGCTCCGAGAAAAATCCGCAACTAAATGCAAAGAAAAATAAAAAAAGAAATAATAAAAGAGATTAAATAAAAAAGTGGTCAACACGAAAGTTGCTCGTCTTGATGAGATCTACAACTTTCGTGAAGGGTTGAAAGTCAAATGAGATCATTTGTACAAAAATATATTTTTGGTTGGTATCTTATAGATATAAAATATCGCATTTTATCTTTTATAATTTTTTGTCATTTTTCAATAAGAGAAAAATCAAAATAAAGTTAGAAAAAGTATGAGAGGAATATTTACAACTTAAGCAAATTTTTTGGATTTTTAATAATTAAGAAAATAAAAAGATAAAATGAAGGGCAAAACGGTCAATATACAAAAGGGCCCAAAACCCAAGTTTTGCATACGAGCTCCGATTTTAATGAAATTGGTCTTGTTTCAAAGGTCTTTGAATGTATATTACTTTAAAAATGAGTAGACCTAATTCGGAGGCTGTATAAGAGAGATATGCACATTCTAAGGTCTAAGGTCTCCAACAGGGTTCGGGGGTTTATTAGTCAATTTTACGAGCTAGTATTTTTTTATATTTTTCTTTTATTAGTGTTAGTAATATATATACAATAGAGTTGGTTTTATTGGATTCGGAGTTAGTATAAAATATATACAAATAAGGTATTTTATCTAATATACAGGTGAATATTTACAAGTGAATTTAGCTTCTTATTTAATGCAAATATGAATGCTAAAATGCAGATATTATGCTTGCATGCATGAATGCTAATTTTATAAGATAAGGGGAAATATGATGCTATCTACTCGGGAACAAGACTCTATTTTCAACTTTAGAGTGATGAATCACAGGTTCATCAACCCCCTATACTTAAACCTTGCTCGACCCCGAGCAACTAAAATGAAATGCAAGAGTGAAATGATTTTGGGTTCCATACCAAGGTCATGAACAAAAGTTGAAAATGGAGCTTGACTCGAACTTTGGATTAATTGTGTGGCGGAACCTTATTAAGATCTGAATTTAAGACCTAACAGACTTCAAGTTCCACAAGTCTTCTACTCAAGACGCCTCAACAGTCAGGTCATAACAAATCCTCAAACGCAAATTTCTGAAGACTATGATTCTTACTTGTACTGTGTAAGTGTAAAATAGCTCTCCACATCAGAAATGGCTCAGAACCAGCTCCTCTAATAAAGTAACTCAAATAACCCGGTCCACTAACTCTTTCCTCAAGGAGCGGGGTATTCCCTTCTAAGTTCAAGTACGACGAGCTCAAGAGGAGGGGGTAGGGAAAAGAATGGACGGTAGCCAGTGTAGCTACCTATCCTGAGATGCCTGACCAGTGTAGCCAAGTCATCCAGCTGCAGACTTCTTGCTAATATACATACTCCGACAGGTATTTTGTTTTTACTTGGACCTGTCTGATTTTTTTTGGAGTTTTTGCATTTTTTTCTTTTTTTTGAATGCAATGATGATATGCAAGAGTAAATAAGAAGCCTATTTTTTTATTTTTGTTTTTGTTTTTTTTTTGTTTTTTTGTATTTTTTTTCAAAACTTTGGTATACCTCCTATGTTACAACAATTTACAAGGGTTTATTAGTATTATACAAGTATACAAATTTTTTTTCAATTTTTTACCCACCCGTAATTATTACGAAATATATACAAAAATACGTGAAAATACACGAAAGTACGAGCTATGGGTAAAGTATATATGTAATATATACATGCCCCCTATACTTAGCATGTTCTATGTCCTCAGAGCACGAAAAGTGAGGAAAAAGACATAGCTTGTGCTAAGCGTAGGAGAGCTAAAATAACAAAAAAAGTATAGAAGTCGCTCTGCCCCCTATACTTAGGCTCTGGCAGCCTAAGTGTAGAAGAAGATCAAAAAATGGGGCGGACGAGGGCAAGAGGGGAAATGGAGGAGTATATACACGGTGGGCATCGGTCCCCCCTATACTTAGGCCTCGGTCAGCCTAAGTATAGGACATGAATGAGTGTGAGAACCGATGTGATCTGGAGGATGTACAGTGAATAGGCTCAGGTGACTCATCCCCCTATACTTAGGATTTGGTCATCCTAAGTATAGTCCAAGATAGAGATAGATGAAGCTGGGATGAGTTACTAGAGTCGCAGGGGAGAAAGGACATAATGTACAGGAATGATGATATACACAAGTGAGTCGGTCTGAATCTTTCAAGATGCTGCTGATGGCTAGAGCTCACTGCTGCAAGGTCTCATACGCGGCTCGAGGTGTATCTGCTGAATCTGTCTCGTGCATGAATACAATCTCCTCAACATAGACTAACTGCTCATTGGATTCGACGTAGTGCTTCAACAGTTGTCCATTCACTAGGAATGTCGGTGCGTCATCTGCGAGATCTGAGATCTCGACACATCCACTATCATGCACCGTATGGACGACAAATGGGCATGTCCACTTGGACTTCAACTTGCCTTGGAAGATCTTCAGCCCAGCATTAAACAACCATACCTTCTGTCCAGGAACGAAGGTCTTTCGTCTGATATATCTATCATTCCAACGCTTAACCTTGTCCTTGTACACCAAACTGTTGTCATATGCGCGGTTTCTGACTTCCATAAGCTCATTCATATCCATATCTCTCTGCTTCTGCCCAAGATGCGTGTTCCAATTGACCTTCTTGATTGCCCATTCTGATTTGTGCACTAGTTCTGCGAGAAAATGGCACGGCTTTCCGAATACCATTCGGAATGGGGAGGTTTCTAACGGTGTCTTGTAAGCTGTCCTATACACCCATAGGACCTGATCCAAGATCTGAGACCAGTCCTTCCTGTATGGGCGGATAAGCTTTTGCAATATAGTCTTCACTGGCTACCCCCATCTGATATCATCATTTTGGGGATCCCGAACCTAGAGATGATGCGCTCTCTGATGAATTTACAGACAGTCCTGCTGTCTGCAGCTCGGGTCGGGATAGCCTCCACCCACCTGGATAGATAATCTACCGCAAGAAGGATATACTCTAACCCATGGCTAACAGGGAATGGGCCCTTGAAATAGATGCCCCAGGCATCAAAGACATCACAAATGATGACAGGATGCATTGGCATCTCATCCTTGGAACCAACGGTTCCTCCCATTCTCTGGCATACTGGACATGACTTCGTAAAGGTGATGGCATCACGAAACAGAGTCGGCCAGTAAAAGCCACACTGAAGTACCTTCCATGCGGTCCTCTTCCCGGAGTGGTGTTCTCCTGCCTTTAAGTCGTGGCATAAAGAAAGGACACTCTGGTATTCCTCCGGAGGAATAAACTGTCTCCAGACACAATCCGAACCTTTAAAGAAAAGGATCGGATCCTCCCAATGGTAGTGTCTAGCATCCGACTTCAGTCGGTCGATGTGGCTCTTGGGCCAATCTTCGGGAACCTTCTTGGAGACAAGATAGTTTACGATGTTGGCATACCATGGAAGTGAGTCGACAACGAAAATCAACTCGTCAGGAAAGGAGTCTCGAATAGGTGAATCCTCGGAAGTATTGAGATCTTCGAGACGAGAGAGATGATCGACTACTACGTTCTTCTTTCCACGTTTATCACGAATGTCCAAATCAAACTCCTGGATAAGTAAAATCCATCGAAGAAGATGTGCTTTCGCGTCCTTCTTCTCCATCAAGTATCGTAGCGCCGTGTGGTCAGTGAACACAATTACCTTGGATCTAATTAAGTGAGATCTGAACTTGTCCAAGGCAAACACTACCACAAGCATCTCCTTTTCCGTAACTGTATAGTTACGCTGAGCGGTATCAAGTACTTTGCTTGCATAGTGGATTGCAAACGGGACACCATCTCTTCTCTGTCCCAACGCAGCCCCAACAGCAAAGTCTGAGGCATCCGTCATGATCTCAAAAGGTAGAGACCAATCTGGGGCTTGTAGATTAGGTGCGTCCATGATCATTCCTTGTAATAGCTTAAAGGCCTCAAGACATTTGTGATCAACAACAAACTCCATGTCTTTGCCTAAAAGCTCAGTTAACGGTCGGGCAATCTTAGAAAAGTCCTTGATGAATCTCCGATAAAATCCGACATGCCTGAGGAACGACCGCAACTGTTTGATGTTGGTTGGTGGCTAGAGTCGTCGAATCACGTCCACCTTGGCAGGGTCAACCTCCATTCCTCTCTTGGAGATGACGTGCCCCGACACAATGCCCTCCGTCACCATGAAGTGACTTTTCTCCCAGGAGAGCACCAGATTAACCTCACAACAGCGTTTGAGGACTCGGTCTAGATTCCTAAGACATGAATCGAAGGAATCGTTGTGGACCGAGAAGTTGTCCATGAAGACTTCCAGGAATTTGCCGACCATTTCCGCGAATACAACAATCATGCACCTTTGAAAAGTACCCAGAGCATTGCATAACCCAAAGGGCATGCGCCTGAAAGTATAGGTACCAAAGGGACATGTGAACGTGGTCTTTTCCTGGTCCTCCGGAGCGATGGCTACTTAATTGTAGCCCGAGAACCCATCCAAGAAACAGAAGAACTCTTTCCTCGCTAGTCTCTCTAGGATCTGACCAATGAATGGTAGGGGAAATGATCCTTCTTCGTTGCGGCATTCAGGCGTCTGTAATCCATACAGACGCGCCACGACGTGGGCACTCGCGTCACGATCTCATCTCCGTCCTTGTTGGTGGTCGTTTAAATTCCCGACTTTTTCGGGACCACATGGATCGGAGCCACCCATTTAGAGTCGGAGATGGGATAAATAAAACCCGCGTTGCACTATTTCTCTATCTCCTTTTTCACTACCTCTCGTAAATTTGGATTCAAACGGCGTTGGAATTTACAAGAGGGTTTGGCTTCATTCTCCAAGTAGATATGGTGCGAACACAGAGTGGGATTTATCTTGTGGAGATCGGAAATGCTCCAGCCTATCGCCTTGCGGTTTTTCTCCAGGATCTCTAGCAAACGAGATTCCTGCTCCTCGGTCAATCGCGAACTGATGATGACCTGAAATTTCTTGCCCTGACCTGCAAGGAAGGCGCATTTCAGTGTTGTGGGTAAAGGCTTGAGCTCAGGTATGGTATGATCGTATAGGAAATCTGGCTCAATCGAATCTGGTTCAGTGTTGGAAGTGGCTGGATCATTCTCTGTAATTGCTGCCACCAAGTTATTCGGCTCTGGAGTCGGATTGTCAAAGGTCTCCATGCAATCGGCAAGAGCCACGTCCGACTCGTCATTCTCATCTTCCGATTGTCCTAAAGGGGGAAGGACTGAGAGGCCCAGCTGAGCCTCTAAGTCATCGAAAATGTAGGGTGATGCAAGTTATGAGTTGTACTCGTCTCTAAGGACCTCGCAAACTGACGCATGCATGGGATCATCTCCAGAGGGGAGGGACTCATTGGTGCTGGCTGGGTTCTGCTTCCATGGCCCAACTTTGTCTACATGATCGTAGTCTGCTTCGGTTGAAGAGTACTCGGTGCTGTATTCAGAATCCAGTCTCTGCCATCTGGTCTGCTTCATCTCATGTTCCTCATCTACACCTGGAGTTTGGAACTAGATCTTCCCGATCTTGTAATCAAACAAGGCCCCTGCTGTTTTGAGGAAGGGCCTGCCTAAGATGATCTGGGAGTCTCTCCAATTACGAGGGGTTTCCATATCTAGGACAGTGAAGTCCACCATGTATTCTTGCCCCTCGACTTTGATCACAATATTCCTCAATTCTCCTTGGGACCTCTTGGTTGATTTATCAGCAAATTGCAGGAGGGATCTAGATTTCTTAAGAGGTCCGAGATTAAGCCGCTCATAGAGTGTTGTAGGCATTAAATTAATTGAGGATCCCTTATCTAGGAGAGTGCGTGCAAACGCGATGTCATCAACATGACTCACCACATAGTGTGCACCCATGTCTCTTCGTTTCCTTGGAAACGAGTTCTTTATTGCACAAGTCGTGGCTACTAACAGAACGTGTTTCTCAACACGGCTTTTGGTTTTCCTGCTAACCCTAGTAGGTATGCATCTCACCTTAAGGTACTTCTGGAATGCAGGAGTCATTTCCACGTACTTGTCAAAGGGGATTGTGACCTTGATGTATTTGTTGCAGAACTCTGTCATCTCAGGGTCACCTTTTTAGATTTTTTATTTTCTTCTTTCCACCCTTAAGAGCTCGGGGAAAAGGGATTATTGACTCCAACTCATGTTCTGAAACTGAGATGTTTTCATTGAATCTAGAACTGAGTTCTGTATACGACTCGGACTCTGAAACAGACTCTGACTCTGACTCTGACTAAAAGAAAAATGCTGTGGCGAAACCGATGATGCGTCTTCCGCGACTTCTTGATAGTCCTCCTCAGATGGAGGTGCGGGCTCTTCGTCGGTTTCGTCGGACTCTCTGCTGGTGCGGGTTTGCTGCTTCAAGGACCCAGAAGTCTTCTTCTTCTGCCGGTGGTGATGGTGGTGCTGCTCCTCTTCTTCCTCTAAGTCCTCCTCAAGTAGAGACTTGGCGACTCCTTCCTCCGGTGTTCGTGCCCGATCAGGTATGGTCACGGTCCTTCCGCTCCTGAGGGACATATGATTCACATTATTATACGAAAGGATCTCATGTTCAGATAATACCTGATCACGAGGTCGGTTCTGGCCATGGGTTAAGCTGTTCGGGTTGGCCTGAACCTGTGTGGGAATTGCGGTCTTTGGCGCCATTTGTTGATCCTGGGTACGAGAAACCCGATTCAGATCGGTTCTCATATCCATATAGTCATTTTGGATCTGTTGGACCCTATCAGACAGGGTCTAGATCGCCAAGGTGAGGGACTCTAATTCGGTGGGTTGGGCTTGTTGATGTTGACTTGCGGATGAGGTTATGTACTGGCCCTACTGGCCTTGCTGATACTGCTGCTGCTGGTGGGATAGTGCCGGGCCCTGCTGGCCCGAGTGGAATGTGCGCTGCTGGTGGTGCTGCTGAGGCTGGTACCCTCGTTCGGGCCTGGACTGAACAAAGCGCGGTGCAGGGACGGAGCTGGTTTCCTGGTAAGCTGGGGAAGGTCGGTGAGGTTGACCATTCCCCATCCACGACTGTCTGCTGGCGGGGTCACGGCTGTACCACAGCTCGTTGATCTCAAACACCTACGGAGGCTCCTCGTATCCGGTCTCCACTTGTGGGGGTGCATGCTGGTCCTGCTGGGTGTAAGTCTGATCCTCTACCCAGCCGCTCTGAGGCTCCCGTGCCTGCTCCTGTACAAGATGGACTCGGTGCACAAGGGCGGGTGGTGCAGAAGGGGCAGGTAAATTCATCTTAGCTACCTTCTCAGTAAGTTTCTCCACTTGCTTCGGTAGACGTGAGAGAGACTCAAGGTCAGTGACCCTCTTGTGGATCTGCTCGACCATAGTTAACTTGTCAGCTATCATCCCCATGCTGGGGATGAGGCCCTCTGTCTGATCTGCTACAGTCCTTCTAGTTGTTTCATTGGATAGGAGTGAGGGAGACACCTGATAGGCCCTGGTGGCCTGCGACCTGCCATGTCATCCCCTCAGGATCCGGGTACCTGTTTACGACAAAATTCGCAATAATTCATTCACATTGATCGCAGAAGTTGTAGAAAAGCAGGGAAAATTTTTCGCGCAATTATGACATTCATTTCCATCACATAACCACAAAGTAAAAGAGACAATGACACCAAAATTTTATTTTCATTAATATTCATATCAAGTTACAACATGTACAAGGATCTTCCATTACAACATATATCCCAAAGTTTGATACAAAAGAGAAAGCATTTACATCATCATCTGAACAAAAACTGAGACAAGTAATTCATACCCTCTAGTGTATACTCTGTCTCCTGGAAGCATGTAGCTACTGAGCTGCTACTAAACCGCAGGTTGTTTGCCTGCCAAACACAATAGGAAAGAAGATGCGTCAGCCATTGCTGGTACCTCCCAAAACTTATAAAAATAACTAGACATTTAATATGTGCAAAAGCAGGCAAGTAGAAAGGTGGTATAAGTAAAATCTACATCTACTTGCGTAAGTAAAAAGGGGTTTCAAGTTGTTTGTAATGCATTTCTAATGATTTCCCCCAGAACCCGGCATTTCCCCCATATTACCTATTTATTTTTAGTTGAATAATCATGAGGGTATTGGTGTGAGCATATATATCAATTGCTTCAGAGATCATGTTGGTGAGTAAAAATGGAAAAGTTAAGTTTGTAAAGATCTATTAATTTATTTAATTTCTTGGGTAGCGAGAATAGTCTTTTGATCATAACTTCTCCAATTCTTAACTTCAATGTTTCAGATATAACTCCTGATGTTGTAGATATAGATATGGATGATCTAGATATAGAATCGCCAAGTCTGTTTGGCGAAGTAACTCAAGCGGTGAAGAAGCCTACAAATGGCTCTTCCGTCTCGCCCTCTAATTGGAAGCGCGGTCCAATAGAGGGATAGGTCTACTCCCCAACTACGCCACTGAGACGGGTGAGAGAGACTCCCTAGAAAAGTTGCTCTAAAAAAAACTGCCCTACTAGTACGGGCAGACGAGCTCGTACGTAAAACTGAAAACCAAGGATCCCCCGCCTGGGTATCCTAAAAGACAGGGTCAGCGGAACTGGTCTAAAGTCTGGATCCCAACGAGGCGTAAAAACACTGCGAGCTCGCGTAAAACCGTGTAAAAGACTGGGATCCTAGACCCGCGCATTAAGCGGCCGCTGCCCTAACTGGGCTTCCTTTCCTCCGCCCAGTTGAGAGTCACCGCGCTCTCGCACGGTCAGGTGTAAAAGTCATCATGACCGGCATTCTTTAATTGATGTCACTGATTGATTTTCTGAATCTTTTCTCAATCTCTTCTATATTTGACTTACGGATCTTAGTCTTTTGTCACAACATATCTATAGTGATATATATAAATAATAAGCTATAGTCAAGGATCAATTGGTTGATTATTATTTATTATGATCTTAGCCTTCGTTACTTAAAGTTATTTCACTTTGGTCCTCCGATTAACTTTCCCATTAAGCTTATACTCATATAATAGAGTCCTATATATGCTTGTAATTATCAAATAAAATCCCTAATTACTAAAGCATCATCAACTGAGTCTAACAACATACTCTCTTCTAGAAGTGGCTGTACATATTAATGACTTAACCTAGAAGGTAAAAACAATCAATAGTACATCTTCATGTTCAACAACATGTTTTAGCCTTAAAATACAATAGCCTTGCTTCATGATGGACTAAGGGTAGTCATAATAGGGATCATAAAATGCTTGGAGAATCTTTCATTAATCTTCATAAATGAGAGTAATTGGGTTCAGAAGAAAGTTGGAGGTATTAGTCAATATATTTTACACGAACATTTTTTTTAACCATATGCAAAAATGACCAGTAAGCATGAACATATTTAGAGGTTTTTATGGACATATAAAATTCCAACAAGACACCTAATAACCTTAACTCGAGTCTCGAGGACGAGACTCCCTTTGAGGTTTTTATATTTGTAACATCCATATTCTAACAAAACTCGAACTCGTCCGATTTTGGGTCCAATGAACCCAATAACGTTGTCGGTTAATACTAAACAACCTAAAACGATCTCCTGATCGTGAATCAAAAGTTGTTCGGGTGAAATCGATCAAAAATCGGTCACTTCGTAATACGTGCCGTGAAAAAGCCGCGACAAAAATTCGGAAACTGCTAAACAAACCGAGACCATCATTGGATCCGATTCGACGACACGAGACCAACGGAATCGACCGTTCGTCAATCGGAGGTCATATGATATTTTTAAATCACAAAATTTAGTCTTAGACAAAAGCCGTATCCGAAAATTAACTGTCATCCCCTCAGGATCCGAGTACCCGTTTACGACAAAATTCGCAATAATTCATTCACATTGATCGCAGAAGTTGTAGAAAAGCAGGGAAAATTTTTCATTTTATTTTAATTCATTTATTTGAAATGTTAAAATATGACCGTATTCACGCCTCGGACCTCGGATTTCGACGCGAAATATCTCGATTTGATCGTCTTTCAACGACGATCAAAATGAGTATAAAGTTGATATACTTTCAGTCGAGTTTCGAATACCCGAAATTTTCGGATACGGCTTTTGTCTAAGACTAAATTTTGTGATTTAAAAATATCATATGACCTCCGATTGACGAACGATCGATTCCGTTGGTCTCGTGTCATCGAATCGGATCTAATGATGGTCTCGGTTTGTTTAGCGGTTTCCGAATTTTCGTCGCGGCTTTTTCACGGCACGTATTACGAAGTGACTGATTTTTGATCGATTTCACCCGAACAACTTTTGATTCACGATCAGGAGATCGTTTTAAGTTGTTTAGTATTGACCGACAATGTTATTAGGTTCATTGGACCCAAAATCAGACGAGTTCGAGTTTTGTTAGAATATGGATGTTACATGCCGGTTTCCGCCATCTGCTCTAGGACCTTCCATACAACATTCTCGTTCTTGTTCAGATAGCTTCCTCCACATGCAGCACTGACTAACCCTTGCATCTCCGGGGTAAACCACAGAACATGGTCTGGACTAAGATCGCCTTAGAAATGCTGTGGCAGAGACATTTCTGAATTAGGTCATTGAACCTATCCCAGGCATCATGGAATGGTTCACTGAGTCCCTGGGAGAAATTGGTGATCTTTGTTCTCATTTGGTTAGTCCTACTGAGAGGGTAGAACTTCTTCAGAAATAAGTCCTTGAACTGCATCCAGGTTGTACATATCACCCCTAGGTTTTTCAGCCAATGTGTTGCCTTATCTCCTAAGGTGAAAGGGGTGGCCTTCAGTCGAATGTAATCCTGCCCAACCCTAGGATGACTAAGGTTGTCGCAGACCAGCTCGAAGTCTTGGAGGAAGGCATATGGTTCTTCATGGGCATTTCTGTTGAACTTCGGTAGCAGGCTAAAGAAGTGGGGCTTGAGCTCGAATGCTTCTAGGGGAATCGCGGGTGCCAACCAACTGTGCATCTCGTTCTTCGCTGGGTTGTAGGCATCAACCATTGGCCTGTCGATTCCTTCTGCTGCAATAATCTGTCCCATTCTAGCTGTGAGATCTGCATTTTATTGTTCGGCTGTGGTGAGGCGATTAAGAATCTGTCGCAATGGGTCCTTATCCGGTGGCTGCTTAGGTGGCATCTTGTCCTCTAGTCCTGGATAGGAAACAAGGTTTGTGTCAGAGGACAAATTAAGGAAGGGATTCCTACCGAGGCGATGGTCTTCCTCGCTAAGCTCGGAGGAGAGGAAAGGGTTGGTTTGAGAGTAACCACCCTGGGTGTGAGGGAGCCAGAACTCAAGAGGGTCATGAGTTTTGGGTGGCCCAAGGTGCGCTTGGGCCGATGAAGAGGAGTTTCGTGGGGGGCTCAAGGAGAGATTGGTGAATAAAGATCCGATATCCCCCTAGTCACTCATCTTGATTTGGCAAGAAGAAATGGGAGTTCTAAGTAAAGATAAGATTTAACTCCTACCTGAAGCAAACAATTCAATCCAAGACCATGGGTTCACACTCAACACAGTGAAGGACCCGAAATCGAGTCCAATTAATCTTGTTAATTTTAAGTGTGATTTTTCAAGCAAGATAGCAAGGATTACGCGGCCTATAGGGAAGTTGGCTAAGAGCCGGATGCGTCTTCCCTGTTTAACATGTCGCCTAAGATACCGCCGGTCCTTCCTTTCTTTGCTCCTATCCCAAGTTGATGGATTCAAAGTCCTTCCCCTATCTACCTGCAAGCAGGCGGAGGCTGACAAGGCTGGAACTTCACCCCTGGGGTTTACTGGCAACTTGTCGCGAAGTACCGCAATTTCACCCTTATCTACCTGAGACAGGCGGAGGCTACTTGGTACTAGTCAATGAACCTTAATAAATTCAACTTGTGATATTTGCTAGGATTAGTCGGAACGTGATATGGAAGGCGGGGATTTGGGCTCTGCCTTAAAGTGTTTACACACACTCAAGTACCCTCACTCAACCTGAAAACAAAGTCGGGGATTAGTCTCCCGCAAACAGATTTTCCAATTTTATTGATTTTTTTGTCAATAATTTTAGCAGTCCCGGTTTTAAATTAAGTTATCACTTGTTAGTCCAACCACACAACATGCCTCTCGTCCAGTCCCAATTTCCATTTAAATTAATTGTGAAAAACAGAGGGGGGGGGGAATTGAGAAAAGCCGATGCACGAAAAACTATGATGCGTATGCCGAGTAGAGAATATTTACAGTGATCCCTTTGCTTTTTATGCAGGATGCAAAATAGAATTGAAATCTTTTTTATACTAAATGCAAATGCAAGCGAAAAATCCACTCCTAGACAAGCAGTTCTATTAGCGAGTGAAGCACAGGTTGATTTGAGTAGTTCTGCGATCTAGGTGTGTCTTTTAAGTGTGATGTGTGGTCCTACAAATTTCGAGCACAAGCAAATCCTAGAGTGGCTCAAGGAGCCGCTAGTGAAAGCCTAATTTACCAATCAAACCACACAGCACACGGGGACACGGTTTCACTATTTTTACACATGCGAGAACCAATTGGGAACCGCTGGAAATGATGCGAAGAAAAATAAAGTACAAGTCCTCTCAAATCTCTCAAAGAATTAAAATGTCGAATCCTCGAAGCGTCTTCGACTCCTCGCGTTCCTCACACAGAAATAATTTGAGGTCAGATAGAGAACGACACAAAAATACAAAACTTTAAAAGACAGAAAATATTCACAAGAAAACCGGAGGTCAGACTACCCAGCGGTAGAAAATCAAGCACTCAGACATTTGTTGCAAATTAGCCTAAGCCGTGCCTCCCCGCCAACGGCGCCATCTGACGAGCCACGGACCTACCCTTTTTAATGTCGTATAATTGACTATTTCGTTGCAGTCGGATAGATTCGCATCGATAAAAAATTAACCGCACAAATCGAATAATTAACGAATAAATAACGTGCGGTTTTTATGTTTGTTTAGCCTGGGCAAGCCCCAGGGTCGACTCAAGGAGGCAAAGGAACAACTCGAGATCAAGTTAGAGGTATTAGATTGTGGTTTTCCTAGTGGGATTTTTTTGGTTTTTTTAATGCAATAAAAAGCATGCAATGATGCGAATTGGATTAAGTTAATACGAAAAGAATCGACTTAGCCAAATTTAATTTTAATATCAAATTAATTCAAATCAGCCAAGTGATATTTTCCTAAGAACCTAATCCAATACTGAATGCAAAATGTATTTTTTGAAAATTTTTGGATTTAAAATGCACAAATGAAAAATGCAAACTTTTTTAGGGTTTTTATACAATTTTTCGTGCGAATGAAATGCAAAAATTATGAAAAATTATTGGAAGTTAAATATGATGAAATGAAGCTACACTAATATTTTTGGAATTTTCTGACACTTTATGATTTTTTTATGAATTTTTACTGAAAATAGAGAGACTGCGGGTATTTAATTCCTAATAATTCCACAAAATCAAATTATCCAGAGACTATTTATCTCGAATATATATTTTAACAAGGAATCCATGAGACTTAAAATTTCTCAAAAATATTATTTGTGGAATTAATTAAAAATCAATTACAGAAATCCCTCTATAATTTTTTTCATGCACAAGACAACTCTTAATTGGACGAAATTTGGACTGTAATTAAATAACACTTAGAGGCATCATTCACAATTTTTTTACAATTTTTGGAGCAAGAAATAGATCTGTGCGAATTTCATAGCATAATTGGGCAAAATATCATTGATTTTCAATCTCTGATTTTTAATAAATAATGTAATGCTCACAAATATGCAATTAAATAGCCAAGAGATAAAGAATTAGTTTCTCTACAACATGCTATTTTTCATTAAAATAAATGATGCTATTTGGAAGTCCAAATTAATACTCAAAGGCAGGGGTATCTTCGCAATACAGAAATTAAAATAAAAACTCACAAACTGTGCACAGGGATGTTTTTGCAAATAATGAAACAATGAGGACTTAATATGTAATTGTCATAAAAATATAAAATAAGAATAAAATGACCTGTGACTTAGTCCCTAGGGCATACACACACATGGAGGCCGTTAGGGCACAAGGGGCATGCACACGGCTGGGTGGCGTGTGTGGTGGCGGCGGCCAAGCGCGACGGCTACGGTGCTGCACGCGGCGGTGCAGGAGGATGAGGTGGCGAGGTGCGGCGCCAGCGGCGAGGCGCGGCCGTGGGGGATCGAGCGACGGTGTTGATGGTGGAGGTGGTGTGCGGAGGCGCGCTTGCTGGAGTGGCGCGCGCTGCGGTGGTGCTGCGCGGCCTGGGGGGGGCTTCGCGGCAAGGAGAGGCGGCAGAGGGCTCGGCGACACGGAGCGCCGTGCGCGGCGATGAAGATGGCGCGGGGTCGCGGCGTCGCACGGCCAGATGGCAGCACGGGGGATCGAGGAACGTCACGCGGCGCAACGACACGCTGGAGGGACACGACAACCTGGACAGTGGAGGCTCGTCTGTCCGAGGGGGGGGCTGGAGCCCGGCCATGAGGGTGGTGGTGCTGGGCGCGCACGATGGAGGAAGAGCAGGACGCGGCATCGCTTAGCTGCGCGTGCGGGACTGGAGAGCAGCCGCGCGACCGGCAACCGTTGGGGCTGGCACGTGGCGGCACGGGTGGCGGTCGGTGCGGCGGCCTGGAAGATCGCGGTGGCTGGAGGAGGGCTCCTGTTTCTTTTTTTTGTAATATTTTTTTGTATTTTTTTTACTTTTTTTGTGAATAAGAAAATAGACGTGGAAAGAAAAATGGTGATAGTGGTGATTGTGGTGGTGATGGTGATGAAAATAATTTATTTGTGATGGTGTTTGGTAGATGATAATGTGGATGAAACAACAATGAAGAATGTTAGATAAAAATAATGTAGAAAGTAGAGATAGAGAAATTACCTAGAATTGCCGAAAGTGGAGCCGCGTCGTGCAGCTTCCGGTTGTGGCCTTGAGAAGGGTGACGAAGTCCTTCGAAGCTGTAGTAGCTTCATGCAAGGGATGCTACGACGAAGTGGTTGAGACCACTTCGGATCTCGCCGTGGTCGGAGGCAGCAGCGTGGCGACGGAGAAGGAGGCCGGTGATGCTAAGGTGGAGGAATGAGATGGTGGAGATGGAAGTAGAGAGGAAGGAGAAGAGAACCTGGGGAGGGGAGGCAAAAACATGGGGTTTTACCAATTCTCCTGTTTGCCATGCATTTGTTTACGGTGCCTAAATTTTCGATTAATTGATTGAAAGAAGTTCTCCAAAAAATTCAACAAAAATCACCGTTGCGTTCGCAACGTGTGATTTATCCATGAAAGTGCGATTTACTCGATGATTTGATGGATGGAAGATGGTGAATTGAGGAGAGAGAGAATGGGTGTGTAATGAGGAAGAAGAAGAGAGGGAGAAGACCCCCCACCTCCGTCGACACACGACGAGAGGGTGGAGGAGCAAGGACGACGGCCGGGCAGAAGGTGGAGATGGAAGAAGGGAGATGGAGAGAGACGTGGGGGAGGGAACATGGGATTTCACAAAATCCCCTGCTTCACATGCATTTGTTTAGGGGGCGCAAAATAAACGATGAATTGATTGACAAAAATTCATCCGAAAAATAAATAAAAATCATCGTCGCGTTCGCAATGTATGATTTGTCCGTTGAAATGCGATCGCTTTTGCGAATTGATGAACAGAAGATGATGAAATCGAAGAGAGAGAAATGAAGGAGAAGAATGCAGTTGGAGGAGGAGAAGAAACTTTACCTGGAAAAGATGGACGGATGTTTGGGGGATGAGGTGCAAGGAGAAGCACCTCGTGTCGTTGCTCTACGCCGTGACAAAGATGGAGCTCGGTGAGCTCAAGGAACTCACTACGATGGGGGATACGTCGGATCTCACTAATAAGTGACCGTCGTCGCTCGATGGGAACTCTTGGAGCTGTCACCTACAAGATCTCAGAGCTGGACCTCTCTTCTCTTGAGTGGCAGATGTGTATTAATGTGGGAGATGGAGAGGATATAAAGAGGAGGAGGAGGAGGCGGTTGGAGAGGAGATGGAGAAGGTGGAGGAGATGGGGTCGGATTGGAGGTGTCGAAGAGGCTCCTCCCTTAAGTTAGGGGAGAGTGGGGGAGGAATGGTCATAGAAGAAGCTCGGCCGTTGATGGAGAACCCCCTCATCCAACAGCCCAGGATGAAGGAGGGAAATGGTATTAGAGGGTGAATGAGGAGGCGACACATGGCGGCTCCAGGAGTTACCACGTGTCGCTCCGAGAAAAATCCGCAACTAAATGCAAAGAAAAATAAAAAAGAAATAATAAAAGAGATTAAATCAAAAAGTGGTCAACACGAAAGTTGCTTGTCTCAACGAGATCTACAACTTTCATGAAGGGTCTAAAGTCAAATGAGATCATATGTATAAAAATGTATTTTTGGTTGGTATCTTATAGATATAAAATACCGCGTTTTATCTTTTATAATTTTTTTGTCATTTTTCAATAAGAGAGAAAAATCAAAATAAAGTTAGAAAAAATATGAGAGGAATATTTAAAACTTAATCTATTTTTTTGGATTTTTAATAATTAAGAAAATAAAAAGATAAAATGAAGGGCAAAACGGTCAATATACAAAAGGGGCCCAAAACCCAAGTTTTGCATACGAGCTCCAATTTTGATGAAATTGGTCTTGTTTCAAAAGTCTTTGAATGTATATTACTTTAAAAGTGAGTAGACCTAATTCGAGGCTGTATGAGAGAGATATGCACATTCTAAGGTCTAAGGTCTCCAACTGGGTTCGGGGGTTTATTGGTCAATTTTACGAGTTAGTAATTTTTTGATATTTTTCTTTTATTAGTGTTAGTAATATATACACAATAGAGTTTGTTTTTATTGGATTCAGAGTTAGTATAAAATATATACAAATAAGGTATTTTATATAATATACAGGTGAATATTTACAAGTGAATTTGGCTTCTTATTTAATGCAAATATGAATGCTAAAATGCAGATATTATGCTTGCATGCATGAATGCTAATTTTATAAGATAAGGGGAAAATATGCTGCTATTTACTCGGGAACAAGACTCTATTTTCAACTTTTAGAGTGATGAATCATAGATTCATCAGACTGCTGCTATAGCTGGCCTTGTCTCCATTTTTGAAACTGTGGTGGAGACTGATAGTGAGGCTGGAACTATTGGTGCTGGTACTGATGTTGTCTGCCTCCCTGAAACTGGTGGGAGGGTCTTTGACCCTGCTGTGAACCCAACTGGCCTTGCCCTGATGGATGGCGCTGGTTTAGCTCACGGTCGAACCAGATACCGTTCACCTCCTGAATGATAGGTGGGGATGTAGACTGCTACTCAGGAATGTAGGTTACTTCATGTTGGTATGGAACTATCTGATGTGAATGCTGTTGAACCTGATTAGGTGTCTGCACATAGTAGACATGGTGAACTGTGGATGATCCTCCGCTACTCTGCTAGGTGGAAGAAGTCTGCTCCCTAGTAGAGGTATCGGCTGTTGCACTCACACTGTGAACTACACTGATCTTACTCACAAGAAGCTACATGTGCTTTTTTATCTCATCCAGCTTATCCAGGTTCTTTATCCTCTTCTCGATCACTTGAAGCTTCTCAAGCTCCTTTGATTGTTTCTCAATAATGTCCACTTTGGATAGGTGGTTTCCAATGATGGTCAGTTCAGAGCTGTCCGCCCTATCCACTTCACGTGTTGCCATCATATTGACAACCTTGTGGGGTACTGCAGGGGAGGTGACAGGGTGCTTTTTGAAAGCACATGAAGAAGAAAGAGCTGTTGAACTCTCCGTCATCTTCTCAAAAATTTGATAAAGGAAATCCTCGTTTTTATTGAAGTGGCTTCCCCCACAAGCAGCATCTACCAGCTTCTGATTCGCTATGCTTAAACCCCCCAAAGAAATTTTGCACAAGGCTGGTCTTTGGAATATCATGATGGGGGCACTTCTCCGTCAGATCTTTGAATCTTTCCCACGCCTCGTGAATAGGCTCCTGGGCATCTGGGAGAAATTAGAATAAACTATCGCATTTGGTTGAGTGGTCCGAGCGAGTAATATTTATTCAGAAATTCGGACCTCAACTCTTCCGAAGTAGTGACAACCTTCCCTAAGTGATTCAACCAATATAAAGCTTTGTCCATCAGACTAAGGCAGTCATATGCACTACCTCTAATGGGACATTTGGGTAGTGTACTCTTCCACAAATGCGATCGAACTGCTGGAGGTGTATATAAGGTTCTTCATTAATATTTCCGTGGAATTTTGGGAGAAGAGGTAAAATAGTCGGCTTAAGCTTGAAATGCCCATGAATCGCAGGGATTTGTAACCAAGAATTTATCTGTCCTACCCTTGAATTATAAGCATCCTTTAATGAAAGCTTAGCCTCAGGTTCTATGTTATGGTCTTCTCCCCCATTCCCATCTCCACTATTGTTTCTATCCTCCTCTCTCCTATCTTCTCTTTCCTATCTCATCTCAAGAATCATATCTCTCAATGTGGTCTAAAAATTAGCCTGCTCTTTTAACTGGGCTTGAATTGACTGAATGGAGTCTAGCATGATGCTATTGATCTCGCTCTGCTCCGACATGATTCTCTTTCCTTTGGCGGCATCAAGTGTCCGGTGTCTGACTTGAAAATGTGCATTACACTCGATTAGTGCTTAGAATTGATGGAGTCTTAGATATTAATTAAATATTAAAGCCAATCTCAAATAGTGGGTTTATGGATGTTGTGAAGGGGGAAGTGGAGAAAGAGGAATATTAGGGAAGTGAGTCTCCCCGAATAGACGGTGAACGACTCGGAGTGTAGAATGAGTTCGTAGAGTCCGAATGAGAAATACTCCGGTCCGACATCTTCGAAATCAATTGGCAGGATGCAAGATCACGAAGGTCAATGCAAGAGTGAAAGTGAGTGAAGGTGCAAATTGCACGGAAGATCTCTATCACTAGCAATCAAACACAATACAAACCCCCAGTTCACCAACTCAACGCAATGTGAGGATCGTGAAGGTTCGGTCAATTATCTTATCAATTTTTAGAGTTTGGTGAGAATATAATCTATCAGAGCGGTTAAAGCAAGCTGTTAGGAACCCAATGCTCCTAGGAGACTGTCCCAATCTCACAACTAGTTTTTCCCAACCAGTATGGGTGCGGATCATTTACCGGCTATCCGAAATCCCAGATCGATTACCGGCTACCTGGTGAAGTCCTCACCGGAGAACAACTAATCACGAGACAGTAGTATGAAGAGAGTTCGGGCGTGGCTCTATCCTACTGTGCGGGTCGCTCTCTCACTACAGATAAATCAAACAAGGCAGGGGTTACTCTCCCCAAAACAATGATTTTTCCTTACATTTATTTTAGGGTTGAGTTTTCTTTAGCAGATCTGAATTTTAGGTAGTTATCACTTGGTTTGAATAGTTTCAATGAATAGCCTACCGGGTGTCCAATTTCCTTTTTAACTTATGTGAGTGAAAACAAGGAAGGAGATCGGAAATGCCAATGCACGATTAAACACAGTGATGCATGCATGGGTTAAAGATGCATACCTTGTGGCCAGCACTCTACATGCAGGATGATCCACACAGAATTTAAATACAGAAAAATAAACTAGCCTATATGCAAATGCAAGTGTATCGTCCTAACAATAACTTCTATTAATGGGAAAGAACCAATTTAATTTGACTAAGTCCAATTACGCTCTATTCTATAGGTATAGTAATTCTTGTTTAGGGTGTTCATACCTAGTTAATTACCTGGCTCAAGCAAATTAATTAAAGAACTCAATAGGTAGCTCATAAAATCCGCGCGAAACAAAGAAAAATAAGGCGATGAAAACAAAACCGGTGAGGTCCCCTAAGTGCATCGGTACTTGGCGAACCAGACCCCACAACAAATGAATGTATTTTTTACAAAAGTTCAAATGCTAGAAATAAATAAAAATAATCTATTTTTTGCTCGGTCTCCTTCAATTCTTCTTCTCCTCCTCTCATGCTATCCTGCAGCTCGATGAAGAATCAAACCGCCTCTGCTTCGCTTGGGTGCTTCGGCTCTCCCAGGATCGCCTCCTTTGCTCCGCGGGCCCTTGTAAGAAAAAGAAAAGAGAGAATGTATAAGAAACACAATTATCAAATATAAGCAAGAAAAATGAAATAAATGCAGTAAATATGAGCAATGGAATAAATGTGGAAAAATATAAACAAATATATACAAGCAAGAATAGTAGGTCAAAAGAGAAAAATATCTACCCTCGTTGTGCCTCCTCAGCAACAACGTCATTTTGCTAGAGACGAGATCTTCGAGGATTGGTTATTAATGATATAAATTTATCACTGCGATTCCCAAAATTCCCTGCTTTGACAAACAATTTTATTTTTTCTTTCTCAAGCCAATAATTGCAAGAAAATGTTGCAGGAGTTTTTTGCTACTTATTTACCTATATAGCTAACAAGATGGAACTCAGGGAGGTTACAATACTTGAGTGTTATTCAAATAATCGAAAATCAATTAAAAGAAAAAGAGAATCTCAAATGCAAACTACCATGGTGTTTATGAAAATTTTACCTTTTTATTTTTTTTTAAAATTTTGTTATTTCTATTTTTTATTTTCTGATTTTAAAAATTTTAATGATTTTAATTTTGTAAATTTTTAAATGTCAGAAATATGATTTTCAAAACAAATTCATGCACAAAAGAAATGCATTTTTTTGGATTTTTCAAATATAACGAAAATGCTAAAAAAATGTATAAAGAAAATCTTTTTATGTTTTTATGATTTTTTACTGTTTTGTATTTTTTAGAATTTTTTAGATTTTTTAGAATTTTTAAAATGAATAAAACAAGGAAAATGCAAATAGTGGTCAAGCAGGATTAATTTTTCAATTTAAAAATACCAAATGAAATAAAGAATTACTGCAACTATTTTTCCTAAAAACTAGAATGCATTATCTACAAACAGGAACTGAAATCACAATTTTTTTATTTTTATACAATTTCTGTGAACTTTTTAAAAATTGTTAGTATTTTGCAGTTTTTTAGTGGTTTTATAAATAATTAATGCACAAAATTTGCATAGAAATTTAAACACAACAAAAGAAAATTAATCTAATATTTTTGGAATTTTAAGCAATTTTCGAATTTTTATGATTTTTCAAAGTGAAAACAAGAAAAAAATGACATGTTTTTGATTTTTTAATAATAAAAATTGACAATAAAATGCAATGTAAAATTTATACAATGAATAAACACATTACAAGAATATAACAAAATTTTTGTAGAATTTATTGATCACAAATGTTATTTATTCTAATGAAAAGATCATGCAAATTTAAAGTCTGAATACAGGGAGCAAAAAGCAATTATTTAGTGTTTTGACATAAAAAGTTAACAATAATAAAAATGCGGGGACAAAATGCAATTACCCATGATAAAGCGTGCACTTTCCATGCGTGGAGGCTCTTACAGGGGTCTTTTTATTATTTTCAAAAATTTGGCAGGTCTTATTGCAGTTTACCACCAAATAGTTCGCGTAATGCACGTGATATGAAGCTGCTGGGGATGTATGCATAAATTCAGAACTCTGAGGGCTGGACTTGCAATTTTTCCAAAATAAAGTGTAGGATTTTCAAAATTATGGTTTCCTTCATTTCTTTGCCCTAAACAAAATGAGGGGCATCACCCTCTCCTTCTTCTCGCCTAAGTCGACGGCTGCGGCTGCCGCGACTGAGCTGGATGATCGAAGGTGGTCGGCGGTACGGTGGATGTTCTTCATGAAGCTTGAACGCTCTCGGTGACGTGTCTGGGAGACGATGTAGGGGAGACACACACCCCTATAGGCCGAGCTGCCCGCGGCTGAGGATGGAAGCGAGGACTGCGGCGGAGGAGAGCGGCTCCAGGTGATAGCGCAGTGGTCCGCGGGGGGTGGCACGATGGTGGGTCTCGTAGGTGGAGGATATACACGATGATTGTGCAGGAGATGAACGATGGGGGCTACAGGGAGTGGCGATCGGTTTATGCTGCCGACAGATCTGGCTAGTGGAGAGCCTTCAATGGGCGGAGGTGATGCATCCAGACGGCAGTGGATGAATATGATCTGGGACGGAGGGGCTGGGTGACGCGGAGGACAGCTGGCGGCTGGTTCTCATTCCTGGTGGAAGACGGCGACTCACGTGGGGTACGTGGTTGTCGCGTGTGGATCGAAGGTGGTGGCCACGACAGGTGCAGGCGACCGACGGAAGATGCCGGTGGCGGGGCTGAGATCATGGTTAAGGTGCCCACTGTGGAGGGCGGCGGCGCAATGGCGCATTTGAAGGGCACGGGTGTCGCCGGTGGGATGAGCAAGGGCGCTTGTGCGCTGCCCCATTTTTAAAAAATTTTTGTAAATAGAAATAGGATTTTTTGAAAAATAGAAACAACTGAAATTAGTTTTTGCATTTGATCTTGCAAAACAAATGTTAGAGGGAAAATACTTTGTACTGTTTATTTTTTATTTTATATTTATAAACAAATTAGGATGCGAGCACAACAGCTCAATCCCAAAATCAAAACGGAATAAGTGAACGAGGATCCGTCGAAAAATGAGGAAAGGATCAGTTTCTCTGACCACCGTACGCGGCCGGAGTTGGAAGATTTCGTGAGGTAGATTAAGAACGCGAATAGATCAAGATGTTAAGGTGAAAAATCAGATCAGATTCAGATCAAATTGTGATGTGTGATTCTAAGATGTAGAAGAAATGACAATGAAATAAAAATGCAAAATGTAAACTACGATTAATCTAGGTTAAAAATAAGAGAAGAAAAATGGATCCCACCTAAGGAGTCGAAAAGACCGTAATCGCCTCGAAGAAGGCCAACTTGCTGTCACCGGACGGCTCAGAGGCTAGGCACCTTTCTGCGACAAGATAGCTCTCGGAGAATAGGCTCCTGTCACCAAAGATTGATCAAGTGAGAATGAGGGACACGGAGCCAATTAAATAGAGGATTAATTGAATTTGAATTCGAATTTAAAAATTGAATGGAGATAAAGATATAAGAAAGAATTTGAAATGCAATAAAGATAAAAAAGAAATTAGTGTTAAAATTATTTACAAAAATTATTTTTTTTGTATTTTCGTTACTTTAATTAATTAAATAATAAATATTATTTTTTTATTTTTATGGTGGTTATTTAAGAGTATCAACTATATACATATACTATATGCATAAGGTACATTATATACATACTTAAATAAGGAAATTAGTTTTTTTAATTTTTTAATTGTTATTTTTCTTTTAAATAATTAGTAGAAATATTTACAAATACAATATGTGCAAAAAATGGTAAAATTGCACAAACCACCCCAAAAAACTGTCTTTCAAACCGTAACTCCAAAAATTATGAAAGCATAACCATTTTAAAGATAATTTAATTTAGAATACAATGGAAATTTGGTTCAATTTGAGTTCATATGGAGCCAGAATTGGTCTTTCAATTATCGCTTTATGGCTTTTTCCGGATGTGGTTACTTTTATTCTGCACATGATTTTATTTTGCAATTATTTTTATTATTTAGGAAACATTTTTATTTACAACTTTTATTTTGAAAATTATTTTTTTTGAGGTCAATTTATGTACAAATGAAATAGTGTAAGTATACAAATATACACAACACATTTTTTTGGATTTTCTGATTAAGGACCCTATCTCCCCCTATTTTATTCTTGACCGATCGGGTCAAGTCTTGACCTTCTCTCATTGGTTCGGGTCATCCTGTATCTATTACATATATACAGTCTTCTTCTCTTTTTTTCTTTTCTTTATTTGTCCTTTATTTATTTATTTATTTTAGGTTAAAATAGTATAAGTGTACACTATTTACACACATATGCAAGTTAGTAAGAATATGGAGTTAGTATTATATACATGTATTTTATAAGGGATTTTAAGATAAAATAAATGAATAAAGATGATGAAATGCAGATTCATCACTAAGTCACCTTTTTAAAGTGTTGTGTTCAAAAACTCTAGATCCCGAGTTATTATACTGTTTAGAAACAAATATTGTCATAATGTTATGTAAGTTGGAGCTAATATTTCCTTATCCATTTTTTGATATAACGATACATTTGATTGTATACCTGTCATGCGAGGCACGAATTCATGGACTTGCATAGTATCGATGGATGTAACGTCATAGGATTAGGTCCCCGATCCGTTATCGAGGAAAACTGACCCTGACAACTTGTTGGGTACGAGTCCAGATGGACCCATTGACAACCACAAAAAATGCTTAAGCCCAAGTTGTCAAGTAGTCATCCCTACCACTTATAACTCACTCTCACACTTTGTGAGTTTTAGATATGGGACTATGTTTGGGGGTATGGGTGCTACAACCGCCCACACTTATATTCACAACATCCTCGTTGCGACATTGCCCATCACTTATTCCCAGTGACAGTGGCGGTTGCACGCTCCCGGCTTAGGTCCCTTCGGGTAGCCCTTTCCACTATTAGAGGGAACCTACTCTAATACCATTTGTAGCATCCCAAGCTTAGGTCCCCGATCCGTTATCGAGGAAACTGACCCTGACAACTTGTCGGGTATGAGTCTAGATGAACCCATTGACAACCACCCAAAATGCATAAGCCCAAGTTATCAAGTAGCAATCCCCATCACTTATAACCCACTCGCACACTTTGTGAGTTTTAGGTGTGGGATTATATTTGGGGGTATGGTTGTTATAACCTCCCCCACTTATATTTGTAATGTCCTCATTGCATCATGGCACATCACTTATTCCCAGTGACAGTGGTGGCTACAAACTCCCGGCTTAGGTCCCTTCGGGTAGCCCTTTCCACTATCAGAGGGAACCCGCTTTGATACCATTTGTAATGTCCTGGGATTAGGTCCCTGGTTTATTATCGAGGAAAACTGACCCTGACAACTTGTCGGGTTTGGGCCCAAATGAATCTGTTGACAACCACCAAAAATACCTAAGCCCAAGCTGTCAAGTAGTAGTCCCCACTTCTTATAATCCACTCTCACACTTTGTGAGTTTTAGATGTGGGACTATGCTTGGAGGTATGGGTGTTACAACCTCCCACACTTATATTCGCAACGTCCTCGTTGCGAAATGACCCATCACTTATTCCCAGTGACAATGGTGGTTGCATGTTCCGGGTAGCCATTTCCTCCTATCTCTTTGTAGGGACGGCTCCACCTCTCGGGTAGCCCTTTCCACTGCACTGGGAATAAGTGAAGGGTAATGTCGCAACGAGGACGCTGCGAATATAAGTTTGTGAGATTGTAACACCCATACCCCTAAACATAGTCCCACATCTAAAACTCACAAAGTGTGAGAGTGGGTCATAAGTAGTGGGGATTACTACTTGACACCGTGGGCTTAAATATTTTGGGTGGTGGTCAATGGCATATTTTGAATGAAAAATTATGGCTAATTTTAATTGACCTCAATTATCTCAATCAATATTTATCATTATTAATATATTAATTAATCCATCGTTACTTCCCATAGGAGAAGTAATAGGTAGGGATGACAGGATTTGAACTCATGACATCTTGTACCCAAAACAAACGCGCTACCAAGCTGCACTACATCCCTTTTTTCAATTATTGTACAATCACATTGTACAAAAGGTTCGTCATGTTTTCCACATCATTATTTTCTTCTTTACCCATAAAAAATGAAATTTTCTTGACATTTCATTTCTTCTTTTTGGTCTCATAATATATATATATACATTTAAAAACAAAGAAAAGAATAAATATTTATCGGCAATGCTTAAGAGAAAAGAGTATGCTATCTTCATCTTATCTTTTTTAAGGACAAGAAAATCTCATCTACTGGTTCTTACCGAACAAGTTGTCAGGGCCAATTTTCCTCGGTAACGGCTGAGGATCTTAGCCCGGGACATTACTGTGGATGTATCTAATTGAATGATACTTGCAGAAATTAAAGAAAACGATCTTCAATAAGGTTGCACCGGAAGGTTGCATTGCTGAGGGATACTTATGTGAAGAATGCATTACTTTTTGTGGTATGTATATGAATGATAGAAATAGTATGATATTCGAAAGATTTGAGAGAAATGATGATGGTGACGTGGGAGATGATGATCCGAATATAATTTGGATTTTTCGAAAAACATAAGAGCGATACTTAAAATTACACGTTGGTCACTTACAGATGAAGAAATATATCTTATTCAATATATTCTTATGTAGTTAGATGAAACTGTATATTTTTTTGAACAATACAGTTCAAGTAGTTCAAAAAAGTCCAACTTTTTTCTATGGTTTAGAGAAAGAGAGGAACACATGAAGGAAATTAACGATGAATAATGGAGTGCAAGTCTCGGTGTTCTTAAACGACTGATGAATCTGCGATTCGTCATCTTTATTCATTTATTTTAGCTTAAAATCCCTTATAAAACACCTGTATATAACACTAACTCCATATTCTTACTAACTTGCATCTGTGTAAATATTGTACACTTCTTACCATTTTAACTTAAAATAAATAAATAAAGTAAGAAAGGAAAAATAAAGAAAATAAAAAAGGAAGAGTGTATATATGTAATAGATACAGGCTGGCCCGAACCCCGAAAGAAGGTCAAGACTTGACCAGATCGACCTGGAATAAAGTAGGGGGATATAGAGTCCTTAATCAGAAAATCCAAAAAATGTGTGTGTTATGTATATTTGTATACTACACTATTTTATTTGTACATAAACTGGCCTCAAACAAATAATTTTCAAAACAAAAGTTGTAAATAAAAACGTGTTCTAAATAATAAAAATAATTGCACAATCAAATCTTGTATAAAATAAAAGCAACCACACTTGGAAAAAGCCACTAAGTGATAATTGAATGACAAATTACGGCTCCATATGAACTCAAATTGAACGAAACTCACTTCCATTGTATTCTAAATTAAATTATCTTTAAAATGGCTATGATTTCATAATTTTTGGAGTTACATGTGAAAAGTTAGTTTTTTAGGGTGGTTTGTGCAATTTTCCCATATATTTGTACATATCGTATTTCGTAAATATTTATAAATATTTTTTAGTAATTTTTTAAAATAAAAATAAAAAAATTTAAAATTTAAAATAAAAAATAATTTGCTTATTTACTCATGTAGATAATGTCAAATATGTATATATCATATGTATATATATTTAATTTTCTTAACGAACTACCACAAAAAAAATTAACATTTATTTTTCAAATAAATAAAGTGACGAAAATACAAAAAAATTAGTTAATTTTTGTAAATATTTATCTTGCTAATTTATCTCATTTCAAATTTTCTTCTCTCTTATCTCTTATCTTCATCAAAAAATTCAAATTTCAAACTCCATTATCTTTTCTATTTATATGGCTCTTTCTCCATCATTTTAATTTGATCAATCTTTGGTGAGAGGAGCCCGATCTCCGAGAGTATTCCTGTCACAGAAGGATGCCTAGCCTCCGAGTCATCCGGTGACAGCGAGTCAGCTTTTGTCGAGGTGATCAAGATCTTTTCCGCTCCTAAGGTGAGATCCACATCATTTTCTTCTTATTTTTACTCTAGATTAATCGTAGTTTATTTTCACACATTCTTTCTTTCGTTGTCAATTTTTATCTAGATCTTAAAAATCCATCATGATTTGATCCACCACCAACTCGATTTTTCATCTCTTTTCTCGATCTCTACGCGTTCGTTTCTACCTCGCACGATCTCTCACCTCCGACCACGCACGGTGATCGGAGATTCATTTCCATCTGCCATTTTCCTTGGAACCGCACTCATCCACATCTTCCATTTTGATTTTGGGATCGAGTCATCATGCTTGCATCCTAATTTGTATATAAATAAAAATAAATAAAAAAATCATATATATTTTATTTTTCTCTAACATTTGCTTTGCAGGAAATTAAATTAAAAAAATAAAAAATAAAAAAATCCTTTTATTTTTAAAAACATTTGTCATTTTTGTTTTGACAAAAAAATATTCTTTATTTCCAACTTTTCTTGTTACCGTATACATTAAAAAAAAATTTCGCGAGCACCGCGCGCCGCCTACGCCAACGCCGGCCTTCACTGCTGCTGCAGCCAGCCCCCCCCCGCCGCTCAGACCTCCTTCCTGGGGGGAGCTTCACCACCATTCCTAGCGAAGGCGCCCGTTGCCACCTCCATCAGCCCCAACCACGAGCGACCTGCACTCAGCCATCTGCAATATCCGTGCACCCGCGCGAGGCCCCTACAGCCGCACCACCGCCGCTGGGTGGCTGACCTTCCGCTATGTGGACAGAGATTGCCTCCACGCGTGGGTTGTTCCTCCAGCACCGCTTG
The DNA here is from genome assembly GCA_037367405.1 of Ottelia alismoides. NCBI lineage: Eukaryota > Viridiplantae > Streptophyta > Magnoliopsida > Alismatales > Hydrocharitaceae > Ottelia > Ottelia alismoides. The sequence goes on from JAZKJV010001492.1 coordinate 1,485,250, forward strand.
CGTAGGCGCCAACGTCCGCTCGAAGTCCCATCTCTGTCCAACGTCACCATCAACCTCAGCCACTGACTCCCCTTTATGCCCAAGCGGCTGCCCTTAGCATGGCATCTCCACCGCCGTCCCTTCGAGTAACACCGTCGTGACCCCTGAACCGCATCACTGGTCGTACGACAGTCACACCATCATTGGCAAGCAACATTTGCAAGCCTCCAAGCTCAAGTACCATGAGCCGAGTCCAATCGCCTACTGCCTCCCCGCGCTTCCTCCGTTGAGTGCGTGAGCCGCTGCGTCACAGCAAGCTCCGCCACCACCGTACAACTTAGAGGAGAGGAGAGGGGCAGCATACCCCTTGGCTTATCTTGAAAGACACGAAGACAAAAAAGAGAACCCCTAGGGCATTAAAATATTGGAAAAATTACACCTCCACCCTGAAGGTTTCTAAAATTTCAAAAGAGCTCCTGCTCCAACAAGCACGTGCGTTGCACGTTTCAACTGGTTAATTTGCATTGTTGTACCGCTCTTTATTTCCCATTTATTTTTCATGTAAAAACTTTGAATATTTGCAGTTTAATCCCTGACTCTCAGACCTTTATTTTGCTCGCTTTTATTATTGAAATAAATCTTTTTCTTGCTCAATAAATTATGAAAAAATCATGCTATGCTTCTGATGTGCTTATCTTTTTAGCATAAAATTTTCATCGTATTTGGTAATTTTTAATATTATTAAAAATAAAAAATAGTGTCTTCTACTCTTTCTAAAATTCAAAAATTCATAAAAATCTGGATATTGCTCTAAAAATTCCAAAAAAATTAGAGTAATTTTATTTTATTGTCTTTTAATCTCTGTCCAAATTTCATGCATTATTTCTTTTTACAACCTAAAAAATTGAAAAACATCAAAAATCTTATAAAAATCACATAAAATTATAAAAAAAATCCAAAAATCATGATTTAGTTCCTATTTGTGGATATTTGCCTCTATTTCATCAAAAAATAATTTCCATGAGTTTTGGGCCCCTAAAACATTTTTAAGTTGCAAATTACTCAAGGCTGTGCACTTTTTCTCATTTTTGTCACTGTTTGATTTTTATAAAAATACAAAGAAATCTGAAAACTCTACAAAAATTCTCAAAAATATTTCAAAGTCTTTAAAATTTAAAAATATTTTCTCTGTATTTTTTGAGCATTTTTGATGTAATTGAAAAATACAAAAATAGTTGGTGTGCGTCTTTCTTATCTTGTGCATATTGTTCTTTATTTGAAATAAAAATTGCAACATCAAAATCACAAAAAATTAAAAATGAGAAAAAAATATAAAAAAATATTAAAAAGACAAAAAATTCCACAAAAACTGAGGATAGTTTGCCTTCGAGATTCCTGCCTTTTCTCTTAATTGATTTTAATCGATTATTTGAATAACCCTCAGGAATTGTAGCCTCCCTGGGTTCGATCATGTCCACTATACAAGTAAATAAGCAGCAAATATTTCTCTTGCTCCACATTATTTTCTGTAATTATTTTGCAGCGAGAGAAGAAAATAAATTATTTATCGCGGGATTTTTTGGGGATAACAATGACTTTTGTATCAATAATAACCGATCCTCGAAGATCCTGTGCCAACAAAATGGCGCTGTTGCCAGGGAGGCACGGCGAGGGTAGTTAGGTTTCTCTTTTGACATGCTATTCTTGGTTGTATATATTTGTGTATTTTTTTCCACATTCACTCCATTGTTCATATTCATTGTTTCATTTTTTTCTGCTTATATTTGATAATTGTGTTTCTTACACATTCTCTTTTCTTTTTCTTGCGAGGGCCTGCAGAGCAAAGGAGGCGATCCTAGAGAACCGAAGCACCCAAGTGACGTGGAGGCGGCTTGATTCTTCACCGAGTTGTAGGATAGCATGCGAGGAGGAGAAGAAGAATTGAAGGAGACCCAAAAAAGAGAGAGAGAGAGAGATTTTTATTTATTTTTAGCATTTGAACCAGTGTAAACGGACATTCATTTGTTGCGGAGTCTATTTCGCCAAGTGCTGGTGCACTTGGTAGACCTCACCAGATTTGTTTTCATAGCCTTTATTTTTCTTTGTTTCACGCGGATTTCGTGAGCTACCTATTGATTGCTTTAATTAATTTTCTTAAGCCAGGTGATTAATTAGGTCCAAACACCCTAAACAAGAAAATCTGTACCTATAGAATAGAGCATAATTGGACTTAGTCAAATTAACCTGTTCTTGACCGTTAATAGAAGCTATCATCTAGGACGGTTCACTTGCATCATATAGGATAATTTACTTTTCTGTATTTAAATTCTGCGCAGATCACTTGCATGTAAAGTGCTGACGACAAGGTATGCATCTCTAACCCCTGCATGCATCATTGTGTTTAATCGTGCATTGGCATTTCCGATCTCCTTCCTTGTTTTCACTCACATATGTTAAAAAGGAAATTGGACACTCGGTAGGCGATTCTTTGAAAATATTTTAACCAAGTGACAACTGCCTAAAATTCGAGACCGCTAAAGAAAACTCGACCCTAAAATAAACATAAGAAAAATCATTGTTTTGGGTAGAGTAACCCCCTCATTGTTTGGTTTTCTTGAGTGAGAGAGCGACCCACACTCTAAGATAGAACCACGCCCAAACTCTTTTCAGACTACTATCTTGGGTTAGTCATTCTCCAGTGAGGATCTCTCCGATAGCCGGTAAAGCGGCCCGCGACGTCCTTAACTGATTGAATTGATCGGGTAGGTGGTAAACGGTCCGTAATTTATACTGGCTGGGAAAGATCTAACATTGGGATTGGGCCAATCTCCCGAGAGCATTGGGTTCCTAACAGCTCGCTTTAACCGCTCTGATAGATTGTATTCTCACCAAACTCTAAAATTGACAAGATAATTGACCGAACCTTCACGGTCTTCACATTGAGTTGAGTTTGTGAACTGGGGGTTTGCATTGTGTTTGATTGCTTGTGTGCATAACTAGATCCTTATGTGCATTTGCGCCTTTTTCTTCACACCTTTTGACTTGACCCTCGTTCTCTCCCAATTATTTTATCTTGTATCGGAGATGGCCAACTGAAGTTATTTTAATCTAATCCTCACGGATCCCTCGTATCCTCCAGACGATACACCTTCATTTTTCCAAGAGTATCTTCCTCCTGATTTTTGTGCATATCCTCCTAACCCATTATTTCTGGAGTTGAGGACTTTGATTCTCTCCCACCCTCATCCCACTCACCCGATCCTGGGATTTTAGAGTCACCTTTCACGTTGTCCATACTTGAGACCTTGAACCAGATGATGGAGCATATGAATTCAAATATTACCAATCTATTTAACATCAATAAGAGCCAGAATGCTTCTCCACTATTTGAGGATGTGGATTCACTTGAGGATAAACATGAAAGCTTGAAATCACCCAAAAGACAAAAAGTGAGAAAATTTTAAAAACTCAAAAAGATTTCGAGAGACATATTGTTGATTCAATTTGTGAGGAGAGGACCCAAATGCCCAATCATTTACCCACACATCTATTCACATCTTGTCCCAATCTTGACCCAGAGGATGCCACTATACATACTGCTCTTGGAAATCCTCGTGTATATGCTGATTCCAATCTCCTCCCTTGTATAGAGGAGGTCCAAAAATTCAAAAAATGTTGACTGAACCTGAAGTGGTGGCCACTATTCATGAGATCATTAAAGCCCGACTTCAGCAAGTCATGACAGATTTATCTACTCCTCAAACACAAGAAGAGAAAGCGAAGGAGAAGATCTGAGCATCACATCTTGACCATGGCTACTGCCTACGCCATCTCTCACCGTCCACATTTTAAGAAAGGGAACACTACCATACCTCTTGTGAGCTTCTCCATCTCTGAACATTCTTGTGATAACACACTCCTTGACAGTAGTTCACCAATTAATATAATACCCTTCTCTATGGTACAATCTCTTCATCTTGGGCCTCTCAAGAAAACCAGGATGATAGTTCAATTTTCTGATGGATATATACATAGGACAAAGGGTATTCTAAAAAACGCTGTCATTTTTATTCAGGGCAAGAAATTCACTTCTGATTTTGTCATAATGCCCATGGAGACTTCCACCCCTGTGGAGCACCCTCCAATCATCCTGGGACGGCCTTTCCTTGCCTCTGTGGGAGCCGTTATTGATTATGATTCAGGAGAGATTCGCTTCCGTTCTGATGTAGGGAGCAATGTGTTGATCACTACACCCACTACTGACCAGAGGCCTGCATCCCATGAGAGCCCGTCCGTGTTAGCCAACCCCAAGGAATTTGACCTCGATGATAATATCAGAGATTCTTGTTATATGTTGGATGATAAGGAAACCCAAGAATTCCTCTTGAAGGAGGAAGACTCGAAAGCATAGACATTGGAGTTCCCCCTTCTGGTATGTGGAGATGCATTGATGACATCTGCGGAATTTACATGGTAGACACCTTAGAGCGGAAGGCAGACTCTGAGACTGGACAGGACAGACATGATTCGACTACTTTCACTGATGAGTCCATTCCTATTCGCCCTGATTCAGATGAGACCGATCATGCCAAATTTGATTTGATTGCTTTTATAAAGGAATTTGGGACTTTTGATAAATATGATGATCCAGTAGAGGCTCGCCAGGCTGAAATTGATCCTACTTTTTTTGATAATGATTTCAAGCCATTTTACTTTTATGTTTGTGAGACTTCCCAGGAAGGATATGACCACACTACTTCCAATAACCGATTCGTGCCTACAGACTCTGAGATTGCTGAGGATACATTCTTGGTCGATCCTGATCAGTTCATATCTAATGATAATCCCAATATCGACCTACACCTTGTCAAATCCATACTTCAGTGGTCCCACAAGAAGGTTCGTTTTCGACCTTCTTAACCTTTGTACATCCACTCCTTTTGCATATCCTTTCGTTTCACTCTTTCTTCTTCCGTCTTATCATTCACCCCTTTTCTCTGTGTGTGTGTGTGTATATGCTATACTTAGGATGTGCTTTATCCTAAGTATAGGGGGGTGAATGATTTGTGTTGTTCATATACATCCTGTTCATCACTCTTGTTGCTGACTATACTTAGGGATACTCTACCCTAAGTATAGGGTTGGGTGATGTTGTTTATATCATTTTTTTTATTTTTGAGTCTGTACATTCTCTGCATCGGTTTTCCCCTTTTGTACAGTCTACTATATTTAGGATTACTTGATCTTAAGTATTGGGGGAGATCACCAACTTCTGTTCTTTTTATTTTTTCTTTGAGTCATTGTAGCATTGGAGTCTTTTCACTTTTCTATACTTAGCACAAGTTATTCCTTCCTTTGTCGCTCTCTGATCTCTATGAGGACATAGTTCGAGCTTAGCATAGGGGGGTGTCGTATATATTGCATATATACTTTAGATATAACTCGTACTTTTTAAGATAATTATTTTGGGGGATATGTATATAATTTTATAAAATCCACATATGTAAAAATACAAAAACAACAAAAAAAACAACAAAAAACAACAAAAAAACAAAAAAAAAACACCAAAAAAACAAAAACAAACAAAAAAATTCTTGTATATACTTATATATATTTTACTAAACCTTTTTCCTTTTTGAAAAAAAAACTACAAAACCAAAAATCAATAAAAACTTACATAATTAAAAAAAAAACCCATTATTTTACATATGCATTTATCTCCAAAAATCCATAAAAAGTTCAAAATTAGAAAATTGTTTTTTTAAATATCTTTTCACATGTGCATCATTTTTCCAAAAAAACTTTCTTTTCATTTTTCATATTTTCTTGCATTTGCATTTGCATTTTCAGGATAGTATTGACATTTAAACTAAGTCTGGAATAAAATTGAAGAATGGAGCTTAGTTGGGCCTTAATCCACTTAATTTTAGAGGAACCTTATAAGAAATGGAGTTAAGACTTTCCAGGCCCTAGTGATTTAATTCTTTGAGTCCATAAGACTGTTCACATGTCATCTTGATTAGTCTAAGTAGAATATTTAACAACACACACATGATACTTTCAGATCGTGGCTAACACTCTATACGTAGCTCTTCATTGATGAGGTAGTGAGGATGCGAAATCTTTTGGCTTGGGGTAGCATACGAGGGTAGTACATCTCGGCGGAACCTCTCGTCTTCCTCTAGGGAAGGAAGTGTGTCTCATCCTGGTCTAGCGATGTTGTGGTCTAAAGACAATTTTTGGGGGGTTGCAATAATGTTTCAAAAGAAGGATAGTCTACTAGCTCAAGATGAAAAACTCCTTATGTACATGTTGCACCTTGTATATACTTAAAAAAAAACAACTACGGAAAAATGCATAATCTCCAAAAGTGGACATGCCTGATTGAAAAGTAAAATGCCTACCGGATTGTATACACAAGGATAAAAAAAATTACAATAAGAGCGTCAAAGACAAATTTTTGTAAGTTTGCAGCGGATGACTTGGCTACACATGTCATGCATCCAAGGATAGGTAGCTACACTGGTTACCGTCCATTCTTTTCTCCATCCCCTCTTCTTGAGTTGGTTGTACTTGAACTTAGAAGGGAATATCTCCGCTCCTCGAGGAAAGAGTTGCAATACCGAGGAACTAGAGTTACCTTGTTGAGCGAGGTTGTTTCTTTGCTACTTTTGAGATGGGGAGCTATATCTCACTTACACCTTATAAGTAAAGGTTCATAGTCACAAGAATTTGTGTATGTAGACTTGTTCTGACCTGATTGTTGAGGTGGCCTTAATAGGACTCCTGTGGAACTTAGAGACTGTTTGGTTTTAAATTCATCTCCCATTAAGATTCTGACACACTAATAATCCAAACTTCTGACAGAGCTCCAAACTACAATTTTATGAAGAAAAGTTTAATACTCAATATTGTCCTAATTTCTTTATTTTCCCTTTCTTTTTCTTTTTCTTTTTATTCACTTATTCTTTCAAATAAGTGTTTGCTAAGGGACTAGCAAAGGTAAAGCATAGAGGGGTGATGAATATGTGATTCGTCATCTTTATTCATTTATTTTAGCTTAAAATTCCTTATAAAACACCTGTATATAATACCAACTCCATATTCTTACTAACTTGCATCTCTGAAAATATTGTACATTTCTTACCATTTTAACCTAAAATAAATAAATAAATAAAGAAAGGAAAAATAAAGAAAAGAAAAAGGAAGACTAGACATATGTAATAGATACAAGCTGACCCTGACCCCGCGAGAAGGTCAAGACTTGACCTGATCGACCGAGAATAAAGTAGGGGGAGTTAGGGTCCTTAATCAAAAAAATCCAATAAATGTGTGTGTTGTGTAGATTTGTATACTACACTATTTTTTATACATGAATTGACATCATACAAAATAATTTTCAAAATAAAAGTTGTAAATAAAAATGTGTTCTAAATAATAAAAATAATTGCACAATCAAATCTTATATAGAATATAAGCAACCACACTTGGAAAAAGACACTAAGCGATAATTGAATGACCAATTACGGCCCCATATGAACTCAAAATGAACCAAACTCATTCCATTGTATTCTAAATTAAATATCTTTAAAATGAGTGTGATTTCATAATTTTTGGAGTTACGTGTGAAAAGTTGGTTTTCTAGGGTGGTTTGTGCAATTTTCCCATATATTTGTACCTATTGTATTTTGTAAATATTTATAAATATTTTTTACTAATTATTTAAAATAAAAATAAAAAATAAAAATTTTAAAAATAAAAAATCAATTTTGTTTATTTACTCATGTAGATAATGTCATATATGTATATAACATATGTATATATATTTATATATATATATATCTAAATTTCTTAACTAACTACAACAAAAATTGAAAAAAATAACATTTATTTTTCAAATAAATAATATGACAAAAATACAAAAAATTACTTAATTTTTGTAAATATTTATCTTGCTAATTTATCTCATTTCAATTTTTCTTCTCTCTTATCTCTTATCTTCATCCAAAAATTCAGATTTCAAACTCCAAAAACTTTGAATATTTGCAGTTTAATCCCTGACTTTCAGACCTTTATTTTGCTGGCTTTTATTATTGAAATAAATCTTTTTCTTACTCAATAAATTATGAAAAAATAATGCTATGCTTCCGATGTGCTTATCTTTGTGGCATAACTTTTTCAGCGTATTTGGTCATCATTTATTATTATTAAAAAAATAAAAAATAGTGTCTTTTTTCTTTTCAAAATTCAAAAATTCATAAAAATTTGAATATTGCTCTAAAAATTCAAAATAATTAGAGTAGTTTTATTTTATTGTCTTTTAATTTCTATCCAAATTTCACGCATTAATTCCTTTTACAACTCAAAAAAAATGAAAAACATAAAAAGCCTTATAAAAATCATAGAAAATTCTACAAAAATCTAAAAATCGTGATTTCAATTTTCGTTTGTAGATATTTGTTTCTATTCTATCATAAAAACAATTGTCAGCAGGTTTGAGAATTAAAACATTTTTTAGTTGTAAATTACTCCAGGATGTGCATTGTTTCTCATTTTTTGTCGCTGTTTGATTTTTATAAAAATATAAAAAAATGGAAACTCTACAAAAATTGTCAAAAATATTTTAAAGTATTTAAAACTCAAAAATATTTCTCTAGATTTTTCTGAGCGTTTTTGATATCATTGAAATATACAAAAAATTGTTGGTGTGCGTCTTTCTTATCTTGTGCATATTGTTCTTTATTTAAAATAAAAAAATGCAAAATCAAAATCACAAAAAAATTAAAATTAGAAAAAAATATAGAAAAAATATTAAAAAAAAGAAAAATTCCATAAAAAATCGAGGATAGTTTGCCTTTGAGATTCCTGCCTTTTCTCTTAATTGATTTTAATCGATTATTTGAATAACCCTTGGGAATTGTAGCCTCCTTGAGTTCGATCCTATCCGCTATACAGGTAAATAAGTAGAAAAAATTTCTCTTGCTCCACATTATTTTCTGTAATTATTTTACAGCGAGTGAAGAAAAAAATGTTTGTCTGTCATGAGATTTTTTGGTGAAAACGACGACTCCATACTAATAATTATCAATCCTCGAAGAACCCGCAGCAACAACGATGTCCATATTTACAAGTTATTTCTCATTCTGGTTATACCGTAAATGATACATGTTCAAAAAAATCGATGGATGAAAACAAAACACTACTTTCCGGTGTGATAATGAAAGCGGAGCTCTCTCATGATATAGACGGATATTACGGTGAAATTATTGATATATTAGATGTTAGTTTTACAAACGAATTAAGATGTGTCCTATTTGAATGTATTTGGTTTGATATCGACCGTGAAGGAACTGATTTAGGAAAGATAAAAATGATTTATCTCATTAAAACCAACATGTCAATTGCAAACAAATGAACTGTTCACTCTTGTATGTCAGGTGAAGCAAGTCCTTTATGTCTCTGACAACTCCCTCAATAGATGGATTATCCCCTTTAGAACAATGTCTCGAGATTTTTATGATGTAGATGTAGATCTAGAATTTTTAGACACTGAGGATGCATATCAGAATTCTACCTATTAATATAATGGCTTTTGTACTTGGTAATGACAGGTAAATCAAAGTAATTTTGAATTAAGTTTTTATTTTACCCTATAGTTATATAATCATTATCTGTGGCCTCACAATTAATTTATAAAATTAATGTTATTTTTTAGGTATGGCAGCTCATCCAAGGTGGATTCAGAAAAATCCTGAACCAACTCCATAGCCACGAGTAGAATCTTCAGATGTGGGTAGTAGCAATTCTTAGCATCGACGAGGACCATCCCAATGTGTGTTCTTGCACCGCCTTCCACCTGGCTAGACCCGACGTGTCCAGATTGTAGGGAATGATGTCGTTGATGAGAACTCTACGCAGTCTCATATCTGCCTAGGACAAGTGGCATGTAGACGGGTCCCCATTATGACCCATGACTTTCGTCAACTTCCTCAGTCTGTGAAGGTTGTCATTTTATCGGACCTGAAGGTAAATCCTTAATTTTTTTCCTGTAATCTGTTAATATTCTAATTTATATGACTTCATTGCAGGTTGCATTTCTTGAGATTAGGATCCTATCGTTGATGGACAAATCCTTAGTTACACAGTAGAGATTTGCATCGGTATAAAGGACATTAAGTCAAAAGTCAAATCTACTTAATCCACAAGCATTTAGTCAATGTCCTCTTTTGTGATATTATCTTTGTTCCTGCAGTATTACAACCCTCAAATTCCTTACAAATAGTTAGTTCAAAATGTTCCTCTGGGTGTGACTCTAGACCAGTGGAGAGAGCTAATCAACTTCTGGTCTAGTGAGGAGTTTGTGGTATGTAAAGTACTTTCTATTTATTTACTCATTAATTTTACTAATTTTGGAATATTATCAGATGATATCAACGAAAAATACTGCAAATCATGCAAAGGGATTCAGTTCGACATATAAGATGGGGAGGAAGAATACAAACCAATTCAAGCATGATTTTGTAAGTTTGTTAAATAGGTTCGAGATAAAACACAAAAAATCTTAGAAATAGAATTTCTATTGATTTTTAGGATAAGTACAATGACCGAGAGGCCACTCGGATAGAGGTTTTTGTAGGGTCAAAGAGTCGAGACCTCGACGGACAAGTGAAATGGGTCAATGTACACCCACATTCATGCAAGTAAATTATGATATACAAAATTGACAATACATTTTTTCTTTAATTAAGTTTTAAGCCAAATATACAGGAGGAGATGATCGGACTCACTACGACCAGCTCCTTATATAGCACAAGAACGAGCACCTTACCGATATCTGCTGAAGATGCATTCGTCCAAGCCACAGGTCCGGGACATTCTCGATGTATACGATGTGGCGGACGTGGAGCGACGATTTGTACATGGTACGAAACTAGTGGTAATGGGTCTGCATCATCGTCGCAACGAAGCGAGAGGGAGGAGAGCTACAAGGCATCAAGGTCAAGATGTCTGCACAGGAAGAGGAGATGGCCAGGATGCATTCGAGCATGGAGAAGATGTCTGCGTAGGATGAAGAGATTGTCAAGATGTGTTCGGACATGGCGAACATCATGGTTTACATTCAGCGTCTCGAGAGAAAGGCCAACCCACCCATAGCACCAACATGACTCAGGGATGATGAAGAGGAGAGAGAGGATGAGTATACTGTATTTTAGAATTTGTGTTTGTATACATACTAAACTTGATACATTTAGTGTAGTTTCATGAGTTTGGATTTATGTAATACAATTTTAAGGTTATGCAACAGGTTCTTTGATAAATTTTTGAGATGATATACCTTTTATTGTAGAATGTTTGTTGTGAATTTATTTCAGTAGCAGGGCACTAAATCGAGTGCAACTAATATTTTTTTCATTATGAATTTCAGAGGCGGTGGTCGATAACCATCACTTATACCCATCACATCCCGGCCATGTGGTTTTACTGGTTCTAATTTGGGTTGTGTGTGATCGGAGGAGATGATTAAGACTGTCCCCAGTGATCTTTTATACCATCCCTGAAACCAAAAACCATAGGAAAAACCGTTGAGGACGGTTCCTGACCGTCCCTTATACTATAATAGGGGATGGGTGCACTCGTCCCTTGTGGTCAAGATGGAGTTACTGGTTCATTTTTGAGAGATGCAAGACCTGGGGGACAGTTAGAATCGTCCCCGGTAATCTTCTATACCCATTCCTGAAACCATAAACCATAGGCAGAACCGTTGGTGACGGTTCCCGGGCCGTCCCTTATACTGTCATAGAGGACATGTGTGCACGTCCCTTGTGGTCAAGATGGAGTTACTGGTTCATTTTTGAGAGACGCGGGATCGGGGGGGGGGGGGGGGGCGGTTACGACCATTCCCAGTGATTTTTCGTACCCATCCCCGAAATAAACCAGAGGTAGAACCATTGGGGACGGTTCCGGACCCTCCCTTATACTGTCATATGGGACGGGTGTGTCCATACCTTGAGGTTAAGATGGAGTTACTAGTTCATTTTTGAGAGATGTGGGACCAGGGGAACAATTAGAACCGTCTCCAGTGATCTTCTATACCCATCCTGAAACCAAAATCATTAGGGGACGGTTCCGGACCGTCCCTTATACTCTCATAGGGGATGGGTGAGCTCGTCCCTTGCGGTCAAGATGGAGTTACTGGTTCATTTTTGAGAGACACAGGACCAACGGGGACGGTTAGGATTGTCCCTATTGTGTTCTGTGTTGGTCTATGTAGATCAGTACCCTGGGGAGATTTAGGGACATGCTTATTGGGAGAGCTATTACGAGCATGAGGACAAGGGGGATGGTTCAAACCGTCCCCATTGAGCTTCTGTAACCATCGTTAGCACACGACAACCTTCGATGACGGTCGTAAACCATCTCCAACATTTTCAAGCTGGGATGATTTGGCACAGTCACCTCTACGATGATAGCTTAATAGGGATGGTCAAGGACTGTCCCTGCTACTTTGGCCTTGAAGGATGGTCTAGGACTGTCCCCGCTATATATATGAATAAGGGATGCTACATTTTTTGCGTCTCCTTTGCTCAAATGAGACGCAGGCATTGGGAATGCTTCCGTAACCGTACCTAGTGATAAAAGGGGGAGATTTGGTTAGCATATGGGATGGGCGTTGACCATCCCAAAAGACAAGTCTGTTTGTAGTGTTTGAAGCCTTCAGTTTAGGCTGAAGAACAAAAGAAGATTGGGATTGGAGGTGGAGATCAACAGAAAGCAGGAGCAGAGGTAAGCAACATGTGGAAGGTCGTGGAGCATCGTCGGTCGTTGATTAATCCATGATTCACATCCTTTATTCTTTTATTTTAGCCAAATTTCCTATGCAAAATATATGTAAATATATATCAAATACAATAAATTAGCATTGTGTATGCATTTGTTAATGTAATTAACATTCTTTGTGACCAAAGTAAAAGAATAAAGAGTAAAGAAAAAGAAAAAAAATAAGGATATATTTATGCAATAAATGCAGACTGATCCGAATCCCGAGAGAAGGTCAAATATCGGTCAGATCGACAAGGAATAAAGTAGGGAGAGATAGGGTCCTTATTCACTATATATTCATCACTTCTCATTATTTATATATCCTTTACGTCTTTTTATTTCTAAATAAATTAATATCAAAATAATTCAATTTCGTTAATAAAATTTGTAAATAAAAATTTTAATAAAAATATAAAAAATAAATGAAAAACTAGAATGTGTACAAACATACAACATCTATACTTGTATATATATTTCTTACGTAAATAATTTGTATATATTTTTTATTTTTGACACATGTATATATTTCTCATAATTATATAAAATTAAAATAAAACTGATAAAACACAAATTAAATTAAAAATAAAATCCCCTTTTCATTATACAAACTGCCAAACACACATATATATTGTACATAAGACCTATTTGTTAATACCTATAATTAATTGGTAAAAATCAAATAAAAATGTTTTTGTACACCTTTAAAATATTTTATAAACAAATAAAATATAAAACTAATTTATTATTATAAAAAAGAATAAAATAAAAATACATGTATATAATATATATGTACATTATACCTGTACATAATACCATATATTGTAAATACCGTATATAATTATTATTAAAAATAACTAAAAATTATAAAACATTAGTTTATAAATAATAAAAAATTTTCATTTTATTTTAAAATCATTTGCTATTTTTTATCAAGTATTCTTGGATTTTTCAATTCTGAATATCCTGATTGGTCAACCTGGGTCTGTTGACCCGAGTCAACCTATCCTCCTCCAAGCCCGGCACGAGCACCTCTTGGTCGGACCCAATTTCTCGTAACTTTTCTACCTGGGTCTGACCATTTTTATCCTTGGATTGCGGACATGATTCTTCACCGACGATCTGTAATACTTGTAGATTCCTAGGAAGGTCCGGATCCTCCCAGGTTTGCATGCTTTCTTTTGATCTTTCTAGACACCCTTGGGCACCTATGAATTCTCTCTTCAGACTCCACCACAGCTCAGCTCGTCCCTCGCACCTCCTTTCATCCACTGGAATCTCTAGGACAGTGACAGGGTCCTCGAGCAGCCTTTGGGAGCTCGGATTGGTGCCTCATAGGGCATAGCTCATCTCATGTCTGGAGCTTCGCTGTGACTATCCTCCCAGGTATTCCATACCCCAATTGAGGCCAAGACCCCGCCTCCAACTCTGCCTCACTTCGCCCTTTAGCTTAGATCACACAGGTACCCTTTATCTCCTTCGCATTCGCTCCTTCATTCGATTTACTCCCACAGCCGTCGTCTGCCATCTTTGCTCCTGCCATTGAGTTGGAGCTCCATCTCGACCATCTGCCTGTTCAGATCATGTCGCCTATCATGTCGCCCAGTCACCATCCACCTCCTCATGCGACCTGACCCTCCTATATCTTTCTCATCACATTGAGATTAGGTCTGATCTCCCTCAATCATCTTCGTCTGAGATCGAAGTACCACCCCCACTGCTTCTTTCCTTTCTAGCTATAAATAACCCTCACCGAGCTCTGCCTCAGAGCATCACATACTCTTGCAGGTCCAGGTACACACAAGAGACTCGAATCAAGCCTCGAATTTGCAGGAGGAGTTGCTCCGAGAACTCCGAGCTTCAGATCTTCAACAAGCCATTCCTAGCTCCATCGGAGCACTCCAGTCAATGTGGAGCACCTTCAGCTTGGTGATGAGATTCTTAGCGAGCCGATCTGAACTTTGGAGTGCCAGACACACTCAATCAAAAGCGTCGCTGGCATCCCATTCTTCTATTCCATCCAGAGCCACTCAACACCGTTGGATCAAGAGCAATAGCACCAGTCTTGATCTGGATCGTCCATCCACACTACCATATGAGACATCAGATCTTTTCCGAGGCGCATCTGACACACACATCCATCATTTTTCCAAAATTTTCAAATTCGCTTGCTAACGGTCATCAGGACTGTACGTCAAAAGATCCTCCACACGCCTGCTACGTATCCTGCAAAGGGGTAAATCACATTTATCACCCTGCTATTTCCTTATTTCGCTTTAGTTTAAAAATTGTAATAATTAGTTAAATACTTTTTGCGGTTTGGACCTCATAATTTCATTATTTTCATTTTAGTCCAGTTGAGTCGAACTCACGTGTGTACTCATGTGCTTTTGTGGGTATTTTGCAACCATATGCTTGCGCTTCTGATTGCTAATGAAATAGAAATTAATTCCCATTTTTGCATTTATGCCCTTGTGAAGGATCGGTCATGTGAAGCAGATAATTACTCTGACTGATTTGCACCTGAGACCCCTGCACTTTTATGGTATGTGATTATTTGGTCCCATGACTTAAATTAATTGCAACTAGGTCCTTGCTTCACTATTTTTTTTCATGCTCTTTTAGTACATGCAACAAATAGTAAATTTAGCCCGAAAATTCCCCAAAATACAATATTAGCTCTTGCTTGTACTTTAGGTGATAATTTTTGTGTGTTGAGTTGAATTTCTTTAATTTACGATTATTAAAAATTAAAAAACACTTGAAAAGTGTCCTGTTTGCCTTAGAAAATCTATAAAATTCAAAAATATCTTAAAAATTCTAAAAAAATTAGAGTAGCTTTATTTTCATTTATTTGAGCTTATTCTAATTTTCATTGCATTTGCCTTGATAAAAACATAAAAATTTGCAAAACCCTAAAAATCTTATAAAAATCACATAAAATTCAAGAAAAATAAAACAATTGTGCTCTTTGTTTCTATATGTAGATATTGTTCTCTAGTTTCTTTTAAAATTAGTCTTCATGATTTTTAAGAATATTTCCTAAATTTAAATTAAAATACTCTTGACTTTATACTATTTGCTTGTTTTCTGAATTGTTGATTTATTTGAAAATTGTATAAAAACTTAAAAAATCTTTGAAAAAATACCAAAAATAGTATAAAATCCATAAAATATAAAATGTTTTTGTTTGATATTTTTGCGTATTTTTACAATATTTGAAAAATCCAAAAAAGCTTGTGTTTCCTCTTTTATTCATTGCTTTAAGTTACCTTATTTTCAAAAACTAAAAATTTACAAAATTAAAAACCACTAAAAAGAAAATAAAAACTCTTTGATTCTTTTAGTCGCCTACCTAGTTCATTATATATGCTCCTTGTGTTCGTCCCTAGTCGCTATACCAGATTAATAATAATAGTTATACTACTTTTCTTGATTTGCTTGATTTCTTTAGTGGTTAAATAATTTTCTTGATTTTCACATAGTTGGCTTGAGTGACAACGACCTTAAATTAATCAACTTAACCCGAGTTAGCTGGCGTGACATCAGCCGTCAACCTCTTCACCACATCGTGGGGGATCTGTTCAAGGCCTTTGTGGGAGTGGTAGTGGCTATCAAAGAAGCTTTTCACGCAAACGATGATGACAACACATAGATAAGGATGGCGACATGTGTAGCACAATGGTGGCAGCACAACTTTCATGCAAGGAGGTCATGCAACCAATATATCTTACATATTTCATGTGTATGATACATTTTTGATGTGTATTATACATATTTTATGTGTTTTTACATAACGATTGAGCGTGAATGATAATTGTAATTTTTTTATACATCTTGTATATTTGATATGTATTATATATTTTTGTATATGTGTTATACATTCTGGATGTGTATTATACGTTTTGGATGTGTATCTTACGAAATTGTTGTTTCCTTTGTAGAATGACATACAACATTTACAAAAGGTTTACGTAATTCGCATAAATCAGCAAAACATAAAAATACTTGCAGAAAATATATAAATAACTAATATATTGATAAAATGAATTTTATTATATAAAGAACCATACAAACTTTACAAATGACTGATGAATTTTGAACGAACCACAGATTCTACAAAAACTATTCAATCGTTACAAAAGGAAGCACGGATCTACAAAAAACACACGAGCATACAAACATCCGCCCCATGCAAGTCTCCCAGCACAAAATTCAACATTATTTAAATAATGTATTGTGAAAAAATACCAAAAATAGATCTAGCTAAATTTAGTATTTCGAAATATTAAATGGTATGCATAATTAATGCAAAAGATGATGACTGAAATACCCTTTTGGGCTAACAAATTGATGATGCCGTTAGATTTGAGTCTAATAGCTATGATATGTGACCTTTTACGCATAGAAGGATCATGTCTTATTGAAAGGGCTCCCACCACTTTATATATGTTTATATATATACATACACACACATATGTATGTATATATATGTATATATATACATGTACATAACACACACATATACATATATATATGTATGTATATGTATACCTATACATATACATATGCGCATATATACATACATACATACATACATACACATGTGTGTGTATGTATTTATTTATCTATTGGCAATCTATTTTATTCCTCTTTCCCTTGCTCCTCGATTACATTGCGATTTCTAAGGGACTCTTTCAATATAGGGATAAGAGATAAGTGATAACAGGAGTTCATCCCTCATTTTTGTTCAGTTGGATAGATAGAACTTAAGAGGAAAGAAGGGATAAGGGGTAGTTATTTGCTATTCCTTGTTCAGTTGGAAAAGAAGAGATAATGGATAGATGTCAGATTTGTCAAAGAGATAAGGAGGGATCAATGGCAAATATTTTATTTTATGATGGGAAAGGTCAATGATGAACGAGTAAGAGGTCAAAATCCATTCCTCATGTTTGACTCCACTACAAAACATTGGTTACATATGGAGGAATAAAATTCTGAGGTATAAGGAGGGCCCCCTTCTTATAACGTAAGAGACCGCCCCCTAATTCATTTATTTCAACCGACTTAATCAAGGCATCAAAGGAAAATGACTCTCTTAAAATTTGAAGTCAATTCTCTTGGATCTTGCTCGGATGGATTTATCTCATACGATTGGAAGACATATTTTTGGACAAAATTAACTTTTCTTACTTTCGAGAGGACCGAGGATGAACAATTTGATCTCTTTGATAAAAAAAATCATTATTTTGTATGGTAATGGTAATTATTGAATAATAACCTTTTAGGTGGTAGGCTATGTTGGACATGCGAGCCCACGACGAGCCATTCTGCAATAATTGTTATTGCAAATATCATTCTTTAATCTGAAATAAAGAGTTACTAATTTGCATAATAGGTCCTTTAGTACAACTAGGGTTATGTACCATGGCCATCTTAATGATCATACAACTATTAATTCAATTATTGAATCATAGAGGCTGGTGCTTAAATGAATATCCGAAGACTTAGACTGAGGACTCATCAATCACTGTCAAATGATTATTAAGAGATGATCTGAATAGGATATGCCAATCCTTTCTCTAATGGGCTGATATTTAACAGACCTCTTGATTCAAGTACTCTACATAGGAATAGAGATTCAGAGGTGTTAGATAGTTAGGTCAAAGAGTTGACTTAACAAGATCGAGATAACCAAAGACCTATGTCGTATGTTGTTACCATGTAGGCACGTATCCTCTGACCGGATACAGTTGTGTTCGTATATGTCTGAGTATGTACATTTGGCATACCGATAGGTTTATGATCTAATAAAAGTCTATACACCGACGTGCTAGTGTGCAAACAAGGGTATATGAATAATACGATCTTTCAAAGGGATCATACAGGTTCATTTATAGAACTGGAAGACATGATCTCACTCATGAGATATTGGGAATCAAATTCAATGCACGATCATCTTGCTTTGGAAGCTTGACTGAATTTATAGGTTTGATATATACTTTTATAAAATATATGATTTATACCTAGCTATGATATATGATTTTGGAAAGTATATGATCGATACTGTCTCCTAATGACCAAATGAGAAACTCAATGATAAAACCCAGAAGGAGATAGTATAAATAAGATCTAAAACTTCTGGTTTATTCTAGGTCTTCGAGTATGCAGGATGTATAGGTATTAGGAATACCTAGGGGTGATGTGATCATAAATGATAGTATAACCATGATGCTTCTATTATGAGAGAGTGATGACACATGTCTGGATTTTAGTGACTATTCTCAGTATAGAAGTATTCTAATCATAATCTAATTGTTGGACATTGATCTGAATGAGATTCAGATGGAATGAGAAGATTAGATCTACGGCCTTGATTTTATCAAGCATCTGTGGGAGGTCCCCGAGATCTAGATTTGAGATGTGATCTTAATATCCAAGTCACTATACGTAGAACATACAATCACCCCATCCTTATCTCCAAGTATCCGCGGAGAAAGCACATTATCCTTGAAAGCGTTTAAGTATAATTTCATTGTTGATAATGTATCCGAGCATTGGGAAATGGATAATTAAATGTGATTTAATTATAATGAATAATATAGATTTGATTCATATTATTTAGACAAATAATGAGAGTTATCTAAGATAATTAAATGTGATTTAATTATCAAAGATGTGAATAATGTGAGTGTGATTCATATTATTTGGGCACATGAGAATAGAGATCCAAGATGATTAAATATAATTCTATTATCATGGATATGAATAATGTGGATAGCACTATCCATATTAATCATATATATTGTAAATGTGATTTATAATATATAAGAGAGAGCTATTTGTAAATAACATTTATAATTTAAATGTTGATGTGAATTGGATTCACATTGGACAATTAATTGAAAATGTAATTTACATTTTATTTTGGGTTGTGAATTTGATTCACAAATTTCTAGTGGCATGATTGCAATGTTCACAAAATAAATTGGATTTACTTTTGTGAAATATTTTACAACAAAAGTTGTTGGAAATATTTGAGAGCATCATGAGATAATGCAATCTCATGAATAGGAGTGGCATACCACCTTCCTTAAGAGGAGTGTGGACGACCACATAATCCTATATGGAATTGGTGGTCATCCTCTCTTCATGTGGAAGGAGGCTTATCTCCTTTCTATTTCTTCAAGGATGATTGATTTGGTAAAATTGGAATATATTGATGATTATTCAACATATTTAATTTAATTTAATTGAGTTATTGTTGCAAATATTTTTGCAATAAAATCATGGCCATTGAAAGAAACACAAATTAATCTTCACTATCAGATTTGTGTTGTCCATTGATTGGGATCCATGGACTCCCAAAATATTATAAAAGGAGAGGCAACCCTAGCTCTTCTTTGGCATAAAATGAAAAACATAACAACTCTCTCTCATTCTCTACACACCCTCTCTTTCTCAACATGTGGATGTCCACATGATGACCTAGAGAATATTGTCGTCGTCGCCGCTAAGTCGTCGTGTTGCCGCTTCGATCGCTCGTGGATCTCTGTATCCTTAGATGTGCCTCATTCGTGAGGAAGATGTCGGATCTCATGTGATGAGATCAGGAGATTCATCTCTTGGATCATTAACATGGATTGCGAGGAGCACGCATTTCATCAACGCACTTGCAAACGTCTCCTCTACTGGATCAGACATGAGACAGGAGGTCTCTTACTTTAAAGACTCGATCACAACCACGCTTCAAGAGGTAACCCTAATATTTGTTTGTGGTTTTGATGAAACGATCTGAGAAGTGTTCTTGGATCACGTGGTTTTATCGTATTAATTTTTTCTAAAATTTACGTTGCCCCAAGAAACTAGTTCGCCAAGTCGCTCCCAATCGCATAAGATGCGATCCTCATGATTCTGTGATGTGCTTAAGGATTTTTTCATATCCTTCAAGTGGTATCAAAGTCTTAGGTTGGTGGTTTTGGATATGATTCATAAGCCTAAGATGGCACAAGCATTTTAAGTCGTGTGAAGTTTCATCGCATTTTATTCACACAACCCCATTTTTTGCGATTTTCTCCCTGCTTAAAAGCCTTAAAATCTGAGTTCATCACTTTTATTTTGTTCGTCATTAAATAAGGAAGCTGTGAGACTTGAGTTTGCATGATTTGGAATCTGTTTGCTCAAGTTATGATCTTTTTAGTGAACATGTATCTAATGTTTCGGGGAGGACAAATCTTGACGTAATTAAAGAGTTAATTATAGTTTTAAGATGCATAGAAATACGTATTTACCACTTATGTTCTGTTGTACATTAAATTATCAAACTATATAAACTTATTGTGTATGATTTTGTTTTAAATTAATTGAGATATGCTAATTTTGGTAAGTTAGGGTCATTGCTGAAAATTACTTTCATAATTAAGAACCTTGTGATTGTCTTTTAATCAATTAATGAATTAATGATTAATTTTCTGAAACAATTATTGATGAATTTTATGAAATATTTATGATCATTATTTCCATGAATGACATTACCTTAACCAAAATTTATTAGATATGATCTATATCATAATTAGTTACATCAATCCTAAAAAACATAGTTGCTTGAATAAGATTGATGATTTGTCTAGCAAATCTCTTTATGATATTAATCAAAATATTTTTTGATAAATATTATATGGTATAACTTCGGTCAAAAGACAGATTATCATCTCAAATACAAAATGATCAAATCATATTATCCTGACCTGAGGCGGATATGCTGTCTAATCAGGGACCGTTGGGATAGTAGGTTACTCCATGAGCAGTCTGTCCCACTCCCGTCGATACTGGTCATGACAACGGGTAAGGAAAGGATAATGCTTGAAACGATCGCGATGAATTTTTATAATTATTAAAATTTGAATAATATATATTTTGAGATTATACCATCCTTCAAGTAATAATAAAAAAATTGTATGTTGGTTGATTGATTGGATTAATAATTGATTTAATATGATTAAATTGACTAGAACCAACTAAACACTCTATTATGAATATAATAGTATTTTCCTTAGAAGAATTAATTATGTGAATACTATTCATAATAATTAGTTAGAATTTGATCATGGTATGGAGGATCACATAAGTGACATCCATGATCTTCCGTCAAGGCGAAGGGTTCCGTAGCCAGGGTTATATGTGAGAGACACCTGTCCGAAGTGACAACTCTTGCATACAAGCGCAACTGGATCATGCTCTTTTCTTCTTACAGGAGTAAGGCCATATGCGTAGTGACCCCAACAGCAGTTCCTCATATTATTGGGGTGATATTGGACTGCGCATAGCGAGTGCTATTCTTGTTGCAATTAGTTCAATTAATTATGGGTCAACATTGCCTTATGAATAGTGGGCCCGAGTGTTGAAGATCGAATTGGGAAATGCAAGTTGGACTTGCAAGGCGGAATGAGTTCCCGCTTCTTTTTATCTGAGTTACAATTTCTCATATTATTGGGTAACAAAGATAAGAAAGGAGATCCCATATCTTGCTTGAGATATAATGGTAAGTATATTCTTTACATTGAAAGTGATTAAGGGAATGAACTTTTGGTGTTGACAAGGCAAGGCAACTTTGATATAAAAATTCCTAAATCAAAGTAAAATATATGCATATATATATATATTTATGCAAAATTCTTATTTTAGATAATCCTCATTAAACTCACTCAATACTACACTTAATAATAACAAGTAAAATATCATGGATTGTATCGATGATAAGGATATTGTACTTGCAGTTGGACACATAATGTATGTGGTTGCAATGTACAAGTATTCTCGTAATAACGAGAAATGACAATTAAATAGACAATAGGACAACAACCTAGGTTTTGTATGTTTCTATAGCCTTGATCTCTCATCGAGTGTGCTTTGGAAGTATCATGTCAATGATGATCATAATTGTCAAATAATCCTTACAAAATCTAAGAAGATGTTTTTGGCATACATATGTTCTCTCAACATTTAATCATGAATGACATGATTCACTTCATTATGCAGAGTGGTGGCTCAATAAGAGATGTTGCACTCAAAATGTTTGAGTACCTACCTGAACCAAAGTCTTTAAGAGTTAAGATGGATGTAGATATGATGAGTGTCATCATTCTACTATCTATACTCTAGTCTTTCATGAAGCTTCGTAATATTCATATTGAATTGAATGAAGTATGTATAAATATTGAAATACTCTTATATTGAAATCTTTTGAATTCAACAGAAGAGATCCTTTGTCTTAAGCAATGGTTGTTTATAGATGAAGGGAGCATGGTGGAAGCATGGGTTTGACCCAAGTAAGAAGGAAAGTCAAAGAGTTGAGTGTACCTCTTTGACTTCCATATGAAATCCAAAGAGTTGGATGAATGCCAATACTGCAACAAGCTAATGAGTTGATAATATGACTATCAGTCCTATCTAAGATCCTTGAGAAGGACTCAGATAGTGCATCGGAATAATATACATATACATATCATCATTGAAATCGAATTACTCACTAGATAAGATCAAAGTCTAACAATTGTATCACATTCTTCTAATAACACTTGCAATTGGTTACATATGTTTTTTAGAAGACTAGAAAAATTAATCTTAAAGTTTAACAGTCATCCATATGGATGTTGATGCAATTGTTGCAACAATCTCTATTGGATAGATAAACTTCATATTTTCAGTGGGAGAGCCCTTAGTCTCAGAGAATGTCTCTATGACCTAGATATTATAATACATTCATTGTTTATTTCTAAATGTTTGAAATAAACAAGAATTCTGGAATAGACCTATCATAAAGAGTTATGATGGATATATTTCAGATAGTAATCTAACATCTTGAGGACTATACTGAATTAGAATTAATGAATGATTCATTAACATTTATAATACTGAAAATTAATCCTTAAAAGATCAATGAGAGGTTGAAGATTATTTGAAAATGATCTGGCAAAAAGCCTTGGACATATGTCTATTAATGAGATCAATAGACTAGTAAGATATTGAACTTTAGATTGTCTGAAGATTCAATATCTTACATACTTGTGAATAATGTATTCAAAGTAAAAATGTCCAATACACCCTTCTTCACGAATGGTGTAAGATGCCAAGGTATTCAAGATCTCATAAATATTGATGTATGTGGATCATCTATATCATAATGAACATTAATGGTATGTTATATCCATCAATGATTATTTGTGATATGAGACTTCTTTTCTTCACCTTAGAAACCTTTGAAACGTTCAAATATTCCACAATTTTGGTTTAGAATCAAAGTTTGAAGGAAGATGAAATGAATTTGATCTAACTTAGGTAGCTTTTACCTATTAGATGAATTCAAAGAATACCTTATGAAGATATGGATGCCATTCCTATCTCACTTCTCTTAATACACCTAAACTCAATAGAGTTGTAGGGAGATGCAATTAGATCATCACATATTCATCAAACACCAGATTTACTTCACGGTAGTTCTGAAGCATTTGGTCTAGGTGCATAAGACAAGAATCGATGTTGTCATCGTACACTAAGAAATCATCCTTGAAAACCTTAAGAAAACTACCGACCATATCGACAAGGACGACTAACATGCATCTTTGGAATGTAGCAGGGGTATTGCACAATCCAAAGGCATTCTCCTGAAGGCATAGGTGCTGAATGGACAAGTGAATGTAGTCTTCTCTTGATCATCATGGGAGGTTGCCACCCTGTTTGTACCTGGAGTACCCATCTAAGAAGCAAAAGAATTCTTTCCCGGCCAATCTTTCTAGTACTTGATTAATAAACGATAGAAGAAAGTGGTCATTCTTTGTCGCTGATATCATGTTCCAGTAATCAACATAAATGTGCCACGATGTCGGTACTCGAGTAGAAATCTCCTCTCTTTGGTCATTTGTAACCACGCTGAAACCTGATTTCTTTGGCACTACATGCAAGGGGCTCACCTATTTTATGTCGGAGATGGGATAAATGAAACCTCCTTCACACCATTTCGTGATTTCTTTCATAATCACATCCCGTAGATTAGGGTTCAATCTGCATTGAAATTCACAGGACGATTTGCAATCATCTTCCAAATATATGCAGTGTAAACAAAAGGCTGGATTTATCCATCGGAGATTTGAAACTTTCCAACCAAGTGCCTTGTTGTTTTTCTCTAGAACCTTGATTCGAGGTCATCCTGCTGCTGACGATGACTGGACACATGTTTGTATCACCCACAAGAAAGCATACTTTAGACCTGCCGGGAGCTGTTTTAATTCAGGTAATTGGTTAGTCTGCTCCGTGGACACTTCTGAAACGGTACCGGTAGGTGAATGTTCTGCTGAAAATAAGGAGGTGTTATTCACCTTTGTCACTCATGGCTCAAAAACCAATGTACTGAACATATCTGCTTTGAACTCTTCTTATTTGATTTGACTTGAATCTTCTTCAAATAGGTTGATCAGTGACTCTGATTTTGTCTCCCGATCGGTAATGAAGCAAGGGATGATTGTGTTTTCCTTTGTAGAGTGGATTTCTGTGTCAAAATATCATTCAAAGACATTTGTTGATCGTTGATATTCACAATGTCACAGTCTTCTATTGGTTCTGGCTTGCCTTCATCAGATGCGACTTTTAGCTCGTTGATCATGTCCATTGTGACTCAGTCATAGTAGGAGCAGAATGTAATTTTTCTAGACCCATAATCAACTAACTCTTCGGTCGTTCAAAGGAACAAATGACCAAGAATAATAGGGGTCTAGAGTAACAGTGTAGGCGAATCCATGTCCAGGACAATGAAGTCCATTTGGAAGCACATGTCCTGCATGGTTACAATAATGTCCTCTATTAAACCCTTGAATGCTTAATGGATCGATCAATAAACTAAAGGATTATACCTGTAGATTTAATCAGACCCAACCGGAATTCCTGAAGTAGGGATGAGGGCATGAGTTTTATAGAGGAACCACTATTAAACAAGGTTTGCTTAAAAAAATTGATCAAAGTCTCGCATCTGATTAAGGGTGCTCCCTTGCCTTTCTTACTCTGTGGGAGATCATTAATAGCATTTACGGTGTCCATGGTTAGGATATGATTTTCCGCTCTGTTGTGTCTATTTTTGTGGCTCTAATGCTTCAATGCACATGCCTGTTTCAAACCTTTATTTAATGTCGACATGTATTCCATGGCCTTCAACAACGAAATTTCTAAAATAAGATTCTGAATTATCTCAACAATGCCAGTATCAAACAAAGCATTTTCCATTTTTTCAATTTTTTGGAGTTTCTAATTGCATCAGGAAAAGGAATATTACATATCTAAAAGTAGCATTCTTAATTACATCATTATTTATATATGCTTGGCTAGGAGGTGTACAATCAGGTAAAACAAGAAAAAATGAATTCACATGAGCTTCGACTTCATCAATTAGCATTAGATCGGTTGTTGCTGCTGTTTTCTCCTTGGTTGGCTCATCTCGGCTTGGGCTCTTATTCTATTATAGGAGATTGTTTTGCTAATTTTTTAGTATTTTTGCTAATGCTGGTGGTGGTCTGTTACTGCTCCTCCATCTTTTTCCTCAACCGGCTCTATTGCTAGACCAGACGATGCAAAAGATGACTACTCGCTAGAAGATGCTTTATTTTTCCCCTTAATGTGGCACAATGCTATAAGGTCCTACTACTCCTGAGAGTCACTGCATTAGATAACATAAAATCAGAAATACCTGACTCTATCAGATCAGATGAGACATTGCAAACTACCTGCTCCTTGCATTTGAAATTTTTGGGATTGGCCTCGATCTGTGCTAGAATAAGAGTGTCGATGACAGTGAGGTCATCGAGCATCTGGATCATCTCTTCTAGGATCTTCACAAGTTGCGCCAAACAATCCAAAGCTAGGTCCATTGGTGCAGCCTTGGGTTCAACATGCTGACCATGCTGAGACTGGTAATGTCAAGGAGGCCACGAATGAGAATGTTGAATGATGTGATGAGGAGGAGGATACTGATAGTGATGAGAGTACTGGTTCCGTTGAGCAGTTGTGTAATTGTGATATGGTTGATGTTGTCAGTAAATTGACTGCTGGTACTGGTTCTGTCTCCAAGAGTTCTGACAAGGTGGAGACTGGTGTTGTTGAGTTTGAGGCTACTAGACAAACTTCCCACCCGAAGATTGGTGATACAGTATGATGGCAAAGGACTGGCATTGCTGGTGTCTGCCTGGATAGGCCAGTTGTACAACATTATCCAAATACCGTTCACCTCCTAAATTGGGGCAGAGGAGGGAAACATGGATCCAGAAAAGAATGGGGCTCAGGATGGTAGGCAACTACATGCTGCTGCGACAACTGTGGTGATGCCTGATCATGAGCATGCACATAATATAGTGCTGGATTGGTTGCACTGGACTCAGCTGAGGCGGTTGTGACGATGAAGGCTCATTCATCTCAGTAGGAGTCATGGCGGATAGGCTCGCAGTCTGGAAAGAGTTATTGGTGCCGACCATCAACTTCAGCTGCTTGGTGATTGATCCAGCTTGTCGAGATGCTGGGTTCTTTGTTCGATCACATACAATTTTTCAAGTTCATGTGATCACTTCTCTATAATGTATTGAATAGGTGTCTCCCGATGATGATGAGGTTGGAGCTCTTGTCCCTGCCCATTTTCTGAGATGTTTCCATATTCACTAGCTTATGTTGGATATGTGGCTATCGCTGATATGCTCTGGATGAAGACAAGATAACCTCTCCTTTGACCATTTCTTCAAATATTTTCCAGATGAAGTCTTCATCCTTCTTGAAGTGAGATCTCCCACATGCCATATCAACAAGCTTCTGACTCTCTTGTGTCAGGCCCCCAAAGAAATGTTGAACCAATCTAGTCCGAGGAATGTTATGGTGGGGGCACTTCTCATGTAAATATTTAAACCTCTCCTTGTCTTCATGAATGGACTCATGCGGTCCTTGAGAGAAGTTGTTGATACATGCTTGCATCTTGTTGAGACTACGAAGAGGGTAGAATTTGTGTAGGAGAAAAGTCTTAAGTTCCTCCCAGGTCGTCACTACCTTCCCCAAGTGATTTATCCAGTACAAAACCTTATCTTGAAGGCCGAATGGGAAGGCAGTCATTTTAACTACACCTAACGGGATGTTAGAGTAGCGCGTTATGTGGAAGATGTGGGAAAACTGTTGGAGATGGATGCATGGTTCCTTGTTTGTGTTCCCATGGAACGAGGGCAAAGAGCCAAGAACTACGGCTTGAGCTTAAAGTGTCTGTGGATCAGAGGAATCTGAATCCACTCAGTCATCTATCTAGTTCTAGGATTGTAAGTTTCTTTGAGTATAGGCTTGTAAGCATCTTTTCTCGGTTCATATGCCCTTACACGAGGTCCGCCTCTCTATTCATCATCATTTTCTCCTTCTCCTCATTGATTCTCCCTTTCTCTTCCCCTGTTGTTGAGCATTTGAGTGAAGGCGACCTGGGCGATAACTTGAACTTTGAGTTGCTACTAGATGGACTGAATCGATGCGAGCAACTATGCATTCATAACACATTCTGATCTAGCTGAGGGCACTGACTTGGCTGATGTGGTCCCTTCCCTTTCCCTTGAGTATCCATCTCTGAATCAGACTCAAAGGAATTGATCTGAATGGGGTCTAGTTGGGATATTATTCTACACAATGAAATTCATCCTGATCAGTCTGGCAATCTTGGGCACTAGATGGAATGGTGAGTCTCGAATTTGGGTCAATTCCTAATAGATGTGAATGGAGTGCTTTATACGAAGTGAAATCGATCTCCATCCACAAAGGGTGAATATCGAAACAAGAATGATCACGGTTTATTAGAGAAGAAGATGAGGAGTCTGGAGAATGGTTCGTAAAGTCCGAACCTAGCTCTTGGGAATCGCCTCGGATTATTGGAGATGTCGGATTCATGGAATTGATGTGGGTGTCAGTGGGGTATCGACTAAACCATCCATGAGTCGACATCTTGGAATAAAAGTGGAATAGATGAGGAGTATGGAATACATTGATAGAAAAAGATGAAATGAAGAGGAGATAGGAAGAAGGCTCAAAGTGAGAAAATTACAAAGAAATGAAAACAGAAGAAATGAAAAAGGGCTCAAGTGCATAAGAATGATCTTTGACCTTAAACTAATTCAAACAAACACCAAACAATGGGTTCATCAACTCAACCTTGTGAAACCGTAAGAGTTCGACTATTTTATCTTTTCAATTTCATTGTTATTTAGGCAATATTATAGCAAGTCCTTAGACGATAGCCCTATAGGAGAGTGAGTACTGCCAGAAAAGTATCCAGTACTTCCCACTTCCTTTGTAACCTATAGCATACACTTTTTGAGATCCTTGATATCGGTCTTGGGTTGGCTACTTAGCCAAAAAAATAAGTGTGAGGAAGCCAATAGTGGCGAATCAAGTACTTTGTGAGGTACACAGATGCAAGATGATGAGACAGACACCCCCGTGAAGGGGTGGCCTAAACTCAATGCTTCAGACTAAGTCTGCAAGCATACAAAGCCCTACTCGCCCACACACGATAGAAGTTTCAGTACTTCAGCGAGCCTAGGTGATAATTAAGGCAGCCACATACTGAGTTTTTGGCTCTAATCCTTATGGGTCGTGTCTCTCTCAATCTGGAATGTACTTGAAAATAATGTGGGCTTTAGGAACATAATACAATGAAGCCCATTACGAAATTTATTTATGTTCAAAGTGTTATTAGCAGTCCCCTTGTTTTAGTTTTTGAATTTTCAATTTTTTTGAGTTTTTTTCAAGACAATAATCGCCTAATGACTTTTTTTGATTTTCTATAAAACCTAAGTTAGCAAAAATAGAGGAAGATAACAGGAAAGCAATGTAAGGTGACACTAGGATGGAAATCTCACCCTTGTGTCAAAATGATGGATGCTCAGATAGAAGACTTACAACACTTCCCAGCTCTCTCCATGCGGGATGCAAGACAAAAATATAAATTACACTACATACGGTATGCAAGCCAATGAAATCGTCCTAAGCAGGAATTGTTATTAACGTAGAGCACCAATTTAATTTGACTAAGGTCCAAGCGCAGAGACTATAGGTACATGCAGATATTAGGCTTTGGACCTAAGTTACTCGATCAAGCAATCCTAAAGACTTAAGGCTCATTCACATAAAATAAATAAAAAGAGAGGCGTAAAGCACAAATCGCGGAGAATAAAAGAAAATAATGAGAAAAATAGGGAGAATGAAAGGTATAATGCGGAGAAAACTGCCAGAAAACAGGTAATCCCCTAGGAGAACAAACACCTGGTAAAATAGGCTTGCTAATGTTCAAGTGTCCAAGTTTGTCCATGTATTATTACAATAATTTACAAAATCACTCTCTCTCTCTCTTACATAAAATAAAAATAAAAATCTACCCTAAAGCTGTTGTGTCGCTCGACTCCTTGATCGTCTTTCCCGCTCTCTCTCTTTCCGGCTCAATGAAGAAAGCTAGTCCCCGCCTCATGAGGATGCACCATGTCCTCCTAAGAGGTCATCCTCAATTGGTGGGCCCTCTAGAAAATATAACAAAAAGAGATGATTAGAACAGATAATCAATTATCTAAATATAAGATTAAAAACACGAATAATACAGATAATGTGTACAACTATCCTATCCTATGCGTTGCTCCACAACGACAATGCCATTTGATTAAATGATTTGATGGGGTACCTAGCGTCCGGTCTTAGAGGAGCCGACGGTGTCCGACAAGTCAGATCAGGCTATCACTATGTCACCCCTCTCTCGACTCTCAACACTCAAGAAAATGAATAAGTCAACAATCAAACCACAATATATGAAATAAAATCTAAGTTTCCAGGGTGAGATTTTTTGGACCCTACAAAATGTGTGTATAGTCAACACGTGTAGGGATTGGACCACTCAAAGAAAACGAGGGATATGTATAATTATTATTAATTAATAATAACTAATGATATTTATTTTTGTATACTTGTACAAATTTCTTATTTTTTGTGGATTTTATTTGTATTTAATTTTTCTGTGTTTTAAATTGTTTTATATTTTTAAATATTAAATTCTTATTTTATTTTAATTTTGCAAAATTTTATTTTTAAAGTATAATGTATATATATATATTTATATATAGTAATAATAAAATTATAGACAATATAAATAAAATATATGGCATATAATACATATATAAAGGAACAATCCTTTTTTTGAAAGTTTTAAAATATACTAAATATATTTATAATAATAGTATGCAGTATTTAAGTATTATAAAGTATATAGTATATGTATAGTTTTATAATTTTAGATATATATATATATATATATTTATGTACTAAAAAATCAGGAAATAAAATGTTTATATGTTTTTAATATTTTTCTCTGTTTTCAGATTTTTTTATAGAATTTTATCTCATTTTAGTTATTTTTAATGTATTAAAATGTATAAAATAGTGAGTGAAATAGACATGCCGTATAGTTTTGGAATTTTAAATCTTGATAATAAGTCCGAAATTTT
Source organism: Ottelia alismoides (assembly GCA_037367405.1). Taxonomy (NCBI): domain Eukaryota; kingdom Viridiplantae; phylum Streptophyta; class Magnoliopsida; order Alismatales; family Hydrocharitaceae; genus Ottelia; species Ottelia alismoides. Next base: position 1,516,590 of record JAZKJV010001492.1, read on the forward strand.
CAAAACTATTTTAATATATATTATATATAATAAAGAAAAATACAGAATAGAATACTATTTTTTAGATTTTTAAGGAAATTTTACTGATTTTTTAGGGTTTTGTAATTTTTATGGTTTTTTTATATTTTTTATTTTTGTTTTAAAGTTAGTATATATAATAGTATGTATACTCTATTTTTTTTTGGAATTTTTTAAGATAGTTATATATTTCTTTTGGATTTAATATGCAAACCGAGAATATAAGAATCTTCTTTTATTTTTGGAAAATAGGAAAATGCAGTAAAATCCAAAGAAAAATATGGGCATGAATGGACTATATATCAGGCATCTACTACATTTTCCCCACATTTATCAAGCTTAGGAGATAATTAATAAAAAATGAAATTGCATAAAAGAAAATACAAGACTAGTAGGGTTATAATTGCAAATAAAATAAAGTACCAGGTCTTGCATGCAAAATATCGCAAAATTTAATACTAATTATACAAATTTAAGGATTGAACTTAAATACATATACCCAATAGGGTATATATGCAAAAGTCACAACGCCTCACATGGCACAACACATGAGGAGCAATGACCTATATGTAAATAACATGAAGAATAGGGGGTCCCCTGCACATATTACATAAATATTTAAACTAGAGTTAGAATTTATAAGACTTAAGCTTAAATACAAAAACGAGGCAGAATTGGAGTGAAGTTTACCCAATAATAGGCACCATCCAGCGGTGTTGTGCATTTAACGTGGCACACTTAAGATGATCTGATGGCAGGGGAGCGCTTCACATCACCTTATCTTCAAAGACCCAGATTATATATTAGGTTGTATCTTCGATCTGACGGTGTATATGGGGTCAGGAAGAACACGCAATGACATGGCTTGGCTATGCCTTCAATATCTGATATCTCAGTGCTTTGACCCTTGATCTCGATGCTTACAAGCCCAAAACCTTCTTGGGGTCACGACGCATGAACATGAGGTCCCTAATCCCATCCGGGTCCCATTAATTGAGACTTTGAATAATTTTGGTTCCAAGTGACCTGGAGGTGGTTCTTCAGTCAATTTGAGCCTTAGATAGCTCCTCAACTGTTGCCTCCTATACAAAAATGATCCTCGGGTAGAGATGAAGAGCATCGACCACTTGTTCAAGATAGTCGGTAGGTGAAAGGGTGGGGCGATGAAGCTCCAGGAGGCGGAAGAAGTCGAGATTCGATGGCCCTTAATACTTGCAGGAACAAGGGGGAAGTAGAGGGCTTTGATGGAAAAATGGATGAGGAATGAGAATGAGATGGAATGGTGGGTCGATCACAGGTGGTTCACAATGATTTTGGAGCAGCAAATAAAGGTCTCTGAAATTAGCCTAATTTAACAACTAATTACATGAATTAAAATCTAAACTACGATGCTGAATTAAAATGCAAAAGGAAAACCTAACTATCATCTCGACCTGACCTGGAAGTCAAGGAGCAACAAGGCGTCACTAGAACGGCTTCGACAACACCTGGATCTCCTTCCTCTACCTCTTATCTATGCGGACAAGGCTTGGAAGCTTGAGCTGTCACCACAAGCTTACTTTAGGTGGTATCCTATTGGGATTACAAGGGCAAGAAGGGTTCAAAAAAATCAAAAGGGAGGCAGAGCACATTATTTATAGATAGTGGGAAGGGTTGGTGAAAATAATGAGATGGAGTAAGGTGGCATGATCTAATGGAGGCAATCGGGGCATGGCATGATGGTTGATCGTGTCCTGCATAAGATTGATCGAGGAAGCAAGCTTCCTGGATCAACGAATCAACACCAAAAGATTAGCAAAGCAGCGGTGGTATGTGGTCTGACAAAGGAGGCTGGGTAGGTTGCACAGTAGATTGGGTGGTCAACAAAGAAACGACCCCGATTGGTCTATGTGGACCAATCAGGAAATAATAGGGTCAAACCATGAAAAGTATTTATTTTTTTATGTACTATTTGAGGGTATTTTAATTTATTTTTATAACACTATTTGTTAGGTGCTAATACTTACATGTATATACATATGTATATTTACCTATATTTGAAGTATTTTAATTTTATTTTGTATTTTATATTTTATTATCGTGTACACATATTTTGCATATTTATAATATATTTAATACATATTTACATATTTTTATTTAATTTTTATAATTTTATTTATATACCTAAATAAATAGAGGTATATATCATAGGTATAATATACCCACATATTGTAATACTTGGTTTATTTTAATGTATTTTAATGCTTTTATTTTATATTTATGTTTTTAATATTTTTCAAATAGTATTTGCAAGTATATTAAAATACAAGAAAGCTAAAAATATAAATGGATAAATTGAATAAAATATACAAGTATAAGGTACAATGAGGATCAAAAAGCTGACTTTCACTTCTTAGCCCCATTTTAAATGAAACCACATTCATTAGATAGATAATTTAATTTTATGAACAATAAATCTGATTTTGGTCAATTTTGAGCTTGTATGGAGGAGTTATTGGTTTGTGAAGTTGTGTTTGCAGCTTTTTCATCAGTGTGTCCCAAGTGCATTGTGCATTATTTTTCTGTGCAATTAATTTTCTATTTTTCTTCGTATTTTTATGTACAAGTTTCATGTTGAGGGTTTTATTATTTGAGGTATGTAAAAAGGAAAATACAAACATCTATTTATTGATGAATAAAATTAGGGTTTTCAAGTGTTTTTTGTACAATTTGATTGCCCTATCTGCCCTTCTTTATTCCTGGTCGACAAAGTCAATATTGACTTTATCTCGAGGTCTAGGGTCATTCAGTGTCTTTGACACTTCATTTCCTTTTCTTTTCTTTCATTTATTCTTTTATTTTGAAACTAAATACATGCATTTATGCAGTAATTACAAATCAATTTATGAGTGTTATTTTATACAAATTAATGCTATATATATACATTTAATTAGGTATTTAAGGTCAAAATGAAAGAATAAATGTGATGAAATGGAGATTCATTAGTACTCCAGGTACAATCATGTAGCTATTGCTCTTGAAGACCAAGAGAAAACTACCTTTACTCGTCCGTTTGGCACCTACGCATTTAGACGGTTCCCTTTGGATTGTGTAACATCCCCGCTACATTCCAAAGGTATATGCTGGTTGTTTTTTACCGACATGGTAGGAAATTTCCTAGAAGTCTACATGGACAATTTCTCATCATATGGGGATAGCTTTGATTCATGTCTCGCTTATTTAGACCCGAGTACTTCAGAGATGTTGTGAAGTTAATTTGATGCTCTCATGGGAGATGAGTCACTTAATGGTGACTAATGGGATTGTGTTGGGCCATGTCATGTCCAATAAAGGCATGGAGGTTGACCCGACCAAGGTGGAAGTGATTGTCAAATTGTAGACACCAACAACACTAAAGGAGTTAAAGTCTTTTCTAGGACATGTTGGATTTTGCAGATGATTCATTAAGGACATCAGCAAGATTGCCTGACCTTTAATTGAGCTTCTAGGAAAGGAGATCGAGTTTATTATACTATTCTGCCATATAGTATTTATAAGATAAGAAGGATGTCAAACCCTATCTACTTCGTTGGATCCTTCTACTCTAGAAGTTTACTTTGGAGATAAGAGATACACATGGAATCAAGAATGTTGTGGTATATCTTCTTTCCATAATAACAGATTCAGATACTACTGAGTAGTCTGTTTTACTGATTACAGAGACTTTTCTGGATGAGGTGATTTTCTCTATCACCTCACTCCCATGGTGTGCTGATATTTTTAATTATCTTGTCTCCAAGAAACTTATACAAGATTGGTCGAAGCTAAAGGCTGACAAGTTCTTGTCTAAGATACATTTTTACTAGTGGGAGGATCCATATCTATTTCGTGAGGGTGAAGATTATATAGAGAGGAGGTGCATTCCGCAGGAGTAACTGGTGCCCCTGATCATTGTCACAAGTTAGAAGCCAGAGGACAACATTCTGGGAAGCATACGACAACAAAGGTACTTCAATGCGACCTTTGGTGGCCTACCCTTTTCAAGGATGATACAACTTATGTGAATGGTTGTACCGACTATCGAAAAATGGGATGAACCATCATTTCCAAAGATCCACTCCATCTCAAGTATATTTAGACATGAGATGTTCTTGACACCTAAGGCATTGACTTCATGGGTCCATTTCCTAATAGTTAAGGATTTGAGTATCCGCTGCTTACCGTGGATTATGTTAGTCGTTGGGTGGAGGTTATCCCTGCTCAAATCGCCAACAATCATACTATTTGTTGCTCTCTCAAGGACAACATTATCTCATGGGTTGAGATTATAAAGATTCTTATTTCAGAACCACTTTATCAATAGAGAAGTTAAGAAGCTCGTGAAGGAGTACAACGTCGAGCATCATGTCGCATCTCCTTACCACCCGCAGACTAATGGCTTGGCTGGGATTTTAAATAGGGAGATAAAGATAATTCTAAAGAAACTTGTTCATCCATATCAGAAAAATCGGTCTCAGTTGTTTTACTCAGTTCTGTGGGCCTATCCTACGGCTTACAAGGCTCCGTTGCGTATGTTTCCTTATCATTTGGTATATGGATAGACTTACCACTTGCCAATCGAAGTCATTCGCAAATCTTCGTGGGCAGACATTGTATGCAATTTGTAATCAGAGAGATAGCTGGCCAGAACAGAAAGTTAAATTTGAATAGACTATAGGAATTTCGAAACTATGCTTATGACAACAACCAAATGTATAAGGAGAAAGTCAAGAGATGGCACGAAGAAAGACTTTCAAACTGAATCATAAGGTGATTGTTTGATGTAAAGTTGAAGCTATTTCCAAGCAAACTGAAGAGAAAATGGCCAGGGTTGTTCATTGTGAGACTTGTACGTGATAATGGTAGCATTGTCATTTCAAGTTTGTCGATTGACACACATTCGTTTGTGGTCAATAGGAAGTTGCTGAAGTTATATTTAGAGTATGATACATTGTTGTCTCTTGTTGATTCTATTCATGTGGTATCAAATGATGATTCATGATTCATTCTATGTCTGATACATGAACTGATTTTCACCTTATATATTCTGTTCATTTTATTCTTTAGAACTTCTGTTATTGATCATTCACCTCTTTTTAGTATATGCTATATTTAGGATGTTTAGATCCTAAGTATTAGGGAGGTGAATGAATCGATTTGTTCTATTTTTGTTCTGTTTCATTACTCCTATTTTTACTTATACTTAGGGATCCTTTACGCTAAGTATATGGGGAGTGATATTGTTCATTTCATCTTGTTTATTTCATTTTAGTTTCTTCTGTTCCCTTATTTGTCCCTCAACTTGTTGATATTCTTCTGTATACTTAGGGATCCTTTACAATAGGTATGGGGTGACAAGCTGAGTTATTGAGTTTGTACATTATTTTCCTTGATCATCACTATTTGTATAGTCTTCTATACATAGGATTATTTAATCCTAGGTATAGGGGGGATGATCGACTTCTATTCATTTCAATCATTATTTTTTGAATCGTTGTAATGTAGGATTCCTTTCACTTTTCTATATTTAACACGAGTTATGTCTTCCTTGTCGCTTCTTGGTCATTATGAGGACATAGTTCGCACTAAGTATAGGGGTGCCATATATATTGTATATATAGAAGCCATACCTCATATTTTATTATATTTTAAATAATAAATAATATGGGTCTAAAAATTTTGCAAAATGTTTGCAGAGATGCTTTGCAAAAAAAATGTTTTTGTAAAATCTTTTGTAAATTGGTTTGTAAAAACCTTTATAAAAGTATTTTGTAAAAATTGTTATAAAATGTTTGTATTTTGTTTGTAAAATGGTTTATTAAATATTTTGTAAAAAAATATTATTATTTTTTTAAAGTGTTTGTAAAATATTTGAAAAGAAAATGTTTTGTAAAATTGATGTGTAAAATAGTTTGTAAATGTTTTATAAAAACATTGAAAAGCATTTGAAAAAGGTTTCGTAAAAGTTTTGTAAAATCTTCTCTAACTTATTTTTAAAATTATTTTCTAAATTATGTTTGTAATAAGTTGTAAAGCTTGTAAATAAATTTTGTTGTAAAATCTTTGTACATAAAAAATAAATAATTATAAATTAATTGTATATTGATTGTAAATAAAATTCTTTTGGGTAAACTAAACTCATTCCTAAAAACTCTACGTACCTAAATCTTGTAAATCCTTTCTTAAATGTGTATTTAAAACTTGTAAGTTAAATTATTTTCTATAAAACTTATATAATCCTGTAAATATGTACATAATCCTTCTTAATATAGGTAAATACATTCAATCCATCGACTCTCGTTAAACTACTTAAAATTTTGAAAAGTTTAAAACTCATAAAAATTGTAAAACTTTTTAAAAATTACATAAAAAGTTTAAATCGAACAATACACTTCACTAATTACATTTGCATTCGTATTTTTCAAAATAATTTTGATAAATAAACTAGTCTGTAAAATGTCTGAAGTATGGAGCTTGGTTTAGACCTTAATCCACTTAATTTCATAGAAACATTATCTGAACTGGAATTGAGACTCTTCAGGTTAATGTGACTTAATTCTTTGAGTCCATAAGACTATGTTCACATGTCAACTTGATTTATCTAAGTAGAATATTACAAGACACACGTTTGACCCTTGTACACAGTCCTAACTTGGACAAGCACTATGCGTGTAGCTCAACTCAGATGAGGTGGTGAAGGGTAGAATTCTTTAGCTTGAGATGTATGCGAATCAAACCATAAGATGCCCCAATAGGAGGCTGATAAGCCGCCTGAACAACCAAGGTAAATCAGGTATATCTGCGGTCGTTGTGACCTCAGTCACTCGGGACTCAAAGCTCAATCAAGAAAAAATATTAGACCACCAAATAACGATAAAAATCAATGAAATCAACTAGTGGCCCTGGCTATTGGATTAGCCTGGTATAGCGACCAGGGTCGGACTCAGGGAGCGCGGATTGGCCTTGCAGCCTACGAAGTAGTCGAAAAATAAAGAAAATAAAAGCAAATTATTTTTGGTAAATTTTTAATATTTTTATATTTTTTTGGAATTTTTAATTATAAAGAAAATAAGAAAACAAATAAAACAAGCAACTTTCAACAATTATTTAATTACTCTAAAATGCTCAGAAAAATAAAAAAAACATTTTTAGATTTTTTGAATTTTTTACTGTTTTTGCTGATTTTTTGGTAATTTTCTGATTTTTATAGAATTTTCTAAAAATGAAACAAGGAAGAAAATCAGTGTTGCTGTCCAGCCAAGCTTCTAAGACCAAAATAAAATATAAAATGGTCTCAACAGAGCATGGAGGTATTTTTCCTATAAACTATAAACAAAAAGGGAAAATCAGGAGAAAGTTTATTATTTTCGGAATTTTCTACTGATTATTAGAATTTTTCTAAGGTTTTCAATTTTTCAATTTTTATGATTTTTATGAATCCAAAAATGACCAAAATTGGTCAGAAAATCAAGCAAACCAAAATCAACAAAATATGAATTTTTTAGAATTTTTAAAAATGTTTTAATTTTTTTTGTGAATTTTAGATATGAACATGCAGAAAAAGGGGTGTTTTTGAATTTTAAAAATAATAAAAGGGCTCCAAAAATTTTCCAAAAATCATTAAAAATTCTACACAGTGGCAGGAGCCACGTGTCAAATTTTCACGAAATTTGGATGATATTTGATATTTTATCTACAACAAACAATAGCCCATAGTCATAGGGACCTATTTGTCATAAAAATATGTTCCAGGGGCCTAACAGTAACAAAACTAGAAACCCGAGGGTCCAGGTGCAAAAAGTCCAAGATCGCACGCGCGGAGCACGTGTCCTAGGCACTCAGGGACCTATCTGCAAATAAAATAAGTTCCTGGACCTATTAACAACGGGTGCTAAAAGTCCATGGGCTTAAGTGTAAGTTACCCATGAACTTCGGCACATGCAGAAATAAACACGCTCACAGGGGTATAAATGCAATTATATAAAAAGATATTTCATTCCATGAATAATAAGAAACTACATGCCCATACATGTAAATTCTCCCAAAATGCACGTGACGAAGCACGTGTCCCACAATGTATAGGGGTAGAAATGCAAATATAAGAAACTAACAGGTCCTCTATGCAATTGTACCAAACTAAAATAAACTACGAAAATATTTACAGGACTATTTAATAAAAACAAAAAGCAAGGGGGCCTAAGTGATATTACCCCACTTATTATCCAAGGGTGGAGGAGGTGCCACGTGTGATATCCAACGGCTGCTGGTGACCGCTCCTCAACAAAGGGGCCTCGGGGATGATCGGACGGTGGAGGGTGCGCCACGTAGATGATCAATGGTGCAGAATCGCTGGCGCTAACCCTTCACTGATCTGACGCTTCAGGTCTCTCCACGTGGCGATCAGACGGTTAACGCTGGTGAAGGAACCCTGAGCTCGATCGGACGGTCCGTAGAAGATATGGCAAGTGAAGGCGGAACGGACGGTCGGGGAGGATCCAGAAAGAACAGATGGCCGGCGAGGTTCGCCGGCCCCGAGCTCGCGTAGTGGACCTCCTCGGGGGCTGCTGATGATCGGAAAAGAGACGCCAGAGCCTCCCGCGTCTGAAGAACCCCTCCGACGGTGCCTAGGAACTCCGAGGAGCCCATGCGACAGCGGCGGAGCTGAAGCTTCTGCGCTAAATGTGTGGGACCTCAGATGGTCCTCCTTTGACCTGCAAAGCTACACAGAAGGCCTCCTAGCTCGAGGGCAAAATGCCTCGACCCGGTTAGAGGTGAGGTGGGTGAACGGTGCATCGGGACGAAGGAGCTCCGGCGATGCGATGGCGAAGGAGCTCGACTCCCAGTTCCGTGGCAAACTGGGTTGAATGAATGGGAGAAGAATGTGCGGGGAAGTGAGGCGAAGGTGATGGTCGGTTCCGATGATCGAGATAGTGATGGGTATGGTCGGAATCGAGGGTCGACGGCGAAAGGTTGATTTAGGCGTAAATGGAAATTGGAGAAAGACAGGGGAAACTAGGCTTACCATATGGTCGGAGTCGACTGGGAATGAGCTGCTGAACTCTGGGTCCTTGCCTCGAGGATCGTTGATGAATCCACATTTCTTCATCTTTATTCTATCATTTTGGCCTCAAAAACCCTAGCAAATGCCTGTAAACACCCTTAAATAGATCATCTTAGCATTCATGCATGTGCATGTAAATAGTGTATAAAATACTGTAATTAAAGCCAAAATTATAGAATAAATAAAAGAAAAGAAAAAGAATAAAATATTGTAAATATTTTATGACCCAAACCCGAAGATCGAGGCATCTTGATGAATAGGTAGACAAGGAAGAAAGTAGGGGGAGATAAGGGTCAGATACCTATACTATTCCATTCATTCTTTATTCATTTTGGGACCTAGTTTTGGTTCCACTTTTTACACCTCAAATAAAGAAACTTTGTGCATGAAAGATGTATATAATTTAATAAAGAAAAATACAAAATTGATTTCACTGAAAAATAATATACATATAAAAAGTTATGGTCTGAATAAAAATCAAGAATCCCAACTTCCCAGACTCGTATCTCATAGATGAAAACTCCAAATGCAGCAAACTCACTTTTAATTGTATATAGAATAAAATAATCTATTTAATGGCGGTGGTTTCGTATTTGGCGGAGCTACAGTTTGAAAGTTGAGTTTTGGACCCTCATTGTATACTTGTACAGATTAAAATATTCAATTTATTCTTTATTCATTATTTTTATAATTTTACATTTTTTATAATTTTGTAAATATTACTTATAATAATTAAGTACATTAAAATAGGAATAAAAACCCAAATAAAACTCAAACTAAATAAATAAATAAATAAATAAATATAATACACAGGTATTATACCTATATACATACCTATACAATACCTACTTATATTTTATTTAATATACAAAACACATCAGAAAAATAAAAAAAATATATTTGTGTATATAAAAGTATTTTATAATTTTATAAAATAATAAACAGAATTAAAGAAATTAAAAATACCAAAATAAAAATAAAGGAATAAAATATATATGTATTATACCTATAAAGGGTATAAAAGGAAACTCATAAAATTATACCTCCTAAAAATAATTAAAAATCAAAATAAAATACTACATAAAATAACAAATATTTTTTATTTAATAATCATAATTTAATTCGGCCATTTTCTATTTTAAAATGGATTAATAAAAGCATTATCCAGGGTTTTTCCTGGTTGGTCCACGTGGACCAACCAGGTGCAAACCCAAGTTGACCCTGGTCAACTAGGTGTCCTAGCCCCTGTAGCTTCTGTCAGATTGAGCTTTGACCCCTTTTTCAACCATTTATCGAGATCACATCTTCCATTCTTTGGCATCAGAGTCTGAGGCATTTTTGCTCCTCGATTCTCAACGATTCACGCCCAAGGGAAACCTAGGGCTGTGGAACGCTGCGCGAGGCATTCTTTCATGGTCTTTGGACTACCTTGGTCATCTGGTCAAGCCACATAAATGGAACCCCGGCCTTTCGATTCAATTTCGAGTCCCTTCGGTCCACCCTTCCTCGCTCCTTTCGTGCTCCATGCATACCTGGAGGTGACAACTCCAAGTCCGTGCATTCAACCAAGGCGAAGGAATTCGAAGGCGTCACCACCACCTCCCCCAACTCCGGTGGTCGAGGTACCCTCCCTCTGGTCATTGACCGTTGAGGCAGCCCCTTTCCTCTCTGATTTTTATTGCGTTTCATTCACCATAGCCTTAGAATCGAAAACCCTCAAAAAATTAGCACGTTCATCGATCGAATCATCGCATCAGACCCCCTCGCCGGAGCGCACCTCCAGCCGTACTCCCAACCACCGCATTACACCATCTTGTCGCCACCGTGGGGTCCAGGCAACTTGCCCTGGACCCTCTCAATCTATTTTGCAGGTCAAAGTCCTTTGACACGCACCTGGGAGCATTTTGGACCCTCGCCGGAGCTCGGCCGAGCTTCCCAGCTCCGCCTTCCTCCTCTGCGAGCCTCGGTCTCCGTCGAGCTATTTTGAAGCCCTCAGGAGAAAGAGGAAGACCAGAGGACCCTCCAGCCTCATTTTGAAGCCAAGAAGTCCACCGGAGGAGGAGAAGCACCTCGGAGAACCTCGACTCGTCGGAGTTCCTCCGCTATTCTTGCTCCAGCCTTCGCAGTCGTCGGATCTAGGAAAAGGCCCAAACGCCACAGCCGCCGTTAGATCTGGGATGCCCAGACCGTCCATCACGAGGGTATCATTTAATCTCAGGCATCCAGACCGAACCGGTATTGCGCGAGGAGATCACGCCACGTGTTCAAGTGAAGAGCCGCAGCCGTTCGATCTCCTTAACGAGGGGATTTTGCAAGTATACCCCCCGCTCTTTTGTAATTTCTTTTTAGTCCATAAACTTTAATTAGTAGTTTAAAACTCTTGTAAAATTTGCAACTAGGCCCTTGGACTTTAGGTATTTACAACTAGGTCCTCTTCCACGTCACCCCGCGTGACCTGTTCACGGGAGGTGTGGGCTTTTTGCAGAGAGGCCCCCGGCCTTTTGGATTTTTCGTTTAGGTACTTTAATTTTTGAATTTAGTGTAAAAGTTTTGGTACAATTGCATGTAAACCCCTGGGTTTTTGAAAATTGTAGTTAGGTCATTCCCTGGCGCGTGCAAGTCACGCACCCTGGTGGGCATTTTACACCGATACCCCTACAGGTCTGAGAATTTGTAATTGGTCCATAAAGTTAAATATTCAGAGTTATATTTTGTGGAAAATTGCATGGATGCCCCTGGATGATTGTGTATTTGCATATATACCCCAGCCAGGCTTAATTGTTTTTGCTCGCTTGATCCATTTAATTAAGGCATCTCTTTAATTCGAAAAATTCTACAAAAATCATGTTAAGCTCATGTGTGCTTGTACTTTAACGCCATATATTTGCATTTGCATTTTATTGCATTTTTGCATTTATTAAAAATTAAAAACATGCCATTTCACTATTGTCTAGCTTAGAAAATACCAAAAAAATATTAAAACACATAGAAAAATTCCAAAAAAAATTACCTACTATGTATTTTAACCTATTTTAGTGTTAATCTAAAAATCATTAAAAATTTCAAAAGAAAAACCTTAAAAAATCAAAAATACCCAAAAACTTCTAAAAAATCTAGAAAATTATAGAAAACTCTAAAAATTGCAAACTAAGGTTCTGTAGATTCCTTATTTTATTATCTTTATTATAAAATTAGTTTGGAAAATTTTGGTGGCTGTTTGATATTTTTCATTCATAGTTTTACTCACATCCAGTAGCTTATTCACTGTTTTCATTTATTTTGCCTTTTAAAAATACCAAAAACATTTTGAAAAATACCCAAAAATCACAAAAACACTAAAAAATTATAAAAACACCAAAAAGATTTTATTTCTGAATTTTTGACTATTTTTCCATATTTCTCTAAATATTCCATCCCCTCTTTTATTATATAGCTTATAAATTCCAATATTGAAAAAGAAAAAAATATAAAATATAAAAATATAAAAATCGGAAAATTAAAAATCAAAATACAAAATTAAAAATTACATAAAATAAAATAAAAATTATTAAAAAATTAGAAACCCCAAAAAAATTTGCATTACATAGTGTAGACACCACATTCACATTCACTCACATACACATTTGTAGATCTACCCTGTCTTGCTCCCTATGTTCGAACTCTCTGCATACTTGCTCTATACACCATTTATGTGGAGTTAAAAATAAATTTTAACTTCACATTTATTTCTTATCGCTTGATCTATAGTGTGGGTTAATTGTTGATTTTAGTCCAAGATTCATTGCGAGTCGTCACAGCGACGGTTGTCTCCGCCTTGTGTGAGACACTACTTTAGACTCCGTGATTCCTGGCCAAATCAAATGGCGCCGTTGCCGGGGAGCAACAACGAGTAGTTCATATTTTTGTTTGATTATGTTTGTCTATCTACCATTGCTTCATTTTATCTCTCTTGCATTTTTGATAGAAATTGTTGAGATTTTTCTGACCATCTCCTTTTGTCTTCTTGCGAGGGACCGCAGAGCGAGGCGGATCGCCTAGGGGATCTGGGGCAACCACGTGAAGCAGAGCCAGCTTTTCTTAAGCCAAGCCGGCAGGAGAGAGCAGGAGGAGTGAGAGTAATTAGATTAGTTTGCATTTTATTTTGTGACAGAGTGATTATTAATTTGTAATAATACAGGGACTTGGACACTTGAACTTTCGGGCCTAATTTCCGTGTGTTTGTTCACCCAGGGGCTCACTGCGGTTCTCATCGCGTTTTTCGACAGTCATTTTCCGGTTTTGTTTTCATTTTCCATTTCTTTTGTGGATTGAGCCCTTAGTTCTAGGAATTGCTTGATCGATTAGAATAGGTCCAAACACACTAATAACCATTGCATGCACCTATAGATTGTATTTGGACTTAGTCTAATTAAATAGTTAGTCATTAGTCTTCGATCCGCGCGCCGCGAGCTCATCCCGCCAAGCACTTCTCCTAAACTCGATGTGTCGAGAGAAGGAGAGGTGAGCCTAGACCGGACCTTAGGATTGGAGATTGGTGGTTGACTTGTGGTTCTTCATGTAGCAATTGCCTATCTTAGGACGATTTCCGCATTGCATACCGACATGAAGTTTAGGTTTATAAATTTCTTCTTTGCATCCTGCATGGAGAGAGCTGGGATTCGCTGTAAGTCTTATTACTTTGCATCCATCATTTAGGCACAAAGGTGAGATTTTCATCTTGGAGCCGACTTGCATTGGCTTTTCTGACTCTATTCTCCCTCTGTTTTTGGACAAAGTAGGAATCAAGAAAATACAAAAATCGTTTGGCGCTTGTTTGAATCGATTCAAAAGAAGCGATAACACCAAAAAAATTAAAAAGGGACTGCTAAGAAAATTTGACCTAAATAAAATTGGTAATTGGACTCATTGATTGGGGAGAGCAACACCCTCACTTGTTTTCAGGTTGCATGGGAAGGTCTCCTTCTAAGTGAGCAGAGTGCTTCATAAGGATTAGAGCCCAAATCCCAGCTTGTGGCTGCCTTGTGTATCTCCTGGATTTCCAAAGTATTGGCGCTACTATCGTACGTAGGCGAGTAGGGCTTGGTCGCCATTGCTGACTCACTATTGTGTGAGCACCGACCTTGTCCGAAGTATCGAGCATAGGCCACGCCTTCACGGGTGTGTCTGTCTCACCATCTGCGTCCGAGTAGGATCTTGCACGATCACGGATGATTCCGTTGCGAGCGAGATCCGAAGTATCGGTTTCACCTATCGGCTTCCTCCCTCTTTTTCTTTGGCTGAGTAGGGATCTAGGAAGGGTTGCAAGGACCTTAAAAAGCGCAAGCTACATGTTACACATGAGGAGGACAAGTTCGGGAATACTTTTCCGGCAGTACTCCCACTCCTTTAGGCGTAGCGCTCTAAGGACTCGTGATAAGATACATTCCTGAATTCAAGATTAAAACTGAAAAGATAAAATACGAACCTTCACGGCTTCATGTGTTGAGTTGGTGAAGTCACCCTGTTTTGTGTTTGATTGCTAGTTAAATTTAGGTCAAGATAAAAAACACAGCACAATTGTGCACAATGTTGCTTCTCCTTTCTTCCTTCTTCTTCTGCATTCACCTTGCTCTACCCAATAATCAATATGATGGGACGGAGGTCTCTTAGGCCGACTCTGTCGGCACTGCTATCCAACACTCCTCCTCATTCATCTAGGACGACCTCGGAGAGTCCACTCTCCGAGCCTGAGTTCACATCCACCCTGTTCCTCCTCGATCACCCTTCTCATTCCCCTTCCATCAGTCCAAGAGTCTCAGAATTTAGTGCATCGCAGAGCTCAGAACATTTGACAGCACCTGAGGTGGCTTCTTTTGCTTTTTCAGAGAACCCAGACATGACTGACAGAGGAGAGCACCCAGATGACCACGATCACCCTCCTTTCTTATTTGATCAAGACGCCATCAACAATTCACTTCTTGCATCCCTGGAGAGCATGCAGAGGCAGATCCGCGATCAGGGAGTACTCATGAGTGACCTCATGCGAGAGATAACACAGATGCGAGAAAACCGACCTGGGGGCGGTGGCGGTGGTGGAGGAGGAGATGGACCTGATGCAGGAGGAGGTGATCCCGACGCTGAGAGACCGCCACAGACTATCATGAGGGAATTGCACAATCCCGCAGCATCCCTCACTCATCGGTGGATCCGACTCTTGCCTATCCATGGAGATTTCGAGCTTCGGCCCCATACAATTTAGCTTTTACCCAAATTCCATGGGTTGCCGACCGAAGAGCCACACCTCCACCTCCAAGAATTTGAAATGATCTGCAGCACAATCCATGATAGGTTGATGACCGAGGACACTATCAAGATGATCGCCTTCCCTTTCTCCTTGGTTGACAGAGCCACATACTGACTCAAACATTTGGGGCGATTCATCGATACTTAGGCCGATCTCCGGACTGCGTATTTGAAGAAGTACTACCCTCTCAGCCAGACGAATGCTGCTAGAGCCATGATCAGCAACTTCGTCATGATCCCGAATGAACAATTCCATGAAGCCTGGGATCGATTCAGAGAGCTCATCGACCGATGTCCACACCATGACATATCTAAGCCCAATCTAGTACAGAGTTTCTTTTGTGGGTTAACACCAGAGCTGCAGGGGCTAGTCAATGCCTCTTGCGGTGGGTCCTATTTTTCCAAGGGTGAGGACAACGTTTGGGCCATCTACGAAGGCATGGCAGAGAACTCAACCGTCATGGCCCAAGCCCGTGTTTACACACAGCAGAAGCCCCCGCAAGGAGCGGGATCATTCCAGAGGATCGCCCGCATCGATGCCGGTCCTAACACTTCATCGGCAGCCGCAGCCCAAGCCGAATCAGCCGCAGCCGACATGGGCATAATTAGTGAGAAGCTGGACCGTCTTGAGATCCTCGAGAAAAAGTAGATGCAAGGCATGGCCCAGATGGACCAGATTGCCAAGACAATGAGTGATCTGAAAACGCAGATTCTTTGCGTCTAGGAGGCACAAACTTCTTCCCAGCAGCCTCCCAGGTCACGTGCTGATCCGAGCAGTAGGAACTCATCCCAACACTCTGCCTCGTACCGCCAGGTCAACCACATCCAGGCAGAGCCGGTCCCGTTGCTACAGTACTACCCAACGCAGCCGCCATCTCAGGACACTCAGATGGTGGTATATCAGCCGGAGCAGCCACTGGCAGTTCTTCCTCCACCCTCCTTCGAGCAGGAACCATTGATGGAAGTCAATGGGATTTGGTACGACCGGTACCCTCAGCCCGAGATTCGTCGTGATCACCCCAGATTCCGTTGGGGCAACGGTGGCTCCTCATCCCATCAACGGACTCATGCTCAAGGACAGCTGAACAGCCAGCCACAGCAGCAGCAACCCTAGTATGCCCAACAACAGCAATACCAACAAGGTCCTCGTCCCGCCTATCAGGGATAGCAGTGGAGGCAGCGTCAATAGCCTCATCAGTCTTATCCTCATCTTCCCCAGTACCAGCAACATCAACAACAATCTCATTTCCAGCAGGGAAACCCGTCTGGTTCTTAGGCCCCCGCTTTTGAGAACCCAACTCTCGATGATCTTGCCCGCTTGCTCTCCGAACAACGAGCATCCTTCAGGCAAGAAATGGATGAATTCTGGTAGGAGACGAGGGAAATCATCAAAGGCAAGGCCGCCATACCCTCTCAGATTGAACCTAACCCGAACACTCTGAAAAGGAAGTCTGAGCAGGTAGAGTTACAGAGGATACCTCTCTTAGTGACTATTTGAGTGACATATCTCTTTCTTTGTATGATGCTATTTTGTGACTACTAGGAGCAGTAGGATGCCAGCTGGCAGCGCCTCTTCTGAGCGACAACCACATGCAGGATCAGGAGCGCCAGAGGAGCAGAGTAGCGGTGTTTATGCCGCTAATGATGATGTTGAAGACAGTGGTGCTGAGGCCACCAATGATGGAGTTCCAGACGACGGTAGTGAGGCCGTCGTGATATCAGATGCAGACGGTGGTGCTGATGCCACCATTTTGGATACAGAGCCAGAGCGCGGTGCTGATGCTGCGAGGATAGGTGCCGGTGGTGGTACTGAGGCCACCACATCTACTTTTGTTGAGCTTCCCTCTGTGATGTTACCACCTTTTGTATCTATGGACTGTGGTAACAACAAAAAGCATAAAAATATGAATAAAAGAAAGGTTTCTGTTCAAATTGCGGATCCATATGTGTTGAATGATGATGATTGTATGGATTCTAGTCCTTCACAGGCAAAGGGACCTATTCTTAGTCCTCCATCTGAGGAGGCCCCTACCATCCCCTTCCCTGAGGCACTCCGCCGAGTGAAGGGGAATAAAAGAGAAAATCCCAAAAAAGATCACCAGGTAGAGTTCAGCAACCAATTGATTGGTCGATTCCACATTCAGCTGACTCTACAAGAAGCACTTGAGCACATCCCCCTCTTCAAAAAGAACTTGAAGGAGAAAATTACAGTCCGCAGGAAGAGGAGGAACCACAGAGATCAGATCCATGTGCTCACTCATTCCACTTGCTGCACCATTCAGAACAAACTGCCAGCCAAGAGACCAGATGCAGGAGCTCCCTATCTCAGATGCGAGATTCAAGAGCAGCAGTTTGATCAGACTTTGTCAGACATCGACTCTTCAATTAACCTTCTTCCGGCAGCCTTACTCAACCGATTCGAGTTTGGTCATCTTCTTAGGAGCAGGACAGTCCTTCAGTTTGCTGATAGGTCGACTAAGAGGTCGAAGGGGTTATTGAAAGACGTGGTCGTTACCATTCAGGGCCTGAAATTCCCCGTGGACTTTGTTGTGTTGGACATGAAGATCCCTGAGTCGTTAACCGATGCTCCCATCATACTCGGACATCCATTCTTGGCCACAGCCAAGGCAGTGACCGATCATGATACTGGGAAGGTATGTTTTCACGTAGAGGGCGAAACCATACAAATAGAGACGATCGAAGAAACAAGAGCAAGGGAACTAGAATGCTCAGAGCAGTCCAGCGAAGCAGCGCAGATGACAGAGGAAGAGCTAGACATCCACCAGGAGTGTGATTTTGTGATGATAGATGATGAATCCAACTGGACAGATCCTGTAGAACCGGCCCTCGCCTTGCCTACAGGCTCACAATATCTAAAGCTTCTGACAGTCGAGAGCCTGGAGAGCACACCCCTGGACGAGGATACACTTGAGGCTGACAGTGTTGGGACGAGTGGTGCCGATGATTTTCAATCTTGTTCATTTTCTTCTGATCCCTCAGATTCAGACATTAATTGGGATGATTTTGATGACTATTTACCTTGTCTGATTCCTTCTGAACAAACATCCATGACAGAGTGCGAGCCAGTGCAGTGTATTGAGGATTCAGTAGGCCACCCTTCGTCAGAGATTCATGCAGAGCGAGAGTTCTCCCATGCAGACCTGGTCGCCTTCACACAGACATATCAGAAGCCAGATCTGCCACCTCCCAGTTGTCCAGAACTGAAGCCTTTGCCGTAGTCGCTGAAGTATAGATTCCTTGCGGGTGAGTCAGACATGCACCCAGTCATTATCTCAACAGGTTTAACTGGAGAACAAGAGTCTCGTCTGATGGAGGTTCTTGAAAGAAACCGCAAGGCAATAGGATGGAGTATAGCTAATCTCCAGGGGATTAGTCCGGCTCTGTGCTCCCACCACATCTATCTTGAGGATGACGCTAGGCCGTCGCATGAGTTCTAGCGACGGCTGAACCCGAATCTTCGAGATGTGGTTATGAAAGAAATTTCGAAGTGGTGGAGCGCCGATTTTATCTACCCATCTCCAACTCTAAATGGGTTAGTTCGTTTCATGTGGTGCCCAAGAAGACGGGTATCGCTACAGTTGTGAATGAGTCTGGAGAGGAGACCGCTACCTGAGTACCCACTTCTTGGAGGGTCTATGTGGACTATAGACGATTGAATGAGGCCATCAAGAAGGATCACTTCCCGCTGCCATTCATTGATCAGATTATCGAGCGGCTAGCTGGGAAGAGTCATTACTGCTTTCTTGATGGGTACTCTGAATACAATCAAGTGGCCATTGCGCCTGAAGACCAGGAGAAAACGACATTCACCTGTCCGTTTGGGACTTATGCTTTCAGACGGATGCCCTTTTGTCTATGTAATGCTCCAGCGACATTCCAAAGGTGCATGTTGTCCATTTTCTCGGACATGGAGGGTGACTGCTTAGAGGTCTTCATGGATGACTTCTAGGTCTATGGAGACGGGTTCGATGCTTGTCTTGACTGCCTAGACCGTGTGCTTCAGCGCTGCATTGAGGTCAATCTTGTCTTGTATTGGGAGAAGAGTCACTTCATGGTGACTCAAGGGACGGTCCTTGGTCATATCGTCTCCAATAGGGGCATGGAGGTCGATCCGACCAAGGTGGATATCATTAGAAATCTCAATCCACCATCCAATTTGCGTCAGTTGCGGTCTTTTCTGGGGCATGTCGATTTCTACGGATGGTTTATTCAGGACTTCAGTCAGATTGCCCGACCACTTACTGATCTGCTGATGACAGACACCGAGTTCATTGTCAATGATAAGTGTCTTGCGTCTTTTGAGACTCTCAAGGGTATGGTTGTTTCAGCTCCTGTCCTTCAGCCACCTGATTGGTCTCTCCCATTCGAGATCATGACTGATGCTTCAGATTTTGCCGTTGGGGCTGTGCTTGGACAGAGGAGGGATGGTTTACCGTTTGCCATCCATTACGCCAGCCGGACTTTGGATGCTGCTCAGCAGAATTACACTGTGACTGAGAAAGAGATACTGGCCGTAGTTTTTGCTTTGGATAAGTATCGATCTTATATTCTCGGATTTAGAGTGACCATATACACAGTTCACACCGCCATCCGGTACTTAATGGCCAAGAAGGATGCCAAAGCACGTCTTACCAGATGGATCCTTCTGCTCCAGGAATTTGATATTGAGATTAAGGATAAGCCTGGAGTCAAGAATGTGGTGGCGGATCATCTCTCCCGATTGGAGAACCTTGAGGAATCTGAGCCCAGCGCACCTATCACAGAGACATTTCCAGATGAGGCGATCTTGGCTATCACCTCGCTACCGTAGTATGCCGACATTGCAAACTATCTTGCTTCCAAGACGGTCCCACAAGGTTGGCCCAGACAGAAACTCGAGACCTTCCTAGCAAAGGCCAAGTTTTACCACTGGGAGGATCCCGTCCTTTATCATGAAGGAGGGGGCAACATCTAGAGGAGGTGCATTCCTCAAGAAGAGCAACATAGCGTCCTCACATACTGCCACAAGCTTGAGGCAGGAGGACATCATTCTGGAAAAAGGACAGCACATAAGGTGCTTCAATCCGGCCTATGGTGGCCTACTCTCTTCAAGGATTCAGATGAGTTTGTGAAGAGATGTACCGACTGTCAGAAAATGGGAACCTGCGGACAGAGAGACATGATGCCCATGCAACCCATTCACTTTTGCAAGGTTTTTGATGCATGGGGGATTGAGTTCATGGGCCCATTTCCTAAGAGTCAGGGATTCGAGCATATTTTGCTCGCTGTAGATTATGTCAGCCGATGGGTTGAGGCCATCCCCGCCCGAGCCGCAGATGCTAAAACCGTATGCAAATTTTTGAGGAAAAATATCATTTCACGGTTCGGGGTACCTAGAGTCTTGATTTCAGTCGGGGGGTCTCATTTCATCAATGACAAGGTTAGGGCCCTTGCAGACGAGTTCGGCATTAACCATCAGGCTGCCACACCATATCACCCTCAGACTAATGGTCTTGTCGAAGTATCAAACCGGGAGATAAAAACTATCTTGCAGAAGGTTGTCCGCCCAGACCGAAAGGATTGGTCACAGCTTTTGGACTCGGTCTTGTGGGCCTATCGGACTTCCTTCAAGAATCCATTGGGGACATCTTCCTTTCGACTCGTCTATGGCAAGTCGTGCCATTTGCCAGTGGAGATCAAGCATAAATCCTTATGGGCAGTCACTGAGTTACTGTTAGATCCCGAGAGTATAGGAGAACAGAGAAGAGCAGAGTTGGCAACCCTGGAGGAACTGAGAGATACAACCTTTTCCAACAGCCTACAGTACAAAGAGAAAGTGAAAACATGGCACGATTCTCATATCAACCATAAACACTTTGAGCCAGATCAGAGAGTATGGTTGTTTGATTCCAGGCTGAAATTATTTCTAGGGAAACTACAGAGCAAGTGGAAAGTCCATATGTGGTCAGGAAAGTACATGACAATGGCAGTATTGACATATCCGAACCGTCATCTTCTTCTACCTTCCGTGTCAATGGTCAATGCCTGAAACTATATCTAGATCATGATTCGCTGACCATTGACGTTGCCCCCATTCTTCTGGTATGAGATGTGTTCTTTGACTCATATCATCTGCACCTCATACATGGTGATCACTTCTATCTTCCGCTGTACAGATCATCTGTCTATATCATGCTTTCATCTGTTAATCTCTTTTCTTCTTTTCTTCTTTTGTTCTTTTCCTTTTCTATCTTCTTCATCTATCAAAAAGGTGTCGCCCCTTATTGTTAGTTTTCCGTACTTAGGACGTACTTTGTCCTAAGTATGGGGGGGGGGGGTGCATCCCGAGTTATTTTATTCTTTTCGATCCTCTCCATTGTCTCATCTTCTTGTCTATACTTAGGGATATTTTACCCTAAGTATAGGGGGAGAAAATCTGAGTACGATCTGTTCATTCCCACCCTTGACCCTCCCTGCGTTGTGTACAGTCTGTTGTACTTAGGATTCTTTGATCCTAAGTATAGGGGGGACAGTCAACTTCTTATTAGTTCATTCATTTATTCTTTAGACTTGTCTATACTTAGTACGAGTTATGTCTTCTCTTTTCTCTCCGATCTATGAGGAAATAGCTCAAGATGAGTATAGGGGGGTCGGGGTCGTATATACTATGTATATACTTTAGCCATAACTCGTACTTTCATATTTTCTAAATAATATGGCTAATTATTCTTTAAAATTCATTAAAAATCCTTAATAAAAAGGTGTTTTCATTCCTCAAATTGTTTTTGTATTTACTGATTAATAAATCAGGTCAAAATGTTTTGGCAAAATGTTTGAAAAAATAGTTTGAAAATCTTTGTGAAACATCCATTGAAAACTATTTTGAAAATATTTTGTTACATGTTTTGAACCTGTGTAAAATGTGTGTTTTGTAACAAATTGTTTTCTTTGTGAAATAAAATGTTTGAAAAATGATTTGCAAACGATTTGAAAAATGGTTACAAAAATGTTTTGAAAAATCTATCCATACTGTTTGAAAAGCCTTTGCAAAATGATTCTCAAATGTGTGTACATGTTTGTAAAATGTTTGTAAAAATTATTTTGGACTAGAGTTTTCAAAAATTCTTTGATAAACATGTGTCAAATAAGTTTGAGGAATACTTACATCACACCAAAATCCACTATATATGTGTATAAAATTGACCACTTACCCCGTAAATTCTTAAAATCCACTTCTTGTATATATAAGAAGCACTCCCGTGTAAATATTTTCACCTAGTTTTCAGCCAAAATTTTTTGTTTTCAAAAATCCCAAAAACATTTGCAAAATTAAGATCCAAAAACATTGAAAAATCTGTTTGAAAAATACAAAAAAATACATCTGCATATGCATCAGCATCTTTTCAAAAATCCATAAAAAGTTCAAAATCTTTGAAAATTGCATCACAAAAATATTTTCTGCATTGCATTGCATAGCATGAGCATTTTTCGGATTGAGTTTGATAGTTGAACAAATCTAAGTAAAATCCGGAGATTAGAGCTTGATTGGACCTTAAAATCTACCTAATAACAGGAACCTTATAGGAACTGGGTTTGAGGTACTTCAGGTCTAGTTGACTTAATTCTTTGAGGATCACGAGACTTGGTTCAATGGATTCTTGACTGCCTAAGTAGAGTATTTCGAAGTATATGCACGACTCTTGTTGATAATGACCTAACTTGGACACCTGCACCTTTCAGATGGAGTGGTGAGGGGATTGGATTTGCCGGTATGAGACGCATACAAGTGGAAACATTTGTCCTCCTTTAGGGAGGGAAGTGCACCCCAACCCGTCCAATGATTAGGAAGTCTAAAGACAGGAGGTTGTGGGTTGCAATAAAGCTTCAAAAGAGGGATAGTCTACTGGCTCAAGAGGAAAAACTCCTTATATAAATGCTGCTGTATATAGTATTCAAAAAAAAGTTCAGGCATGTACAGAAATAAAAAGCCTGCAAAGTATGTACAAATGTTGTAAAGTCAATAAGCAAGCTTGAGTTCCAAAGTCAAATATGTGAGTCTGCAGTGGGATGACTTGACTACACTGGTGATGAATCTGCGATTCGTCATCTTTATTCATTTATTTTAGCTTAAAATCCCTTATAAAACACCTGCATATAACGCTAATTCCATATTCTTACTAACTTGCATCTGTGTAAATATTGAACATTTCTGACTAATTTTAACCTAAAATAAATAAAGAAAGAAAGAAAGGAAAAATAAAGAAAAGGAATTAAAAAAAGAAAAATAATAAAAAAAGGAAGACTGTATACAGGATGATCCGAACCCCGAGAGAAGGTCAAGACTTGATCTGATCGACCAGGAATAAAGTAGGGGGAGATAGGGTCTTTAACCATAAAATCCAAAAAAAATGTTTTCTCATCTATTTTGTATATATCTGTATAAACTGACACTAATTTATTTGTACCTTAATTGACTTCAAATCAAATAACATTCAAAACCAAAGTTGTAAATAAAAATGTGTTCTAATTACTAAAATTAATTGCACAATTAAATCTTGTACAGAATAAAAGTAGCCACACTTGGAAAAAGCCACTAAGCACTAATTGAAAGACCAATTCCGGCTCCATATGAGCTCAAATTGAATCAATCTCAGTTCCATTGGACTCGAAATTAAATTATCTTTAAAATGGCTGTATTTTCATAATTTTTGGAGCTACGGTTGAAAAGTCGGTTTTTTGGGGTGGTTTGTGCAATTTTCCCATGTATTTTGTGCATATTCTATTTGTATTTATTTGTAAATTAATCCCACTGTTTTTTTAAAATAAGATTCATTAAAAACAAAAAAAGGGGCTAATTCTTCATTTAACCTTGTATATAGTGTCACATATGTATGTATTATATGTATATAGTTGCTATTTTTAATAAACCATCATAAAAAAATAAAAAAATAATATTTTTAAATTCCAATAAATAAAGTGACGAAAATTCAAAAAAAAAATGGTTAATAATTTTATCTCTCTTCTATTTTATCTCTCACTTTATCTCTTCGACCAAAAAAAATTCAAAAATACATTTCAATTTTCATTTCTCTTATCTTCTTATCCAAAATTTAAAAATTCAAATGTCATCTCTTTTTTATTTATATGGCTCTATCTACCTCATTCCAACTTGATCAATTTTTAGAGAGAGGAGCCCTATCTCTGAGAGAAAATTTTGTCGAGAATTGTGCCTAGCCTCCGAGCCAACCGGTGACAGCGAGTCGGCCTTGTCGAGGTGATCACGGTCCATTTTCCATTCCTAAGGTGAGATCCAAATTTTTCTTCACATTTTATCTTAGTTTAATCGTAGTTTAGTTTTCGCATTTTTTTCCATCGTCATTTTTTTTCTAGAGTTTAAAATCCATCACGACTTGATCCGCACGCAACTCGATTTTTCATCTCATCTTCTTGATCTCTTCGCCTTCGATTTCAATCTCACACGATCTATCAACTCCGACCGCGTACGGTGGCCGAAGATCGGATTCGAATCCCTCATCGTTCGTCGAATCCCCATTAACTTTCCGATTTTGTAGATAAATAAATTTTTTTTCTTTTAGTTCCAACGTTTGTTTTGCAGGATAATAAAAAAAAATCTCTATTCTATCTAACATTTGTTTTGCAGGAAAACATTATAAAAATATAAAAAAAATAAAAAAATTTCTTTATCCTTTCTTGTTTTATTTTTGGATTTACAAAAAAATAAAAAAAAGTTTTTTTCTCTTTCTCATTCACTGTTTACATTGCATACAAAAAAAATAAAAAAAATAAAAAAAAGCCAACAAGGGACGACTACCCCCAGGCACCGCCGCCCCTCCTCCTGAAGCTCCCCGGCAACGGCGCCATTTTGATGAGTCGGAATTCGAGAACGGGAATGTTAATTGGTAAATAGGTCGTTGCTTTTATCCCCAAAACCTGCGTCAACAAAAGATTGTTTTTTTATTTTTTTGTAAATCCCTGACCCTGAGGATGCTACTATACAAACTGCTCTTGGCAATCCTCGTGTAAATGCTGATTCTGACCTCTTCCCTTGTATGGATGAGGTCCAAAAATTCAAAAATATGCTGACTAAACCCGAAGTGGTAGCCACCCTTAATGAGGTCATTAGAGCTCCACTTCCACAGGCCATGACAGGTTTATCTACTCCTCAACAGAATAAGAGAAAGCGAAGGAGAAGATCTGAGCGTCACATCTTGACCATGGCCACTGCCTACGCCATCTCTCACCGTCCATATTTTAAGAAAGGGAACACAGCCACACCTCTTGTGAGTTGCTCCATATCTGACTATTCCTGTGATAACACTCTCCTTGATGGCGGTTCATCAATCAATGTAATACCCTTCTCTATGTTACAGTCTCTTCATCTTGGGCCTCTTAAGAAAACCAGGATGATAGTTCAATTTGCTGATGGATCCATCAAGAGGCCGAAGGGTATTCTAGAAAACGCTGTCATTTCTATTCAAGGCCTGAATTTCACTTCAGATTTTATTGTAATGCCCATGGAGACCTCCGCTCCGGTGGAGCACCCTCCAATCATCCTGGGACGGCCTTTCCTCACCTCTACAGGAGCCGTTATTGACTATGGTTCAGGAGAGATTCGCTTCCGTTCTGATGTAGGAAGCGATGTATTGATCACTACACCCACCACTGCCCAGAAACCTGCATCTCATGAGAACCCGCCTGTGTTAGCCAACCCCAAGGAATTTGACATTGATGATAATATCAGAGATTCTTGTTATATGTTGGATGATAATGAAGCCCAAGAATTCCTCTTGAAGGAGGAAGACTCGGAAAGCATAGACCTTGGAGTTCCCCCTTCTGGTATGTGGCGATGTATTGATGACATCCGCGGAATTTACACGATAGACACCCTAGAGAGGAAGGCAGAGTCTGAGACTATACAGGACGGACATGATTTGACTACTTCCACTGATGAATCCGTTCCTATTCACCTTGATTCAGATGAGATCGATCATGCCAAATTTGATTTGATTGCTTTTATAAAGGAATTTGGACCTTTTGATAAAGATGATGATCCAATAGAGGCTCGCCAGGCTGAAAATGATCCTACTTTTTCGGATAATGATTTCGAGCCATTTTACTTTGATGTTTGCGAGACTTCCCAGGCCAGAAATGACCATAGTACTTCCAATAACCGGTTTAGGCCTGCACAATCTGAAACAGTTGAGGATACATTCTTGGTCGATCCTGATCAGTTCATATCTAATGATGATCCCAATATCGACCTACACCTTGTCAAATCCATACCTCAACAGTCCCGCAAGAAGGTTCGCTTTCGACCTTCTTGACCTTTGTACATCCACTCCTCTTGTATATCCTTTCGTTTTACTCTGTCTTCTCCCGTTTTATCATTCACCCCTTTTCCGTGTGTGTATATATGCTATACTTAGGATGTGCTTTATCCTAAGTATAGAGGGGTGAATGATTTGTGTTGTTCATTTTCGTCCTGTTCATCACTCTTGTTGTTGCTTATACTTAGGGATATTCTACCCTAAGTATAGGGGGGTGAGGTTGTTCATATCGTGTTTTTATTTTTGAGTCTGTACATTCTCGTCATCAGTTTTCCCTTTTTGTACACTCTTTTATACTTAGGATTACTTGATCCTAAGTATAGGGGGGATCACCATCTTCTCTTCTTTTTATCTTTTCTTTTCATTTTTCTATTCTTAGCACGAGTTATGTCTTCCTTGTTCGCTCTCTGATCACTATGAGGACATAGTTAGAGCTAAGTACAGGGGGGTGTCGTATATATTGTATATATACTTTAGACATAACTCGTACTTTTAAATACGTTTATTTGGGGGGTTATGTGTGTATAGTTTGTAAAATACATGTGCGTAAAAAAAACAAATAAAAAACCCAAAAAAAACAACAAAAACACAAAAAATATCAAAACACAAAAAAAAATCAACAAAAACACAAAAAAAACATTGTATATACTTGTATATCTTACTAACCCTTTTCAAAAAAAACAAAACAAAAAAAAAATAAAAAAAACAAAACAATAAAAATGCAAAACCAAAAATCTATAAAAATTTACAAATTTCAAAAAAAACTTTCTTTCACATTTGCATTTTTTCATTAGAAAAAGCCATAAAAAGT
Source organism: Ottelia alismoides (assembly GCA_037367405.1). Lineage (NCBI taxonomy): Eukaryota > Viridiplantae > Streptophyta > Magnoliopsida > Alismatales > Hydrocharitaceae > Ottelia > Ottelia alismoides. The sequence goes on from JAZKJV010001492.1 coordinate 1,544,128, forward strand.
CCAAAACTAGAAAATTGTTAAAAAAATGTGTTCTCTTCACATGTGCGTCATTCCTTTTTCAAAAAAAAACCCTTGCATTGTTCATATGTTGCATTTGCATGTGCATTTTTCAGGATAGTATTGACATTTAAACTATGTCTGGAATAAAATTGAAGAATGGAGCTTAGTTGGACCTTAATCCACCTAATTCTTAGAGGAACTTCACCAAGAAATAGTATTTTAGAAGCTTCAGGTCTTTGACTTAATTCTTTGAGTTCCACATGACAATGTGAAGCGTTTGACTCTTAGTGTCTAACCTGGTCTCTTCATTCTGGGTATATCTCTGGAATAGGGAATCAATTTGTACTCTCACACTATGCACTTAGCTCAACTCAGACGGGATGTTGGAAGACTGTGTGAGTTTCTTTTCTGGTAGCGTGGAAATCTAAAGACCGGAGTACGGGTTGAAATAAAGCTTCAGAAAAGGGATGGACGGCTGGGCACAATTTTTTCTAAGACCCCAAAAAATGTACGAAAACAAAAGATTCTATATCCGTAGGGGCACAACAAGATCCAAGCATAACCACCAAAAATTCAAAGACAAAGAAGCCACTACCAAATAAATATCTGACCAAAAAGGTCCAAGCTTCAAGAAAACCTGCAGATCTTGGTGGAGACTCGGCTAAACTGGCCAGCTTCACAAGGAGAGGTGACTACACTGGCCACCCTCCAGTTCTTTTCTCCTTCTTCTAACTTCTCCCCCATTCACTTGTGAACATAGCGCAACAGACCTTAGAAGGAAATACCTGACTCCCCGAGGACGAGTTACTGGAGAGGAGATTTGCATGGTAGTCCTGGATTCTGGATGGGAAGAGTTAAACCTTTCACACACATGAGTCGATTGTTCAATGTTCATAGAGTGTGCTTTAGGAAGAGGATTGATCTAAGATGACTTCTGAGCCGAAACTGTGACAATGATGTGTAGAACTTGAAGGCTGTTGTTTTTAAAATTCCAAGTCTCATCGAAGTTCTGACACACTAATAATCCAAAGGTCCGACAGAGCTCCAAACTACAATTTTATGAAGACAAGTTTAATACTCAATGTTGTCCTACTTTTTTCATTTTTCCTTTCTTTTTCTTTTTTCTTTTTTCTTCACTTATTCTTCCAAATAAGTGTTTGCTAAGGGACTAGCAAAGGTAAAGCATAGGGGGATGATGAATCTGCGATTCGTCATCTTTATTCATTTATTTTAGCTTAAAATCCCTTATAAAACACCTGCATATAACGCTAATTCCATATTCTCACTAACTTGCATCTGTGTAAATATTGAACATTTCTGACTAATTTTAACCTAAAATAAATAAAGAAAGAAAGAAAGGAAAAATAAAGAAAAGAAATTAAAAAAAAGAAAAATAATAAAAAAGGAAGATTGTATACATGATGACCCGAACCCCGAGAGAAGGTCAAGACTTGACCTGATCGACCAGGAATAAAGTAGGGGGAGATAGGATCTTCAACCATAAAATCCAAAAAAAAATGTTTTCTCATCTATTTTGTATATATCTGTATAAACTGACACTAATTTATTTGTACCTTAATTGACTTCAAATCAAATAACATTCAAAACCAAAGTTGTAAATAAAAATGTGTTCTAATTACTAAAATTAATTGCACAACTAAATCTTGTACAGAATAAAAGTAGCCACACTTGGAAAAAGCCACTAAGCACTAATTGAAAGACTAATTCCGGCTCCATATGAGCTCAAATTGAATCAATCTCAGTTCCATTGGACTCGAAATTAAATTATCTTTAAAATGGCTGTATTTTCATAATTTTGGGAGATACGGTTGAAAAGTCGGTTTTCTGGGTTGGTTTGTGCAATTTTCCAATGTATTTTGTGCATATTGTATTTGTATTTATTTGTAAATTAATCCCACTGATTTTTTTAAAATAAAAAATAAAAAAAATAAAATTCATTAAAAACAAAAAAGGGGCTAATTAGTCATTTAACCTTGTATATAGTGTCACATATGTATGTATTATATGTATATAGTTGCTATTTTTAATTAACCATCATAAAAAAAATAAAAAAAATAATATTTTTAAATTCCAATAAATAAAGTGACGAAAATTCAAAAAAAAATGGTTAATAATTTTATCTCTCTTCTATTTTATCTCTCACTTTATCTCTTCCGCCAAAAAAAATTCAAAAATACATTTCAATTTTCATCTCTCTTATCTTCTTATCCAAAAATTCAAAAATTCAAATGTCATCTCTTTTTTATTTATATGGCTCCATCTCCCTCATTCCAACTTGATCAATCTTTAGAGAGAGGAGCCCTATCTCCGAGAGAAAATTTCGTCGAGAATTGTGCCTAGCCTCCGAGCCGACCGGTGACAGCGAGTCGGCCTTGTCGAGGCGATCACGGTCCATTTTCCGTTCCTAAGGTGAGATCCAAATTTTTCTTCACATTTTATCTTAGTTTAATCGTAGTTTAGTTTTCGCATTTTTTTCCATCGTCATTTTTTTTCTAGAGTTCAAAATCCATCACGACTTGATCCGCACGCAACTCGATTTTTCATCTCATCTTCTTGATCTCTTCGCCTTCGATTTCAATCTCACACGATCTATCAACTCCGACCGCGTACGGTGGCCGGAGATCGGATTCGAATCCCTCATCGTTCGCCGAATCCCCATTCACTTTTCGATTTTGTAGATAAATAAATTTTTTTTCTTTTAGTTCTAACATTTGTTTTGCAGGATAATAAAAAAAAATCTCTATTCTATCTAACGTTTGTTTTGTAGGAAAACATTATAAAAAAATAAAAAAATTTCTTTATCCTTTCTTGTCTTATTTTCGGATTTATAAAAAAATAAAAAAAAGTTTTTTTCTCTTTCTCATTCACTGTTTACATTGCATACAAAAAAATAAAAAAAATAAAAAAAAGCCAACGAGGGACGGCTGCCCCCAGGCACCGCCGCCCCTCCTCCAGAAGCTCCACAGCGCGGCGCCGCTTCGCCTCCCTATAGGCGTGCCACCGCGCCACTTCTCCATCGCCACAACGCTCCCCCGCAACCACCTGCGGCGGGCCTCCTCTCTACGACCAGCGCGACCGAGCGCTGCCCGCTCCAGATCCGCGCCCTCCTGCAGCGCCGCTGTGCGCGCGGCTGCGCGTGGCGCTCCAGTTCCTCGCCCGTCGACCCCCATCGCGCCACCCCGAGCCCCGTTCCAGCCCGCTGATCCCCAACCGCACCTCCGATCGCCGAGGACCTGCTCCAGCCCGCCCGGGCGCAGCCGCGTCCGCCCTCCGCCAGCGCAGCACCGCCACTGCTCTCCAAGCGCCACCCCTCGGCCCAGCCCGCGCGCCTCCATCTTGAGAAGAAGAAGGGGTGGGCGGCGGGCGGCCTTGCCCCCTTGTGATTTCAAGAAACGAAGAAGACCCTCCTTCGGGTCGTGGATTTTGATTAAAAAAAAAGATTATTTGGTCAAATTACAGCTACGTCCTTCAAAGTTCTGAAAATTACGAATAAACCTCTACCAGCCTGAAGCACATGCCCAACACATGACATATTGGTAAATTTGCACAACTTTTCTCCTGGTTATTTTTTCATCTATTTGCTGCAAAAACATTGAATATTTACGTTTTGGTCCCTGAACTGCAGAACAATTGAACTTCTTGATCTTTATGATTAAATAAATATTTTTATTCGTCCAAAAATTTTGCAAAAATTATGCAATGCTTTTGATGTGACTATCTTCTTAGCATAAAATTTTCATTCTATTTGGACTTCATTTATTATTATTAAAAAATCAAAAACAGTGTTATTTTGTCTTCCTGAAATTCCAAAATTCATAAAAATTCGAATATTGTTCCAAAAATTTCAAAAAAATTTAGAGTAGTTGTATTTCATTGTCTTTTAATTTCTAACCAATTTTCACGCATTAATTATTTATAAAACCCAAAAAAATTGAAAAATATCAAAAATCTTCTAAAAATAATAAAAAATTTTTATAAAAATCCAAAAATTGTGATTTCAGTTTCTGTTTATAGATATTTTCTTCTAAATTTATCTTAAAAATAATTTCCGGGAGTTTTAGGCATTTAAAATATTTTTAAATTGCAAATTACTTCAGGTTGTGCACATTTTCTTGTTTCCTCACTGTTGAATTTTTAGAAAAATACAAAAACATCTGAAAATTCCACTAAAATTCTCAAAAAAACATTTCAAAACTTTTAAAACCCAAAAATATTTTCTTTGAATTTTTCTGAGCATTTCTGACTATTTGAAAAATTGAAAAAAGAGTTGGTGTGCGTATTTTTAATCTTGTGAATATTGCATCGTGTTATTTTTGAAAATAAAAAAAATTGCAAAATGAAATCACTAAAAATTTGAAAATCAGATAATATAAAAAATTAGAAATAAAAAAATAAAAAATTAAAAAGATTCAAAAAAATCACAAAAACCAAGGATAGTTGTCCTTTGAGATTCCTGTTTTCTTTTAATTAGTTTCTGATTAATTGAATAACCCTAGAGAATTGTAGCCTCCTTGAGTTCGACCCTGTCCGCTATACAGGTTAATAAGTAGCAAAAAAATAAAAAAATAATCTTTTGTTGACGCAGGTTTTGGGGATAAAAGCAACGACCTATTTACCAATTAACATTCCCGTTCTCGAATTCCGACTCAACAACTGGTCTAGCATCTCAGGATAGGTAGCTACACTGGCTACCGTCCATTCTTCTCTTCACCCCCTCCTCTTGAGCTGGTTGCCACTTGAACTTAGAAGGGAATACCCCGCTCCTCGAGGATGGAGTTATTGGATTGGGGAATCATTGGGTTGTCGTACTGGAGAAGTCAGTTTCTTTGCCATTCTAGTTGGGGAGAGCCACCATCACTTACACTGTACGAGTCAGATTCAAAGTCGTAAGGGTTTGCGTATGAATTGAGATATTTCTGACCTGGCTATTGAGGAGACTTGAACAGAGTTTTGGGATTCTCAAGGACTGTTGGATTTTAAATTCGGTTCTCATTAAGGTTCCGCCCACACTAAAATTCCAAGGTCCAACTTAAGGTCCAAACTTTGATTTTGTGAAAACAAGTTTGATAATTAAACTAAATCCAAGTTCTTCTTTTTCTTTTCTTTCTTTTTCTTTTTGCACTTATTGCATAAGTGTTTGCTAGGGACTAGCAAAGGTAAAGTATAGGGGGATGATGAATCCATATTTCATCATCTTTATTCTATCATTTTGGCCTCAAAAACCCTAGTAAATGCCTGTAAACACCCTTAAATAAATCATCTTAGCATTCATGCATGCACATGTAAATAGTGTATAAAATACTGTAATTAAAGTCAAAATTATAGAATAAATAAAAGAAAAGAAAAAGAATAAAATATTGTAAATATTTTATGACCCAAACCCCGAGACCGAGGTATCTTGATGAATAGGTCGACAAGGAAGAAAGTAGGGGGAGATAAGGGTCAGATTCCTATACTATTCCATTCATTCTTTATTAATTTTGATACCTATTTTTGGTTCCACTTTTTATACCTCGAATAAAGAAACTTTGTGCATGAAAGTTGTAGATAATTTAATAAAGAAAAATACAAAATTGATTTCACTGAAAAATAATATACAGATAAAAAGTTATGGTCTGAATAAAAATCCAGAATCCCAACTTCCCAGACCTATATCTCACAGATGAAAACTCCAAATGCAGCAAACTCACCTTTAATTGTATATATAATAAAATAATCTATTTAATGGCGATGGTTTCGCATTTGGCGGAGCTACGGTTTGAAAGTTGAGTTTTGGACCCTCATTGTATGTTTGTACAGATCAAAATATTCAATTTATTCTTTATTCATTATTTTTATAATTTTATATTTTTTATAATTTTTTATAAATTACTTATAATAATTATATACATTAAAACAGGAATAAAAACCCAAATAAAACTCAAAATAAAAATATATATAATACACATGTATTATACTTATATACAAACCTATACAATACCTACTTATATTTTATTTAATATACAAAACACATCAGAAAAATAAAACAAAAATATATTTGTGTATAGAAAAGTATTTTATAATTTTATAAAATAATAAACAGAATTAAAGATATTAAAAATACCAAAATAAAAATAAAGGAATAAAATATATAGGTATTATACCTATAAAGGGTATAAAAGGAAACTCATAAAATTATAACTCCTAAAAATAATTAAAATTCTCAATAAAATACTACATATAATAAAAAAGATTTTTTATTTAATAAACATAATTTAATTCGGCCATTTTCTATTTTAAAATGAATTAATAAAAGTATTATCCAGGGTTTTTCCTGGTTGGTCCATGTGAACCAACCAGGTGCAAACCCTAGTTGACCCCGGTCAACTAGGTGTCCTAGCCCCTGTAGCTTCTGACAGATTGAGCTTTGACCCCTTTTCAACCATTTATCGAGATCGCATCTTCCATTCTTTCGCATCAGAGTCTGAGGTATTTTTGCTCCTCGATTCTCAGCGATTCACGCCCAAGGGAAACCTAGGGCTGTGGTACGCTGCGCGAGGCATTCTTCCTTGGTCTTTGGAGCGCCTTGGTCATCTGGTCAAACCGCATAAATGGAACCCCGACCTTTCGATTCAATTTCGAGTCCCTTCGGTCCACCCTTCCTCGCTCCTTTCGTGCTCCACGCATACCTGGAGGTGACAGCTTCAGCTCCGTGCATTCAGCCAAGGCGAAGGACGTCGGAGGTGTCTCCACCACCTCTGCCAACTCCGGCGGTCAAGGTACCCTCCCTTTGGTCATTGACCATTGAGGAAGCCCCTTTCCTCTCTGATGTTTATTGCGTTTCATTCACCATAGCCTTAGGATCGAAAACCATCAAAAAAATTAGCACGTTCATCGATCGAATCATCGCATCAGACCCCCTCGCCGGAGCGCACCTCCGGCCGTACTCCCAACCACCGCGTTACACCATCTTGTCGCCACCGCAGGGTCCATGCAACTTGCCCTGGACCCTCTCACTCTATTTTGCTGGTCAAAGTCCTTTGACGCGCACCTGGGAGCATTTTGGAACCTCGTCGGAGCTCGGCCGAGCTTCCCAGCTCCGCCTTCCTCCTATACGAGCCTCAGTCTCCGCCGAGCTATTTTGAAGCCCTCAGGAGAAAGAGCAAGACCAGAGGACCCTCCAGCCTCATTTTGATGCCAAGAAGTCCACCGGAGGAGGAGCAGCACCTCGGAGAACCTCGACTCGCCGGAGTTCCTCCGCTGTTCTTGCTCCAGCCTTCGCAGCCGTCGGATCAAGGAGGAGGCCCAGACGCCACAGCCGCCGTTAGATCTGGGATGCCCGGGACCGTCCATCGCGAGGAGATCATTTAATCTCAGGCGTCCAGACCGAACCGGTATCGCGCGAGGAGATCACGCCACGTGTCCAAGTGAAGAGCCGCAGCCGTTCGATCTCCTTAGCGAGGGGATTTTGCAAGTATACCCCCTGCTCTTTTGTAATTTCTTTTTAGTCCATAAAATTTAATTAGTAGTTTAAAACTTTTGTAAAATTTGCAACTAGGCCCTCGGACTTTAGGTATTTACAACTAGGTCCTCTGCCACGTCACCTCACATGACCTGTTCCCATGAGGTGTGGGCTTTTTACAGAGAGGCCCCCGGCCTTTTGGATATTTCATTTAGGTATTTTAAATTTTGAATTAAGTGTAAAAGTTTTGGTACATTTGCATGTAAACCCCCGAGTTTTTGGAAATTGCAGTTAGGTCCTTCCAAGTGCGTGCAAGTCACGCCCTCTGGTGGGCATTTTACACTGATACCCCTACGGGTCTGAGAATTTGTAATTGGTCTATAAAGTTAAATATTCAGAGTTATATTTTGTGGAAAATTGCATGGATGCCCCTGAATGACTGTGTATTAGCATATATACCCCTGCTAGGCTTAATTGTTTTTGCTTGCTTGATCCATTTAATTAAGGCATCTCTTTAATTCGAAAAATTCAACAAAAATCATGTTAAGCTCATGTGTGCTTGTACTTTAACGCCATATTTTTGCATTTTCATTTTATTGCATTTTTGTATTTATTAAAAATAAAAAACATGCCATTTCACTACTGTCTAGCTTAGAAAATACCAAAAAATATTAAAGCACATTGAAAAATTCGAAAAAATTACCTACTGTGTATTTTAACCTGTTTTAGTGTCAGTCCAAAAATCATTAAAAATTTCTAAAGAAAAACCTTAAAAATTCAAAAATACCCAAAAACTTTTAAAAAATCTAGAAAATTATAGAAAACTCCAAAAATTGCCAACTAAGGTTCTGTAGATTCCTTATTTTATTATCTTCATTATAAAATTAGTTTGGAAAATTTTGTGGTTTTTTGATATTTTTCATTCATAGTTTTACTCACAGCTAGTAGCTTATTCATTGTTTTCATTTATTTTGCCTTTTAAAAATACCAATAACATTTTGAAAAATACCCAAAAATCACAAAAATAGTAAAAAATTATAAAAACACCAAAAAGATTTTATTTCTAAATTTTTGTCTATTTTTCCATATTTTTCCAAATATTCCATCCCCTCTTTTATTATATAGCTTATAAATTCCAATATTGAAAAAGAAAAAAATATAAACTATAAAAATATAAAAATCAGAAAATTAATAATCAAAATACAAAATTAAAAATTACATAAAATAGAAAAATTTATTAAAAATTAAAAACCCACAAAAAAATTCGCATTGCATAGTGTAGACACCACATTCACATTCACTCACAAACACATTTTTATTTTCTTTTTAATTTTCCCATTTTTATTTTAATTAAATATTTACAAATATTTACAAATAAATAAGAACCCACTTTTATTTTTATTTTAGAGGAAATTTTTATTTATTTATTTATAGGTATATATACACATGAGCTTCCTTATCTCTCTCTACTTGGGTTTTTATGCGGTCAGGCCCATGCTGAGCCCTCCCTTGGGATTAGGTCGCTCAGTATTTATTCTAAATATCTCCCTCTTTTTCTTTTGTTTCATTATTCTTTTATTTATGCTCAAAAACATGCTAATTATGCATATTTACAAAATGCATGTTGATTGACAATTATTATTATTTACAAGAATATACATGTGTTTGGCAAAGGTTTTGTAGCTAAAATAAAAGAATAAAGAGTGATGAATGGGTATTCATCACCCCCTATACTTAACTTTGCTAGTCCCTTAGCAAACCTATATTTGAAAAAGAAGTGAAAAAGAAAAAGAAAAAGAAAAAGAAAAAGAGGAGAATATACATGGATTAATGCTGATTATGAAATTTGCCTTCATTAAATTGAATTATGGAGCTCGATCAAATCTTTGGATTATTAATGTGTCGGAACCTTATTTAGACTTAAGTTTAAAACTTAACAGCCTCCAAGATCCACTAATCTATAATCAAGACTCCTCAATAATCCAGATCAGAACAAGTCTACATACACAAACCTTGAAGACCATGAATCTTTCCTTGTACTGTGAATGTGAAGTAAGCTCTCCACCTCAGAAGTAATAACTTGACAACCCTCCCCAACAAGGTGACTCTATGACCTCAATTTGGCCACTCTTTCCTCGAGGAGCGGGGTATTCCCTTCTAAGTTCAAGTTCAACCGGCTCAAGAAGAGGGGGGAGAAGAGAATGGACCATGGCCAGTGTAGCCATGTATCCTTGGGAGCTCAACCAGTGTAGCTAAGTCTCCCTGCTGCAAGCTACATAAGATGGGACATGAATCTCAAGCTTTGCTTATTGCACTATATACATACTCCGGTGGGATTATCATTTTCTATCAGACCCACCACTTTTTTGGAGTTATTTTCTTTTTGCATTTTTTTTTTCAAGTGCATATATACAACATATACATGTGCAACATATATACAAGGAGTTTTTCCTCTTGAGCCAGTAGACTGTCCCTCTTTTGAAGCATTATTGTAACCCACAACTCCTGTCGTTAGACCTCATGGCAACCATACCAAGTTGAGATGCACTTCCTTCACTAAAAGAAGAAGAGAGGTTCCACCTAGAAGTACTACCCTCATATGCTACCCCAAGTCAAGGAAGACTGCCTCCTCACCACCTCATCCGTAGAGAGCTCGGTGCAAAGTGCTGGTCCAAGTAAAGCCATTGTCTATATGAGTCATGTGTGTGTTGTTAAGTGCTCTACTTAGGCTCATTAAGATGATATGTGATCATAACCTAGTGGACTCAAAGAATTAAGTCACCATGGACCTGAAAAGCCTTAACCCTAAGCCCTATAAGGTTCCTCTTATGATTAGGTGGATTAAGATCTTAATCAAGCTCCATTTCCCAATTTAATTCTAGGCTAGTTTAAATGTCAACTATAATCAAGGAAAAACTATATACAAGTATATACAAAGATGCTATTTACACAATATTTACACAAATGCAAAATTTTTGAAAAATGTTTTGAAATCATGGATGTATGCATGAATGCAAGTTTAGCAAAATATTTACACACATTTACACAAGATTTTTGCAAACTTTTGATTTTCAAAACATTTTGGAAAAATTTGTACTACATAGTTTTGATATGCACATATTTACACAAACTTTACGCAAAAAGGTTTTGAAAACATTTTTACAAAAATAATTTGTACAATAGCTATGTATGTGCAATAAAAGAATGATTATTTACATGATTTTTTTTTTAATTTTTGTGGATTTTCATGGATTTTTGGTTTTTAGCCATTTTTATTTATTTACACACTCACACAAAGTACGAGTTATGGCTAAAGTATATATGAAATATATACACACCCCCCTATACTTAGCTCGAATGATGTCCTCAAAGTCAAGAGCGATGAAGAAGACATAACTCGTGCTTAGTATAGGGAAGTGAAAAGGAAGGCTAAATACAAAGACGAATGAAGAAATAGAAAATCAAGAAGATCTCGGCTTTTCCCCTATACTTAGGATCAAATAATCCTAAGTATAGCAGGCTGTACACAAAGGGAAAACCGAGTGGCGAATGTACAGTGTCTACCCCCCCTATACTTAGGGTAAAATATCCCTAAGTATAGGCAGCAAAAACAGGGTTAAAGAAGAATCTAAAGAATACCCAAGAATCCTACATCCCCCCTATACTTAGGGTAAAGTACACCCTAAGTATAGCATAATCAAAAGATGAAGAAAGGGATGTGGACTAAAGAATGGAATGATATGGACAACTGGATCTATACAAGTCGGGAGAACAGTGATAATCAGGCGTGAGATGCAATATATGTGAGTCAAGAGGCCACATCTCACGCAAAATGAATAGGGGCAACATCAACGACCCGCGGCTCATGATCTAGAAATGGCTTGAGCCGCTGGCCGTTCACTCGAAAGGTACTCTCAGAAGACAACTCATATATATCAATAATCCCATTATCATGTACCTTTCTCACAAGATAATGTCCCTTCCATTTGCTCTATAGCTTCCCTGGAAATGGACGAAGCCTAGCATCAAACAACCATACTCTCTGTCCAGGCTCAAAATGCTTGTGGCTGATATGATAATCATTCCACTCCTTCACTCTCTCCTTGTACTCTAGGTTGTTTGAGAAGGCGGTATCACGAAGCTCCTCCAAGGCTGCTAACTCTGCTCTCCTCTGGTCTCCCACACTATCTGGATCCAAAAGTATATCTGTGACTGCCCAAAGTGACCTGTGTCTCAACTCAATAGGTAAATGGCACGGCTTGCCATAAACGAGGCGAAAGGGAGATGTGCCCAAAGGTGTCTTGAAAGACGTCCTATATGCCCACAAGATCGAGTCCAAAAGCTGTGACCAATCCTTTCGGTCTGGGCGGACGACTTTCTGCAAAATAGTCTTGATCTCCTTGTTCGACACTTCGGCTAGGCCATTCGTCTGTGGATGGTATGGAGTGGCAACTCGATGGTCTATGCCGAACTCGCTAGCAAGGGCCTTCACCTGGTCATTGACGAAATGAGACCCCCCGTCAGATATCAACACTCGAGGTACCCCAAACCGTGTTATGATATGCCTCCTCAAAAATCTACAAACAGTCCTGGCATCAGCGGTTCGGGCGGGGAGGGCCTCAACCCAACGACTCACATAATTAACAGCCAACAGAATGTACTCGAATCCCTGACTCTTAGGGAATGGACCCATGAAATCGATGCCCCATGCGTCAAAAACCTCACAGAAGTGAATGGGCTGCATCGGCATCATATCACGCTGTTCACAAGTGCCCATCCTCTGACAGTCAGTACACCTCTTCACAAACTCATCAGAGTCCTTGAAGAGGGTAGGCCACCATAAGCCGGACTGGAGCACTTTCTGTGTCGTTCTCCTCCTAGAGTGATGTCCTCCCGCCTCAAGCTTGTGGCAGTAAGTGAGGACGCTATGGTGCTCCTCCCGAGGAATGCACCTACGCCAGACGCTATCACCTCCTTCGTGGTAAAGGATGGGATCCTCCCAGTGGTAGGACTTGGCCTTCGCGAGGAAGGTCTCAAGCCTCTGCCTGGGCCAATCTTGTGGAACTTTCTTAGCAACAAGAAAGTTCACAATATCGGCATACCACTGGAGAGAGGCGATAGCAAGGATCGCCTCATCTGGGAAGGTCTCACAAATAGGGCCAATCTTCTCAGAATCCTCAAGATGCTCTAATCGGGAGAGATGATCCGCCACCACATTCTTGACTCCAGGCTTATCCTTGATCTCTATGTCGAACTCCAGGAGTAGAAGGATCCATCTAGTCAATCTGGCCTTGGCATCCTTCTTTGCCATGAGGTACCTGATGGCGGTATGATCAGTATACAAGGTCACTCTAGATCCAATAATGTATGATCTGAACTTATCTAGGGCGAAGACTATGGCTAGCATCTCCTTCTCTGTAACTATGTAATTCCGCTACGCGGAATCCAATGTGTGGCTAGCGTAGTGAATAACAAATGGAACTCCATCCCTCCTCTGTCCCTGCACGACCCCCACGGCAAAATCAGAGGCATCTGTCATGATCTCGAATGGGAGAGACCAATCCAGCGGCTGGAGAACAGGACCCTCAACAAGGCATCACTTGAGAGTCTCAAACAACGAAAGACACCTGTCATCGACAAGGAACTCGGTGTCTTTCATCAGCAGGTCGATCAATGGTCGCGCAATCCTACTGAAATCATGAATGAATCGCCGGTAGAAACCGACGTGGCCCAGGAATGACCGTAACTGCTGCAAATTGGACGACGGTGCGAGTTTTCTAATGACATCTACCTTGGCCGGATCAACCTCCATGCCCCTGTTGGAGATGATATGGCCAAGCACCGTACCTTGAGTCACCATGAAGTGACACTTCTCCCAAGATAGCACAAGGTGAACCTCTATATATCACTGAAGGACTCGGTCGAGGTAGTCAAGACAGGAGTCGAATCCGTCGCCGTAGACCGAGAAATCATCCATGAAGAACTCCAAGCACTCCCCTACCATGTCAAAAAAGATCGACAGCATGCATCTCTGAAAAGTCGCAGGGGCATTGCATAGCCCAAATGGCATGCGTCGGAAGGCGTATGTGCCGAAGGGACAGGTAAAGGTAGTCTTGTCCTGGTCCTCAGGAGCGATGGCCACCTGGTTGTAGCCCGAGTACCCATCAAAAAAACAATAATGGCTCTTCCCTGCCAGTCTCTCAATGATCTGATCTATAAAGGGCAGGGGAAATGATCCTTCTTGGTGGCCTGGTTGAGTCGTCTGTAATCCACGCAGACTTGCCAAGAAGTGGGTACCCGTGTAGCAATCTCCTCTCCAGACTCGCTGACTACTGTAGTGATGCCCGTCTTTTTGGGCACCACATGCAAAGGGCTGACCCACTTAGAGTCGGAGATGGGGAAGATAAAATCGGTCCTCCACCATTTCGAAATCTCCTTCATGACAATCTCTCTCAGATTCGGGTTCAGCCGCCGCTGGAACTCACGCAACGGCTTCGCCTCATCCTCGAGATAGATATGGTGGGAGCACAGGGCCGGACTTATCCCCTGTAGATCGACTACGGTCCATCCTATCGTCTTGCGGTTCTTTTCAAGAACCCCCATCAGACGGGATTCCTGCTCTCCAGTCAAATCGGCGGAGATAATGACTGGGTACATCTCATGCTCACCCGCAAGGAACCTATACTTCAACGACGCAGGAAGCAACTTCAGCTCTGGACAACTGGGTGCTGATGGATCTGGCCTCTGAAAACTCTGCGTGAAAGCTGCAAAATCCGCATGGGAGAACTGAAACTCTCTGTCACACTCTGAATTTGGAGAAGGTTGCCCTGATGGACTGTATCTGCTCTGCTCGGCATCTACCTCCTCCCTAGCTACGGGCTTAATGGAAGTCAGATCTGGTATGTACTCATCAAACTCAGCCCAGTCAAAATCTGACTCCGAGAGATCTGTATCATCTAAGGTGGCCTCAGTACCACCATCATCATAAAACAAACCAGTATCGCGGTCGAGAACCGGCTCTGCTGCCTCTAAGGTATCCTTGACTAGGAATGTGCTCTCCAAGCTCTCCTCTGCTGGTGTCTCTGCAACAGCAAACTCTAAAGGTGAGAGGATGGCCTGTGCATTTGGATCTGCCCATACTGCCTCATCATCTGTAATCACAAAGTCGCAGTCCTGGTGGATGTCTGGCCCGGCATCTGTCATCTGCTCTGTATCGGATGTAGTCTCTAAGCATGCTCTGTCTCTGGCTCTGCTGTCCTCGACCATCTCTATTTGTACACTTACACCCTCGACCGAAAGTATACCTTCCCGCTATCGCGGTCGATCACTGCCTTGGCTGTGACCAAGAACGGGCGACCGAGAATGATGGGGGTATCGGTCACTGACTCAGGGATCTCCATGTCCAACACTACGAAGTCCACGAGGAATTGCAGGCCCTGAATCGTGACGACAACGTCTCTCAGCAACCCCTTCGGCCTCTTGACAGATCGATCAACAAACTGAAGGACTGTCCTGCTCTGTCGAAGAGTGCCCAGCTCGAAGCGGTCGAGAAGGGCTGCCGGAAGTAGGTTGATCGACGATCCACTGTCTAATAGAGTACGGTCGAACCTCTGCTCTCTGATATGGCATCTGACATACGGGGCTCCTGAGTCTGGCCTCTTGGCTGGCAGACGGTTCTGGATTGCGAAACAAGTAGCTCTGATCAGCACATGGATCTCTGAATGGTGGTTCCTCCTCTTCCTCCTAACCGTGGTCCTGTCTCTGAGTGAACGCTGGAGTAGTGCTGCAAAGCCTCCTGAAGAGTCAGCTGAATATGAAAACGGTCTATCATCTGCTGGCTGAACTCTTCTTGCTGCCTCTTTTTGGGATTTCAAATTTTCTTTCCGTTTCCCATCTGAAGAGCTCTAGGGAAGGGGATCACAGGGTCCTTCTCAGATGAAGGACTAGGAACGGGTCTGAGCTGCTCGATGGCAGGATCCACACATACATCAAGCAACACAGTGGGACCAGAAGAAAACAAACCCTTTCCTTTATTTCCAGAAGTGTTCCGAGATACATCAGCAAAAGGAAAAACTACAGGACTCTCAGAAGAAACGGTGGTATCAACACCTCCCTCGGCTGGAAGACTCGTGGCCTCATTACCGCGCTCTGGCTCGGTAACATGGGTGGCCTTAGTACCACCACCTCGAACTGGTGAAACGACGGCCTCAGTATTGCCGGTGGGATCAGCATCCGTGGTGGCATCAGTACCACCTTCATCATCTCTAGCGGCATCAACACCGCTCTCCTCCTCGTCGGGCGCTCTAGAAGTAGCCTCTAGGTGTCGCTCAGACGAGTCGCCACCTGCTGGCATCCTACCACTCCTAAGTGTGACAAAATCAGTATCAAACAAATATGCAGACATATCTCCAAATGTATCACTAGGAGTGGCATACTCAGTACAAACTACCTGCTCAGACTTCCTCTTAAGGTTATTCGGATTGGGCTCTATCTGGGCAGGGATGGCAGCCTTCCCTCTCACGATGTCCTGCATCTCCTGGCGGAACTCATCCATCTCCCACCGGAATGTAGCATGCTGATCTGTGAGGAGGCGGGCTATGTCATCCAAGGCGGGGTTCTCATACGATGGCCCCTGAGAACCTGACGGGTAGCCTCTCTGGTAGTGAGGCTGCTGCTGGTGGTGCTGTGGGTGAGAGGGGTAAGACTGTGGATGATGTTGCGGCTTATGAGGCTAATCACGCCTCCAAGACTGTCCCTGCTAATAGGGACGAGGACCATACTGCTATGACTATTGTTGCTGCTGGGTGTATACTGGGGGCTGTTGTTGCTGGTGTTCTCTCTGATGGTTGTACTGGCCACCCTGTCCTGAAGGCTGCTGCTGGGGCTGGGCACCTCCGGTCTCCCAACGGAATCCGGGATGGTCTCGTCAAATACCGGGCTGAGGGCGATCGTACAAAATCCCGTTGACATCCATCAACAGCTCTGACTCGTAGGGAGCTGGCGGGAGAACTGCCAGAGGCTGATCTGGCTGGTATACCACTATCTACGTGTCCGGAGATGGCGGTGACTGGTAAGTGGGCTGCGGCTACTGGTACGGCTCCGCCAGTACAAGGTGAACCAGTCTAGGCTGCTGGTGGCTGGAGCGCTGGGACGAGCTACTGCTGCTAATCGGATCGCCTCGTGCCTGAAGATGGGGCTGGGAAGTCGTCTGTGCCTCCTGGACACACATGAGCTGTGTCTTCATGTCACTCAGAGTCTGTGTCATATGCTCCATCTACGTGATGCCCTGGCACTGCTTCTTCTCAATAATCTCCATCCGATCTAGCTTCTCACTGATAATCCCCATGTCTGCGGCTGAACTCTCGGCCTGTGCTGCTGCCGCTGACGAACTGGATGGATCGGCATCGACCCGTGCTATCCTCTGGTACTACACGGTCTGTGGTTGCTGGCGTCCCTGTGTGTACAATCTGGTCTGGGACATCACCATGTAGTTCTCGGCCATCTCCTCGTAGATGGCCCAGACCTGATCGTGATCCTTGGCGAAATAGGACCCGCCACAAGAAGCATTCACCAAGCCCTGAAGCTGTGGTGTCAGACCGCTGAAGAAGCTCTAAACAAGGTTCGCCTTCGAAATGTCATGTTGCGGGCATCTGTCGGTCAGCTCACGGAACCTCTCCCATGCCTCGTGAAACTGCTCATTGGGGAGCATGGAGAAGTTGTTGATTAGGGCTCTAGCGGCATTCGTCCGCCCGAGTGGATAGTACTTGTGCAAGTACTCGGTGCGGAGATGCTCCCCGGTGTAGACGAACTTCCCCAGATGCTTCAGCCATGTGGCTGCTCTATCTGCTAAGGAGAAGGGGAAGGCAATCATCCGTATGGTATCCTGGTCCACCTGACGGTCGTGGACTGTACTACGGATCATCAAGAACTCCTGAAGGTGGAGATGGGGCTCCTCTGTGGCGAGCTCATTGAACCGGGGGAGGAGCTACAAAGTGTTCGGGGGGAACTTGAAGTCCCCCACGATGGCTAGAACTACGACCCAATGATGCATCAAAGTCAATCCGGGGTTGTGTAACTCCCGCATTGGTCTCGAAACCTTGATCTGCTGCTGCTGCGGCTGCTGCGGCGGCTGCTGCGACTGCTGCTGCCTCATCGGGTATCCTCGACCCGTCTTCGCGCTCGCGCTGGTCGCGAGTGGCTCTCAACTGCTCCATCTCACGCCTCATCTCAATCATAAATGCTTCCTGATCCCTCAACTGATGTTGAACTGTCTCGAGGGAGGCGATCAGGGTGGAGTTAATCACACCCTGGTCCATAATGAATGTCTGCTCAAGCTGGGGACCTCTGGTGCGGTCATCACTGCTGCCGGCCATAGTCTCTGCAAAATCAAAGCATCCAAACTCAGGTGCCGATAAATCTGACAGTCTCTCCTCTGGCACTGGTATCTCGGACTCAGAAGAAGGGGGATCGAGGGGGAACAGGGTGGAGTCGAACTCGGGTTCGGAGAACGGGTCTCGGCTCTTGCGAACCAACCTAGATGTGCGGGCAGAAGTGCTGGGAAGCGGTGCAGCCAGAGGCTGCCTAAGAGACCTTCTGCCCATCATCTTGATCTGGCGAGTTGGGCGGATGAGATTTGGTAACAACTATGATCACAAGCAAACCCCCGATTCACCAATGCAACACGAGCTGAAGACCGTAAAGCCTCGGTCAATTATCTTGTCAATTTTATTAGGTGATCAGTCAGGATAGCAGAGCGATTAGCGTGACCTGTTGGGTAACCCGATATTTTCTCAACCCACTGTCCTGTACAAAAAGAGCCGGTAGTCAGTCGAGTAAAATATCGGAGGGCTCTACCTAGTGTGCGGGTCACTCTCTCGTACAAGCAAACCAGACAATGAGGGGGTTGCTCTCCCCAAGACAAATTTTTCGGTGATCGTCTTTTAAGGTCGATAGAGTTAGCAGTCCCAAATATTATTATTTTTCTTTTTAGGTATTTTTCAATAAAAAGCAAAATTGCCCAACGAATTTTTCGGTTCTCATGGTTATTAAGTCCAAAAAAATCTTGGGGGAGAAGTCGAAAAAGCCGATGCGTGATGAAATCAATGATGCATGCAGAGTAAGAGATGCGTACCTGACTCCAGCAGTCTACATGCAAAATGATCTGCGCAGAATTTAAAGACTAAAAAATAAACTACCTAAATGGTGCAAGCGGAAAATCGAGTCCCTAAATAGCAGTTCTACTCGAAAGAACTGCTAGTCGACCACCAACCTCCAATCCAAAAGTCCGGTCTCGGTCCACCCCTCCTCCTCTTGACAAATCGGGTTCAGGAGCAGCGCTTGGCAGGGTGGGTTGCGGGACGTAGGCTCGAAGGAAGTGAATCAACTATTTTATTATTCTTTTTATTATAGGTCCAATTACCGAACTATAGGCACAAGCAGCTTTATTAGGGTTTTGGATCCTAAGTATTACGTCACAATCCAGCAGAAAGTCCTAAAGCTAGGGGCTCGAAAAACTGTGAGAAACCGGAAAAGGCAGTAAAGAAATCAAAAGCCGCGTAAAAGCCGCGAAGAAATTCGAGGGGTCACCCGAGCACACCGATGCTCGGCGAATCAGACCCCTTAAAGTGTCTAAGTCCAAGAGAGTCCTGTTGAGTGTCCTGTATTATTACAATTATCCAAATGTACTGAAAGGAAAATCTAAACTACAACTACTCTAATCCTGCACTCGGCTGCCTCCTCGCGCTCTCCTACGGCTCCATGCAGAAGGGAGCCACCTCCAATCACCGCAGTTGCACCGGCTCCTCGAGAGTCACCGCCTCGGTCCTCGAGCCCTCGGAAGAATACAAATGAGTGTCAATCACCAGATAAAATAAAGCAGCTAAAGCAAGTGAAATGAAACAGGACATATATATGCAAAAATGCAAACAAAAATAAACAAGCAAAAACAATCAAAAACAAAAATAAAAGGAAATAAAATAAAATAAAAATAAAAGAAAAAGAAAAAGCCGCGAAAAGCAGCGGACTAAGAAAAAGCCGCGGAAAGCCGCGAAAATAAAAACAAAATAAGAAAAAAAATAAAATGATTACTAAGCCGTGCTCCCCAGCAACGACGCCATTCTGATGAGCCGCCTGAACAACCAAGGTAAATCAGGTATATCTGCGGTCGTTGTGGCCTCAGTCTCTAGGGACTCAAAGCTCAATCAAGAAAAATTATTAGACCACCAAATAACGATAAAAAACAATGAAATTAACTAGTGGCCCTGGTTATTGGATTAGCCTAGTATAGCGACCAGGGTCGGACTCAGGGAGCGCGGATTGGCCTTGCGGCCTACGAAGTAGTCGAAAAATAAAGAAAATAAAAGCAAATTATTTTTGGTGGATTTTTAATATTTTTATATTTTTTTTGGAATTTTTAATTATAAAGAAAATAAGAAAACAAATAAAACAAGCAACTTTCAACAATTATTTAATTACTCTAAAATGCTCAGAAAAATCAAACAAAAATGTTTTTAGATTTTGTGAATTTTGTACTGTTTTTGATGAATTGTTGGTAATTTTCTAATTTTTATAAAATTTTCTAAAAATGAAACAAGGAAGAAAATCAGTGTTGTTGTCCAGCCAAGCTTCTAAGACCGAAATAAAGTAAAATGATCTCAACAGAGCCTGGAGGTATTTTTCCTAGAAACAATAAACAAAAAGGGAAAATCAGGAGAAAAGTTTATTATTTTTGGAATTTTCTACTGATTATTAGAATTTTTCTAAGTTTTTCAAGGTTTTTCAGTTTTTATAACTTTTATGAATCCAAAGATGACCAAAATTAGTTAGAAAATCAACCAAACCAAAATCAACAAAATATGAATTTTTTAGAATTTTTGAAAATGTTTTAATATTTTTTTTGTAAATTTTAGATATGAACAGGCAGAAAAAGGGGTGTTTTTGAATTTTTAAAAATAAAAAAAGGGCTCCAAAAATTTCCCAAAAATCAGTGAAAATTCTACATAGTGCCAGGAGCCAAGTATCAAATTTTCACGAAATTTGGATGATATTTGATATTTTATCTACAACAAACAGTAGCCCACAGTTATAGGGACCTATTTGTCATAAAAATATGTTCCAGGGGCCTAACAGTAACAAAACTAGAAACCCAGGGGGTCCAGGTGCAAAAAGACCAAGATCTCACGCGCGGAGCACGTGTCCTAGGCACTCAGGGACCTATCTGCAAATAAAATAAGTTCCTGGACCTATTAACAATGGGTGCTAAAAGTCCAAGGGCTTAAGTGTAAATTACCCAAGAAATTCGGCACATGCAGAAATAAACACACTCACAGGGGTATAAATGCAATTATATAAAAAGATATTTCATTCCATGAACAACAAGAAACTACATGCCCATACATGCAAATTCTCACAAAATGCACGTGACGAAGCATATGTCCCACAACGTACAGGGGTAGAAATGCAAATATAAGAAACTAACAGGTCCTCTATGCAATTTTACCAAACTAAAATAAACTACGAAAATATTTACAGGACTATTTAATAAAAAACAAAAAGCAAGGGGGCCTAAGTGATATTACCACACTTATTATCCGAGGGTGGAGGAGGTGCCACGTGTGATATCCAACGGCTGCTGGTGACCGCTCCTCAACAAAGGGGCCTCGGGGATGATCGGACGACGGAGGGTGCGCCACGTGGATGATCAACGGTGCAGAATCGCTGGCGCTAACCCTTCACTGATCTGACACTTCAGGTCTCTCCACGTGGCGATCAGACGGTGGACGCTGGTGAAGGAACCCTGAGCTCGATCAGACGGTCCATAGAAGATCTGGCAAGTGAAGGCAGAACGGACGGTCGGGGAGGATTTAGGAAGAACAGATGGCCGACGAGGTTCACTGGCCCCGAGCTCGCGCAGTGGACCTCCTCGGTGGCTGCTGATGATCAAAAAAGAGTCACCGGAGCCTCCCGCGTCTGAAGAACCCCTCCGATGGCGCCTAGGAGCTCGGAGGAGCCCATGCGACAGCGGCGGAGCTGAAGCTCCTGTGCTAAATGTGGGGGACCTCAGATGGTCCTCCTCTGACCTGCAAAGCTACACAGAAGGCCTCCTGGGTCGAGGGCAAAATGCCTCGACCCGGTTAGAGGTGAGGTGGGTGAACAGTGCGTCGGGACAAAGGAGCTCCGGCGATGCGACGGTGAAGGAGCTCGACTCCCAGTTCCGTGGCGAACTGGGTTGAATGAAGGGGTGAAGAATGTGCGGGGAAGTGAGGCGAAGGTGATGGTCGGTTCCGATGATCGAGATAGTGATGGGTATGGTCGGAATCGAGGATCGACGGCGAATGGCTGATTTAGGCGTAAATGGAAATTGGAGAAAGAAAGGGGAAACTAGACTTACCAGATGGTCGGAGTCGACTGGGAACGAGCTGCTGAAGCTATGGGTCCTTGCCTCGAGGGTCGTCGATGCCCGAGGCTTGAGCACCACGCAAGGGGCGGCGCACGGCGGCGCTAGGTCGCCGGATCGATGGTCGGGTCACTCTCTCCTCGCTGCGACACCACCGGTCGCTTGCTGTCACTCAGGCGAAGGTGGTGGAGGTCCTGGGAAGGAGAATGCGGAGCCAAAGATGCTGGAATCGTGCGGCGGAGCTCGAATTAAATATGGCTAGGAGTCCGGCTAAGAGAGGTTCGGACAAGGCAATCGGAGCACGGATCCCCATAACCCACCCCAGGCTTAGATCAGGGATGAACAATGATGGATTAGGACCCGGGGTTTCGAGTATTGGTGATCGGATCAAAGTGCAATAAATGGGAGAAGAGACGGGTCGGGCGCAGATCTGCTAGTCTGTGGTCCAGGGGGGGTTGACCGGGGGGTCAACATCCCCCGTGGACCAATGAGAGTCGGCCACGTCATAATGAATTGGAAAATCAATATAAAATAGCAAATGGCCTATTTTGGAAAAAGTTAAAATACAAAAAATGTTTATTTATTTATAAAATAATTTTTTTGAGTTATTTATTTATTTTTTTGAAATAAAAATTAGGTATTTACACTATAATATTATATACATAGTATATATAATATTGTATTTTTGATTATGATTTTTAATTATTTATTTTTATACATTTTTATTCCAATTTTATATTTTATTTATTTATAGAATAAAATTTGGAATAAAAGTATATTTTTATTTTATTTTTTTTATTTACAAGGGTAAAATAAATAGTTTTATTTATATACATATATGGTATATGTACAATGTTGATTTTGATTTTATTTATATTTCTTTTTATTTTATTTTTGTTTTTGTGATTTTATTTTATTTATTTACATTATGAAATATATAGTATGTAAATTTTTATTGGATTTTATTTATTTTTTTATAGGGATAAATAAATAGATAAGTGGCTCTTATGTACAAGGTGAATATACAAGGGTGAAGGCATTTTTATTTTCTTTTTAATTTTCCCATTTTTATTTAATTTATATTTACAAATATTTACAAATAAATAAGAACCCACTTTTATTTTTATTTTAGAGGAAAATATTTTTATTTATTTATTTACAGGTATATATACACATGAGCTTCCTTATTTCTCTCTACTTGGGTTTTTATGCGGTCAGGCCCATGCTGAGCCCTCCCTTGGGATTAGGTCGCCAAATATTTATTCTAAATATCTCCCTCTTTTTCTTTTGTTTCTTTATTCTTTTATTTATGCACAAAAATATGTTAATTATGCATATTTACAAAATACATGCTGATTGACAATTATTATTATTTACAAGAATATACATGTGTTTGGCAAAGGTTTTGTAGCTAAAATAAAAGAATAAAGAGTGATGAATGGGTATTTATCAGAGGCCAATGCATCCCATCCTAATCTAATGGCATCAACATCTAAAGATAGGATGTTGTGGGTTGTAATAAAACTTCAAAAGATGGATAGTCAACTGGCTCAAGCAGAAAAACTCCTTATGTAAATGCTGCAATTTTGTATGTACAAAAAGTATGAAATAAAGTCTCTAAAAAAGTTAGACACGCAAAAAAAATAAAAAAAATCATTCCCCTTGCAGAAAAATATCAATAAGCAAGGCATATGTTTCTAAGTTAAAGTTTGCAAGGAAGCCTCCATTGGAGACTTGGCTACACTTGCCAAGCTCCAAAGGATATGTGGCTACATTGAACACAATCCATTCTCTTGTCTACCTCTTTTCTTGGGCCGGTTGTACACTGACTTAGAAGGGAATACTATCTCCTCGAGGAAAGAGTAGTTAGAGCTATTTCTTTGCCACTTTCAGTTGTGGGGAAATACCATTTCGCATTCACTGTACAAGTGAAATTCACAGTCATAAGAGTTTGTGTATGAAGGACTTGTTATGATCTGACTATTGAGGTGAACAAAACAGAGAATTGTGGAACTTAAGGGCTTATGAGTCTTAAATTATATTCCCAATAAGGTTCTGCCAAACTAATAATTTGAAGGTTTGATTGAGCTCCATACTTCAATTTTATGAAGAATAGTTTAAAAATCAAAATTTTTCTAAGTTGTCTCTTTTTCCTTTTCATTTTAGTCACTTATTCTTCTAATAAGTGTTTGGTAAGGGACTAGCAAAGGTAAAGTATATGGGATGATGAATTTGCAATTCATTATCTTTATTCCTTAATTTTGGCTTAAAATCCCTTATAAAATATATGTAATTATCATTAATTCTCATTTCTAAAAAAGAAACATCATCTGTTAATATTATATGATTATAATTATTTTAATCTAAAATAAATGAATAAAGAAGAAAAGAAAAAGAAAGAAAAAAAGGTTGTATATATGTAATAAATAGAGATTGATCCAATTCCGAGAGTATGTCAAATATTGACCTAATCGACATGGAATCAAGTAGGGGGAGATAGGGTCAATAACCTACAAAAAAAAATCTGAAATCCAAATTCATAATATACATCACATTCATTATGAACATATTATGCACTATTTTATTTAATATTAAAACAAACTCAAATAATTTTTTTCATAAAATTTGTATATAAAAATATGTTTTAAATAATAAAAATATTTACAAAATAAATCATGTATAGAATAAAAGGCACACTACTAAAAAAAATCATAAAGCTAGAATTGAAAGCGTAAAATCTTCTCCATATGAACTCAAAACAAATCAAAGCTCACTTTCATTGTGTTTAAAATAAAATAGTCTTTTAATGAAAGTGGTTTCATAAAATTTGGAGTAAAGATTTGAAAGCCAGTTTTTTGGTGTGTTAGTGTACCTATATACATGTGTAGTATTTGTATTTATTTTTATTCTTTGTATATTTGTACATATTATATTTTAACATTTAATAAATAATATACTTTTTTATTTTAAGTGAAAATACAAATTAAAAATGTTACAATAGCTAAATATAAATAATTGTATTGATTATATAGGTATAATATACCTAAATTGTAGATATACTTGTTCATTTATACCAATGAATAAACCAATGAAATAAAATAAAAATGTATTTACTAACCCTTAAACTATTACCTAAATAAATAAAAAATAAGTTATATGGTATATTTGTAAAAATAAATAATTTTAATTTTGTATACTATGGATATAAGTAATTTATACTTTTAAATACATGTATTTTACTAATTTAACCTTGTAAATTAAATTTTTTATATTAATTTAAAATCATCAAAAAAATTAATAATTTATAAAATATTTTATTTTAATAACTTTTAAATTAAAGACATTTCTCCTTAATTTTATAATTATTTGTATTTGTTTTTTTTATATATTTTGTCATTTTTTATTTGTTCTTATTCAGACTGGGCCCTAATTGGCCCAGATCTGATTGTTGACACACAAGACAACTGCCTCTCTTCCCTCATAGACCTTCTCTAGCCATTGGATCTGCCTTCTTCAATTAGTTATCTAGCCCGAATTCGGAGGCCATCTGACCTGATTTCATTGCCCATCTATTCTCCTTAAATCTGAGACACATGCACTATATTCTTCTTTGAGATCTATGCTTGTTTTCGCACTCATTTTTTCACTCCCTTCTGAGCTTTCCTCTCGCTTATAGAACTCCTCCCAGGCCTTCAGATTTTCCTCATGTGTTTTAATCCTATTTCCTCCGAGCACAGAATAATCGTGAAGAAGAGATGATGACAAGAGCCTTCTCCGATCAAGCGGGAGTGCATAAGAGAAGAACGAGGTGAGATCCACCGTCTATGGAGCTCTGCTTTGCCGAGCTCAAGATTCCAGGACCTGCAGGTATCTATCAAGGCGAGAATCTCATTTTCCTTTCATTGCAAATTTTTTCTTAATTTTCAATTATTGCAGCCTTGATTCTCTTGTAGTTTCTAATTCGTTTGACTTCAAATACATTAAGAGTTTATGTAGATCTGATCTCTGATCATCTTGATCGGAGGACCCCTTATCTATTTGTCATCTGACCAGATCGATCCAACACTCCATCTAATCACGATTTTCTACTTCTTTACTATTCCTCTCCATAATTTGTTCATTATCTGATCCGATCTGAGAAATACAATCTCCAATTCCCTTGGACACTAGAGATCATTCATCAACCCTGTAATTTCGTGTTATTTCGGCTTAGTAATGTCCAACTAAGGTCAATGAACCCTCGAGCTCCTACAACAACTTGTGGGTCTAAATCTGGAGTGAGATCTAGATCATCGATAGATACATCACCTCCTGGAGAATAGAAGCATGACCATGTATCATCTCATCGAGATATGGTCTTGAATTGACCTTACACCAATGCGGATTTGAAGGAGTAACCTCTGGACCAGTTGCATCTTTGATCTGTTGCATATAGCCTCAAATATGCTCAATAAGTGTTCCATGGAAGAGGCCTTCATCGGTGTTCTTCCTTCAACCTTGAGAGACGTTCTGTCATGAAGAGGAGTCTCAGATCTGATAGAAGCCATCCATCTATGCCCAAACGTCATCTGCCTGATCAGATCCCAAGGTGCAATCTACATCGTACACCGCTTCAGCGCCACACATGACCTGCATGCATAGGCTGGTGAAATTTCCTCCCCCATCCTCTTATTTTCTTTATTTAATTTTAATCCTTCATACATGTAATAACTCTTACAATAATTGCACGTAAGTCCTGGTCATTTTATTATTTGCATTCTAGTCTATGTGACTAAGTACCTTGTGAGTAAACACGTGGTTTGGTGGGGATAATTACAAAATCTATCCTGGAATTATTTCTTTTATTAATAATCACATGCAACTTTCTGATTAATTTCTATATAGTCTCTGCTTTGCGATATTTTCTTTTATAGTTTATTTTTTTAGATTAAATATTTCTTGATATCTAAAAATCCTAAAAAAATCACTTTAGATACATAATAATAAGACCAAAATAGAGTCATTTTGTGTTGGGAAATTTCTATGATTTTCTATTTTTAAAAATTCAAAAACATGCCAATTTTTACTGTTTTGACTTTAAAAATACATAAAAAAAACTGAATATTATTTGAAAAATTCCAAAAATATTTATGTAGATTATTTTCTTATATTTTATCTCCAATACACAAATCAAACAAAAATACATATATAAAAATTAAAAATTTGAATATTCTTGAAAACATATAAAAAATGATATAAAATTATTGAAAATTCAGAAAATACCTTACTAGACTTGTTTTAAGTATTAATAAAAACTCTTTTATATATATTTGATTTCTAAAAAGTTTTAACTAGTTTTATATTTTAAAAATCACAAAAACAATAACTTGTTTTCATTTAAAAATTATTTTCAACTCTAATTTAGTGAAAAATATATAAAAAATAAAATACCGCAAAAATCATCAATAATAATAAAAGTTTTAGAAAGCACAAAACATTTTATTTCTAGTTTTGATTTTATTTCACCCATCTTAAAAATCTAAAAACTCTATCATTTCATTATATATATATATCTTACAAAAATTGATTTTAAAAATTAAAATACATAAAAATTTCAAAAAATAAAATCAATTAAAATTAAAGATCTGAAAATATAAATAAATATATATATATAACATTAAAAACTAATTTAAAAAATACAAATTCAGTAAAAGTCCGTAAAAATGCAAAAAAATATATTAAAAAGACATAAAATCAAGAAAAGAAATTACAAGCCTTTATTATCTATCAATAATTTATCTCTCTTGTTTATTTGTGACCTCCCTAAGTTTGATATTGGATGTTATAGCAGGTTTAATAAAAATCAAATCACTTAAATGAATTTTTTATTTAAACGGTTTTTGGTTGCAACGACAAATTTCTACATTCATATTCATTATCTCATTAGAAAATAAAAATCTGTTGAAAAATGTGACACATATCAGTATTCTAAGAAATAACATGAAAATCTAATGAAGTAATAAATTATTTATATCTTGGATTCATCCTTGCGTAAGAGATAAAGTTTTAGCAAGTTAACGACTAGAAGGTCTACTCGTACTTATAGACTTTCTTACTATAAATTGGACAATCATCAAGTAAGTTGTAAGTAATATCAACAACAGTATAAAGAGAATTATTTACAAGGTTGTCCCGACATGAATTATATAAGAAAAGATTAGAAATGTGGTTTAGTATAGTCTCATCTTCAACGTTCACAATACCATGTTTAATGTCAATGACTTCATCTGGTCTCTCCTATCTTAAGAAATTTCTCATTGTATAATTTGTTAATGTCCCATTTATCCTTCATTTTTTGCCATTTGACTTATTATTCTCATCCATTTTAATAATCACTTGTGTCTCATCAAGAAAGGAAACATCATTTTCTTTTCCATCAACATCCTCACATACAGACTTCTCTTGAGGAAAGTTATTGCGATAATATGATTTATTTTAAAAAAGATGACATCTTTTCTTACATGTAGGCAATGTGAGATGGGGTTATAACATTTATATTATTTCTAAGTATAAGAATAACCCGGGAAGATGAACTTTGTGAAAAGTAGGTCTAATTTCTGCACGTAGGGATCTGTGTGGTAAACATACACGTCGGTCATGGTAAATGGTCCTTTATATGGATGAAAAATAGAGAAGTGAGTCTTTTTACCAAGTACAGTAGATGGACTCTTGTGTATGAGGTATGCCACAATTAAGACAGTTTCGCTCCAGATAATATTTATTACATTTCCCTGGTAACTGATGAAGCCTCATTCATCACTCTTTATTCTTTTATTTTGACTAATTATCTTTGCATAGCATCATGTAAATAGTAGTAAATACAATAATTTAGCAATAAGCATGCATATGTTAATACTTCGTAATTAACATGTATTTGTGCAAAAATAAAATAATAAACAAGGAAAGAAAAAGAAGTAATATTTAGGATAAATATTGAGTGACCCAGACCCAAGAGAGGGCCAAGCATTAGCCTGATCCCCAAAGAAAATAAGTAGAGAGAGATAGGGCCACCTTACAATGTATATATGTACCATCCATGTATATAATTTATTTTTACAAAAAATAGAAATAAAAAGGTATTTTTACTTCCTAGTATATATTCTAAAAATAAAACAAAAAATAGAGAAATAAATAAAATAGAATAAAATTCTCTCTCTCACATGTATATAATACATGCATGTGTGTATCCTTCCCTATTTATTTTTTACTTATAAATAAATAATAAAAATAAAACAAAAATTATTTTATACTCCAAATATTTTTTTGTAAATGATAAAATATAAAATTGGGGTATTTATGTAAAAATAACAAAATAAAAATATTTGTACAAAATATATAGGTATTTTTTACATTTATATAATACATTATACTATATATACCATAATTTATTTTTCATAAAAATAAATAAAAATCTCAGAAAAATAGTTTGGAAAATAACAAATATTTTTCATTTTGTACATTGTTTAATTTAAAATCATTTACTATTTTTAATTAAATTTATAAATATTTTTGTATATCATTTTTTCTGATTTGTCCATGGAGGAACGTTGACTCGGGTCAACCCCCTCTTCTTAGGCTTGACCCGACCCGAACGTTCCACCGGACCCGTTTCTCCCATTTACCCTGGCCGGATCATGCACCCACTTGCTCCGAATTTTTGCCTGCATCTCCCCCGTGGATCTATGATCATCACAGATCCCTAGGGAGGTGCGGATCGTCCTCAGTTCGCACGCTCCGACCCGATCTATCCGGCTACCTGGGACGTTCTATAAAAGCTTCACTCGCATCCCAAGCTCCTCAGCTCGTGCCGCACCCCTCTCTGATACCCTAGATACCTTCTTCGTAGTGACAGCCGTCGAAGGCCACCATTGGTGCTTGGATTGGTGTTGTGTAGACGTAGCTCACTTGTCATGGCCGGATAACTACCCCGAGGAGCCTCCTTCGCCAGCCGCATGATGGTCGAGGACACATCCCCTCCGTTCACCTCGCCTGGAGCTCAGTATCTCACTTGGACCTTCAGGTATTCATTCGATCGTTCCTAGCTCAGTCTTTTGTTTAATCTTCCCATTTATCGTCACCACGCCTCCGCCAGCTCCGACCAGCCGGTCGAAGCTCCGTTACTCTCACTCGCCCCCTCAGATTGACGCACGCGCTCGCCCCCCATCCTCTTCCGCAGCCTGATCACTCTGACCTTCGATCCTTGTGTCGAGATTAGGAGATTGACCTCCCCTATCATATTCACCGGAGACCCACATCCATTCACCGTCGCTTCTCTGATTTCCAGTGCCAATATCCTCGATCAGAGTGTAGCTCCAAGTCAGAGCTTCCCCTTGCAGGTGAAAGAGCACTTTGAGGACATCCGATTCCATCCTTCTGAGGCTCGCCGGAGCATTCTCAGGTCCCCACCGTCGTCAGGATCATCTGACTGTCAGCTGCTCCATCGAGTCCGCTCATTTGACGCAGAGGAGCTCCACAATTCGATTGGCCTTTCGATCCTTCATCGGAGCTACGGATAGCATCCTGTGCTCCGGCGAAGCTCACCGAGACGCAGTTCTTCCAAGCAGCCTCTCCGCCGTTGTATCGAGCCCACCTCCCAGACTTCATCACACCCGTTCATCCTTTGGAGGTGTCATACCCTTAGATGTCAGATCTAACGGTCCTGTACCAGCCACATCGCCGACCATCTGACAACCGTCAGATCTGACATCTGATGCATCCAGAGCCGCACGATCAGACCTCATCAACGGCCTCCACGCGTCCTCTCACACACCTCTTACATGCTTCATGGGTATATTGCACATTCTTCCCTGCGTTTTCTTTAGTTTTTATTCTAGTCTGTAAAATAAAATCACAGTTGAACCATTTTGCATTTTAGTCCCTATAGTTTCTCCTATTTGTACTTTAATCCTGCTTGTGTGGAATATGTGCTTCGTCACGTGTTTATCTGGGGTATTTGCGCAGTATACCCCGAACTTATCTTCTGTTACGGATTGAATGTTTACTTTTCACATTTGCAAATATATCCCTGTAAGCGTTGATTTGTGACATGTGTGGATTTTAATGGAAAAATTGCAGATTGGGCCCTAGGTTTTTATCACATGTTATTGTTTGGTCCCAAAACTTAAGTTATTTGCATTTTGGTCCCTGTAAGCTATGAGTTTTGTTTTTGTTAAAATAAATAGCAAAATTGCTCCAAAAATCCTGATATTTTGACATGTAGTTCCTGCTACTATGTAGGAATTTTGGTGATTTTTGGGTTTTGTTTTGATTTCGTTTATATTTTCTAAAATTAAAAACCCTTAAAAAGTGTTCCTGGTTGTTTTAGAAAATCAAATAAAAATATTAAAATACCTTGAAAAATTCTAGAAAAATTCCTGGTTACTTGTTTTGTGTTGTTTTAATTGTTATGCAATTTTTATTTCATTCCCATTTATAAAACTCCTAAAAATTGAAAAAGATTAAAAATACTATAAAAATCATTAAAAATTCATAAAAAAATAAAAAAATGTGTTTCCAGGTTCTGTAGTTAGCTTTTATTTTATAGTTTCACATAAAATTATTGTTAGGATTTTATAAGCATTTAAATAATTTTAATTTGCCTTTATATCCAGGCTGTACATTGCTTGTTGTTTTTACTTTCTATAATTTTTTTAGAAAATTAATTAAAAATCAGAAAAACCCCAAAAAATTCACAAAAACATTAAATATATTGAAAACATAAAAAGTTTTTTGTTTTTAATTTTTGAGTATTTTTTGGACCCTTAAATAATTGTTTTAGTGTTGCTTTTTGGTTTTCTTTTATTCTTTTTCTTATTGCAAAATCATAAAAAAATTTGAAAAATTAAAATCCACCAATTTCTTTATTTTCTTGGTTGCCCGACTACTTCGTAGACTCGTCATTCCGTGTTCCTTGTGATCGACCCTGGTAGCTATACTAGGTAAAATAAATTAGCAAGACCGCTTGCCTTGTTTGATTTTATGATTTCTTTAGTTGGTGGTCTAATTTTCTTGATTGAGCTGTGCTTTGTCGATTAGGTCGCAATGGCATCATTGCTGGGGAGCACGTCTTAGTAGTCGATTTTCCTTTTTCGGCTTTGTTTCTATTTTTCTCCTTTTTATTTTTCTTCATTTGTTTTCTTTTATTTTTGTTTTTGAATTTTTTCATTTATTTTATTTATTTCATTTTATTTTTATAACTGTGATCTGACCTTAGTTCTTATTTTGTATTTCATGCGAGGGCCTGACGAGCGAGGGCGGCTATCTTCGGAGCACCGAGGCACCCGAGCAAAGCGGAGGCGGCTCGTTTTTGTATCCAGCCGCAGGAGAGCGTAGCAGAGGAGGAGCAGGATTGTGGGAGGAGTTGTAGTTTTATCTTTAGCCTTAGTTTTATTTTTATTGTTATTATTGTTGTAATAATAGAAGATAAGACTCAGACTTGGACTTGGCTTGATCTCGGGGTCTGTTTCGCCAAGCAACAGTGTGCTCGGGAACCTCACCATAGATTTTACGCCAGTTTTGTTTTTGTTGCATTTTATTTTATTTTTTATTCTCGAAGGTTTTTGCCCCTAGACTTAGGATTTTTGCTTGACTGTGACATAATTAATTAAGTCCCCAGCCCTAATTACTTGCCTATTCCTATAGATCGATAAGCAGACCTGATTAATTAAATCACAAAAGAAAAAGTTAATCGGTCACCTGAGGGGTCATGTGCTGTTGGAGGCCGTATACAATGCTGGCAAGATCCGTTGTGGCGGACACCGATCGACGTCAGAGACCGGACCCCGACCCCTCTTGTTGACCTGTTAGCTATCGCTCTTCTCGAGTAGAACATTTCTGTCTAAGGTTGATTTCTTCTTGCATCATATAGGTAGTTTTATTCCTGTCTTTATTTTATGCGCAGATCACCCTACATGTAGAGAGCTGGTGTCAGGTACACATTTCTTACTCTGCATGAATCATAGTGTTTGACCGCGCATTGATTTTTTCAAATTCTCCCCCTATTTTTGGACTTAAAATAATCAGGAGAATTAGAAAACTCGTTACGCGTTGCTTGCTTGAAAAATATCTACAAAAAGAAAAACTATAAAATCGGGACTGCTAAACACACTTGACCCTAAAAGTACACCTCTCTAAAAAAACTTGTCTTGGGAGATCAATCCCCTCATTGTCTGGTTTGGATGAGCGAGAGAGTGACCCGCACACTAGGCTACAGCCACATCCAACCTCTCCTCAGACTACTGATTTCGGGTTAGTCGTTCTCCAGTGAGTATTGCAACGGTTTCTGGTAAAGTGGGCCGTGATACCTTAACAGAGCGAGTCGGTCGGGTAGCCGATAAATGGTCCACAACTTGTATTGGTTGGGAAAGATCTAGCCTTGGGATCGGGACAGTCTCCTGGGAGTGTTGGAATCCCAACAACTTGCTTAATTGCTCTGAAAGAGTGCTTGATCACCTAAATAAAATCTACAAGATAAAAGACCGAACCTTTACAGTCATCAGCTCTGCATGAGTAGGTGAATTGGGGGTTTGTTTGCCCGATCCTATGTGTTTTCCAAATCTCATCTGCCTTCACTTGCTACATCACGATGATGGGCTGTAGGTCCCTTAGGAATCCTCTGGTTGCATCGCTTTTGAGCACATCGGTCCACTCATCTAGGTTGGTTCGCGAGAGCCCAGACCCGCTCTCCGATCACGAGTTTGACTCCACCATGTTCCCCCTTGACCACCCTTCTACCAGTTCTGAGGTGCCCAAGCAGAGACAACAACAGACGTTTGATCACTTGACGGCACCTGAGTTTGGGTCTTTTACCTTTGCAGAGACCATGGCCAGCAGCCAGGAGCGCACTGATGGACCCGGCAGGACCCACACATAATTACTTGATTAGGGGGCCATCAACAACACCCTGTTAGCCTCCCTGGAGACCATGCAGAGTTAGATTAGAGACCAGGGGGCTTTCATGGCTGATATGCACTGAGAGATAGAGCATATGCGAGTAGACATAGATTAGCGCAGAGCCGATGGAGTTGGAGACATTCCTGAGGGAGAAGAGCCAGATGAGCCAGCACAACCAGCAATGGTTAGAAAACCATGGTTTAGACCTTAATCATGGTTTAGCGACCCATGGTTTTGGCCCATGGTTTTTGCCAAAACCTATCTCAAACTTGGGGCTTGAGTCAGAATATTTTAGATGATTCTATATTCACTAATGACGCTAAATTAACACTAATCGTGATTAACTTTCACTAATCGTGATTTAACTTTCACGGCTTATGCTTATCTTTTGCTAATTATTGATTAGTATTTGCTAATGATCATTAGCGGTTTTCAATCTGTCATTAGTTTCTTTAATCACACTCAATTAGTCTTAATGATAGTCATTATGGGTTAATGACTTCTTAACCCTCCTTACTTCTCTTTCTTCCGAAAATCAATACAAATCGAAACGAAGTCCGATTCACATGAAACAAATTCTGTTGGTTCTCTCTTGACGAGTCGGATCTTATGATATAGGATCTGAGGGATGCCAAGTTCATGACTTTACAATTATAACAACCTTAAAGGAAGCCTCGTCCTCGAGACTAGAAATGCAGGCATAACAACCTTAAAGAGGATTGAAACATGACAACCTTAAAAAGAATGAACGTTCTTTCATTTATAATGAACATATACAAAATACATAGTGTTATCATTCAAACAAGTACGGGTATTTCTCTCTCATTTCTGCCTCAGGTTCCCATGTGGCTTCTTCAAACTCTTGGTTCCACCACAATACTTTAACTAGAGGCACCTCTTTGTTTCTCAACTTCTTGATATCCCTGTCAAGTATTTGCACAGGTAACTCTTGGTATGTCAAGTCTGGCTCAACATTTAAATCATCATAACTTATCTTATGCTCTGGATCCTTAATGTACTTTCTCAGATTTGATACATGAAAAATGTCATGTATTGCCGAAAGATGTTGAGGAAGCGCAAATCTATAGGCAAGTTTTCCAATCCGTTGAATAATTTCAAAGGGACCCACGAACCTGGGTGCTAACTTCCCACGCAACCCAAACCTATGAACACCCTTCATAGGTGATACTTTGATAAATACAAAGTCACCTACCTCAAATTCAAGGTCTCTTTGCCTAGTATCACCATAACTTTTCTGTGGACTTTGAGCAGTCAATAGTCTTTTTCGAGCAAGCTCTACAGCTTCTCGTGTCTCTTGCAGTCTATCTGAATCATAAAGGTTCTTTATTCCGACCTCTTGCCAACACAAAGGAGTAGTACACCTTCGTCCATATAGTGCTTCAAATGGTGCCATGCCAATACTTGTATGGCAGATGTTGTTGTATGTGAATTCTGCAAGAGGTAAATGTTTAATCCATGATCCCTTCCATTCTAAGGCATACGCTTGTAACATATCCTCTAGTGTCTGAATCGTACGTTCTGACTGACCATTTGTTTGTGGATGATATGTTGTACTCAAGCGTATTTGTGTACCTAAGGCTTTCATTAAGTTCTCCCAATAGTGTGTGGTGAATCGTGAATCTCGATCGGAAACTACTTCCTTCGGAATACCATGGAGGCGAATCACATGTGTAATATATAACTCAGCAAGATGGTCTAGAGTGAAAGATATACTTATCGGAATAAAGTGTGCTACCTTTGTCAGATGATCTATTATAACCCAGATTCTATCTTTACTACTAGTCGTCTGAGGTAAGCCAGTAATGAAGTCCATGGAAATGCTTTCCCATTTCCATTCAGGTATAGGGAGGGGTTGCAATAATTGTGGTGGCTTTTGGTGTGAGCCTTTACCTGTTGGCAAGTGAAACATGCATTCACAAATCCAACAAAATCTTTCTTCATTCCTGGCCACCAAAAGTATGAATGAAGATCCTTGTACATCTTTGTAATTCCTGGATGAATAGATAATCTAGAACAATGAGCTTCATGTAAAATGTCTTTCCTCAATTCAGGTATGTCTGGTACACAAGCTCTGTGATGGTTATATAGTAAACCATCTTGTATATGGAATCCCTCTATCTCATTCTTCTCAAGTTGTTGTCTCAAGTCTTTAAGGACTAGATCATTCTCCCGTCCTTTCTTTTTTTTATCCCAGATCTCTGGTTTGTATTGGTGAGGAATAGTTATAATATCATCACTACTATCAAATGGTTTCCATTCACTTAACATTGATAGTAAACCCTAGAAGTGGATAGCACTCACCAACCCAGGTGAATAGGTTCTTCTGCTAAGAGCATCTGCTACGACGTTCCCCTTACCAGGGTGGTAGGAGATAGTGCAATCATAATTTTTCAACAACTCTCGCCACCGTCTCTGTCTCATATTGAGCTCCTTTTGATCAAATAGATATTTCAAGCTTTTATGATCGGTGAAGATTTCAAAAGTAATATCATACAGGTAATGTCTCCATAACTTTAAAGCGAAAACTATGGCAACTAATTCAAGGTCATGTGTTGGGTAGTTCTTCTCATGTATCCTGAGCTATCGTGATGCATACGCAACTACCTTACCATGTTGCATAAGAACTGCCACAAGTCCTTCTTTAGACGCATCAGTGTACATTGTAAACCCTTCACTCCCAGAGGGTAGAGTAAGGATGGGTGCAGATGTTAGGCATTCTTTCAGTGTTTGGAAACTAATTTCGCATGCATCTGACCATATGAATGGAACTTCCTTCTGGGTCAACCTAGTCATTGCCAATGCTATTCGTGAAAAGTCCTTCACAAATCTTCTATAATATCCAGCTAATCCCATAAAATATCGTATTTCTGTGACAGTCTTCGGGCGTTCCCAATTCATCACCGCACTAACCTTTGTAGGATCAACTGATATACCTTCCCCGGAAATAACATGGCCTAAGAAAGATACTTCAGATAGCTAGAAGTCACACTTGTTATATTTAGCATACAGTTTGTTCTTCCTTAGAGTTTCAAGTGCCTGCCTAAGATGATGTTCATGCAGGTATTTATCCTTTGAGCAAATAAGCACATCATCAATAAAGACTACTACAAAGTGATCTAAGAACTCCTTGAATACTCTATTCATGAGATCCATGAAAGCTGTTGGGGCATTTGTCAGTCCAAAAGGCATAAGTAATAATTCATAATGTCCATATCTAGTTTGAAAGGCTGTCTTGGGGATATCCACATCTTTTATCTTCAACTGATGGTATCCAGATCTTAAGTCAATCTTGGAATACACAATCGAACCCTGTAACTGATCAAAGAGATCATCTATTCTCAGCAGAGGATACTTATTCTTTATTATCCTCTTGTTTAACTGTCTATAGTCAATGCACAACCGCATTGACCCATCTTTTTTTCCTGACAAATAAGACAGGTGCACCCCATGGTGAAGTAGAAGTACTAGGACAAATGAATCCTTTATCTAACAGTTCTTGCAATTGTATCTTTAACTCTCGTAACTCAGCTGGTGCCCTGCTATATGGAGGGATAGAGATAGGTTGAATATCAGGTATAAGAGAGATTTCAAATTCAATCTCTCGCTCAGGTGGTAATCCAGGTAGTTTTTCTGGAAATACATTAGGAAACTCACACACTATAGGCACATCTTCTATCATTCTTTCTGACCCTGATGTAGTGGATACATAAGCTAAATAGCCTTGGCACCCTTGTTCTAACAGTTGTTGAGCCTTTAAAGTAGATATGTACTTGACATCATCATTGGATATCTTTCCAATAAATTAGAAATCTATCGAGTTAGGAATGTGAAAAGTTAATGTCTTTCAGAAACGATCAAGCATGCATGATGCCTTTCTAGGCAATCTATTCCTAGTATATGATAAAAGTCCTCCATTTCTATTAGTAGTAGTGAAATAGGTAACTGATGTCCCGCTATCACTACTATACAATTATCCAGGATTTCTCGGATTATAAATACTTGTCCTCCTAGTCCCTTGATCAGATAGGACTTTTGTACTTCTACTGGTATCTTACCCAAAGTGGGTACTAACCGTAGAGCAATAAATGAATGTGAAGCACCAGAATCAAATAAGGCATAACTGAAAAGCCATGAATAGTAACGGTACCTCGTACGACTATGGCTGAATTGTAGGCTTGTTCTTCAGTGATTGCATTTATCTGGACATTAGGAATAGGCAAGCTAGAACCCGCAACACTTTGTAGTGGTTGTTGTGTAGGAGATGCTCCTTGTGAGCCCCGACCTCTATCATGTCTTCCTCCGTGTGTTGCTCCATTGCTTGAGGTGGATGTTATACTGTTAATTAGGATTGATTTAAACCCTGAACCTCTCAACTTCGGACAATATTTCTTGATGTGGCCTTCCTGATGACAATAAAAACATACACGTGCTCCTGTTTTAGCTGAAGAACCAGCCACAGAGGTGCTAGCTCCTACTGCTGAGTCGCGAGGATATAGTGGAGGTCTAGAGAAACCCCTTCTTCCAGATAATTCCCAGCCCAAAGTCTGTGGCGAGCTTATTTTAGACCCGATGGATGGTAGCGACGATCTCTACGGTTATAATGTGCCTTGCTTTTGGATGGTCCACCATTAAAGTGGAAACTTCTTCTTTGGTGGTTTTCATCCCTCTCCATCCCAATACAAGAGGCGATGTCCATTGCTTCATCTACAGTTGTAGCTCTAAAACCAGCAAGCTTTTCTGGTAGATCTCCCTGAAGACCGCTAATGAATTTGTTAAGACACTCTTGTTGTGAAGCTTCTAGAGCTGGTGAGTAACGTAGTAGCTCAGTAAAGTGGATATGATAATCTCGTACGATCTTAGAATCCATATTCAGATAAGCCAACTCTCTCCTCTTTAATTCTTCCCAATGAGAGGGATAGAAGTGAGCTTGGAACCTCTTTTCAAAGATATCCCATGGAACATGATCTGCTAATTTCTTGGAAATTGCTCTCCACCATCATCTTGCATAGTCTGCTAAGGAGTAATCAGCAAAGCACACCCAAATATCTGTTGGTGCGTGTATTATTCTCAACATCCTGCTGACGACATCAAGCCATAGTTCTGCCTCAGCAGGTGTCTCTATGCCTTTAAATCGAGGAATCTTTCCTTTTCAGTAATTGTTTAGTAATATTTGGTGTCTAAGAAGGGCCTTCTCCATTGCTCCTTAAGTCGGGGTAGGAGCAGACTCAGTTAAAGGATGGTAACTAGATTCTTCCTCAGAAAGATGGACTGAACCTTCAATCCTAGCATCCGCAGGCTTAGATGCCTCGGGTCTCTCTGCTTGTGCATTGAGCCTCTCCTCCAATGCTTGTTACCTTTGCCCCATGTCTTGGAGCATTTCCATCATGGCCGCTAATTGTCTAGACACGTCTTGGTCTACCATGATCCTGGGATGAGTCAAGGTCAAAGGTCAGATCCTATATGTCTTAG
Source organism: Ottelia alismoides (assembly GCA_037367405.1). NCBI lineage: Eukaryota > Viridiplantae > Streptophyta > Magnoliopsida > Alismatales > Hydrocharitaceae > Ottelia > Ottelia alismoides. The sequence continues at coordinate 1,583,406 of JAZKJV010001492.1, forward strand.
CATGATGTACATAAGGGACAATGACTTGTGAATGATACTGCAGTCATTTTATTAAGATCAAAGGATTTTAATACAACCTTAGTTTTTTGAATACCACTCATAGTTGTTAATTACTAAATAAATTACTGGAGTAACCAAGCTCTGATACCAATCTGTCGCGACCCCGATTTTGGGCCGTCGGATCCTCTTATATCCGGATCTGGTTACTCAGCAATAATTTATCTAGCAATCACAACTAACATTCAGAAACAAATTGCAAATAAAAATACTCAGAAGAAAATATTTCAACACTTTTCCATTCACAAAATAAAGTTTACATGATACATTGTCCTACTACAACCATTTACATGTACATCAGCTGAAAGTAAATACACAGAAAGATTACTAACTACCTTACAAAGTAAAGCTACTCTGGCTGGCTGGACTACTAAAGTCCTTGTGATGGCTCACCAACACCTATAGGGTTTTTCATAAATCATAGGATAAAAATTAGCGAATGCTAAATAACGAAGAAGAGAAAAGCAAACAAATTGTGTAATTTTTCAAAACTTGTTATCACTAAAAAGATTCATTCCTTCTCATTAATTTAAGTCCTATTCCTTTTCTAATCCATGTCAGGGATTAGTCTAGGGGAACTCCACCATTCTTGGACTCCGAAGCTGTGGACCCTTCGGGATTGGAGATTGTGTTGATCTTGGTAAGCTTATGCTGCCGCACGTCGCCTCAACCAATCCTCCAATACTACCGTGATAATTTCCTTTTCTTTTATTAAACAGGGTCTCAAACCCTCAGCCCGAAAAACAAATGAGCACACCGTCCTCGAGGAATCAATTGCTTAAAACCTCAGGCTAACATTTAATCATATAACCTAGAGGCTTTAAATATATATTATCGTGACCCAGCCGCTATTGAACCAACCGTGCCTCCACATGGCACGACCACATCTTCCGTCATTCAACCCGAAGATATTGGCTCCATGTACCATGCGTTGCAAAACATTCATTTCGTGCGTACTTATCATAACAGGGCAACCGTGTACCACCTAGGTAGGGAAACGCCAATACGGGTTCCTTCCGATAAACCTACAGGTTGCATGCCCGACCTATAGTTCTACTCCCAGTCATTCTTAACGTAACACACTATCCTTTTCATGATCCAACTCAAACCACATCAATTCCCATGATGTAATTCTTTCGGTAAGTCTTTGATTTGCATAATCAACAACACTTAGTATATCACATATATATTATTCATAAGCATATATACTCGTATTTATGTCTATTTTAACTCCCAAACCTTAACTTTCAAAGCCAATACATCAATTTGATGCTTAAACCTTATTTTAGTGGGAATCGCAAAGCAATTCTTCAGACTTTTTCAAAAATAGCCAAAATTAGAGTTCTTCGTAGCAAATAACACAAAATCAAGAATTTCAATAATTTCGTATGAAAACCCAACAGCAAAAGGAAGGATTTCGTTACCTAATCGAGCTCTCTCTCGTGTATGTAAGGCTTTATCGTGTTTCGTTTTTAGAAAGGATGTTTTAAGGCTCCTTAAAAAGATCGAATTTCATTTTCGTATCAAAAATGCTAAGAACGTGTCAAGAACGCGAAGAATTAACAAAGAACACGAAGAACGAGAAGAACACAAAGAACGCCAAGAACATATTTTCTCTTGAATTTTCAGCAGAGCTTCCCCTTATAAGGGGTGATATTTCTTAGGAAAATTTCGGCAGAGTTTCCCCTTATATCGGGACATATTTCTCGGAAAATTTCGACAGAATTTCCCCTTATGTTGGGACATATTTCTTGGAAAATGTTGGCAGAGTTTCCCCTTATATCGGGACATATTTCAAAATAAAAACGAAAAGAGTTTCCTCTATAAAATCAATCATGAGGAAAAACAACAGCAAAACTGAAAGAATATACTCAAACAACAAGAGATGAAGAATCGTTAGTCACCACACATCTTAGGTGAGTGATTGTGTGATGAATCACAGGGTTCACTGACGCGCATAACCGCTTGCACCTAAGTAGGGTATTACACAGATTTCTCCATCAAAATAACTATAAAAGCATAATTGAAAGAATAGAAACATAAGCGATGGAGAATCAGTAGACACCACACATCTTAGATGAGTGAATGTGTGACGAATCACAGGGTTCACTGACGTGCATAGCCGCCCGCACCTAAGTAGGGTGTTACACAGATTTCTCCTCGAAGCACAACAGAAAACGAATCGGAAAGAAAGTTGAATATAGAACAAAACTTGGAAGAAAAGAGGATGAATTGAAAGCGTAGCTTACGAAGCAAACTAAGAGAGGATCATACCTTCCTCCTCCTCGTTCTCCCGGCAGCGCTCCGCTAGCGCTCTTTCCCCCCCTCCCACTCCTCCTCCCGACCTCTCAACTTAGCCCTTGGGTGGTGGTGGTAGTGGAAATAGTAGAGAATGAATGGGTGGGGGGTATTTATAGGCTCCAGAAAACCACTAATCATGGTTAGAAAACCATGGTTTAGACCTTAATCATGGTTTAGCGACCCATGGTTTTGGCCCATGGTTTTGGCCAAAACCTATCTCAAACTTGGGGCTTAAGTCAGAACATTCCAGATGATTCTAGATTCGCTAATGACGCTTAATTAACACTAATTGTGATTAACTTTCACTAATCGCGATTTAACTTTCGCGGCTTACGCTTATCTTTTGCTAACTATTGATTAGTGTTTGCTAATGATCATTAGCAGTTTTCAATCCGTCATTAGTTTCTTTAATCACACTTAATTAGTCTTAATGACAGTCATTATGGGTTAATGACGTCTCAACCCTCCTTCTCTTTCTTCCGAAAATCAAAACAAATCGAAACAAAGTCTGATTCAAATGAAACAAATTCTGTTGGTTTTCTCTTGACGAGTCAGATCTTATGATATAGGATCCGAGGGATGCCAAGTTCATGACTTTACAACGGTGCTGATGCTGCTCATGATGATGTTGATGACGGTGGTGCAGACGCCACCAAGGATGTAGATCCAGTTGATGGTACTAAAGCCGTCACTTCACCAGATGCAGGAGGTGGTGCTGATGCCGCAAGTCCAGATGCCGGGGTTGGTACTGAGGCCACCCATTCTATTCCTGTTGCATTTCCATCTGTTTTTGTATCTTGGGACTATTTTGGAAAAATCTAATAAAGGAAAGGGTTCTTTATTTATTAGTCCATCTACGATGCTTGGAGATATGCGTATGGATTCTGTTTCACCACAACAGTAGGGACCTGATCCTAGCCCTCCATCCGAGGAGGGCCCAGCCATCCCTATCCCTCAAGAACTCCGCTTGGCTAAGGGGACTAAAAAAGAAAATCCAAAAAAAATCTCAGCGGCTAGAGTTCAGCCAGTAGATGATAGACAGATTCCAGATTCAGCTGACTTTGCAGGAGGCCTTGGAGCACATACCCCTCTTCTAGAGGAACCTTAGAGAGAAGACCACCATCCGCAGGAAGAGGAGGAACCCTCATTCAGAGATCCATGTGCTCACTTGTGCCACCTGCTTCGCCATCCAGGACCATCTGCTAGCCAAGAGGACAAATGCAGGAGCTCCCCGTGTCAGATGTCATACATGAGTAGAGGTTCGATCAGATTCTATTAGGCAGTGGTTCTTCTATCAACCTACTTCCGGCAACCTTACTCGAACGATTCGAATTTGGCCCTCTTCGACAGAGCATGACAGTCCTTCAGTTTGCTGATAGATCTGTCAAGAGGCCGAAGGGGTTGTTGAAGGATGTGGTCGTCACAATTCAGGGCCTGAAATTCCTCTTGGACTTCGTTGTGTTTGACATGGAGATCCCTGAATCTGTGACCGATACCCCCATCATTCTAGGACGCCCGTTCTTGGCCACAGGCAAGGCAGTGTCCGATCATGATAGCGGGAAGTTTTACTTTCGCATTGAGGGAGAGAGTATACAAATAGAGACGATCGATGAGACTAGAGTGCGAGATTCAGCCTGCTCAAAGCAGCTCAGTGATTCAGAGCAGACGACAGAGGCAAGGTGAGACGTCCACCAGGAGTGTGATTTTGTGATCACAGATGATGAAGCATCTTGGACAGACCCCGTTTCACGAGCCATCCTCTCACACTCAGATACCACAGATTTCTAGATTCCAGTAGAGGAGAGCTTGGAGAGCACACTCTTGGTAGAGGACACATTCGAGGTTGTAGACTGCATTCAGGATAGCGACGCAATTGATATTTCTTTTGATTCAAATTCAGATCCCTCAAAGTCAGATATTCATTGGGTAGAGTTTGATGAGTTGATTCCATGTCTGATTCCTATAGAGCCAACAACTAGGGTGGAGACTGACCAGATACAAAGTACAGATACACCTGCAGAGCAGTCTTCACCAGATTTTCTTGATCAGCGAGAGTTCTCCCATGCAGATTTGGTTGCTTTCACTCAGACTTTTCAGAGGCCAGATTTGCCAGCTCCCAGTTGCCCAGAGCTGAAGCCCTTGCCGAAGTCGCTGAAGTATCGATTCCTTTCGGGCGAGCATGAGATGCACCCAGTCATTATCTCAGCAGATTTGACTGGAGAGCATGAATCTTGTTTGATGGAGGTTCTTGAAAAGAACCGCAAGGCTATATGATGGAGTGTAGCTGATCTCCAGGGGATAAGTCCGGCCATGTGCTCCCACCCTATATATCTCGAAGAGGACGCCAAGCCGCCGCGTGTGTTCCAGCGGCGACTGAACCCGAACCCTCGAGAGGTTGTCATGAAGGAAATCTCGAAATGGTGGAGCGTCGATTTTATCTACCCCATCTCTGACTCCAAGTGGGTTAGTCCATTACATGTGGTACCCAAGAAGACGGGCATCACTACAATTGTGAGTGAGTCTAGAGAGGAGATCGCTACCCGGGTACCCACTTCTTGGAGGGTCTGTGTGGACTACAAATGATTGAACCAGGCCACCAAGAAGGATCATTTCCCGCTGCCTTTTATTGATCAGATTATAGAGAGGCTAGTTGGGAAGAGTCACTACTGCTTCTTGACGGGTACTGTAGTTACAACAAGGTGGCCATTGTGCCGGAAGACCAGGACAAGACCACATTCACCTGTCCCTTTGGGACATATGCTTTCAGACGGATGCCCTTTGGTCTATGTAACGCTCCGATGACATTACAAAGGTGCATGTTGTCCATATTTTCAGACATGGTGGGTGAGTGCTTGGAGATCTTCATGGATGACTTTTTGATCTATGGCGATGCGTTTGATGCTTGTCTTGACTGCCTAGACCGCATCCTTCAACGATGCATAGAGGTCCATCTTGTATTATCCTGGGAGAAGAGTCACATCATGGTGACTCAAGGGATGGTGCTTGGTCATATCATCTCTAAAAGGGGCATAGAGGTCGATCCGGCCAAGGTGGATATCATTAGGAAACTCAAACCACCGTCCAACCTGAGACAGTTACAGTCTTTTCTGGGGCACGTCGGTTTCTAATGACGCTTCATTCATGATTTCAGCAGGATTGCCTAACCGTTGACTGATTTGTTGACCAAAGACACTGTGTTCATTGTGGACGATAAGTGTCTTACGTCATTTGAGACTCTCAAGAGTCTAGTTGTTGAGGCTCATGTCCTTCAGCCGCCTGATTGGTCTCTCCCATTCGAGATCATGATGGGTGTCTCCGATTTTACCGTAGGGGTCATGCTGGGACAGAGGAGAGATGGAGTACCATTTACCATTCACTACGCTAGCCGTACATTGGATGCCACGCAGCGGAACTACACTGTCACTGAGAAGGAGATGCAAGCCGTAGTCTTTTCCCTAGACAAGTTCAGATCTTACATCATTGGATCGAAGGTGACTATCATTACAAATCACACCGCCATCATGTACCCCATGGCAAAGAAGGATGCTAAAGTGAGACTGACCAGATGGATCCTTCTACTTCAGGAGTTTGATATTGAGATTAAGGATAAGACTGGAGTCAAGAATGTGGTGGCGGATAATCTCTCCCGATTAGAGCATCTTGAGGAATCTCAGCAGACTGATCCCATATCTGAGACCTTCCCAGATGAGGCGATCCTTGCTATCGCCTCGCTCCCGTGGTGTGCTGACATTGTGAACTATCTTTTGCCAAGAAAGTTCCACAAGGTTGGCCCAGGCAGCGACTTGAGACCTTCCTCACGAAGGCCAAGTTCTACCATTAGGAGGATCCCATCCTTTATCATGAAGGAGGGGATAGCGTCTGGCGTCGGTGCATTCCTCAAGAGGAGCACCACAGCGTCCTACAAACTGCCACAAGCTTGAGGCAGGAGGACATCACTCTGGGAGGAGAACGGCACAAAAAGTGCTCCAATCCGACCTATGGTGGCCTACCCTCTTCAAGGATTCCAATGAATTCGTGAAGAGGTGTACTGACTGTCAGAGGATGGACACTTGTGGACAACGTGATATGATGCTGATGTAGCCCATTCACTTCTGCGAGATTTTTGACGCATGGGGCATCGATTTCATGGGTCCATTCCCTAAGAGTCAGGGATTTGAGTACATTCTATTAGACGTTGATTATGTTATTCGTTGGGTTGAAGCCATCCCCGCTCGAACCGTAGATGCTAGGACTGTATGTAGATTTTTGAGGAAGAATATCAATTCACGGTTCGGGGTGCGTAGAGTGTTGATATCTGAAGGGGGGTCTCATTTCGTCAATGATAAGGTAAAGGCCCTTTCTAGCGAGGTCAGCATTGACCATCGTGTAGCCACTCCATATCATCCTCAGACCAATGGTCTTGCTGAAGTGTAGAACAAGGAGATCAAAACTATATTGCAGAAGGTAGTCCGCCTGACCGAAAGGACCGGTCACAGCTTTTGGACTCGATCTTGTGGGCATACCGGACTTCCTTCAAGACTCCTTTGAGTACATCTCCCTTTCGTCTCGTTTATGGCAAGCCCTGCCATTTACTTGTTGAGATTAAGCATAAGTCACTTTGGGCTGTCACCTACATACTTTTGGATCTAGTGAGTGTAGGAGATCAGAGGAGGGCAGAATTGGCAGCCCTGAAGGAGCTTAGAGATGCAACCTTTTCGAGCAGCCTACAATATAAGGAGAGAGTGAAGGAGTGGCATGATTCTCATATCAGCCACAAGCAGTTTGAGCCAGATTAGAGAGTATGGTTGTTCGATGCTAGGCTTAGATTATTTCCAGGGAAGTTGCAGAGCAATTGGAAGGGACCATACCTAATCCGAAATGTACATGACAATGGAAGCATTGACATATATGAGATGTCATCTGATTCTACCTTTCATGTTAATGGGCAGCGACTCAAACCATATCTAGATCATGAGCCACTGGTCGTTGACGTCGCCCCGATTCATTTTGGATGAGATGTAGTCTTTGACTCACATTTATTGCATCTCATGCCTGATTATCACTGTCTTCCACCTTGTATAAATCCAGATGTCCAGATCATACCATTCTTCAGTCCAACACCCCGTTCGCATCTTATGATTATGCTATACTTAGGGTGTACTTTACCCTAAGTATAGGGGGTGTAAGACTTTTTGATTTCTCTTTTGATTCTTTTTACCTCTATTTTGCTACCTATACTGAGGGATATTTTACCCTAAGCCTAGGGGAGGTAGACCCTCTACATTCTCCCACTCAGATTTCCCTTCATGTACAGCCTGCTATACTTAGGATTACTTGATCCTAAGTATAGGGGGAAATACCGAGATCCTTTCATTCTATTCTTTGATTCGTCGTTGTAGTATACTATTCCTTTTCACTTCCCTATACTAAGCACGAGTTATGTCTTCTTCATCGCTCTTGATCCACTCTGAGGACATCGTTCGAGCTAAGTATAGGGGGTGTCGTATGTATTTTTTTCATATATACTTTATCCATAACTCGTACTTTGTGTAAGTTTGTTAATAAATAAAATGGCTAAAATCCTTTATCTAAAAACCATAAAAATTAAAAAATATTCTTGTACATAAAATTCTTTCTTGCACATACATAGCTATTTATTAAATTATTTTTGTACAAATGTTTGTAAAAATGGTTTGTGTGTAAAGTGTTTGTAAATATTTTGATTATATATATAGTACAAAAATTTTTAAAATGCTTGAAAAACAAAAAGTTTGCAAAAGCCCTTGTGGAAATGTGTGTAAATAGTTTGCAAACCTTCTGCATTCATGCATTTGTTCATTCAAATATTTTTCAAAAACTTTGCACCTTTTTCAAAAACTTGCATAAACAGATTTTTGTATATATTTGTAAAGTTTTTCTGAATCATAGTTGACATTTAAACTAGCCTGGAATTAAATTGGAAAATGGAGCTTGGTTAAGGCCATAATCCACCTAATTCTAAGAGGAACCTTATAGGGCTTAGGGTAAAGACTTTTCAGGTCTATTTGGGACTTAATTCTTTGAGACTACTAGGCTATGATCATATGTCATCTTGATGAGCCTAAGTAGAACACTTAACAACGCATGCATGACTCTCACAGACATTGGCTTTACTTGCACCAGCACCTTACACATAGCTCTCTACGGATGAGGTGGTGAGGAGGCAATCTTCTTTGGCTTTGGGTAGCATACGAGGGTAGTACTTCTAGGTGGAACCTCTCGTGTTCTTTTAGTGAAGTAAGTGCGTCTCAACTTGGTCAGGCAGTATTGAGGTCTAAAGACAGGAGTTGTGGGTTACTGGCTCAAGAGGAAAAACTCCTTATGTATATATGTTGCACCATGAAGATATGTTGTACAGATGCACATCGAAAAATGTGGAAAAGAAAGAAAAACTCTAAAAAAGTGGTGGGTCTGATAAAAAATGAAATACCCACCGGAGTGTACATAGACAAATAAAGCAAAGCTTATGTTACCCATTCTCATCTCATGAAGCTTGTAGCTGGGAGACTTAGCTACACCGGTTGGGCTCCCAAGGATACATGGCTGCACTGATCATGTTTCATTCTCTTCTTCCTCCTCTTCTTGAGCCGGTTGCACTTGAACTTAGAAGGAAATACCCCGCTCCTCGAGGAAAGAGCTGCCAGATTAGGGCATTAGAGTTACCTTGTTGAGGGGGGCTATTACATTACCATTTCTGAGGTGGGGAGCTACATATCACTTACACTGTACAAGAAAAGATTTATGGTCATTAGAGTTTGTGTATGTAGACTTGTTCTGATCTGGATTGTTGAGGAGTCTTGACCATAGATTGGTGGAACTTAGAGGCTGTTAAGTTTTAAACCTAAGTCCAAATAAGGTTCCGACAAACTAATAATCCAAAGGCCTGACTGAGCTCCATACTTCAATTTAATGAAGGCAAGTTTAATAGTCAACTTTGATTCTCCTTCTTTTTCTTTTCCTTTTCTTTTCACTTCTTTTTCAAATAAGTGTTTGCTAAGGGACCAGCAAAAGTATAGTATATGAGGTGATGAAGCCTCATTCATCACTCTTTATTCTTTTATTTTAGCTAATTATCTTGGGAAAGCATCATGTAAATAGTTGTAAATACAATAATTTAGCAATAAGCATGCATATGTTAATACTTCATAATTAGCATGTATTTGTGCCAAAATAAAAGAATAAAGAATAAAAGAAAAATAAGGAAATATTTAGGATAAATATTGAGTAACCCAAACCCAAGAGAGGGCCAACATTAGCCTGATCGCCAAAGAAAATAAGTAGAGAGAGATAGGGCCACCTTACAATGTATATATGTACTATCGACTAGAGCTGCAACCAGCTTATCTGGAGCAATTTCCTCCTCCCCAGCCACAGATTCGGGAGACCAATGGAGTATGAGAATGTGAACAATAGTTGACCCGTCCTCAGGGACACCCTCAGGGTCAGAACGCGGCCAACAAGGCCCCTCACCAGCAGTAGCAGGGAGGAAGAAATTTCCAGCCCCACCCATCCCAGAACCAATAGCCTCCACAATATGGGAACACATGGAGGCAGGGGTATATGCAATAGTAGTTCGATTACCATCATCAAGGCTTCCCTCCGCAGCAACCGGCTGCATCACATAAGAATTCTTATCCTTCCCAATAGTATTCACAGTATTCCTGTCGTCCTCCTCCTCACCACTTTTCACAGGGTTACCAACAACATCCTCCCCCTCACTATCAGAACCAGAAGCCCCAAGCGGGCGATTCCTCTGAGGTTGCATTGGTAAAACCCGACCCTCGCTTATCTGGAGCAGCTCGTCAAGACTATGGTTGAGATGACCCAGAAGATAGACGACGTGACGACTTCCAAAACCATCATTCCAGCCCAGGTTGAGGCCAATTCCTATAAAATTAAACGCAAGGAGGAGGTAGTTTGCAGCAATCTACCCGATTCTAGTAGAAATGAGTTGTTTATATCTGATGATGTTACTCTCAGGAGCGGTAGAGCGCTGCAGCCATAAAGCATAATGCATCTGATGGGAGATCGTCAGTCTAGCCAGCACGAGGGCTAATCAGCATTTTTGGAGGAACACCATCTACTGAAAATTCATAAAAAAATAAAGAAAATGCAAAAATAAAAAAGACAACAACAACCTTAGTGATGGCCAGCTGGCATTGGAGGCGTTTGTACGTGCCACGGCACCAACCTCGACCATGAAGAATCTTGCACCTGTAGCAAATCCAAAACCAGCAACAGAAGCCGAGCCTGCAGTTTTTTATCCACATATTGTAGATGATTCTATACCTTTTTGCCATCTACCTGTAAACAACGATATGGACACAATTTTGAATGACATTATAATAGTTTCTATAAATATTCCTTTTCCAAAAGCAATGAAAAAGCACAAAAAATGAAAATTTTGAAAAATTCTTTGTCTGATCCCACCATTGTGGAAATTATCAAGAATTTGGTCTTGAACATGCCATTGATGAAAGCTCTTGAGTATAAGTCAGCTGTGAAGAAAGGGTTGAAAGATGTATGTACAAATAGGCGAAGGCCTCATCCTCACAACTCCAGAAGCAAAGGTGGCAAGTCTGAGAAGCATATTATTACAATGGCCACAGTCAATGCCATCAGCAATCTCCCGAACAAGAAGCCAGATAAGGGAGCGCCTCCTATTCGCTGCTAAATGTTCAATCAGGAGTTCGAACGCACTTTGCTCGACAGTGGGTCTTCTGTCAACTTGATGCCAGCCTCACTGCTCATAGAATTCGGGTTAGGACTGCTCAAACCCACAAAGATGATTCTGTAGTTCGTAGATAAATTAGTCAAGCGACCTAGGGGCATGTTGGAAGACATCATAGTCACGGTTCAGGGGAGGCAATTTCCAACCGATTTTGTCATACTCGATAAGGACGTCTCCACTCCTTTGCTCCTCACTTCATTCACACTTGGGCGACCGTTCTTATGAACGACCAATGCAGTGGTGAATTATGACACTGGAGAAATCACCTTCAGCTCCAGCAGCGATAAAATCAAGATTGAGACCATATCTGATACAAGACCGTTAGATGGAACATCTACAACATGTGTAAGGGTGATTGATCATTCTAAAGACTACGACTTTTTGGCTGAAATTCAAGAGATCAACCTCTTTATGGATGACAATGAGATCCATGAATTCCTCTGCCCTGAGGAGGGATTGGAGAACGCAGTCAAATTTCCCCTTATCAATCGGGATGAGACATTTGTTGATTTGCTTAAGGAGACCCTGGAGGCGATGATGTGGCTTCAAGATCAAGAGAAGATCATTGAAGAGTTCTGTGAATTATTGAATGATGAGGCAAAACAGAGCAGAGTAGACACTGAATAGATGAAAGAATCACCACCAGCAATAGTAGTTGAAGTCACCCGTAAAGCAGCTCCTAGCCCAACGGAGCTGAAAGCTTTGCCCTCCAATATGAAATATGCCTATCTTACGGGGGAACCTAAGATGTAACCGGTCATTATCAATGCTCATCTGACCGCAGACCAAGAATTTCTTCTGATGGAGGTTCTTGAATGCAACTGTAAGGCGATAGGCTAGAAAACTTCGGATCTCCATGGAATGAATCCATCCTTGTGCTCGCATCGCATCTTCCTTGAGGAAGATAGCAAACCTTCCCGAGAATTTAAGAGAAGACTCAATCCAAATCTGCGGGAGGTTGTTATGAAAGAAATTCAGAAATGGTGTGATTTGAGATTCATTTATCCCATCTCTGACAGCAAATACGTGAGCCCTCTACATGTAATGCCAAAGAAATTAGGGATCACCATGGTGAAGAACAACAAAGGAGAGGAGATAGCGACCAGAGTACCCACTTCTTGGTGTGTGTGCGTGGACTATAGAAGACTTAATCTCGCCACCAAGAAGGACCATTTTCCATTACCCTTCATCGACTGGATTCTTGAGAGATTGGTCGCGAAGGAATACTTATGCTTATTGGATGGATACTCTGGGTATAATGAAGTTGCCATAGCTCCTAAAGACCAAGAGAAGACCCTGTTTACCTATCCCTTTGGTACATATGCCTTCAGATGGATGTCGTTCGGGCTATGCAATGCCCCAGTCATATTTCAGAGGTATATGCTTGCAGTTTTTGCTCACATGGTGGGAAACTTTCTTGAGATATTTATGGAAAAGTTTTCAGTGTACAGGGGCTCCTTCGACCAATGTATCGATTATTTAAACCGAGTCCTACGGAGGTGCTGCGAAGTAAATTTGGTGCTCTCGTGGGAAAAGAGCAACTTCATCGTGACTGAAGGAACTGTGCTGGGTCATGTTGTATCTAAACGTGGCGTGGAAGTTGGCCCTGGTATGGTGGAGGTGATTGCTAAACTTGAGCCACCTATGACCATTAAGCATGTTAGGTGATTCTTGGGCCATGTCTGTTTTAACCGGCGATTTATCAAAGATTTCAGCAAGTTGACCAAGATGCTAGGCAAGGAGAATGATTTCATTGTGGATGACCGTGTGCTCCTTGCCTTCAATCAATTGAAGGAACTCATTACTCAGGCCCCTATTTTACAGCCACTGATTTGGACACAACCGTTTGAGATAATGACAGATGTGTCAGATTATGCCATCAGTGCTATGCTTGGACAGAGGAAAGACAATGTGCCGTTCACGATTCACTACACTAGTCGAACGTTCGATGAAGCCCAAAGAAACTACACAGTCACCTAAAAGGAGCTGAGTGATAGTCTTTGCCTTGGAAAAATTCAGATCTCATCTCCTTGGGTTCAAAGTTATTATTTATGGAGATCATTCAGCCATCCAGTTCTTACAATAGAAGAAGGACGCCAAACCACATCTCATCTGGTGGTTCCTTCTCCTTCAGGAATTTGACCTTGAAATCATAGATAACCTGGAGTCAAGAATGTGGTGGCTGACCACTTATCTAGACTTCCTAAACCTAAATCTCCTTAGCTGAACCTGCAACCGATCACAGAAACTTTTCTAGATGAGGCATTTTGTTAGTCACCTCGCTACCCTAGTATGTCAATATTGTGAATTATCTTGTAACCGAGAGAACCCCATAAGATTGGCCGAATCTAAAAGCAGACAAATTTTTGTCTTAAATCCATTTCTATCAGTGGAAGGATCCATATCTATTCCATGAGGGGGTAGATTGCATCTGGAGGAGGTGTATCACTCAGGAGGAAGCTCATAGTGTCCTTGCACTTTGCCATGATCAAGAATCTGGAGGACACCATTCAGGTAGACGAACGGAAGCAAAGGTTCTTTAAAGTGGTCTTTGGTGGCCTACATTATTCAAAGATGCAGAAGATTATGTCAAGTGATGCACTGACTGCCAGAAGATGGGCGGAACCATAGGAATGAGAGACACAATGCCTTTGAAGTTCATTCAGATATCAGACTCTTTGATGCATGGGGAATCGACTTTATATGCTCATTTCCAAACAGCCAGGGCTATAAGTACATTCTGCTTGCTGTCGACTATGTGAGCCACTGGGTGGAGGCTATTCCCACCCGAACCGTCGACAGTCAGACTGTCTGTCGATTCTTAAGAGATCACATCAACGCACGGTCTGGGATTCCCAAAATTCTCATATCAGATGGAGCCACTTCATAAACAAAGAGGTGAAGAAACTGATTCAAAAATTATGTATCAAACATCTGTTGCTTCACTATATCACCCACAATCCAATGGCTTAGCTGAGTGTTCAAATAGGGAGATAAAGACAATTCTACATAAGCTTGTGTGTCCTGCTCGCAAGAACTAGTCTCAACTATTGGATTCAGTTCTTTGGGCTTACAGAACCGCGCACAAGCACTCTTAGGAATGTCCCCCTACCGCCTTGTGTATGGCAAGCCATGTCATCTGCCTGTTGAGCTGATTCACAAATCTTTATGGGCTATCAACATCTGTAATTTGGATTCTGAGAAATCCAGGAAGAATAAAAAAGTGGATCTAAATAGAGTATTGGAATTCAGAGACTATGCATACGACAACAGCCCGATGTATAAAGAGAAGGCTAAGAAGTGGCATGATAGGCATATTCACCGCAAATCCTTCGAGTCGGTTCATGAGGTGTGGTTGTTTGATGCTAAATTAAAGATCTTTCCAGGTAAGCTAAAGAGCAAATGGACTGGGCCGTTTAAGTGAGACATGTGCATGACAAAGGAAGCGTAATGATATCCAGTTTGATAGTTGACGCAGAACCATTTGTAGTCAATGGACAGCTTCTAAAACCTTATCTTGAACATGATATGTTTATGTTTGTCATAGACTCCATTCAACTGATCTATGAGGATGAACTGAATATTCTGAAGTGACAGTAGAAGACCAAGCAAATCAAAACATTTTTGAATGACTTTTTTCTTTTCTTCTTTCTTCTTTTCCTCCTTTCGTTATTTCTTCTACTGAGAAGGTGTCATCCCATTCATCATTGCTACACTTAGGACATACTTTATCTTAAGTGTAGGAGGGGGTGTGCCCTGAGTTGTTCATATCTCTTCTTCCATCTTCGGATCTCTTTTCATCTTTTCTTATTTTCATTTTCATTTTTCTTTTTCTACCAAAAAGGAACCACCCCTTGTTGTCAGTCTTCTATTCTTAGTACGTACTTTGTCCTAAGTATAGGGGGGTGTGCACCGTGAGATCTTCTATTCTTTGATCTCCTCCACTATCTCTTCTTCTTGTCTATACTTAGGGATATCTTACCCTAAGTATGGGGGGAGACAGTCTGAGTACGATCTGTTCATTCCCGCCCTTGACCCTCCCTGTTTTATGTACAATATGCTATACTTAGGATTATTTGATCCTAAGTATAGGGGGACGGTCAACTTCTCATTCATTCATTCATTTCTTAGTTCGTTTATTCTTTAGACATTTCTATACTCAGTATGAGTTATGTGTTCTCTTTTCTCTCTGATCTATGAGGACATAGGTCAAGCTAAGTATATGGGGGTCGTATATACTGCGTATATACTTTAGCCATAACTCATACTTTCGTATTTTTATTAATAATTATGGCTAAAAACTCTATAAAATTCATTATAAATGACTTAATAAAAGATGTCCATTATTCCTCAAATTCCTTTTGTATTTACTGATTGATAAATCAAGTAAAAATTTTTGTTGCAAAATGTTTGAAAAATAGTTGAAAATCCTTTTGAAAAATCTTTTGAAAACTATTAAGAAAATATTTTGTTCAATATTTTCAATCTTTGTAAAAATTGTTTTGTTTGCAAAAATTCTTTTATTTATGTGAAATAAAATGTTTGAAAAACTATTTGCAAACGGTTTTGAAAAATGGTTGCAAAAATATTTGAAAAATCTTTATATACTATTTGAAAAACCTTTGCAAAAAGATTTTCAAATGTGTGTACATGTTTGTAAAATTATTTGTCAAAATTATTTTGGACTATATTTTTCAAAAATTATTTGAAAAATCATTTTCACAATAAGTTTGAGGAATATATGCATCACACTAAAATTCTTTACTAAATTGTATATATTTATATATAAAATTGACCACTGACCCTTGTAAATTCTTAAGACCTAATTCTTGTAAATATTAGATGATCCTCGTGTAAATATTTGTACCTAGTGTTTAGCCAAAATCTTTTATTTTAAAAAATTACAAAAATATTTGCAAAACTAAAATACAAAAAACATTTGCAAAATATTTTTAAAAATACAAAAAAATGCATTTGCATATGCATTATCTTTTTAAAAATCCATAAAAAGTTCAAAATCTTTGAGAATTGCATCACAAAAACATTTTCTTCATAGCATTTGCATTTTTCGGATTGAATTTGATAATTGAACAAGTCGAAGTAAAACCCGGAGCTTGGATCTTGGTTGGACCTTATAATCTACCTAATTAACATGAACCTTATAGGAGCTGGAATTGAGGTACTTCAGGTCTAGTTGACTTAATTCTTTGAGGACCATGAGACTTGGTTCAATGGATTCTTGACCGCCTAAGTAGAGTATTTCGGAGAACACACATGACTCTTGTTGATAATGACATAACTTGGACACATGCACCTTTCACTTGTCTCAACTCAGTTGGAGTGGTGGGGGGATAGGATTTGTCGGTATGAGACACACACAAGGGGAAACATTTGTCCTCCTCTAGGGAGGGAAGTGCACCCCAACCCATCCAGTGATGATGAATTTTGAAGACAGGAGAGTGTGGGTTACAATAAAGCTTCAAAAGAGGGATAGTTTACTGGATCAAAAGGAAAAACTCTTTATGTAAATGATATTGTATATAGTATTTCAAAAAAACTCCAAAAAAGTGAACAAGCCTGATTGAAAATAAAATGCCTGCCATAGTGTATGTATTTGTATAACCAATAAGTAAGCCTGAGCTTCAAAGTCAAATCATATGAGCCTGCAGCTGGATGACTTGACTACACTGGTCTTGCATCCTAGGAAAGGTAGCTACATTGGCTACCGTCCATTCTTCTCTTCACCCCCTCCTCTTGAGCTGGTTGTCACTTGAACTTAGAAGGGAATACCCTGCTCCTTGAGGAAGGAGTTGCTAGATTGGGGAATCACTAGGTTGTCATGCTGGAGAAGTCAATCTCTTTGTCATTTCAGTTGGGGAGGGACACTATCACTTATACTGTACGAGTTATATTCATAGTCATAAGGGTTTGCGTATGAGTTGAAGTATTCTGACCTGAATATTGAGGAGACTGGAGCAGAGTTTTGGGGATTCTCGAAGGCTGTTGATTTTCAGTTCCGATTCCCAATGAGGTTCCGCCACATGAAAATTCCATAGGTCCGACTTAAGCTCCAAACTTTGATTTTGTGAAGACAAGTTTGATAATTAAACTTAATCCATCTTATTTGTTTTTCTTTTCTTTGTTTTTATTTCTACACTTATTGCGTAAGTGTTTGCTAGGGACTAGCAAAGGCAAGTATAGGGGGGTGATGAATCTCCATATCATCACCTTTATTCTATCATTTTGGCCTTAAAAACCCTAGTAAATGCGTAATTATCCTTAATTCATGCATTTTAGCATCCATGCATTGGTGTGTAAATAGTGTATAAAATACATTTTTTATGCCAAAATTATAGAATAAAGAAAAGAAGAGAAAAGAAAAAGAATAGAATAGTGAAAATATTTTATGACCCAAAACCCCGAGACCTAGGCATCTCGATTACTAGGTCGATAAGGAATAAAGTAGGGGGAGATAAGGGTCAAAAATACAATAAAATTCCCTTTTATTTAAATCCTTTTTTTTTCATTTTTGGGGCCTATTTTTAGTTCAACTTTTTATACTTGAAATAAAGAAACTTTGAACATGAAAGTTGTATATAATTAATAATAGAAAAATACAAAATTTATTTCATATAAAAATAATATACATATAAATAGTTATGGTCTGAATAAGATTCCAAAACCCTAATTTCCCGGACCCATAACTCTCAAATAAAATCTCAAAATGCATCAAAATCACTTTAATTGTATATAAATTTTAATAAGCTATTTAATGAATGTGGTTTCATATTTTTTGGAGTTACGGTGTGAAAGTTAGGTTTTGGACACCTATTGTAAACTTTACCCGATTAAAATATTCAGTTTATTTATTATTCAATATTTTTATAATTTTATATTTTTATAATTTTGTAAATATTATTTATAATATATATAAATATTAAAATGGGAATAAAATGATAAATAAAATAATAGAATAATATACTTGTATAAAATGCATAGGTAAAACACCTATATCTATACCTATATAGATAATACATCTATTTATTTAATTGTATAAAATATATCAGGAAAATAAAATAAAAATATATTTATGTATCTAAAAATAAGTTATAAATATATAAAATAATAATATAAAAAAATAAAATAAAATAATACAAAATAAAATAAAAGACTAAAATAAATAGATGAATATACCTATATATAGCCCCTAAAAAGTAAATTGTAATCATCGACCTCAAAAAAATAAATAAAAATAATGATAAAATAATTCAGAAAATAATAAATATTTTTAATTTAAATCTTAAATTAATAAAATCATTTATTATTTCTAAATGAATTTCTATATATTTTCTCCACGCTTTTTCCTGGTTGGTCCACGTGGACCAACCGAGAGGTGTTAGAGGTTGACCCGCGGTCAACTCTCTGCCCAAGCCTCTACCTCTTGTCGTACCATGTTTTGTCCCATTTTCTCAGATTTTTTGAGGCTGGCCCTTGCACCATTTGATGTCATGGTCTTCACGACTTTTATCCCTCGATTTGTGATGATTCACACCCTGAGCTTTCCTCGGGCTATAAACCATCGATTCACATCATCTTCACCGACCTTGGAGCCCGCTCGTCAACCCTATACAAAAGCACCCCCGACTCTCCACTCAAATTTTGATCCCTCTTCCACCTTCTCCACCCACATTTGAGCTTCGTGAAAGAATCCTGGTGACGGTAGGAGCCTTCTCCGATCGAGAGCGTAGGGTTTGGCGTAGAATTCGAGACCGATCCGCTGCTCTATCGTGCCTCCCCCTATGCGCACTGTCGATGAACTTCTATTCTCCCTGCACCTTTCAATTCTGTAGAGTAGTTGTAGACCAAAGATCTTCTTGCGTGGATTTTAATCTCGATTGGATCGAGTTTAATCACTTGGCTACCTCACCGGAGCTCGTTGCTCTGCCTCAGCCTTCCATCGTATTCTGCATGTGTATCGACTCACCAACCACCCTCATTTCCTTCCCCTTCCGCTTCTTGCCACTCCACCTTCCATTCAACCTACTCCTACGTGGAGCGGGATCCCGAGCTCCCCCTCCTCTGTATCGCCAGAGCTCGACCACTCGAGCCATCCCTGCCTTATCTCATCGTCAAGAGGGTCGAGGCAGTTTGCCCTTAACCCTCTTAACCTTTTTTGCAGGTACATGGGCCACAAGAACGTCTAGAGGGTGATTGGATCTCGCTAGAGGCATCTGGGCTTCTCCTTTTCCCCGACATTGCGGAGTAGTTCTGGTGCAACCCGTGCCTTTTTGCTGCCCCCAGCCATTAGAAGACTACCGTAGGATGCTTTTTGGGCACCTTGGAGCAGCACAGCACGTCAGAGAGGCGCTGGATCGTCGGTGGAAGTTTGCATCGCTATTGTTCTTCCCCGTTCGTACAGGGGTATTCTTCATCGTAGGATCAAGAACGACCGTCCAGATCAAGCCGCCACCGTTGTATCAACCCGAGCAGTAGTCGTGCGATAAAGGGCCCGGATCTAATCGTGGCTACTTATCTGCGAATGGATATCGGCGCACTCGCGTCGACACATTGGATAAGTGGGAGGAGTCTCACCGTCCGATTCGCACTAGCATTGGGTATTTTGCAATCTTCACCCGTACAGTTTTGTATTTTAATATATAGGATTTAAACATTCATCTGTTGTTTAAATATTTTTATAATATTCATAAAAGGCCCCCGTGCTTTCCTTATTTGCAGTTCAGTCTAAGCCACATCACCTCACGTGACGCTTCACGTGAGGGGGCAATTTGCACCTGGCCCCCCTCGGTTTTATTTATTTCTGTTCAGTCCACAAATATTTTAATTAAGTTATGACTTTTTGGGAAAATTGCAAACAAGACCTTGAAGTTTTTAATATTTACATTTTGGCCCCTACAAGAGGCTCACATGCTTGTGCACGTGCGGCTGGGTGATTTTGCAGAGAGGCCATCGCGGGTCTCATATTATGTATTTGGTCCAGAAAGTTGAATATTTAGTATATTTTTGGCGAATTTGCAAGTTGGCCCCTGATCTTTCTGCTATTTACATATATATGCCCCTACCAGGCCTTGTATTTTTTTCATGCTTTCTCTATTTATTTTAAAAAGAAAATTAACTCGAAATAAATCCCAAAAAATAGGGTAAATATGTTACATTGTTCTTTCATGCCACTATTTTTATTTTATATTTTGAAGCTTTTTATCATTTATAAAAAAAATGTCTTTTTGTCCCTGTTTGCAATAGAAAGTACATAAAAATTATAAAAATATATTGAAAAAATTCCCAAAAAAATAAATATTGTGTATTTTTTATTTTTTCGACCTTCCGACTAAAAATTCACTAAAAAATTAAAAGGAAACTCAAAAAAATGAAAAACTCATTAGAACCTTTATAAAAATATTAAAAACTCTTAAAAAACCCAACAATAACATTTTCTATTTCTAAATTGTCTTAATTTATTATCTTTATTTTAAAATTAATTTGGAGAAATTTTGATTCTATTTGATATTTTTAACCTCCATTTTAATTTCGGATATATATTTAAACCCAATTTTTGGGTAATTTTTACTTTAAAAATATATAAAAATTAGCAAAAATTCTTTAAAAAAATTACAAAAATAGTAAAAAATTATTTTAAACCCAAAAAATATTTTATTTTCTTAATTTTTTTTAATTTTTGTTGCAACCCTAGCTTATAATGTATATATAGATTATTATATATATTAAAAGAAAAAAATACAAAAAAATATAAAATATAAAAAGAAAATACAAAATCAGATAATTACAAAATCACAATAAAAAATATATCATTAAAAATAAAATAAAAAAACCCGGAAAAAATTGGAACTTCGCTAAGTGTTTGAGAGATAAAGTGTGCCTTGATTTCTTATCTTGCATGCTCTATTCCTTTGCTTCTTGTGTTCGACCCCTACTTGCTTGCCATTGTACATTCTTAGTAGGGTATAATAAATTTTAACTCTTGCTCTTAATTGCTTAATTACCGTGTGGGTTAATTGTTGAAATAACGAGAAGAGTTGAGCAGTCGCCTCAGCGACAATGAGTCTAACTTGTCAGGCCATTATTCAGCGACTCCCATATTTTCATTTTCAGATGTGTGGTCCTAAAGAATACAAGCACAAGCAATAAAAATATTCTAGTAAAATTCTCAAAGAGCCGCAAGTGCAGACATCGATAAACCATGCAACCACGATCAGGTCAAATGTCCATTCAAGATACAAACACGAGATCTCAAACAAGAGCTACTGTAAAGAGCAAATTACCTAAATTATAACAAAATAATTACAAAAATTTAGAAAAATAAAATTGCTCTCCAAATAAATTAAATTTCCTTGCTCTTCAGCAGTCGACGCATGTCACGTCTACCGACCTTCGATGCACTCCAAAGTCCATTGGGCCCTCGCAAGGAAAAGAAAATTTATATTAGAGAGATAAAAAACAAAATTTATACAAAAATGAGCAGAAAAATAATTGAGAGAAAATAAGGGGAAATTGAGTAATTACAAGGTAGCATGTTATTAGACCATGGAAGGACGTATCGATATCGATATCGTTTTGATATCGTATCTATACGATATTTCGACGATATATCGACGATTAATATCGCTGAAATATCGCCCATATCAACGAGCCTTTGTGAAGAAAATGCCTGGAAATGGAGATATATCGCCATATCAGTGCCCATATCGGTCCCATGTCTATATCGATATATCGGTAATATATCGCCGATATATCGTGATATTTCCTTCCATGGATCAGACTACCCGAGTAAGAGAAAACCTATATCTAATTTTCTAAAATAAACCGTAAGTCGTTTGCTTCCTCGACAACGACGCCATCTGATGGACTGCTAAATTTGTGATATAATTTGTACTTGTTGTAATAAGAGTACTTAGCGAATCATGCAGAACCGAATCACAAGTTTGTGAAGAGAACTCGGTTTTTTAATTTATATCTCATGTAAGTCCGGGGTCGAACACGGGGAGGCAAAGGAACAACTTTGGGTTAATTCAGAACACTTAGATCTAGGTTTCAAATGCAGATTTCTTGTATTTTTTATATGAAAATGGAATGCAAAAGCAAAATGAGGTTGAATTAATTTAAAGAAAACACACAACTTAGCCAAATTAACTATAATGTGAAATTAAGCCAATTTAGCTAATTATATTTTTCCTACAAACCTAATACAGTGATGAATGCAAAACATATTTTTTGGAATTTTAAGGGTTAAAATACAACAATAAAAAATGCACAATTTTTATGAGTTTTCATGTAGTTTTTTACACAAACAGAATGCAAAAATTATGAAAATTTTAGTGGAACTTAAACAAGATGAAATGAGGCTACCATACTTTTTTGGGAATTTTCTGACAATATATGATTTTTTTGGATTTTTAAATGAAAATAGAGTGATAATGAGTAGTTAATTCCTAATAAATCCACAATTAGCCATAGAGCAAATTATATCAAAAAGGTATTTATACGAGCAATTCAGGATAGTTGGAATTTCACAAAAATAATATGTATGGATCTGATTAAAAATCAATTACAAAAATCACCCTACAGATTATTTATGGCACATGATAACTCCAATTAAGATGAAATTTGGATAGTAATTAAAGCACATTTCAAAGCATCATTCTGATTTTTGAAGAATTTTTGGAGCAACCTGAGCTAAATATTAATTTAAGACCGCAAAGTGGGTAAAACATGCAATTTTCACCAAAATTATTTTTA